>JAKUBX010000001.1:1200000-1892709 GCA_030566975.1 Entelexis potacharoeniae
AGTTATGAATGATGACCTTCGGGGGATTCGCCCGCGGGTTCCCAATATGTTGCTGCGGCATTCTGGACTAGCACTCGGAATTTGAACAAACCCACGCTCAGCTTAGTATCAGGTCGCTCACAGTGATAGTGGCAGGGGGTTGCTGGCCAGGTTACAGTGCCAAGCGAAGGTGGTCTTCGCGGTTATGACTATGCCCGCCCCAGCTCCACAAACCCTTTATACCACCTAATGTGTGTATGCGTGTAGTTACGTGCCCTTGCCTTGAGAATAGCCCTTGCCTGATTATGAAAGCACGGTGGAGAAATTAAACCTAGGTTTTTGCTAATTGGCATAAATGGCCCGCTTGGTCCCTTTCAAATCCGCCGGGGAGCTCGAGCGGCTCCGCGACCTGCTCTACGGTGACCACGTCGCCCAGCGCCGCGGCCTCGCCCTATGCAAGGCCTACGAGTCGCGCGGACAGCTGCCTCCGAGCATCCACGTCACGTGCCTCTTGATTTCAGCTATGCACAGTGACGTACCGACTTCAGACTTGTATGCTATCCGGCTAACGTACGCCATGGCGCTGGTTCGCTTTGTTAACGAGATTCTGGATGCTGCCCAGGTCGGCAAGGCTGCAGTGCCTCTGCATGCGCTTGCCACTAATATAAATTTGCCGAATGCGTTTGTTGAGCTACGTCATGCGGCCACCCACGAGCATCTCCCGTCTGTTTACCTTCTGCGGGATATGGCCAATAGGGCGTTGGCCTGGCTCTGGGACGCGTATTGGCGCCTTCAGAAGGAAACTACAACGCCAATTTCTCAGTCTGTATCACCTGCTGAAGTCAATGGAGACCCAGGCGACCGAATTAAGGAACTACTGAAACAATGGCGTCGTCTGAAGCGTTCTGACACCGCGGCCGTGCCGCCAGATCTCCTGGTTTCTAGTCTACGGAGCGAGCTTCGGGCCAATGAGCCCGAATTCGTGAGTGTCGTGCTCACGCGGAACATCCTCATTCCTGCTGGCTCCGGACCTATTCCAAAACAGGGTGCCAGTGTTGTTGCACTGTGGCTTCCCCTCTTTCAACGACTGGGTCCACAATTCTGCCAGAAATTGGCTAGTCGTGTCATTTCGGCACTATCGCTGCGAGAATGGCCACTGGATCCCTCAGATTCCCGTGAGGTTCGGAAGTTTCCCATGCTGGCCACCTGGGCCGAGACGTTAGCACCTCATCTCAGTTTGGATGCCGTCAGAAACTTGTGCGCCACGCCCAGGCCTTGGAACGCACGCATTGCTGCTATATATGCGGCTAAAAACAATGCACGCGATGTCTATACTACCGCCGAAAAGATGGCTCAATTAACTGGCGCGACAATTATTGAGTACCCGCAAACACAGTCAACGTCCTCCACGCCCGGATGGAACAAGGTCCAGGATTGGACACCACGCCCCCTTGGCGTGTTTTAATTTATTGACTCTAAGGGGCATGTATTTCAAACGGTACGTCGCTCATCTTATAGCTCGTGTTCATGTACGACACTTCAAAGCCCTAATTCATGCGTATAAAGGCTGCATCGGCTTGCGATTGTGGGCCTTTACTACTTACTTTCGTCGTCTTCGTTGTTCCTTGTCGCCCGTGACACCATTATAGTAGGCAATCATCAACACAGAAACCAGAGGCCAATCCAATTTCAGCCTGTATCCCTTCCATCACTCTTCAGTACAGAATCGTCAATTTTAGTCTAATTTCAGGCTAACACTTACTCGTCCAGCGCGAAGAGTCCGTCGTGGACCCGTCTTCACCGCCGACTTCCTTGCCCTAGTAGAGCCCTCTTCATAAACAAAGCGAACGGTGCTTGCATTTTGAGGGTCTCAAGAACTCTGCGTGATGCCACCGTATCAAAGCACTGACGACGTCGTGGTATACATCGAAGGCTCCTGGGTGCTGCGGCGCAAGGGCACCGGCACAGCCAGGCAGCTGCTTAGCCTTGACGCGGGATTCAGTGCCACTGATGTCGCCCTCAACAATACCGGTAGTCTGCTCGCTGTGGCAGCACGGAAGGCGTTGGATATCTGGATCACGGAGGGAAATGCGCCAGCTCAGCGTCTGAGAGTTGACGGGCTGCGGTTCGACGATTATATCAGGGACATAGCCTGGCACCCGTGCGCGCGTGAGGACGCCTGTTTAGTAGTACTCACTCAGCACTCGCTCGTCTCCGTGTACTGTCCGCCGGGCGAAAAGCCTCTAGTCGAGACAACACGCCTTTTGGATGCCGAAAATATCGATTTGGATGCCATAGGCATGAGCTTCGGTTCCATGGATACGCCTGTCGGGTCTCTGAGTTTGTACGTTGCGACAGCGGATGGTGATGTCTACGGACTCTGCCCATTTGTGCCCCCAGAGGTCGAGCTTCCCAAAGACCGTGTAAATGTAATGCGCGAGTTTGCATCCCTCGGCAATTGGCCAGTTGAGCTTGATAGCTGGTCGGAAAGGTACGGAGAAGTGACCATTCTGAAAAGGCCGTCGAATGATAAACTACCCCTGCATCTGAACTCTGATCCTCTTAAGCTATTGCCGTACCCGGAGGAGCTTTATGACGAGGAAGTGCTTGATTTAGCGGTTGGAGGCCTGGGACACGCCTGGGCTTCCGATCTTGTTGTGCAAACAACAACACACTACGTGAACTTCTTCATTTCCGGATTTCCAACAAGCAATGAGCTGGTTCTCGTTTCATGTGTAAAGTTCAGTCGTCCGCAGAAGGTGCGCAAAGTGCGCCTCATGACGCCCAAAATTATCGTCATCGACATTCAAAGTGAGTCTCATGTGTTCAATATCGAACCATGGGTTGAGAAACTGGCACAAGTACGGCATGAGCATGCGCTAAAGCCCTCATCAACCCTGGCGGTGCCCTCTGATCTGCCTTCGACGTCGGTGGAGAGTGTGCCGCTTTCGTACGCATATCATACATACCGAGCGGTTACTCTGCTGCCCGTCTCGTCTAATGGGTCCTCAATGTCTTGGTCTCTCAAATCGTCGGATGACAGCCTGACTGACACTCTTCAGAGCCTCAGTCTAGACTCTTCCACACTCGTACGGCCCGCTAATTCGCAGTGGAAAGCAGTCACAAATATGGATACCGCACCCAGTAGCCCACCAACGGCACCACTGAACTCGACATTGGCTGCGTTGTATGATTTAGACGAGCTTTCAAGATCGTACGAGAGCAAAATATCCGTCATTTTGAAAGCTCTAGTCGAGGTTCAGTTTGACCGACAGACTCAGAAAGAGGAGCTTTTGGCTCAGCTCGAGCGTGCATCGGCGGTATCTCAACAGCTTGATGCAGTCGACGCCAAAGCTGTTGAGCTTCCCAAGGCCGTGGCCGCTGCCGCAGAGCGGCAAGAACGGCTTAATGAACGTATTCGCAAACTTTCTGACACTGTGAAGAAACTAGAGGATAAGAACGCGTCGGAACGGCCACTATGCGCAGCTGAAGAGAAATGGTTTGACGAATTGGAGACGCAGCTCTCGCAGAGAATCGAGAAGGCTGAGGATCAATTTGCAGACTTGCAGACTTCTGTATCGACGTTGAAAGCGTTGCGCGATTCTCGTAAGGACAGCACTGGTGGCAACCCTTCCTCTCAGAAGCTCACGCACGCCCAGATCCGCACCATTAAAAGTCGGTTGCAACGCCAGGAAAACTTGATCGCGTCGTTGAGTACAAAAGTTAACCAATAATATGTCTCTAAACGTAACATCTTGTCTTCGTACATACGTCATACATACTCCTATCGGAGTTCTAAGGGGCAAGTTAAAAGTCAGTAACGCGTCCGTCAAACGAGTAGTCACCGTGGCGTAAGGGATCCTGTTTGGGCCCCCCTATCTCACCGGTAACCGGGTTCTTCACCCCCTCGAACTCCTCATAACGCTCAAATGCCCCATGCAGGGGATTCACAGGAGACTTCTGTGCCTCTCTCTGGAGACGCTCGAACTCCTCTTGGTCTTCCTTGGGGAGCGGCATCGGCCCAGGACGATTTAGGTCAGCATATCCTCGGGTCAATGGCAGCCGTAGCGCCTGATACCTTGCTGATTTCAACAGCGAAATTGTCATGTTCGACTTAGATGTGGCGAGGAAAACAAATAAGGCAATGCAAGGGTCATTAGGTTGACGTTTACTCAGCAGTACGATATAAGTACGGCAGAGCCGCTTCAATGGAAGAATATGCGGCTCTTCACTTCCATTTATGGCTCGGTTCCATTTATGGCTCGGTTCCAGAGTTGACTACGAATCTATCCTTAGCGTAGTAAAGTTTTTATTTTAGCTAGAATCTTCTCCTTTTTCTCCTTTTTTCTTTTTCTGGATTGGTTAGTACTGCATCAGACATCCAAGGAAGGATTACGGCGGTCACTGGCACACTCATTGGGTTCAAGCGTATGCTACCGTGGAAACTGCGAATGTTTAAGGTAATTTCATCATCGCAATACTTACTTTTTGTTAAAGCGCGTTTCTATTGCGAGTCAGACACAAAGTACTGGCTAGTAAGCTCATAGGTGCCCCCCAGAATAAAGGAGCGAGCAGCCTACAATATCATCATAGTCGGATAAGATGAACGAAAAGAAGGAAATGGTGTTATCATCATTCAAGCAAATAGAAACTGGCGCACTAGGCTGATTCAAAGATCCCCCTTCCGGGGCCCCCCGCAAGAAGGTTCTTCGCTGAAGGAATTCAAGTGTGAAAATGTCCCGACTTATATAGACGTTTTGTGGTTTTTGCATTATGTAACCCGTGCGTAAAAAAGAATTTGCCAGAGCTGAGTGCAGCAGCACGCGCGCTTGAGCGACGCCCTAACCTGACAGAATGTACAGGATGCAGAAGTCAGGGCATTATCAAGGGCTAACAGAAAATCAGTCTTTAAGAGCCATGCCGCATGCTTCAGCAGCCACAAGACCCACTGTTTATTCCCAGAACTACACATATTCTTAATCCAGTAAGTGATCTAGATCTTTTGTTTACGATTGAATGATTTGCGCGCATTCAAATATCTGTATGCTGCGGAGTGAGAGTAGTGGGCATGCATCTAGAGTTCGAGCGGGAAGATTGGTTTCGTGCACACATCTGTTTATTTCTATATAGCCTTTTCAAAATGTAGCAAATTTTCTGATGTTCCGGTCATCTAAATGGAATACATGCTTACAGGTTCTATAAATATACGTAAAAAAGCTGTAAGTGTTGTCAGGACGCCGCATCGAGGCTATCGCGTTGCTCGACGAATCTATAGTACATGCCGCGTGTCCATTTGCGGCACGACTTGCCCCAAAAGATCATGGGTAGACTCAAGAACACGAAAAAGAAGTTCAAAACCCCGATCGAGATAAATGTGTTCTGAGGACCGATTGCATTCATCCAGCGATCCACGACAAAAGAAAAGACACATGCAATATTGTTATTGATAAGGGATACTCCCACCATGCCTTCAAGCACCATCTCCGGGTAGCAATCGACCAGGTAGCTCATCGACAGATCGCCGCAACAGCCCCAGCCGAATCCAATTAGACCAAGTCCAACATACGGTGCATACCACGCCCAGTGTCTTTCTGTCCCAACACCAAGCAAGAACATTCCTGCGGGCGAAATGAGGCCTGCCGGCAACAAACACCACAGACGGGACTCGGCCTCGCGAACTCCATTGTTGCGTTTTGCCATCCATACTACGAACCAATCAGAGAACCACGCACCGTAAATACAGCCTATTGTAGCTCCAATGAGGCAAGGAACGTTCATGATGCCCACGGCTGCGTCAGAGTAGTTCCAAGGCGGATCGTAATAATAGTCGTCCTCTAGGTCAATGTAAAACGACAACCACGCATCCTGAGCACCCCATTGGAGGCCAGAGAATAGTACAGGAGGGAACAAGAGAACCCGCAAAATCAAAATAAGCCGCTTAAAGTACTGCTTAAAGCCGAGCCCCCGTATGTTCACTGCCGGAGTGATAATCTGAATGCGCTGCCAGTACGTCTTCGGCTTATCAGCCACGTCCTGCTTTGTCTCATCGACAATATCAGGGCGCATGGACATGAGCGTTTGTTCCGGATGCATGTCCGAGACGAAAGCGGGAGAGCCTTCTTTCTTTTTAGAGTGCGTCGAGTCAGTGCTGTCCGGAGCATCGCGGTGGCTCACGTTGGAAGCTTCAATCTCGCTGAGCTGCTTTGTGCGGAAGTGAGACCGATCGAAGTACGTCTCCTCAAGGAAGAACAATAGCAAAAGGCCTACGAATCCGGAGCAAATCATGCCAACGTAGCCTACCCAGTGCCAGTTGATGTTATCAGCCACGAATCCACCAATAAGCGGGCCCACGAAAGTACCCACTGAGATCGCAAGAACATAGAGGCCGATAAAATGGGTCGCCTGGTGCTGATAGAATACTTGCGTGATCGACAACTGGGCCACAGCCTCGGTCACACTCTCGGAAGCGCCAATGAATAGCTGTGACCACACCACATCACCAACCGTCTTACAGTTAGCGTACCAGGCATTGCCCACAATGCTAAGAAGCACGCCAAACAAATAGCCAGCCCGCGAGCCGTATAAGTAGACACTCGGGGCGCTTAACCAAGTCCACCACGCTATTCCCAGAAACAAAACGCCGTCTCCAGTGTTAAAAACGTCATCTGAGATATTCGGATGGTCTTGCTGGATGCCATCCTCAGCGGAGCCGCACGAGTTCGAGGTTGCTGCCGTGAGGCCAGTGAAAAGAAGCACCAATAGAAGCTGGATTGTCTTGCGCGTCTTCGACCAGGTGAGAGGATCATTCGGACTGATAGTAGGCTGCGGGATGAGAATGATCTCACCGTCGCGCAGCAACGATTCCTCCTGTTCTATCTCATTGCCGAAGATTGCGTCGGTGCCAGGGATGTAATCCGGATCTACGTTACGAGTTCCCATGACACCTTCAATGCCTAGTACTTAGGTAGCCTTTCGCGGAATGTCAGGACGTCGACAGGATGATGAACGCGCACGAAATTATGCCTGCGGATATTTTTTGAGAGATAAAATATGTAGGCCTAACCCAAGAACCTCACCACGAATTGCCTTCCCCTAGGCTTTATCTTATCTGCCCGATTATGTCACTGAGAACCCGGCTTGGTTAGCGTGAGATAGCGCACGAGGGGAACCCAGGAGATCTACAGCAAGATTGAAGGCGGGTCGACATACATTCGATCCTGGGCGTAGCACCGAGAATCGGTGCTTCACGGTAATCGGCGCGATTTCAATTGCCGATCCGAGAACGACCATTCACGTGCGCACTTTATGGGCACTCATATTGTCGCCGTGCCGGAATTTAATTGTGTTCACCGCGCACGTCCGAAAAATGTCAAAAACAAATAGAATAAGTTCGCACCAATTTTCTATAAATCTCGACTACGCTTGCTGCATTCATTGTCAATCCGCGAAGCCAGATTAAAGTACGTCAGTTGTGTTCCTTGATTAAGATACGCTACTCCGGCCACCTGGCTTCAGGGAAAACAATTCACAATAGCGGCTTCAAACGAAATTGAACCCCGCTTTGGCTTCAACATGAAGCTTTCGTTCTCTGAAAAGTGCGCGTCGTGTGTTTTCAGGAAAGCACACCATGACAGGGTACAAAATAACATTAGCCAAATTTGCAAGTGCAACACCAACGAAACTTGCGGCTGATGATATTCGATAACCCAGCCTATGTTTTCAGCATGTATTAAACTGTGTGGCACGCTTGTGGCTAAATAGACTTGGCAGGTATACTAAGTGTGTAGGCGTAACATAACCTGAAACTTACTGCGGCACTTTGAATCCCATATATATATTATCAGAAGTCTCAGAACATAGAAATCCGATGTAGTCTAATGGCTAGGACGTGTCGCTCTCACCGACAAGATCAGGGTTCGATTCCCTGCATCGGAGTTTTCGATCAATCTTTTTTGCTGATATCAATTCAGGTCTGTGGAGAAAACTTATTTTTAAGTCTCTATTTTTCTACAGCGCGATGCCTGGTGATCTATTTGAGTCTACATAATATTTTTAGTTCCACTTGTGTCCCTTCTCCGGGGCTCCATAGTACTCTGGATGCAAAAAGCTTAGTTTTTTGACCATCTCCGGGGAAAAGGCATCCGGCTTGGTGCTCACAGAGAACTTCATGGTCCCCTTCAAGTTACTGCCGATTTCCTCATTTTCCGTTTGGTGAACAACCTCATCTATAACCGCGGCTAGCAGCTCCTTCGCAGTCGTTGCGTTCGCCGCCAGATTGCTCACAACCGTCTCCACAGTGACGGCTTCCACACCATCGCGCCACGCATCGTAATCGGTCGACATGCAGATCATCTGGTAACTGATCTCGGCCTCCTTGGCGAGCTTTGCCTCGGGCAAACACGACATGTTGATCACATCACCGCCAAACGACCGGTACATGTTGGACTCGGCGCGCGTCGAGAATGCCGGCCCCTCCATACAAATAAGAGTAACATCGCGGCCCAGAGACTCTGCAGAGTGCAATTTGAGATCTTTTGACTCGAACACGCTGCTCGCCAACTTCGTGAGCAGCTTATTGAGCGGCGGATCAAACGGTTCGCCGAAAGAGACGTGGCCTACGAGGCCCGTGTCGAAGAACGTCGAGTCACGAATGCCCTTAGTGCGGTCAATGACCTGGTTGGGGATCACGAAGTGACGCGGCGCGATTTCGTGCTGCAGCGAGCCAACGGCGCTGAACGCGATGATTGTCTGCACGCCCAAACTCCGGAGAGCAGCGATATTGGCACGCGAAGGCACACTCGACGGCGTGTACTCGTGGTTTACACCATGACGCGATAAAAACGCCACGGGACGGCCCTGGTCCGTGCGCGAAATCGTGATGGGCGAGCTCGGCTTGCCCCACGGCGTGTCGATGTCGAGAACGGCCTCGGGCTCAGCCTTTCCACCGAGCTGGTAAAGACCTGTGCCACCAATGATTGCGACGCGGACGGGCTCCTTGAATGCTTCCGACATTCTTATTAGTTTGTGGGAAAGGCTGAGCATCTCTGGATTCCAAATCCCACGTGAGGTAAGCCACGATGCACTGCCAAGATCGAGTGTTGATACAATAACGTGTGATCCGGCGGCACAATTGCCGACGTGCAGACTTCGGCGGCCGAGCTTCTACCTGTTCTATTTTTCTTAGATTTTGGAAGACAATTCTTATTGAACTCGAAAAACGCCTTGTTGTGACCTTACTGTGAGAACTCCAATACTTGATTGATACGAGTAGCGCCAGGGTGCAAACCAAGTTACTGAAGACTCTAACAATTACAATATATATATATCCAAACGGAGAACATTATGCTGCCTCCATATTACGGTACTCTTGAACGATATCGGTTACGACGTTCCTCGCGTCTTCAAACTCCTCCAACCCGTTTTCAAACATTGGCTGCTTCCGGTACTCTGAAATGAAAGCCTGTCTAACATAGAGCTGGTTGAATTGCTTGAGCATACGCGAGAGTACGTCAGCCACGCCAGTGCTGTTTGCCAGACCGAGTCCGCTGAGGCGCGTGGGTGATTCCACAAACGGCGACCGTTTCGCAATTGCCAACTGCACACTCTCCACAAACATTGGGGCAAACCTTATATTTTCCTCGTCGCGCAGACCAAGAAGCCGTTTGCGATACTCGGCCGGGTCGAACTCCCCCTGCAGGACTCGGAGCATTGCCAAGTACCTGGACGACTTCATGGCACTAGGCGTCACCGAGAGCATTGAATACTTGCTCTGCACAAGCCGGCGCATGATTTCACTCACTGTAGTCTTGCGCACAAACCGCGAGCGGTCACTCGTGTCGCCCATGATGAACGGCGTGTAGCTAGCGGTGAGAAAATGGTAGGCAGGCATGGGAATCAGTGATGCAAGTATTGATGTGAGGTTGTTGTACAAGTAGCCAGGGAATCGAATTGTGGACGTCGCGGCAAGTAGAGCTGTGGAAACGAGAGCATTCGTTTGCTCGACGCTGCGACTGGCATCAAGACGGCCACCCCCGGATTGTTGCGTCAGCTCCGAAAATATTCTCATCAATGCGTTGTTGTCAAACACAAGCACCGAATCTGCCAGCTGCACTAGCCGTTTCAGAGCGAGAAGACTGTTGTAAGGCTGTACGACGACATCTCCGCCTTGAGCATCAGTACTCGGAAATACCGATATAGTTTGCATCAGAGTGCGAGGGAAATGGTCGCGCATATGCTCCAACAGAACAGAGCCCATTCCGGAGCCCGTACCACCTGCTATCGAGTGCATGAGCATGAACGCTTCCAAAGAATCACTGTTCTCGGCTTCGCGATCGAGCATGTCCAAGACAGACTCCATCGCCTGGTCTCCCATACTATATCCAGCACCCCAATTATTTCCTGCGCCGCTTCCGCCAGTTTTTGGCGTGAACATGTTTTCGGGGTTATATAGGCCCCCGAACTCGCTCTTAGTGATGTTATGGATAACACTCGGCTCCAAGTCTAGTAGCACAGCGCGCGGGATATATCGAGAGTCGTCGCTCTGGTAAAAGAACACGTCTTTACGGTCGTACAATGGATCAGAGGCTCTCAGTGTACCATCGGGCTGGATACCATGCTCGGCGCATAGCCGCTCCCAGAAGCTGGAGCTAAGCTGATTGCCGCACTGGCCAGCACCTATGGTGATTATTTCGCGAGGCATAGCACGGCAAACAAACGCCTATAGGTAGCAGCAGTACCAGCACCGAGCTGTAAATGATGATTGTGTACGCTCAGGGCACCCTACAAAACCTAACCTCAACAACGACGAGACGCGCGCGTAGGACGTTAGCCGATTGCCGATTTTATAACAAGTACACAAAGACAGCCTCGGCCCTTTAAGCTGCAGGGTTTCTATCTTCTGATCAATTGAGGCATTCTATTGGTCGCTGCGGTGTTGCACCTCAAAAAACACTGACAAAGACGATTGCTATTCTGCTTGAGAGGCGTTGCGAGCTTCTTTTCGAAACACCACTACTTTGGCTACGTCCAATTCGCTTGATGTATTGTTCACATCTAAGTATACATTTAAGTGGCACTTAATGTTCTATAATGGTACTCATATGGACTTTTATCGTGAGTTTTTCTAAACTCTTTTCTTGCTCTTGGAGAGGTCACGCTCGGCATAAATGCGCTCAGTGAACGGCTCCTCAAAATACAGCGCAATGCGGTACATGATCCACACAAACGCACTGAGCGCGAGTCCCAGGGCCTTTGCCTTGTAAAGCGCTGCTCCCGTGAACGAGAGGAACGAACCCACGTACATCGGGTTGTTCACAACGTTGAACGGGAAGCTTGTAATACGGCTGTCTTTCAGGAACCCGAAATGGTCTCCCAGATACGTGCCGGAGATTCCGAGCGCCCACATCGATGACAGCACCAAGACAGAGCCCGCGCCGGTCAGGGTGTACCCAATCGAGCGTACCAGCAGATTGTCCAGCAGCGGAGCCACGGGCTGCGTCTCGAGAGCACGATAGTAAAGGTAGTCGCGGAAGAGACCGAGGCTAAACACGGTCAGAGAGAAGAGGTAAACCGCAACGGTCTTGCTGCCTACCAGTTTGGAGAAGATGCGGAACCGGAACTCGAGCTGAGCAACGACGTTCCAGAAAATCGGGTTGAACGCGATTGTTTTTGCCGACGCGATGACTGCCGGGTTGAGCTTGAATGGCGTCTCATTGAGAACGAATTGCACCAGGGGTGCAGCCGCCGTCTTCAGATCTAAACTGCGAGCCATTATCTGGAGCGAACTTGTGTCTTGCTTTTGGTGCTGTTTGGGCGGGGTCCGTCTCAATTGTGGAGTTGCGGCTCGTCTTGCGCTTATATACTTTGGCTATTGGCTCGTATAGACCATAGGGCGTGTTCACATGCGGCCTTCACATGCTGTTACCGTTACTTAGCATGTGATGGCATTGGGGTGTGAGGCTAGGAGAAGCGCTACTGCATGTGATACACACCCTCTTCCTTTTGGGGTAAATGCAGTGCGTACTGATATGGTACGATAGCACGTGGGCGGTCGAGCCGTTAAACATAGGCGCTTTAGGTTTTAGACCGACGTCCTTCTAGTCATGAAATAAATAGAAATCGCAACCGAAATATAAGAAAAACAGGCTGATTTAATTTTGAACAGCATCGTCTGTGAGCGATCGAGTAACATTGCGACCTCAGCCTCGGCCACGTCGACGCATGCCTGATAACATGACGGTTATTAATTTCATGTCCCCCGCAGAGCTCCGGCCCGGGGGCCGCCGCGCAACGCGCCGCGCAACGCGCCGCGGCCAAATGCTTCTATTTTTTCGATTAGTGAGTAAATTCAGTGAAATCGTAGGCAACATAACTAGCTTCTAAAACGGCGTCCATATATTTGTCTTCATAATAATGTACAGCAAGACACTGGCACCGATCCAACCTTGAGAAAAAAGGCCCACGGGATTTTCAGTGTCGCTGACTGCAACTAACGCGGCGAATAGGTAAACAATCCCCAGTAAGATTCCACCAAGGAACGCCGTACCGACTACCGGGAATTTCCACGAAACAATGCCCATGGCACTGGCTGCCACCACACTCGTCACACCAGCCCTGATCAGGAGCTCGAGCTCCTCATGTGGCTCAGCACTGTACACCCCGTAGCTGAATGCTACTAGAACGGCGGTGGCCGTGTTCATGACTGTTGCACAGAACGCATAAAACATGAGATCTGATTCGGGCTGAGCGGTATCAGTACGTGCCGATGGACTCGATTGAGTCGCGGGAGCACTGTGGGTCACATCAGCTTGCTTAGCTTGCCGCTTGCGTACCTCTGAATCTAATCCGCTCATAGGGAGAAATTCAATGCACGTTCGTGTCGATCTTTTTCAAATATTTAAACGCCGGCCTCTTCTACTGTAGTGCCGTAATTTCCAGGGTCTGTTCCTCGTGATCAGGTGTTCAAACCACCATGCATCTGACATCTGTGCTCAAGTTGCCCATGCCTACGACCTATACAACGTGAAAGACCGCAAAAAGATATATCAGTATAAACAAAAATTAGTATCACAGCTTAACTTCTGACTCCTTGTCAGCGTCGATGTAGCTGTCGCAAATGAGCCACGCCCTCATGTTTTGGGTCACCTTGCTTAACGGTACCTCAACACGTAGCTCATTTTCCGCGATTTGAACCTTCTTTAGCCCGAACAGCGTTTTTAGTTCGGCATCGCCGACCACAACGTACCACAATTCCCGCGTGGTAAGCTCGAAGGGCAAATCGCGAGCCACAACGCTGACCTCGTCTCCCTCCTCGATATCTCGCTCTATGGTTACGATAGCGACATCATCGACAATTCGAGCGCTTAAAATATCCACTATTGGATAATGATTCACAAAATTCGCAACCTCGAGCATTCGCGGATCGTCATTGTCGAAACCGAGAATGGAGCTTCGTAAGTCGTCGTCTTCAATTGCCACAAACTCTTGCACAGAATTGATGCCTGCATCCTGACATTTTAATGCCGCGCGGTCATCAACGAAAGGGATCTGTAGCAGTGGCGAGGCACCCACTCTCACAGACTGAATCAAAGACTGACGAGCGTCCACTGACGAAAAGAACAGTGCTAAATCTCCTTCGGCAACGGATAAATCTACCCGCGCATCTAATAATCTTATGCTCTGAGAATTTGCATCTGGATGCACCCTCCAGTCTTGCATCGTTACACGGCGTTTTGTACTCACAAGTGCCTCGACTGATACGCCATGATGGCTAGCAATATGCGCCGGCGCCAATGGTGACACTGTTAAATCCTCTTCTCGAAGTTCGACAACCCCAAGCGATGCCAGCTTTTCAAAGTTGTCTTCGATAGCGTCACTAATCCAATCTTCCAGCGCAGTGGAACCATAGTACGAGGGATTGTGTCTCAAACGGCGATACAGGTAGGTAGAGGTCAACCAGTCGACAGCATCCTGAGGCTCGCAAACTCTCTTATTAGCTATCTCGGGAACTAGAGCCTCAAGAAGAGTCAACGCAAGACAGCTTTCAAGAGGAAATGGCTCGTTCAAGAAAGCGCTATAATAGTGCTGTCTGTTGGTGTAAATGATTGCTTCGCTAGAGGCCCTGCTCACGGATTCAAGCACATCAGCAATGGGCAAGTCAAATCCAGTACCCCCCTCTTGGGCATACGTCCCAAAAAGCACCAACTTGTCTGCTTGCAAGGCCCTATCTTCAAGCAATAATCTAACCGTAACGATAGCGGCAGATTTGAATGTGACCTTGTCCTTGGGTGTCGTCTCTGTGAGCATCGGGATATCGGCCAGCCCCATGTGAGCCAGCTCGCTGGCCAGTTCATAAGACTGTTTCAGATCAGCAACAACGAGTAGCACGGACACGTCTGGAGTGAAACTATGATTGAGATCACGCAAAGCAAAGATGAATGACCCATCCCAATGTCTCGTTTCAATTGAGGGTTCTTCTGGTCCACCAGATAGGTTGATGTTCGCAATATCTCCTTTGCCCACCCTCATCCATTGCCCAATGGAACGAGCTGTTGCCAAAGTCACTCCAAATCCAACAAGTCTCGCATCAGGAATCCCACTCATGATTCGAGTAAGCGCTACCTCGTACAACCACCCGCCTCCAGCATCGATGCTAGCCTCATCGCCCAACCGATGCAGGTCGTCGCACAAGAATACTCTGAATTTCCTCAAGTAAGTTGCAAAGCGGTGCTCAGTACGCGTCAGCCTTTCAAGCTTAAGAGAAGTCGTGATGCATATATCTGCCTCGTCCTGCAAGTTCGTTGATACCGAGAACTGTTGTGACAAATGACTCCTGAGGGACTCTACCCATCGCGAGCTCTTCGGTGTAATGAAAAGAGTCTTTTCATTATTCTTGAGAGCCCTGTAGAGCACCATCTTCTGGAACGTTGTTATGCAAAATCCTGGCGGTACGCCAATGTATGTAGAGGCATCCGAACCAAAAAGAAGGGGCATAAGTGCACGGTGTATTGATCCTAGGGGTTCAGTACCAGGATATGAAACCATGCTTGCGCTTCCTACCTCGGAAACTTCCAAGGTAAGTGGCGCCGTAAATTTGGCAGGAGGTAGTAGTGAGCGCAGACTAACAGCAATAGAAGACTCGCTGTGTAGCCATTTGTCGCTGAGAAGCCGCGCAAAAAGGTAAGGGCCATATGTATCTGTCGGCAAGAACACGACTATGCGCTGGGTAGTTTTCCGAAAGATCTCGCCCATTTTTAAAGTTCTGCATTCAAGCAAGGAGCCGTGCTGATCCTCGATCATCAAATAATATCGTTCAGAGCGTGAATGAAATTCAGCGTTGAAATCAAAATGTGGGGCGATAGTGACATCCACTTGAAGGATAGTACGAGACAATGGTAATGCTTTGGCACTCAAGTAAAACCGAGGAAACCACGTAAGAAAATTTGCGGCAATTTCAGCCACTCGTGGCGATTGCAAACGTAAGGCTTCTCCAATGTTTGCCTTGTCAAGATCGAAATATCTTGACCATGGTAGTTGCGAGGACTCAGCACGACTTATAAGCTCCGGAGGACAACCGGGGAATTGACGGAATGGTGTTTGCCCAGAATACCACTGCCGCTTGTCAACAGCAATATAAAGGCGCAAAGACGTTCGTGCCAGCTGGCTCCATCTCTGACCAACGGAAAGCTGATAGATAGCTCGAAATAGTCGGGAGGCGGATTGCGCAATGTACACCATATCAGCACTTAAAGCTAGGCCATCAAGCTTTAACCTGCATATATATGCTTGTGCCAAGACGCACACTTTGGCCAGCCTGGACGAAGAGTGGTCTCTTACTGGGAGTGGAACTAAGGATGAAAGCCTTTTGATTTCATTTGCTTCCCCATGCCGTACAGGAAGTGAGGAAAACTCTATAGACAGGCAAAACACACGCAACAGGTCAATATCGGTCAGCCAAGGCTTCAACTGCCGGCAATAGAGATCCACTGAAGTTGGTGACACGTAAAAGTTGGACGCAACCTGGCCTTGAAATGTGGAACGTACAGTCGGATGGTCATAAACAACGGCATTGAGCTTCGCAAGCTCAATGAGCGCGGAATGCGCCAAGTCTCTGGCTGTGTAGTTGCCTAATGAATACATCTGGGGCTCCTTGGTTGACCTGACATACCAGAACGTGTACTTCAACCACTCAACTGCCTCATCCAACGAGCGAACTGTGCCAGAAGACACCTCGGCATTCAAAGATTCCAGGATGCGGTTGACCAAATGAGACTGAATTGGTAACTTCATCGTTGCGACTGAAGCAAAATAGCTCAAGTTTTTGTGTTCCGTCAAAATTATGCCCGTTCCAGTAGTGTCAAATCCAGGACGGCCAGCTCTTCCAAGCATTTGTAGAACATCCTGTGGTTGCAACTGCCGCCATCCCTCTTGGCTGGGATCGTAGTATTGAGTACCCTTGATGATAACCACAGCGGCGGGGAGATTCACACCCCAGGCCAAGGTTGCTGTGCATACTAGTACCTTGAGCTTTCGAGTCAAAAATCCAGATTCAGCGGCGGCTCGCTCATCACGATTCAGGCCTGCATGATGTATCCCTACCTGATCATCCGCCAGAAATTTGCGACTAGATCCATCATTTAAAAGAATTTTTGCCGTTGACTGGGTCTCTTTTCGTGAATGAACAAATATGATCACCTGTTTTTCTTCGCTAAGGCTTTCCACAACCTTCTCCACGCAGGCCTCGTTAATACCCTTGACTAGCTTCAAAGGGCCCGTTGCAGTTATGCCAACATACTTTTGCTCAAGTGGAACTGGACGAAACTGCGAATCAAAGTAGAGCAAACCATTAGGTGGAACCTTCAGGAAATCCCCGATATCTCTGTAGTTTGGCAAGGTTGCAGAGAGTCCTACTAGCCGTGGTGTAGACGACGCTCGTAAGTGTCGAGCCACAATGTTTTCAAGAACGCTACCTCTTCTCTCATCATGCAAAAGATGAATCTCATCGATAATAACAAGCCCGATAGTACGAATAAGTGCTGCATTTTCGGGCTTGCGGCTAATGATATCCCACTTCTCAGGGGTAGCAACTAGGACGTCGGCGCTGGCCAATTGATCTCTGCTCAAACTCTGGTCACCCGAAAGCTCCGCAACAGAGTGACCAACAAGACGTTTCTGCAAAGTGCGAACTTGCTCTTGCACCAGTGCCTTAAGTGGAGCAACATAAATGGCTCTATTTCCTTGATGCAAGCATCGAGTCAGCGCTAGTAAAGCCACATTAGTTTTACCCGCACCCGTAGGAGCACACAAAAGCAAGTTATCATCGCTCCTTACAGCGGGGTCACAAGCACGGCTTTGCACAGGGTTCAACTTCTCAATGCCTGCGAAGGCTGATACTGCCCACTCTGGAAGGTCAGTAACAGGCTTCAAAGGCCAATCTGGCTTTGACGTTGCAGCCGCTGGCACATTGTACTGCTCATATGACTTGGAAGTGAATCGGGTTGAACCCTCTGGCAGCTTCAGGTTGGGGACGGCAGTGACACTAATTGGACGGCCTACTCGGCTAAGATCCACAAGTTGGGGTGTGTCTATATCCATTTGCTCTGCTTGCTCTTTTTCTGCTACTGCCTCCAGGCTGATTCCCCGTTCATTGATTTCGTTGACCAGCGACTCGCGCTCAGGACCGGTTTCGGCCCTATGTAAACGGGTATACCAAAAAACGACATCAGCGTTTTTAGCAAGCAGTTCTGCCAAAGAGGCATTCTCGACGCCTAGCTTTGATAGTAGTTTCATCTCTATATCTTCGCTTCCAGCCAAAATATCGAGCACATCATTGACAGGGGGCGGTGAATCAACTTGCTTTATCTGGTTTTCTAGCCAATGTGCATCGATATCTTGCGGTCGGAGTAGCGTCCGATCACGCAGACGTATGGGGTCATTGATAGCCACGAACGCATTGGGACTATCCGAGGTTACTTCCGTGTCCGATTCCTGCGGTCCCTCACCATTCAACTCGTCGAACAACTCGTCTATTTCTCCACCGCCGTCGTCGTCAATTTTTGCATCAGAGGGGCCTTTCACGCGCGAGACGACCGAGTACAGCTCATTGAACGCAGAATTGGACAACGTGTCACCCAGAAGAGCTTCGACCTCAGCTTTTTTCGCTTCGTCCTTTAACGTATCATCGCGCACAATCGCTATGACACTTTCAGCAGCTGCAGCTAATGTTTCATCTGGTAGATCACTAAAATACTTGAATACAAACGAGAGAAGCTCTTCAAATGCAGGCTCCCGACCCGACGTCTGTGAGACAGATTTCTGAGACGGCAATTGAAAAGCATCACGGACCAGCCGCGTACCCATATCCGTCAGCGAGATTCTGTTTTTAAGTGACTCCAGCGGCACATCTTGTTTGTGAGCCGAAAGCGGCCCCAAATTTTCCACTATCTCGGGCATACCAGTACCTATTCCACCGTAGCGACGGTGGTGGGCATGTCGGAGTTCAGGCGGTTCGGATCCCTGCGCATGGTTACGTAGGCTTCCTAGCCCAGGCCAAGTTTCAGGCGCCACCATATCGTCGCCGTGCAAGTTTTTCTTTTTCTCCCAAAAAGTCATTGGACTAGGGTACACCCGTACCCTGAGCTGTTGCATTGGTCTGCTGACCTCTCACATCACCTACTTCCTAGTTGGTCCAGGGACTTGTGCTGCGCAGGACGAGAGCAAAGCACAAGGCTCTGGTACTGAACACGGGACACCACGATTGTACATATTTATTGAGTGGCTCAATCCGGTGGGCACATCTCGGACGAAAGAGGGCCGATGATTAGCAAGTGATAACAGCTGCATTTACCCCTTTTTTCGAGCGACAGGACACGCTGTCCCTACTAAGGTTGACGTGACTTTAATCTTTATGCAAAATCGGTAAGGTGATGTGCCAGCACCTGCTATAGCCTAACGGGTTATGGAGGGGAAAAAATCAGGTAGATAAAGGCGCTGGTTTAGAAAGTATCACAAAGCTCACGCGTTGAAGAGAGCAGGGACGAAGTTTGTTATGAATCCCTGCAGGAGACCACATACCCTAGACCCACATTACTAAGTTTTTGCGACGAATATATAAAGGGCCCGCCAGTACTCCGACGCCCCCGATATCACAGTGCTGAGTCACACAAACCCTTGACTCGTTTCTACCCCAACCCCTTTTTGAGGATCAGTACGGACCAGCGGCACGGGCCTTGCAGCTGATAGTCTTTGATTGCTTGATCCGTTATTTATTTGTAGAAAACAAAGCCAAAAAGAAGAGGTGTCATTAGGTTGAACTACCTCCGTCGCCTTTTATATTATACCGCTTAGCAGAGACGCACATGGACACATTAGCAGCACCAACAACGCCCGCGCAAGCGAGCAAGTTTGTGTCTCCAACGAGTCTTTCGTTTCCGACCGGCGAATTCAACCCAGTGGCAAAGGCTGATCCATCGTCCAATGGTGGTATCGGTGATATTGATTCACAATCTCTTGCAGGTGAAACACCTGCAGCAAAGGAAGAAGAAGGGTCCAGTGGGATCCTTCCTACCGTACAGAACATCGTGGCAACAGTAAACCTCGCGTGCCGTCTCGATCTGAAAACCATTGCATTGCATGCACGTAACGCAGAGTACAATCCGAAGCGTTTCGCGGCCGTGATCATGCGCATCCGTGAGCCGAAGACGACTGCGCTTATTTTTGCGTCGGGCAAGATGGTCGTCACCGGTGCAAAGAGCGAAGACGACTCGAAGCTCGCGTCGCGGAAGTACGCTCGTATTATTCAGAAGCTGGGCTTCAATGCGAAGTTCACCGACTTCAAGATTCAGAACATTGTGAGCTCGTGCGATGTAAAATTCCCTATCCGGCTCGAAGGACTGGCATTCAGTCACGGCATTTTCTCCTCATACGAACCGGAGCTGTTCCCTGGCCTTATCTACCGCATGGTGAAGCCGAAGATTGTGTTGCTAATATTCGTTTCGGGTAAGATTGTCCTCACCGGTGCAAAGCAGCGTGAGGAAATCTACCAGGCGTTTGAATCTATATACCCTGTGCTTTCGGATTTCCGAAAGTCCTAAGTAAGTAGACTTGGGCGTGATTAATTTATTTGCATATTTGTGTGCAGCTACTTTTAAAGCGGGTCTCATTGTCCTCACAGCTAATAATCGAAAGCGAGCAGAGAACTGCGAGAATGCCGTCATAACTAAAAACAAGGTTGGCAAAGATGAGGCAATACAATGCCGGGGAGTACGCAAGAGCTGCGGCCATCACTGATTTCACAGAGCACGTAATATACCACCGGTGTTGATACACAGCTTGCTTTGCTATCACTCTTTTGTTAATTAAAGGGTCGTATGTAATTGCTGAAGTCTTCTAATTGCAGTCAACCATTTGTGTTACTAAAAAAGGGAACCAAGATGCCCTGATGTTGCAGCGCCGACGCTCGAATCTTAAACTTTAGTTATATTCTCCTATTTATAACCCTCCTGCAGACATTCTTGATGGCTGCAGGGCGACTGCCTGATTTGTGGGACGCGTTCAGGCCAGGGTAGGGGCTGAATCACGGACACCTAGTTTATTTTTGTGACACCACCGGCAAGCGTACGACAGGCCGTTAGTGCTCGTAGAATGAACGACTATGACGGGTTTGCAACTGTCCAGAACCCGCAGGACTATATGAATGCGCCGGCAATGCTCATACCGCCCGACGGCGACGCCGGCCGCAGCAACTTTTCGCCGCCGCCAATCTTACGCGCTGCTATCGATGCGTCGCGCGGGTATGAGCTACTCTCCGCCGACGAAATCCAAGCACATTATGCCGAGCAGAATGTGCTGCAGCAGCGTATCAGCGACGTCGTGTCGCGCCTCGATGTCGAGGTCAAAATGAGGGAGGCCGCCCGCTCGCTGAGCCGTCTCCACCGCAAGCCCAGCGACGCGTCTATGTCGCCGTCGTTGGCTGGCGGGTCCTCGGGGCACAGTGCGCGCAAACGGATAAGCAAGATCTTTTCCGGATCGGGCGGCGGATCTGGATCTAACGACGCGAAGGAGAAGCGCATGTCGGCGGGACCGCAGCAGCAACGCCACAGTATTCAGGCCGACGAGGAGGCAGAGATCTCATCGGAAAAGATTCGACACTTGGAACAACAGCGATTTGATCTGAGCCAGCGCAAGGCCCTTGTAGATCGGCGCATTATCCAGCACCATGCGGCGGTGATGGCACGGGCTTTAGGCGGTGTCCCACTACCGAACCATCGCCGTCTGCAGAGCGGTGCCAGTGCAATGAGCAATCTCAGCGGTACAAGTACTCCTGGACAACGCCAGAGCTGGGTTGTTGCAGACACGCAAGGTAAACACATGCGCAGTATAAGCGGCGTGTCTGCCCACAGTGTTGGAGCCGAATCGTCACTAGCTACTGTCCGCGAGCACCATCCCACGTCCGCGGGCTCATCGGCTACTTACAACTCGCGTCTCGAGGAGGAGGTCAACACACTGGCGGGCCGTGTCGCTCAAGCGATTCCAGGCATGTCCCCGGCCCCTCAGGGTGCGCTGACGTTCATTTCGAATGCAGTCGAACGTTTATTGCGTGAGCTTGCGGATACGCGTAACTCTGCCGAGGCTTACCAGATTCAAGCGCAGCACAGCGAGGAGAGGATTGAATTTCTCAATCGTGAGCTCGAACAAGCCGGCAAGCAGTCCAGGTCCGTTAGTGGCGCTACAACATCAGAGGCTGCTGGTATCTCGGCTGGTCATGACGCGGAGGTCGCTCAGCTGCGCCACGAAATCGACTCGGAGAGACGAACGATTCAGCAGCTGCGCACACAAGCCAGCCAACAAAGGTCTGAGCTTGACCGCACAGTGCGCTCTCTTGAGGATGTTACGCGCCTTGCAGTGCAGTATGAAGGCGAGCGTTCGGAGTTCGAGCAGCTTCTGTCTACACTCGAGGCTAGAACCGGTGCGCTTGAAGAGGACAAGACAGTTCTTCTTCAACAGCGTCTCGGCGCAACACAGAACTCCAGTGTTCTATGCAAAGAATTCCAGCGTATCATTGGTGACCTTGTGGAGCAACACCAGAAAGAACTGCGACAGCTACATCCGCGGCTTTTGTCACCGGCAAATGCGCAGGCGGGAACCAGTATACAACGACACACGAATGCGAGGAATGAGGCAAGCGAGATCTCCAGTATGCCTACTTCTGATGTTCATGCCGGCGCGTCTGCGTCTACACAAGACCTTGACGCAAGCCATACAAATCGGCACGAGCTAACTGAGCTGAGACAAAATACAAACGAAGCCTATAATCTGCCGGGAGCAACTGACAACGAGCGCGATTCTGTGCTCAATTCGGAGTTCTCGCAATCTCCGGAGCCTTTATCTGTACACAGTGCGATTCGGAAGCCTGTCCCGACATCAGGCCTTAGTATACCTGAGCGCTCGCCAGGGCACATTGCATCTGACCAGTCTGCCTACAGACCGACGGCACAAAAGACCTCGGCGCAAAGCCCTCAGAGTCACACTCAAGATGCGATTCCTAAAGAAGAAGACATTGATGGTGGTCACCGGCCTTTGCCAGCCCCTCTTGACTCTGACATGTCTTTTGCTGACTCGATTCCAGAAGAGGATGATCTAAGTGCGCCGCGGCTTGAGCGGCTAGGCTCAGAGTACTCAGCAGACTTCTCAGAGTACTCTCGGTCGTCCTCCGTGTACCCCGAGACCAATTCGGCAGCACAGTCGCAGGCGTCGGTGCTTCCTCACCCCCACCACCCGAACCAATCACAAGCCAGCATTGCTCGCGCTCAAGACTACAGCTTTAACTCCAATGACGAGCTGCTTTAATACAAGAACATTTACCGACCGTCCAACCACGGGCGAGAATGCTAAGTACAAATTTTGAACGCCAAATAGCCGAACAACGAGCAATCATTGTTGTGTCTCAGTATTCTATTTTTTCTACGAGTTACACTCATACGTTGTCGAATTGCCCAATTGAGCTATATATATGAATTAGTGTCACTCAAACCTTACTCTGTTCTGTCTGAACGAGCATTTTGCCGTCGAGTTGAGTCATTGTTCTTCTATTTCGTGCATACAGTTCAGCTTTTGACTTCCTTTTCGTCATCGTCGGCCTCTTTAGCCACACGGTCGTAAGAGTAAATCTGGCGGCCAAACAATCCACGATACAGATAGTCGAAGAACATGTGAACCCGAGCTCGAGCAGTGACCGTCTGCGACATGTACACACCGCGCCACAGGTACATGGCGAAAATTCCACCGAAAAAGTTGAAACCGACTTGGTCACTAGTGTCGAACACAGCAGCATTGCCAATGTATGCCAAAGAGCCAAGGTGGTGGTAAATGAAGGGCCTGTTCACGGCATTATCAACATCCTCGGCACCCTCAAGAATCTTCGGCGTGGCTGCGGCAATACGATTCAGCTTGTGTCCAAGATAGATACCTTGCTGGTTAGCACGCTGCGCTGTTGCGGGTAGAGAGGTAACCTTAGTGTCGACACGCTTCAGGTCCTGAATGACGCGGTCAAGGTGAATCCGGTCTTGAGGGTTGTGCCACTTATGCAGCTTGTCGCGCAGTTTGATGATGTGCTGACGAGCCTGCGGCTCGTTATGCGACACCTTAGCCAAACAATCGTCGATCGTGCTGAGCTCGTACTCATCCTCAGCGCTGACGTTGGTCTTCAACTGCTGGCGAATGAGCAACTCCAATTCGTCCGAGAGCGCTGTGCGCACAGTAGAACAGTCTCCAATGGCATAAACCTCGCCTCGCGGGGTACCGAACACACGCAAATGCGAGTCAGTTTCGATAGCGCGGCGGTTAGTCTGATGATCGCCGAGCTTCGACATAACACGGCTCACAAAGCGAGTGAGACCGACGCCGGTTGTCCAGAGGGTTACACCACTGGGCAGTTCGTAGAGCTGCTGCGACCCGTCAGGTGCCTTTTTGGAGAAAACGACGGAGTCCTTTTTGACCTCCTTCACACGCGCATTTGTCTGCAGATCCATTCCGTCGCGCAAGAAGCGGTCCATGGCGTACTTCGAGATCGTCTCATCATAGGTGTTGAGAATGGCGGAGCGGCTCTGAATGATGTGCACGCTGGCCAGGTTCACGAGTAGGTTCGGGTACATTTTCGGCATATCCTCCTTCAGCAAATCGTAGATTTCGGAGGCGAGCTCCACACCAGTGGGCCCACCGCCGCAAATGACGAAGCTGAGCAAGCGGCGGCGCTCAGCCTCAGTGGTGGAGGGCAGCGAGGCCATTTCCAAGCGGCTGCAGATGGCAGTGCGGACACTCTCGCTGTCCATGGCGGTTTTGAAGAAGTAGCAGTTCTCAATGCCGGGCACGCCGTGCGTGTTTGTGCCGGCGCCCGTGGCAATGACCACCTTGTCGTACGGAATGTAGAAGTTATTTTCACCGAGCGAGTCAGTGCGGACCTCGAGCAAACGGTCGTCGAACTCTATGTCATGCGCAGCACCCTGCAAGAACCGCACGTTGCGGCCCTGGCAGATGTGCCGCATGGGTTCCACAAGCGTGTCTAGGGACAGGGTTCCTACGGCAGCCGACGGAAGCAGCGGCGTGAACAAGAAATGGTTCATTGGGGAGATCACAGTGACATTGTACTTCGAGGTGTCAATGGTGTTGAGCATGGCGACCGCGCCCCAGCCACTGCCAAGAATGAGCAGACGCGGCTTGTCCGGGGTCTGGCCGAGCTCGACATCGTCGACGAACGAGTCAGCGATCAGCAGGTTTTTGGGGCCACCGCGCTTCAGATTCAGGGAGTTGATGGGGATGTGCACGTCCTTGAGTAGCGGGCCGCCCTGATAGGTTGTTGAATCGTAAACAAAGAAGGCGAGCGTGTAGCCGACCGGGACGGCAACAATGACGGCCGTGATGGCAAAGGCACGCTTCAAGAACTGGCCGATCTTCGAGAACGAGCCGGACTTGTTCGCCTTGGGCTCTGTCGCGTAGCATCGCATGCTGCCGAAACGCGGGGCCCGAAAGTGGGCAGAGAAGGCGGAGGTGCCCAGCGGAGAGCGCGGGAGCCGAGCGACCGGAGTTGCCGCCGGCCTCACCCGCGAAAGTTGTCGGAATGCGCGCATCGCAATGGACAAGGTAGTAATGGCGCGATGACAAGGATCCCGCGATAGCTGACGCCGGGAAGCCCCACAGGCCCACGGCACTTGCGCGTGACCGTTGGTCGCGACACGATGCGGGCAACACCAAGAGCCAGGCAACCCCGACGATTGGGTGCTGCGTCTCTCCGGCGAGCACGGCGGCTAGGGTCGTTCTGCAAAGGCCGAAGCGGAGCGGGCGTTTGCGATCGAGATGGCCAAAGACGTGTTTGCAGAGTGCTCGGCAGAATGCTGGTACCGAAAAAGCGTTTTCGATGAGGCAGTAAACGGCGTGTTCTAAGACTTACGTAGTGCTCGGTGGCTTACGCGGGAAATGTCGCATATACGTGCTCTGTGATTGTTGACGATTCCTCGTCGAGCATCATCAGGCGGCGCGGGAAGCGACGATGCCACCCTAGTGCCGGCTACTTCATTAAAAATATGTGTCTAGCTTGTGCAATTTGGTATTTAGGCGTAATTAATGCGGTGCCACCGCAGATACAGGCAAAACACGCAGTGATCTGATCGACCACAGCATGCCTATATGCAAGTCCCAACGGCGAACACATGCGGGAGCAGATATTCCGCGGCCAGGCTGGTGTGTCCGGCGCAGCTCGGCGTGCCGCACACGTGAGCGGGACGATTACGCCCTTCTTGTGCCACGTGACGGTGACCGGCGCTGGTTTGCCTGTTTCAGTGCAACCGTATTCACATGCAATCGGCGGATTAGCAAGCGCAGCGGGCTGCAGGGCCGTGCGAATTGGCGCATTGACACAAACAAAAAAGAGTCCTGCAAAAAGGCGGCCCCGGAAATACGGCGTGTGAGTCTCCAAATAAAAGGTCGTTTATCCAAATGCTCGTCCGGCTAGATTCAACGGTGGCGCCTCTGTAGTGAACAGAGGTAAAGAGGCCGGGGCCTCCCAGACCTGCTGACGAAGCAGCATCATGAACCCGCGCCCCCACAGCGCACCAGCCACTAGCCTGCCACTCAACAATCAACTGCGTCCTTCGTCATGGGCTTTGGTGTTAACAATCCCATACCGCGGTCGCTGGGCAGCGAGTCCCGCAAGGCGGCCAAGATTCTCACGAGCTTCGTCAAGCCGAACCAGATCATCAGCTACGAGGAGGTCATCCCGCCCCATGTGCTGCACAACGCCAAGGGCCTGTGCATCATCACCGTGCTGCGCGCCGGGTTCCTGTTCTCGGGGCGCGCAGGCTCCGGTGTAATTGTTGCCCGTCTGCCCGACGGAACGTGGTCGCCGCCGTCGGCAGTCATGACGGCCGGCGCCGGTGCCGGTGGCATGATTGGCGCCGACCTCACGGACTTCATTTTCGTGCTTAACAACGCGGACGCCGTGAAGACGTTTGCGTCCGCCGGTACGCTCACGCTTGGCGGCAATGTCTCGCTGGCGGCCGGCCCTCTTGGCCGCGCAGGCGAGGCCTCGGGCGCTGCGGGCACGTCGGGCGTGGCCACCGTCTTCAGCTACGCCAAAACAAAGGGTCTGTATGCAGGCATCTCGCTCGAGGGCTCCGTTCTTGTTGAGCGCAAGGACGCGAACCAGAAGTTTTATGGTCGCCCCGTGCCGGCCAAGGTCATTCTGTCGGGTCGCATACCGGCGCCGCGCGCCGTCGAGCCGCTGTTCCGCGTTCTGGACTCGCGTGCGTTCCGCAAGGATGTCAGCATTAACGACATCGATGACGACTTCTATGATGACATGCTGGATCCGGACGCGTACGACGACATGAGCTCTGTGCGCAGCGGCTCCACGCGTGGCACGTACCGTGGGGCCGCCTCGGGCTCGGGACGCCGCTCTGGGCGTTATGCGGACGACTACGATGACTACGAAGAAGAGGAGGACGACTATGCACCGCCGAGCCGGCGGCGGGGCGACCCGCCCCCGGCGCGGGCCGCGTCGACGCGCCGCGCCTCGGGGCGCTACGCCGACGACTACGACTACGACGACGACCTGGACTACGAGCGGTCGCCTCGGCGCGGTGCGGGGTCAGCGCGATCCCGCGATTACACCGACGACTACGACGACTACCGTGGGGGCGGATATCGCAGCAGCCGTGAGCGCGATTACGACCGCGACTATGACCGCGCGAGCCCTCGCGACCGGGATGTGCGAGACTCCAAGCCGCCGCCGAGACCAAAGCCCGCCGCTGCATCGCGCGGAATGCAAGGCGTCGCTCTCTACTCGTTTGCTGGTGAGGAGGACGGCGACCTGGCTTTCCGCAAGGGCGATGTGATCACCATCACAGCCAAGTCGGACTCAACCGACGACTGGTGGACCGGAGAGCTTGCCGGGAAGAAGGGAATTTTCCCTGCAAACTACGTAGAGCTCGTTTAAAGGGTAGTAGTTGCTACACATTAGCGCAGACATTGCTGACGTTCTCGAAGAAAACCGCAGATAGCGGCATCAACGTTATGTATGATAGCTTGGAATTCATGTGTTCTCTACATCTCTGATTAGTATCGTAGGTTTCGTGGGCAGAAATCCCCTACTCCACGCCCAGATACAAGTAGAGAGGTCTTAGGAATGAATTAATTAGTTACTAGTTCGGTGAACGGGCTCTTTGGAAGTACATTTTTTAACTAAACTCGAAGTTGTAAATAATCAACTAGTTTTAAGCCTGAGTGATAGCCCCGCGGCACATACGCCGCGCCCTCGAACTATCTTCACGCAAACACCGAATACACAAACGCTGATTCAAGTGTCAACGGATCCCAGGAGTTTATGAGAACTACTTATTCAGAGTGAGTACGTATTAGATTTACCCCATCGAATCTACTGTAGCGAGCGCGCTTATAGCCATTTGGGAACTGCAGTTAAGAAAGCCAGTATTCAATGACCCCGGACTCAATACACGCGGCATATTATGCACCGCGGATGGGCCCGGCAATTCTTGCTCGTGTTTAGAGTGGCGCATTATTTTTTTCTCGAAGATCTTTCATCAGCATGCGTGATAAACGTCATTACAACATTTTTCCTCGATAACGTGCGCGAAAAGTCGACTAAGCGTTCTCTAAGCATAACAGCTGTGGAAAGACGTTAGAGCCAGATCAATTTATTCATTTGTTAAAACGTTCGAGCATACGAATTTGTCAAATCCGTGGGGCTGTAGAAAAGAGACTCAGTGTTTACAATATGTTCGTTTAATTCCCGGTAAAACACACATTGTGGGTAGCGCGGAAGTTACCCAATGACGTGACTTCGGTCGCCCGACTAACAACCTTGTTGTAATCTGCCGTTTCGCGACCGATCTGCAAAGCCTTATATCCTGCAGGTCTAGGGTGCCGTGTAGCTGACGTCACGCGGCGTCTCAACGGCACCAGATAAAAAAAAAGGGGGATCGAAGTTCCGACAGCTCAGGAAATCCGGCACAAAGACGTCATTTGTCGATCAGAGGCGTTGGGCGGGTCGAGGTGCATAATTCGCAGACCGTTGCAGGGGGCCGCCCTCCGCCTAAGAAATGAGCATTCCGTCTAAGCAACCGGCTCCCGGCAGCCGGGGACTGATTGAAGCACGAAATGACCTTAATATTTCCCACTATCTTCTAACTACGGCCCATAGCGCAATAAACCCAACCTTACATGCTTGCGGTCTGCTTTTGTGCGGCGTGATAGCAAGTTGGGGTTCGCGAAGCAAACCCCGGTCCTAACATCCACACCAAGCTATGTAAGAAAAGCGTCGCGTAGGCGCTGGCGGGAACTGCTACAGGCTAATTGGGGCTTGCCAACAGTAGTCGTACATAACTAGCGTATGTAGAGGGCAATTCGTGTAACATTGCGACATACAGTATCTAAAGATAGCTAATGTGGCATCCATCCAACATGACAGCCTCCCCCGGATTTGTTGTTGTCCATAGGTAAGCGTCAGGTGCTTCAATATCTCACACGCAAATCCGAAAACCGCGTTGTGGGGGTGTCGCCACAGAGACGGCCCCGGTGCCGGGATAAAATTTTTGGATTTATTCCGTAACGGCGAACGCCCGGGCGACCGCGACACGCCTTTCGCATGCGCAGGGCGCGCGTCCGTGGTCTAGGTGCAAAAACAACCCACTCACGTGTAGTCCGAACGCAAGCAATGGCCTCGAGCCCTTACCTTTTTTGCACCTACAAAGCAGTTGGACAGCACAGCGATTACGCAGGTTTACACGTCACATGGCCTTCACGAGGCGCACGGGAGCCACGGGACTGCGACCGCTCAACATACCCAGGTACTACATATATAAAGCGCAACCACTAATCAGCGGCAGCTTGGCAACGCAATTTTAACATGTCGAACACCCAGTACAACCCAGACGCTCAGCGCGCCATCGTTCCTGAGCCGCCCTCGGCCGAGGATGTCGCTTCGGCCAAGGCTCAGGAGCCTGCTCCCTCGAGCGAGCCGAAGGACTTCCTGACGCGCTACCGGCTCGACGGTAAGGTCGGCCTTGTCACGGGCGGTGCCCGTGGCCTTGGCTACTCGATGGCTGAGGGCCTCTGCTCGGTTGGTCTTGAGGCGATTGTCATTCTCGATGTGCAGATGGAGCTTGGTCTGGACGCGGCCAAGCGTCTGCACGAGGCCTACGGCGTGAAGTCGCGCTTCTTCAAGGCCGATGTGCGTGACGAGGCCAGCGTCAGCGAGATTCTTGACTCTGTTGTCGAGGAGCTCGGTCACATCGACGTCGTTGTCAACAGCGCTGGTATTGCCGATCTCGTGCACGCCGAGGACTACCCTGCCGACAAGTTCCGTCGTGTAATGGACATCAACGTCACAGGTACTTTCCTCGTTAGCCAGGCGGCGGCACGACACATGATTGCCCGCGGCCAGGGTGGCGCCATTGTGAACATCGCCTCGATGAGTGGCCACATTGTGAACTTCCCGCAGGCTCAGAACGCGTACAACGCGTCGAAGGCGGCTGTGCTGCACCTGAGCAAGTCTCTGGCTGTTGAGTGGGCTCCCTTCGGCATCCGCGTGAACACGATTTCGCCCGGTTATATGGATACCGCGCTGAACCGTGCCTTCAAGTCGCTGTTCGCTGAGTGGCAGCGCCGCACGCCGATGGGCCGTCTGGGTGACATGGACGAGCTTACGAACGGTGCAATCTACCTCGCTTCGCCCGCCTCTAGCTTCGTCACCGGCACTGATATCCTCATCGACGGTGGCTACACATGCATCTGAAGATGTTATGACTGTTACACTCACTTTTTGCGGCTAGATGCTCACCGCGACTGGGGTTGTTGCTTAAACATTGATGTACAAAAGATATATAAGGCTCTTTTGGCTCTTTTGCATTGCACAAAGTGCTGGGTCTTATTCACTGACTTACCGCTAAATACTGGTTAGAAGCTGCTTTTGTCTCGAGTTTTTGTTGCTTGGGGCATGATGTTCGCGAGCTGTGCTTGACGGAATTTGAGATCGCGAGGTAGTATATCTCGCCTCGTTTAGGCGGTGCGCGTCGTTCTACGTCAGCTGACTTCATACGGGTCGCGGACTTGTAAAGCGCGACGAGAATCAACTCGCTTCGAGTCGCGGCCCGGCGCTCGAGTTACATGAACGTTGGAGCCTTGCTTTCAACTCAGACTGTAGTTCTTAACGATGGTGTGACCACAGCAACTATTTATCCCGTGTGGGACGGCAGCAAACTGCCGCTGGAACTGGTCGCTTCGTTGTGGGTGGAGTACAACGCTGAGATAGACCGTGGTTGCTCGTTTCCAGAGACCCACAAGCTTATGCTTGACTCGTTTGAGAAAAGCTGGTTTGCAGGAGTAGCAGGAGTCATGGTCAGAGGAGGACCCTCAGCCTCTTTCGAGGACCTCGATTTCCTTGGTGGGACGGAGTGTTTCGGCTCTTTTTATATTGAGCCCTGTTATCCCGGGCGTAGCTCACACCTTTGCACGGCGAAATTTCTTGTAAATGGGCGCATGCGCTCAAAGGGTGTTGGCCTGAGACTGGCATCATGTTTTATGGACTGGGCACCAAGGCTGGGCTATGACTACGCGTTGTTCAACTTGGTATATGCAACGAACATCGCCTTTTGCAAAATTCTGAGCCATCTTAACTTCAAAATGCTAACGCGACTTAAGGGCGCTGGCATACTGAATGGCTACGACTTTCCAGTGGACGCTTTACAGTACGGTCGGCCCCTACTTGTTGATGAGGAGGATAACCCTGTGCCGTCAGACCCATTTGCAGCGCTCCATCAGCCAGAGTTGCAACATTCGATGACATCGCAGCATCTAGCTATGCCACCATCGTCTCCGGTGGCCCAGGCAGCTCCGGCGACTCCAACGGCTTCAACGACTCCAACGACTCCAACGGCTCTAGCGGCTCCAGCGGCTCTAGCGGCAAACAAAGACTCAAGTCTTTCTCCTGATCCTGATTACGCCAATATCAAGCTTTATCTAGAAACAGGCGCGTATCCTGAGAATGCTACGCGCCTAGAAAAAACTAGACTGAGGTCGCGAGCGCGCTCGTACTATGTTGAAAACCATCAGCTCATGTTCAAACGCACAAAGAATCTCGTTGTGGCTGATCCACAGGAGCAGCTCCGCATAGCCATTGACGCGCATCGTCAAAACCACAACGGAATCAACAATATGCAGAAGCGGATTTCGGCCAAGTACCACTGGACGGGAATGCGCGAGACGATCACGAGGGCGATCCATCAATGTCCCGAATGCCGAGCGGCTAGTCTGTTGACAAGCCACTCTACTGTAGCTGCGCCGAGGCTGCGGGATGCGCACCAAGACTTGGCAACTCTGGACTCCCCTAAATCTCCGGCGCATATGTCTTCCTCTTATGCCGAGCCAGAAAGGGACAAGGTTGGCGAACAACTAGACAGAGAAGGGTTCTCACTCAATTCATCAGCTGCTAATATTCCTAGGAGTCGTGGCTACCTACAGCCTCCAAGAGACCCCTACGCTTCTGGGCAATTCCGCTGGGAAAGCGTGGTTTATCTTCCGCCGGAGCAGGAAGACGATGAGTATGTGCCAGAAACCGATCCTGACTTTGATGGTGCTGTTGCTGCTAATCGACAGTCGATGTCTGACCTCTTCCAAGACGATGATATGGAGGTAAACGAAGATGAAGATGAGGATGACGAATATGTCGATGAGGGCCATGAAGATGAAGGCCACGACGACGACGACGAGGGTCATGAAGATGACGACGATGATGACGAGTACAACGGTCATGAAGTTGAGTAGTGCTCTATTGCATTCGGAACAATCGATCTCACAATTTGGGGAGCCGCATATTATTTATTACTGGTGCAGAGCAGCAGCTGTGTCGAGACATTCAACGGAAAGCACATCTAATTAATCCGTGGATCATAGCTCAAGCTTGTTTATTTATATTGAAAACACTCCTCTTCCTTAATGCTTGTAGTTTAGGGGAATGACGACAGCCCGTGAACCATGTCATCATCTTACACATTAATGGGTTGTTGCGTTGTGCTGCTTAGTCTCGTTATCAGCGATAGCAGTGTAACTAAATGAAGGCCGCCGTTGGACAGCTCACAGCATCCTCAAATCTACTGAAAAATGGACAGGCGGCAGCACGGCTTATCAAAAGGGCGGCAGAGTCCGGCTGCCATGCTCTATTCCTTCCTGAAGCTAGCGACTACATTGCGGGATCGCCAGCCGAAACAGTATCGCTCGCCCAGCCAATTGACAGCTCTCCGTTTTTCCAGGAGATCCGTTCAGCTCTCAAAAAGTTCCCTTTATACGTAAGTGTCGGTGTGCACGAGCCAACAGTGCCTCCAAGCGAGCGCGTTCGGAACACTTTGTTGTGGGTTGATCCGACAGGAAACATCGTCTCGCGATACCAGAAGATACATTTGTTTGACGTTGACGTGCCGAACGGCCCTATACTACGTGAGTCGCGATCTGTGGAGCCGGGCACGAAACGGGCGGAAATCATCGATTTCCAAAACCTCAAGATTGGTCCTCAAATCTGCTATGACATCCGCTTTCCGGAAACCGCATTGGATTTGAGGGCACGAGGGGCACAAGTCATTTTGTTTCCCTCTGCTTTCACCGTCAAAACAGGCAAAGCGCACTGGCAGGCCTTGAACCGTGCCAGGGCAATCGATACGCAATCCTATGTGATTAGCGCCGCACAGGTGGGTGCCCATGATGCAGAGGGCAAGCGCCAGAGTTGGGGCCACAGCTTGATTGTAGATCCATGGGGTGAAGTTGTTGCTGAGTCGCAATCCGAAGGTGAAGACCTTCTCGTGGCTGAGCTTGATCTCGATTTATTGTCTACAGTTCGGGCAAACATGCCTCTATGGGACCAGCGGAAGGGAACTGATGCAACGCTGGAAAGCAATGAGAAATATCTGATATCAGAATAAGTATACGGCGCTAACTTGTGAGGATAGACGCGAGAGCAGCCCTAAGCTAAGCAAAACATTTTTATTTTGGGTTCGGATTGGCCAAACTGATATTAAGCGCCAGAGACTTGCACAATGTGCGTGGGATACGCCGTCCAGATGACAACAGCACAATAACGTACTGTTATGCGCCCCAGCAACGAAGTCAGGCCCTGTGTCCGTTTGTTGCTTCGCCGTTCCTGATTGCTTGCCCATTCCTGATTGCAATTCTATTTCTGGTTGGCGAAGTGTGCTCTATTGCCGCGGCACTGTTCTCAAGGCTCTGCAGTTTCTGCAGTTTCCGACTCATGTCAAATAGGAGATCCCGCTTTCTCTCTTGAATCTCCGCAAAAACATCTTGCTCTTGACGAATTCGGTCCGTGTACTCTTCAACAAGTTCAGCCTCGCGCTCATCGCTTTGGCCGACAATATCATTCACAGTCTGTCGAATATGAGATACGGCTGCCACAGCCTCTTGCATAGCATCCAGGGCTTCCTGTTTCGCATGAACAAGGTTCTGGATCTGCAGTTTGTGATACAGCTTGTTTACAATGTCGTCCGTGCTGCCACGCGCCTCGCTCGGTGCGATCAGCGACAGATTTGGAAGCTCACGCACTTCTCGCGCCAGCTTTTCAGCCTTAGCCCCGACCTCAGCTCGTTTTTTGAGAGCTAACGAGAGCTCGTCCATTAATTGTGCGAGCTCATCCATTTACAGCTCATGAGCCGTGCTCTTAAAACTATCAAGGAAATGCCTCTGCTGAATGGATGTGAGCAGAGTGGATGATGTATGGTTAGGGTGTGGTTGTAAGGGCCAGGGCGGGACCTCCCCTGCTTCCCTCCGCATACGACGGGGCCTTGACCTATTGACCGCAAGAGCTCCACTCCTCTAGGGAAGACCACAGTGATGTTTCGCACTGCTCAGAATTTGCGCGGGGTCGTGACCATTTTCCACAGTCCGAAGATTGCAGCATCTAGCAAGCTGGTTCAATTGGTTACGACTAAGTATGCCGATCCGGCCAAGCGTAAGTTTGAGCTCGAGGTCACCGAGGCGGATCCGACACCTGATCAATTCGCCGAGCTGAAGAAATTCTCGTCCAGTCTCGCTTCCTTGAAACAGCCGCAAGACTTGCCACGTCCGACGCTTGTGTCCTGGTTTGCAGGCAAGGCAGCGGTAAACGACGAAGCAAAGTCACTGCAGATCCTTGAAAAGGCAGAGAATAACGATAAATGACCGGGTTTGTGCCTACCTACACTTCGTGTATTTCAGTGCGACTTCATCATCTTCTTCAGTAAGTTAACTATCGTCCCAACCATTCAAAATAGAATTGCGCGAGTGCAGCATAACTTTTGGACTTCGAAATCTAAGAAACTATGCAAAATATGTGCCGGATGGAAAGTACTAAGCTGGCCATGTGCTGTATGCCTGCCCAAGTTAGTAAAATTTAGGATCCGGCAGCAGCTTCTAAGCACCAGTTACCGTATATATACCTGATCAGGTAGAGCATAAAATTATCACGCACTAAGTTGTTCTCTTCGTAGAAATTGACCATGAGAAATTTCAGCTCGCGATACAAGTGGGATCAACAACCGCTTGTATCTCTGCGCGCAGGCGAACCCAATCATCCAAAACTGAAGCGACCCGATGAGGTGGCAGAGAGTGAATCTTGCGCTAAAAGCTATAAAAAAAGTGAGGCCATAGGGGACATGAGTCACAAGAGAGCGTCGGGCTCGCGTGCAGATCACGACACATCAGAGAGCAAATACTATGCTGGAGATTATAAACTAGGTCAACTCATAGGAGACCTGGGCGACAAGAGGGGATACAAGCGACGAGCAAGTCATGAGGCGTCCGAGAGCAGAAAGTGCGCGGTGAGTCAGAAAGCTACTGAGGATACAAACACGAGCCACAAGAAAGCATTGAACCGACGAGCTGATCATGAAGGTTTAGAGTTTCAAACACGCCCCGGGTGGATACCAACGAGGGCGCTTGGCTCTGGGACATATGGAGATGTGGTATTATTTCAGAGACTCAAAATGTTAGGAGACTCAGAAATCCCAAACGTAGCAGTGAAGCGCATCAAGTTCGTTTTCGATCAACCCGTTCATATCCGAAGAGCTATTCGGGAGCTGCGCATTATGCATCATCTTCGCGGTCACGCAAACATTGCATCTCTCGTTGACGTTGACCTGATTCACAAAGGGACCTTCCCTGGATTATACATTTACATCGAGACCATGGATGCCGATCTTGATAGTATTTTACGTCACAACCAGGAGGTGCTCACCGAATGGCATACTCCCTATATCTCATTCCAGGTATTGAGGGCTGTTCATTACATGCACTCGGCTGGAATTATCCACAGGGACCTGAAGCCCAGTAACATTCTTGTGACCCGCTTTGGTAGCGTCAAGATTTGTGACTTTGGCTTGGCGCGAGGTCTCTTTACAACTCCACAACTTTCTGACAATTTTGACCGCAATAAGTACACAAACTATGTGACAACCAGGTGGTATAGGGCGCCAGAAATCATCATGATGATCGACAAGTACCACTATGGTCTGGATATGTGGGCTGTGGGTTGCATCATGGCAGAAATGGTGCTTCGAAAGCCTCTATTCCGAGGCTCCAATTCCTCAGACCAGCTCCAGAAAATCATCGATACACTCGGTCCTATACCACATCATTACATGGACAACCTCCATACTGCAGCACGCACGTACTCAGTCACTGATGTGATCATTCGCAGTGAGCAGGAAGCAACTTTGCTATATGCTTACGGCCCAAAGCGGCCTCTGCACTATCTGATTCCAAACACGTATCATCCAGACTTTCTTACTCTTTTGGAATCCATCTTGAAGTACGTGCCTAGTGAGCGGATCAGTGCCGAGGCGGCTTTGACATCACCATACTTCAACCTCGTTAAACCTGCTCTTGGCGACGCACAAAACGTAGTGCTTTGCAAAGATAGAGTTAATACTGACTTCGAGCTAGCCAAGGATGCTGAGCTACTTCGTTTGCTGAAAAAAGAGGTGCGGGATATACAAGGAGTGCACTCACCTCTATATTAATATGATCTTATTTCTCTTCGATAACACAAAAATTACAGCCTTTATGTGACATATAGTCCGTTTGTTTCGCACCCAGCATCGTACTCAAGCGCACAGCGAAGCTTAGCCGGCACGCCTGATGTTGATGCTTAGCTCAGCGAGGCGCGATCACAAGCAGCCTACATCGAGCTGTACACAGCCTAGAGCCTATAAGCTGTCGGCTCGCTTGTTGCCGCCCACCAGACCCGGTCTATTTTGAAGAATGGAGGTGCGTGACATAGTTTCTAAGGTGTCGCGCCACTTTTACGACCTTGTTGATGAAGACGCAAACCCCCTTGTTGTCGCTCTTGCGCTGCAAGACAATTCCAGCGTCGGGCTTCAGCACTATGCCGGCGAGTTTGCTGAACTTCACGAAGAGTTGCGTCAGGCCCTTAAGGTTCGTGTTGATGCCAACTACCAGGGATTCAATACAAGCGTGGGTGTGTATCATAGTGCTGTATCTGCTCTCAAATCGGGACATGCGGACATCCGTGATGCGAGGCAGCAGCTTGGCGATGTCCATACTCAGCTAGCTAAACGCAAGCCAATGCTGAAAGATCTTCAACATAAGAGCGCTTTGTTCAAGCGGAAGTTGGAGATCCTTGCTGATCTTGAAGAGATTCAGTCAGTCCCCTCACGATACGAAGACTGCGTGGCTCGAAAGCAGTTCCGCGAAGCTCAGTCTCTTCTGAGTTACGCTTTGGAGAAGATCAATTCGCGTGATTTGCTACGGCAACCCCTGATCAGGCCACTGTATTCCTATTTCACCACACAACAGTCGCAGCTGTACAGTCGCGTACTCGACGAGATTCGTGCCCACATTTATTTGTCGTCGCCGTATGCGCAGCGCCGCATCACGGCCGACTCCGACGATTACAATGCATTTAGGAGGCGACTTCCGGAACTGCCCAATGTGCAGTTCGATTCGCAGGACTCTCCAGAGTCCAATTCGTTTAGTTATCTTGTGTTACTAGGTGAGACGCTCGCGGCGCTTCATCGACTTAGCGATGGTCTTGATGAACTTGTCAAACGCACTCCTGAAGACTTGAATCAACTGGCACAAAAGATCACAGCGAATGTTGTTGTCGAACTCAAGCTTTCACCCGAATCCCTGAAAACCGCAGTCCAGCATGGAGGTACTCTTATCGATCAGTTCAGGTTCGTGGATCAGAGCGCCTTATCTGCCCTTGCTACGTCACTCTATACACATCTTTCAGCTGTATTAGAGGGGCATAGCGCTATCTTCGAAATCGCTGCTCAGTTAGGTGTGCATAGAAGCTTATCCTCTGTGTATGAAGCAGTCATATCCCAGGCTCGAGCTTTCCTCGTTAGTTACATTGGCGGTGAGGATTCACCGATGATACCTATGCGGCCTCGGGCAACAAGTGAGGCCAACTCGATTTCACGTATCTCACGTTCACGACTTGGCGGTTCTGTGTTTGAGTTCGGAGATGGTGATGAGGATTCGCGAGGCTTGCGTGACTTTGACGCTTTGAGAGAAGCTCTCAAACGAAGTGTCCCGGGTCTCTTGACTGACGATCCGCATCACTTATTTGCCGACACAAGCCAGCAGCAGCGCTTGGAAGTTGTTGCGCCCGCACACATCTTGAATATTCGACCGTTACTCGAACCTTCAGTAACGTTTTTCACCCGTGCCGGAACCATTGTAAAGGGCGATGGAGCAGAGCGGCAGTTTTCGTCTTTCCTTGATAAATTCTTGCAGCAGTCATTTGTTCCAAGGCTTAATCAAGCCTTTGACAATGCTATCGAATCTATCTGCAACGACGAGGACGCACTGAATGAGTCTGCGGCATGGAGTGCTCGCTCGCAACTACCTTTGATGGAGTGCGTAGTGCAATTCTCAGACACCATTGGCCTTCTCTGTCAGTTACTCGACATGGGGAGTAGTTTTCGCGAAGACTATGCTGTCATACTTGTTGGGCTTCTTTCTAAAATCTCACATTTCTTTGAATACAGAACAAAGTTACAGTTGGGTGGGGATCGCCGTGCAGGTAAGATTTGGTCCTTAGCAAGCTCTCCGCAGCTGTCAAGGTTACTAGCAAGTCGTTATGCAGGAAAAGCAGAACAACGCGCAGAGTTCACAGAATACTATGCTCAGCGAATCCAGCCTGGGACTTCAAAACCTACAATAGCACTGGGAGATCTGCTCGACATAGCTACCTACACTCAAGCGACTCTGCTCATTACGAGCGTGAGGTGGCTGACGCTGGTTTTGCGCAAAATGCGCCGCGTAGCCCCCTCATCTAACTCGACTGAAGTATCTGGCCGTGAGAATTCGTCCAACACCATGAGACGGCGTTGGATGCTTTTAGACGCGCCAGCTATGAAGCAAGGAGCTGTCACTTTACAACGGACATTTGCGGTGCTTGGTGGAAAGACTTTGTCACAATATGACAACTTCATCGCTATGCTAGACAATAACGTGCAGAAGGCGCTTGCTGCGCTCCGAACAGACATCTTTTGTCGCGTTGTGTACTACTTTGACCAAATGGTGATTGGAAGAGATTTCCAAAGCAGCCGCCGTCGTGAGGAACGTGACCCTGTGGTAGACAGATTACAACGAGAGATCTCCCTGATTGCTCAAGTGGCTGATGCCAGTCTTGTTAGTGCGGACAGGGAGTTTTTGTTAGGCGGCGTTGCACAGTTCATGAATGAGATGTTCATCTTAGAAGCGGAAAACATCCGTGAAATGAGTGAATCAGGCCAGAGCCAGATGCTAACCAATATCTTCGCGTTGCAGCAAATGTTAACGTCAATTGTGTCAGACCCGCGTGATGTTGACTTTTCTAGGGCTACATCTTTCTACGAACTCTTCAGACTGGGACCCTCTATCATCATAGAACGCGTTCGGATTGGCGAGACTGACATGAATGTTGACGATCTTAAACTCTTGCTTGCGATACGCCATCGTAAGGGTAACTCATCCGCTGCGGGGACGTTAGCCGAGCACTACGCTACCGTAGATGAGATATTCAGCTCGCAAGACCCACAATCGTCTGCGAAGCAGGCCACACCACCCGTGATGCCACTACGAACTCGAAAGACGCTCACAGGCTCGTCTAGTGATCATGGTTCCATAGCTCCAGACAGAGGATCGCAGTCAGCAACGCGAAGCGTAGCTGACCAGTCTTTAGAGAGGGCCAAACAAGAAAAGTCTGCTGCAGAGACTCGACGGGCAGAGGAAATGCAGAAGCAGGAAGCGGCACGGCGTGAAGCGGAGGCAAAGCTTCTTCAGAAGCAGCGGCGCGAGCGCAAAGCTCAGATGGAGGCAGAAATCAAACGCAGGGATGAAGACCGGCTCAAGCAAGCTCATGAAGACGCTAAGAATCGTGAGGCTGAGAGGCGTGAGCTTGAACGGCAAAACGCGGAGCGGCGTGTAGCTGAGCAGAGGGCTGCGGAGGCTCAAGAGAAAGAGAAAGAGAGGCAGCGTGAACTTAGAGCTGCAGAAGCTCGTGAGCGTGAGCAGAGAGCTGCTGAGTTACAAAAGCAGGAGAAAAGTGCAGCGCGGCAAAGAGAGCAACAAGAGCTAAGAGAGGCCGAAAAGCGCGAGCAGAGCAGGAGAGAAGCTGAGGCTCAACAGCGCGAACAGCAAATAGCGATTCAGGCTCGTCGTGAGCAAAATATTCGTGAACAGATTGCGCGTGAGAATGAACTCTCACATAGAGCAGCTGAGGAACAGCGACTTCATGAGCAGGCCATGCGTACTCAGGCTCAAGCTAATTCTCGTGCACAGGCACAGTCCCAGAATCAGCCTCAAGCTATTTCAAGTTCTCACAACCTTACTGCTGCCGCGCCAGCTCCAGCAGCCGCGCGTTCTCCATTGCTCAATCACAGAATACATCCTGAGCAGCAGCAGCAGCAGCAGCAACAGCAGCAACAGCAGCAACAGCAGCAGCAGCAGCAGCAGCAACAACCACCTTTACCACTGCAGCATCGCCAACCTCGATCTCATAGTCCTTCCGCGCGCCCTCAAGGTACGCGGGGATCTCCTAGTCCTCATGGTTCTGCTCAAGCTTCACAGAGTTCTCTGCAAAGTCCACCGCCGCTTCCAAGGATCCGGACTCGATCTTCTGGATCTTCTTTACGAGGCCAGAATATGTCGCCGACATCTCCGGTTCACTCGCCAGTGACTCCAACATCTCCTGGCGAAGAGGGGCGTCAACGAACAGCATCAGAGCGAGCCTTAGAGGCCGCTCAGCGCGTTAGACAGCGGAGTTTACCTCAGCCAACTATACGTAGAACAAAATAAGCTTAACGGAGTGGTGTCACAAAAATGGTTTAGATGTTTTTAAGTGATTTCTGGCGTTCTTTCTAGATTGCGAATGTGATGGAACTCATCAAAAAGCCAAAAAAAAGAAGCCCTACGGGGGGCTCGAACCCCCAACCTTGTGATGATTCTAATGCTACACGTAGCTTTTAAGAGTCACACGCTCTTCCGATTGAGCTAGCAAGGCACTGATTAATGGCCGGCCGGATAATAACATATCTATTCACGTATGCGTTTAATCTCGCGCAGTACACTTGCTATGATAGCTTTTTAGACTGTCTACGATAATGAGGCAGTTCCATGAGCAAATGAGTGTGATTACTAGCGCTGCGTGTTGAAATTGTGTGACATAGCACTGAATATCACTATTTGGAGCTCGAGCGACGCGCCGCCATGTCACGAACATAGGGTTCGGGCGCGTCTGCATATCGGTAAACTCGATAACGGCGAAATACATCGTGTCAGAGTGATAAGATCTCTCCCTATTATGAATAGATATTGCAGTGGAGCACATTTCCAGAATATCTTTTCGCTTGTGTGATGTGCTACTGGTACTGGAATCGTGCTCGCCTCGGAAGTTGGGCGAACAGGGTGGGCGCGGCAGGGTTGAACGCATGCATGATTTTTGACTGGGTGAGATAAGCAGAGCGTCTAAGACACCAGTACTGCATTCTGTATTGCATCCTATTAATTGGAGCAAGCACGAAGTTAACTTGATGGGGCCTGCTGGTTCTTCGAAAGCGACACGCCGACGGCGCTCGAATGAGGCCACGTCGCATGAGAAAAAAGAGGCAAGGTCTCACGGTTCCAAAGCAACTAAGAAGGCCTCAACGCTCGAGGATGAACCTGCGCCAACGCCTAAAAAACAACCAAAACGAAAAGGACAAGGAACTAAATCTTTCTTTTCGGGAAAACGTCTCATGTTTCTTCTGGGAACAATACTCGGGCTTATATCTGCTCATTACTTTGCAAACCACGGAGCCACTGTGGATATTGCGGGGATCTCGCAGCAGTGGTTGCTTGAGCACAAGGACATACTGCCTCCAGCGCTCATTGACCTGCTAAAACAAGCTCGTGATGCTTCTCAGAATGAAGACTTGAGTGATGATTTCGCAGTCGGCATTCATATGTATGATGAGGGATTTCGTCCAAAGCATCCGGTAATCATGGTACCTGGAGTCATCAGTAGTGGCCTCGAGGACTGGGGTCTACACGGTACGGAGGAATGCCCTAGTAAGCCGCATTACCGCAAACAACTTTGGGGTGGATTCTACATGATCCGCACCATGTTGTTATCGAAAAAGTGCTGGTTGCAACACCTACTTTTAGACAAAGACACAGGTCTCGATCCGCCGGATTTCAAGGTCCGTGCTGCCCAAGGCATTGAGAGCGCGGACTATTTTATCACTGGCTATTGGATATGGAACAAAATTATCCAAAACTTGGCAGCGCTTGGTTACGATTCCAACACCATGCGCCTTGCATCGTATGACTGGCGCCTCGGATATCCTGACTTAGAGCGTCGCGATGGTTACTTCTCAGAGCTGAAAGCTCAATGCGAAATAAACCTGAGACAAACGGGTGAAAAGACATCGCTTATTGGACACTCTATGGGATCTCAGGTTATTTTCTACTTCTTGAAATGGGTCGAAGCTGAGGGCCCGGGGTTTGGAAATGGGGGGAAGGACTGGGTTAACAAGCATATTGCTCATTTCGTGGATATAAGTGGCAGCATGTTGGGAACGCCAAAGGCGCTTGTTGCTCTGCTCAGCGGTGAAATGAAGGATACTGTGACCTTAAACCAGCTGGCTGTTCAGGCCCTTGAGAAGTTCTTTAGCCGAGACGTTCGTGCGGAGATGATCAGAACTTGGCCCGGAATTGTTTCGATGCTGCCGAAGGGTGGACACACAATCTGGGGAGATATGAATGGCGCTCCTGATGATCCGGCTCATTCTAATGAAACCTTTGGCAGCTTCCTGCGCTTTACGGATACAGTAACAGATGTCAGCGCCAGGAATCACACTCTTGAGGAGTCGCTTGACTTGCTCTACGAAGAGAGCCCAGAGTGGTTTACGAAACGGGCGAAGGAAATGTACTCACTAGGCTTGGCTAAGACGCGCGCTGAAGTAAAGGCGAACGAAAAAGACTCCTCGAAGTGGTCAAATCCAGTTGAAGCCGCACTACCGAATGCGCCTGATCTACATTACTACGCATTCTATGGCGTAGGAAAAGATACCGAGCGGGCGTACCATTATCGGGATGCAACGAACGATACGGCAACACCACTCAATTTCGTCATTGACTACGACAATCTGGAGCGTGCGTCTGTTGTGGTAGGCCCCGGTGACGGAACCATTTCTTTGCCGAGCCACACAATGTGCCATAGATGGAAAGATGCCAATTCCAAGTTTAACCCTGGTGGTGTGAAGGTGAAGGTTGTGGAAATGCTACATAACCCAGACGTCTTTGATCTGCGTGGCGGTGCTCAAACAGCAGAGCATGTGGATATCTTGGGCCGAAGTGAATTGAACGAGCTCCTTCTCCGCGTTGTGTCTGGTCACGGCGACGAGGTTGAGGAGAAGTATGAGAGTGATATCAATGACTGGGTCTGGGATTTAGATCTCGGGGAATGAACTGCCAAAAGTAAATCATAATTACATATACTCATAATGACCTGGCTATACTTTACAGAAAAATCTGGAGTAAAAAGCTCTGAGTGGCTAAACATAGGCGCCGAGCATTAACTAGCTCAGCGCAACAGGAAAACTAGCTCAGAAGAGCGCATTCATCGACTCAAGAAGACCAGTAAGATCCTACAACGTCTTTCCGTAGTTCACTTTCTTTCCTGTCTTCGCGATTGTTTCTTGGACCTTTTCATATTTCACCGAGTCATCTGTGTCAACAAGCACACGCTGCTCGTCTAGAGAGATGTCGATGTTTTTGACGCCATCAAGCTTACTGAGGGCGCGGTTGACAGAATTTGAGCATCCTGTGCAGGACATGGCAACACCGAATTCGTATTGAGACATTGGTTCAAGCTTACAAGAGGATGGAGGCGCGGCCACAAGCTCGCGAGGTCTTTAAGTACTTGGTATTGAGTACCGTATTCGGGCGTCAACGGGTACTCATTAGTCATATGTTGCATGTGAGTGGCGCACGATCACGAGAAAGCATGCACATTTTAATTAAGCGTACGGGCGCAAGTCTATAGAAATGCTTCACCACGCTGCTTTCTTTTAAATACAATCAATTGAGTCGGAATTCTTCATAACAAGTTCATAAAAAACATAGCGAGTTAGTTATCAGTGCTGCTTAGTGGCAAGTTCTAACATGTCAAGCCACCAGGCAAGGAGGACAACTTCAGCTGAGAATGCTCGCCGCCCGATGCAATGCATCAGTTGTTACCTCGACCCATTTGAGCAGTCGCTTCTCATCGCCGTCCTCTAGGCTTTCGGCAATCCCGGGGAACACTTGGCCAGCATAGCCCGTGTACCTTCCTGGTGCGTAGATGAGGTGCTTGAACCACGGCCGATCTTCAAGTCCCGGCTCATAAACGAATGCTCGGTCCAGTGACTTTACCTTCTCGTTAAAAATTTGCTGTTTCCAGTTCAAAAGTACCCACTTGGGAACATTCCACCAGTGGAACTTGTAATGGCGGAGTTGCCGTTGAAGCTTTCTGGCTTTGGCTGTGAACCGTTTGGACGTATGAAGGAACCTGTAAACTTCTCCGAAAAGGGCGCCCACTTCTTCTATAGCTGGTCCCTCGTAGTTCTTCAAAAGCGACTTCAACTCACGCTTGATTGCTTTCGCGTAATTTACCACTGAGAACGGTGTTTGTGCAGACTCTACAAGGTCGATGAGTGCCAAAGCCAAGAACTTGGTAGTGGCTGCATGCCTCTCGAAATCGGGATCGCCATACTTGGTCATCCAATTCCACGAGTCGTAGTTCGAGTGATAGTGATATACTGGTGACTTGGAGTCGCCGTGGAATCCAGCGTCTACCGATGGAATTCCCAGGAAGTCCTGGAACACCGTGTAGTCAGATCCTGAGCCCAGGGGGCTAATTCGCGTATCTGCGTCACCTCCCCAGTGCTCAGATAGTGTGGTGTTCCCGAAAGGAGTCTTATGAGCAGCATACTCAATCGCTTCACGCAGCAGCGGATTGGCCGATACTCCGAATGAGCCACCGCTGACCGCTACATCAACGTTTAGATATGCAACTGCATTCTTCCTTAATTCCTCGGCATGATCCTCACCCCATTCCGTGGATCCAAGCAGGCCGTATTCTTCACCGTCCCAAGAGGCCAGGACGATAGTGCGCGATGGCTTCCACCCTGAAGCGACCAGCTCGCCTAAGACACGAGCCAGCTCAAGCAAAACAGCACTCCCACTGTTGGGGTCTGCGCCACCGATGATCCAAGCGTCCCGATGATTACCCACAATAACGGTATCCTTCGAACGTCCCTCAAAAGTGGCAATCACATCCCGGTTCGGGCGGAAGTCGTAATCCTGTGAATTCTCCACAAGGACTTCGCTGCGCGAGGGTCCAACCGAGTAGTCAACACCTTTGAGAGCGCCCTTCCAATCGTCGAAAGTAGGACCCTCTCCATTCAAGGACTTCAAAAGTGGCAGTGCATCAGCATAGGAGATTGGCACCGATGGAATACCAGGGATTCCGCCCGGGGCCGTGCGGTTCGGTTCATTATCAGGAATGGACGGGAATCCAGGTGTTGTTGGATCACCTGGGGCGTACGAAAGGTCCTGCACACTACCACGCTGCACGGATTCCGGGTGACGGGCAGGACCCTTAGGATAGGCCTCATATCCATTTTCCTCAGTAATCTCACCATCTTCGGCAGGGTCGGAGTAGATAAGCACAGCCGAAGCACCAAGCTGTTCGGCGAACTTGACCTTGAGGCCTCGGAAAAGGCCGCCATAGCGAACGATCACGATCTTGTCTTTCAGATCAATACCCTCTTCTACGAGTCTATCGTAGTCAACTTTGCGACCGAGGTTTGCGTATACGAGATTTCCCGTCGCATTGCCACTAGCAGAATACCCATGGAACGTTGGGATGCGTTTAGCGTCTCCTGTCGTCGGGTCCTGTTTCAAGACCGGCTCCTCCAAAGACAGTTCGAAAGCAGGGTCCCCAGACTCGGGGTCTAATAAAGCGACTCGGTGACTGATGGGGTAGTTAACCCAGATATCGTACACGTCTGTGCGGGTCTCAAGGCCCTGCGCTTCGAAAACCTCGCGTGTCCAATTTGCTAGTGCCTCGTTCTGTGCACTGAGGTGGGGCCCAGCCAAGAAGTAGTGCTCGGCATAATCCCGGATGCTATCCGGTGAGACTGAAGCCAAAATTTGATTGCTCAGTCGGTGGACCGAGCTGTGGTTGCGAGAGCCGCTGTGCTCACCGTGTTTTCCATGGTGCTTGCCTCGGCCTCGCGGTCTGTTATGGTCGTGATACCAGGAAGAGTAGTTGTCAGTGATGTCGTCAGACTCGTCGTCTAGCCTCCAAGATTGCGACGCGATTTCTGAAGCGGTCAACCCGGGCTGTTCGCGGTGTCCGCTCCAACAAGGAGCTATCCAGTGCGGTGCATCTTTCCCTGTTGAGATTAAGACAACGTGGACCAGCACAGCCAGGGCGGACAAGAACATCACGGCCCTGAAGACTTTGCGTTTCGCACTGCGCGCCGGTGCCCTTTTCGGAGCTGGCATGTCGGCTCCGTACTGAGGCAACGCGTCCAAGCTTTTCAGCTCATCATTGAGGTTCATTTCTTCGACGTGAAGCTTGAAAAAGCGCACGGATAATGCCCTTCAAGCGCGTCTTTAGCTGATCTTGCACGGCAAATGAGGGGTCTCCCGATAAAAGTTAATAAACGGGACCGTACGGCAACGAGGACGAAGAGTCTACCGGTCTAGGGCACGGTTAGTGCATTGACATGCATCAGTTATGCCCTTTACCTGTGCCGATAACCTAAGCAGCCGAACGTCTGAACCCACTAATTGCCGCACGTGTATGCAACGTGCGCACCCGTGCGCGGGCTGAGCTGTGCCTGATGTGTGTACGGCAATTGAGGCTGGCGCACCCCTCACTGTGTTGGCAATGAGGCGTAGCAGGCCGCACCAGAATCAAAGTACTTCTTAATGCAGTCAATTGTCCTTCCCAAATCTAAGCCGCGCCCCTGCCCCTCGCCTACTCGAACCCATGTGCCTTGACGCCTCGCGCGTCCTACAGCTCTGGACCGTCAAGCTTGGCGATGCCGCTCAAGGCTGATTAAATGACGCACTGCGCGATGACTGGTCTGGTCGCGGCGCTGGTACCCTACGTGGCCCTAACCAAGCCCTGGTATCCGGCGCTAAATATATACTAACTAACTACGATTGAGCAGTCTTGATGGATGGTAACTCAATCTGCTTGGCAATGCCTTTCATACCAAATATTATGCGCAACGCTAGTATAGCTTATAATATCACATCAGGATCACTATCGGGAACCTCCTCTATGTAGATAGGCGACACGGGGCAAGAGTCGGGAATAGATTCTGGGAAATGCGTATTTACGGTTGGTTCGAGAATTAATCCCTGCGGCGCGCATGCCTCGTACGGCTTTCGCCACGGAGGCACGTACGATGCGTCCTCACGCTCATGCAGCCATTGAAAGTCTGCTAGTTCGAGCTCGGCAGGAACGTTTGCAGCGCTTGCAACCAGAGTCGTGTGCTTCTCGGCCCGCTGCTGCTTCATGTGGGCGCTGAGATCTCGAGCCTTGAGCGGCGCGCTGGTCCCCATGCGCGCTGCTGCCGCGCGCAGCTGGCCTACCGCCACGCCCGGGGAGACGAATGGCCGCAGCTGAGGCCTCCGCGTATTGCCACCGTCTCTCTCACGTCGTCGCGGAATAGTTCTTAATTAACTTTTGCTAAACAAGAGGGACCCGCGCCCCGTCAAGCGGCTAACCTGCTATTCCGCGTCGTGCTTAGACTGAATATTTGGCGCCAGGCCTTGAGGCACGAAAATGCTTGGTTAGTAATTGGGTTCCGTGCGCTTTAAGCACGCCCAGCCATAGACATCAAGGGACCAGTATTTAAATGGATGGACTGCGATAGCTTCAAGACAGTTGACTGGGTCGCCGACGATGAGCGTTTGAATAAGTTGCGACTGGCCCGTGCGCATCATCTTGTGGGCAGATGGGCTCAGTTCGTTGCGGCGTGCCAAAGCTGGATTGTGCTGGCGGCTTCCGGCACTCTCGTCGGCTTGATCGCAGTTGTGCTCACAATCGCTACAACCTGGTTGGCGGATCTGCGCGAGGGTCATTGCCGCTCCTCTTGGTACCTCAATGCAGCCACATGTTGTCTTGGCGAGGCAGAGGGCAAGTGCTCCGCATGGAAGGAACATCCGGCGTACTTCGCATACATCATATACATTGTTCTGTCTGTCCTCTTTGCTGTAACAGCGAGCTTCACTGTGGCTACTGTTGAGCCGTTCGCCGCGGGATCGGGAATCAGTGAAATCAAGTGTATCGTTAGTGGTTTTCGAGCAGATCAGTTCCTAACTTTGCGCACTTTGGTGGCAAAATGCATTGGACTGCCACTTGCAATTGCCTCAGGTCTCTCTGTGGGTAAGGAGGGTCCCAGTGTGCACTACGCGGCCTGCGTTGGCCATGTGGTTTCTTCGAATATATCGCACGGGCGTGAGTTCCGAAAGCGTAGCGACCTGCTCACAGCCTGCTGTGGGGCCGGTGTTGCAGTAGCATTTGGCTCCCCAATAGGAGGCGTGCTGTTCGCCCTGGAGGAAATTGCCTCAGAGGTGACGCTAGCTACCGTTTGGCGATCCTATTTCTGCTCACTGGTGGCCACGAGCGTTGTCACTTTGCTAAACCCGTATCGAACTGGCCAGCTTGCGCTGTTTAGTGTACAGTACGATGGGTCCTGGCACTTTTTCGAACTGCCGTTTCTTGTGGTGCTTGGCATCTTTGGTGGTCTTGTGGGGCAACTCATTATCAGATACAACTTGCGTATCACTGCTCTGCGTAAACGGTTTTGGGGTCAATATTTCGTACGCGAAGCATTCTTCTTGTCGTTGGCGACGGCTGCTGTATGCTATTTAAATGACTACCTGCGTGTCGATATGACCAAGAGTATGCAGATTCTCTTTCACGAATGTGAGCATGGCGGCCAGCTCCACGAAAGTTGCGACCAGAACAATAAAATAGGAATCATGCTTTCCTTACTTTTTGCTTGCGTTGTGAGGCTTGGTCTGTTGTTAGTCTCTTACGGGGCGGCGAAGGTCCCTGCAGGCATATTTGTGCCGTCTCTTGCTATTGGTGCGCTATTTGGTAGACTAGTTGGTACCTTTGCGTGGCTTTTGCATGACTCGTTCCGCTCATCATCCTATTTTGCGGCTTGCGCTACTGATGAGGCAAGCAAGTGCATCAATCCAGGAACCTACGCTTTGCTCGGGGCAGGTGCCTTGTTAGCCGGCGTCATGCATATCACCCTGACAGTTGTCGTGGTTATGTTCGAGTTAACAGGTGTCCTACACTACATTGTCCCCACAATGGTTGTGGTTGGCATAACCAAACTCATTTCTTCCCTTGTGGGAGAGGGCGGGATTGCGGACATGGCCATAATTGCAAACCGTCTACCGCTGCTTGAGGACGTGAGAAATGTCGACTATCATGGGAAGCGCAGTAGTGATATTATGGTTCCAACGCCTAACTGTGTTGTGATAGATGATACAGACACGGGCAGGGCACCTTCATCTCGCGATATTCCTGAGCATTACGAGTATCCTGTCATAGATGCTGAAAACTACCTGATTGCATCAATGGACTATGTTGGTGCTATTAATAAATGCCCGATCATTGTTCGCACTGAAGACAGCTTGGATAAAGTGCATTCCTTGTTCTCTGAACTTGGGCCGCACACTATCTTTGTCGTTGAGCGTGGTTATTTCAGAGGCCTCATTAGCCGAAAAGATCTCATCAGGTTCCATCATGCGGGACCGAAACCATTCTCTCCTTTGGAAGAAGAGATTGGTACAGGTGTAGCACGATTTCTAGAGGCCAGCGTATCCATGGCTCTCAAATTTGTGAGGCGCTCACGATCAATCGCGAATGGTTCTTTTGCCAGTTCAACAAGCACTTGACGAGGCTATGCCGTTACGCTGAAACCTCACAGCAATAACGCTAAATTCGATGGATGATCCGAAGTGAAGTGACGTGAAAGTGCGCTGCCACACCAAAAATGGGTTCAGAAGCCGAACATATGAAGAGACAAAGGAATCTATTGCGACTCAGACTGGCTGGTCTTAACAAAAGCGCTAAATTTAGGCTAGTAATAGTGATGGGTACAGCGAATATGACTGTACTGGCCATTGACACGATGGCCATTGAAACGATGTTAGGCGGTTTTGAGCCACGGAAGAAAATTCACTCTATAAATAAGAAGTAAAACACCAGTTGCTCGCCTCTAGTGGCTGTAACGTTTCCTCTATGCTCTGGTCATACATTTATTGTATCCACGTGACCCAGTTATGAAATTTCATGGATCCCAACTCGTACATTCAGAAAGCCTACCAAGCAAATGCTGCGTTTGTTCAGCCGGGTTGTTCAGCCTGCGCGGCCATTTGTATTCGCCACGGTCGCTAGGACGTCATCGTTTGTGGCACCACAGGCGACAAGGCCGTGGTCTGTGGCATTGCCGAACCCGCAGGTAAACTTCCGCAGTTACGCGACGGTGAACCAGATTCTCGAGCGGGGAAACTTCAAGACACTAAAGAAGCGTGAAAAGGCTTCGAAGTCGAAGACCCCGGCTCTGGCTGATAGCCCTCAGCGCCGAGGTGTGGTGATGCGCGTTATGACAATGAAACCCAAGAAACCAAACTCGTCGAACCGTAAGGTTTGCCGTGTCAAGCTGACCTCAGGCCGCACAATCACAGCTTTTATCCCTGGTGAGGGCCATAACGCTCAAGAGCACAGTGTTGTGCTTGTACGAGGTGGGAGAACGCCTGATCTTCCGGGTGTCAAGTACAAGTGTGTACGCGGTGCTTACGACTTGGCTGGAGTCGTGAATCGAAAGACGTCCCGGTCCAAATACGGAGTCAAGAAACCTGCTCCCGCAGCCTAATTATTGTACATATATACACATATCTTTTCCTCAAATTGCATCTAGTTTGAAAGCATCTTACTGTTTTCGTACTTTCCGCGACCTCCCCGCACTGGGCTGATTACTTCTGCTAGACTCACTGCTGTTATCCGAAGCGTCATAGCCGTTGCTCTTGGAGTTCCCATTACCCGCGCGCTTCTCAGATCCACGACGCGCACGCTTCTTCGAAGATTCCTCTGAAGATGCGCCGCTCGAGCTTGCTCGAGTACTATCATCACCTTCACCTTCATCTTCGTCCTCATCTTCAACGTACTTGGTTTCATCACTACCATCTTCATCCTCGTTGTCTCCGCCATCGCCTCCGTCGTTGTCACCGTCTTCAGCTTCTACCTTGGCTTCACGCTTGTTCTGCGCGACAACTTCTACTGGCGCATTGATCTTGCGCCGTTTGGCCATAGCCTGCAGACGCTCACGCTTCTCGTCTTCGTCCTCGTCTCTAGCCTCAACGGTGTCCATTTGAATATCACTGAGCTTCCAGAGTATCATTTGAAACGCTGTGCGGTGGGGCGAGAATTTGTGGGCGATCCGATCCATGTGAACCAAATCCGGAGGCACCGGCGACTTCGCTTGTGCCTTCTTTGATTTTCCTGGAGATGCCGGTGGATCCTCTAGTCCCGAAGCCTCTTTTAGCAGCTCAGGTCGGCCTTTAATATATCTTCGCATACCCCGCTGGATCCCCACGTCGGCAGGGCTGAATACGTTCATGCGGTGCATGTAGAAAACCAGAAACATTTGAGCAGACCACGGGCCGAAACCTTTCAAAGATACGATTTTGTCCACGATCTCGTCGTCGCTCAGCGATTTGAGCAATTCGTCTGAAATCTCGCCTTTCTGGAACGCTTCAGCAAGGCCAAGCACATATGAGCCCTTCCGACGTGATAGGCCGGCATCACGCATCTGGTCGACATCAAACTCGAGCACCTTTTGGGGGGTCGGGAACTCGTCCTCTGACCCACACAATCCCATGAATGATTTACATATCGACCGAGCCGCCGCTCCGGAAACCTGTTGCGAAATCACTCCACGAGTCAGATATTCGAATGACGACGGGAAGGCCGGCTTTGGATACAGAAACGCCTTGAACTCGTTCTTATCCACCACATCTTTCAGGGAGGGGTCTATGCGCAGTACCTCATTCAAACTGTGTTGAAACTCAGGCGTATATTCCGGCATTGTATGAATACGCCTCAGTGCAGTGGCCAATGTTCCTGATATGTACTTAATCACGAGATGATGCTGCTAAGCAGCATTGCTGTCAAACGATCTCCTCATATACAGGACGGGTGGCAAATTGGCTTTGCGAACTAGATCGAGATAAGCGGTACCATTACCTGTAACATAACCTGAAGAATGGGCGCTCGAAGCTTTGAGAAGATATTGCGTCAAAGAACTATCTAATTATTCGCTTAGCCTACCATGAATCGTCAGTCAGCAGCACGCCGCGTTGCATACGACTAGACATACCAATGGCTATTGCGATTGGTAGAAACCTTTGTGAGTTATTCTCAGAAATTAGAGATGGTGAAGATGCACTGTCAAGCTTCTAAATGCGAAAAGGCCAATGGCCAAAGTGCAACCCTGTGTGCACTGATTAGCCCACACACATAGCACGACGTAAGTTGTACCCACCAATTGAACACGGCCCTCTTTCAAATGCCATTTGACGATAAGAAGGGGATATCCATAGCACTTGAAGAAGCTCAGAAAAGCTACGACGAGGGGGGAATCCCTATCGGTGGAGCTCTCATCCATGAAGATGGTACAGTTCTGGGTCGTGGACACAACATGCGCATTCAAAAGGGATCGGCGACTTTGCACGGTGAAATTTCCACTCTGGAAAACGCAGGAAGGCTTCCAGGAAAAGCTTATAAGAATGCCACCATGTATACGACTCTGTCTCCGTGCTATATGTGCACGGGCGCGTGCATTATGTATGGCGTGAAGCGCGTCGTCATGGGTGAAAACCAGAATTTTGTTGGCGGCGAGGATTTACTCCGCTCGAAAGGAATCGAAGTCGTGAATCTTGAGGATGAGAAGTGCGCTTCACTCATGAGCAAATTTATCGCCGAACGTCCTCAAGACTGGCATGAGGATATTGGGGAGTAGATCCACATCTGTACGGAGCTAGAAAACGTAAGCTTCGTTCGTGTTATAAAGACCGAGCTGAATAAAATAGTACGAGCTTCAGAGGCCTCATTTATGAAGAAATTCGCGAACTAAAACGCATTAACTTCTTATGAGATTTCAAAAGTACGATCGAGAACACTGATACACCGTTCCTGCAGATCCCTTAACTGTAAAGCGAGATGGCCTAGTCGTCAGCACAGCTGACCTTATAGCTCAGTGGGAGAGCGCAGGTCTGAAGAACCTGAGGTCCCGTGTTCAAGTCACGGTGGGGTCATACGTTTTTTTCTGATAGTTTTTTGTGTTCTTTATATCTAAAATTCTGGGGGTGTCGATCATTTCCGGGAACCGTTTCCAGAATGCCATCACTGGCCACATCCCATTTAGACATGTTCTGGTTGCTCATCATTTTGAGAGCTTATAAGCGACAAGCCGCGATGGCTTACAGGACACGTTTCATCTCATTGGCTTGTAATCTGTAAAGTTAATTAGATGCGCCTCTTAATGTATGTCGAGGATGTAGGGTATGCCACAATCACGCTAGTCATCCATGAAAGCCGATACGAGGGACAAGTGAACCAGTTTCTTGAGGTCTCTGCAAGCCAAAATAGAGAATTATTCGTGAAAACGCATTCAAAAGGATGCCCCAGCTCGGATACGGCACGGTTGCGTCAGAGGAAAAAGGCTCTTGCTGCTGCAGGTTGATCTACCGCAACGCTCGCTAACCCTCATTATGTGCGGCATCATGCTAAGCATTATGTACAAAATCGTCACTGGTCATTACATCCAATCTATATTTAGCGGACTCCTCGCTTCATGCGAAGACTATCTCGTTTTCGCTTTGCCACAATATTTACAACATCCTCTTCAGAAAGGCCCAACTGGTTAGAAGCAGCTGCAACGTCTGCCTCCCGAATTGGCTCCCTGAAAGGAGGGGCCAATCCCTGACCAAGACTGGCCACACCCGGTCGCGATGAGGACGAAGAGGCCCACTTTTCCTCGATGGAATGTCGCCGCGGACCCATCACGTCGGTGAACTCGAACTCGTCTTGCGACTGCTCGTTTTGCTGCTGATCAACCGACATGGAGAAGTAATCTGCGGGTACGCTGTACTGTTCAGGCAGCTGCGAGTTTTCTGGTTCCGTATGGAATAAGACAATGACGCGATGGCGCACAGCGTTCATAGAGTGCGGAAAGTATACCTTGCGATGCTTGGCCATGCGTAATGCGTCCTTGGCAACGCGATGCACAACACCCGAGGGCGGGTACGGCCCCGAAAACGGTGCTGTCTGAGGATCGTTGACGAGGTCGTCGTACATGTTTCTCACGAGTAGGTCTTGCTGTTCAGTCCAGGGGTACTGGATCTCGTTCACAGGGTCCTCGTCGTCCGTAGTTGCTATGCTACTGACACTACCGAATCGATGCATGGTAGAGAACTCTGGCATCACCGGAAGTTGCTCTAGCGGCGTGTGAGGCTCTGAGTCGGACTGCATGTATGACTCGCGGAATGCTGGCTGCTGTTTGAAATCCAGGGACAGGTTCTCTAATGCCACGGGTTGCGCCCATCCTTGATACTCAGGAGCGCCGTGCGGACCGCCGTGCGGACCGAGCCGCGGACTGGATGACGGTTCAGTCTCTGGATTAGCTTGCGACGCCCCGCGGCGCCGTTGCTGGATGTTGCGGAGATCGCCGCCGAAAAGTGACCGCTCGTTGTTGCTCATGGGTTCCAGCTAGCCACAACTAATACCTGTGGCTTCGAATAAATAAAAGACTTGAAGCTTGGGACTCTAAGCGTGCTCTTAGCTGCAATGCGAACTGATCAACTCCGTTGAGGTGGGGAGGCTGGCTAGATCGTGTCCACCGTTGATTATGTATGCGCCGCTGCTGTTCGAGGGCACATCTCCTCCCAAACGCTCACATGGGTAAGCGAAATCCGTATTAGGCGTGCCGGTGCACACAGGGCAAGGGCACATAGTTGAGGCTACTGGGGACACGGCTCATCATTGAGAAGCGCTAGGTCCATCCAGAATGCGTCATTCTTGACAATATCGCAGTGTAGTGTCTGAATTTCAGTTTTCCCCAGCGTCTTGCGTCGCCGGTCCAATTGCCTCTTTGTCAAATTGTCTGGGAGCGCCTGGGGCATCTTTTCCCACTTTAGAATCGTCCCCTTCTTGAACATTTCAGGCTCGTTGTTATAATTTAGATTGAACTGACTGAACAGTATCTCGTTTTTGTCTCCCGATACCGTTCCTTGAAGTCGTGTCTCCGCCTCGTCAGGACTTAGACCGCCGCGTTCTACTAGCGCCCAAAACGTCGTATTGTACAAGTTGTTAATATGACAGTCAACTTGTCGCCATGCAAAATAGTCTCTCAAAACTTTGAAGTTCGGATAAAGAACTGCTCGGCCGTCAAATGTTGGCAAATGTTCGGCGAATAGCGGTACGGTGGGGAAAACCTGCGCCCATGCGAAGACGTAATGAGCTGTAAACGTCGACACAACCGTAGAAACTAGTTTGGCTCTTCGCCGCTCAAATAGCTCCGTTGATTTTAGAAATGCGAACGAATATTCGTCGCTATCCCCATAAGCTAGAAAGATATCCTGGACATCTCGTAAAACTCCCGCGGCCGCCACATTCATCGCCCGCAGCGCTCGTTCGTCATTCGGCTTGCCGAATCTGTACCGTTTCGAAAACTGGTGGAACTTGCGGCCATCTACGCGTACAATGATGTACGTCTCAGGCAGCAATTTGTCCTCGGACTCGTAGGCCCTTACGTACTGATATTTCGAGTTTGCCATGCCGAACTAGCTTGAATAATAATGGCCCTGCACGCTGGCTTGTCATTCGAGCTGGGAAAAAATAATTACCTAATTTTTTTTCTTCGCCCTGGACATGCGCTAGCCCTCACCGCACCTAATAATAATATCCCATTGAAATCTTTCACTCTCTACTGACAGCGCCCGATTCCATCCTGCTTGGTGTAAAAAAGCCGAAATTGGGGATCATAATGGGTGCTGTTGACTTCCATACGCTCGAAAACGTCGAGCGATTCAGCCATCCATCGGACAAGAAGTCCGCTTATGACCTTCTTCATGCGTCAATCGAGCCTCATGTGAGCAGCTTCAACGCAATTTTCGACGGTCCACGAGGCGGTATTCTGGACCTCGGAGTCGCAGAAATTGGAAAGAAGGTCGTTTTCGATACTCCCGATGGTGAACTTCCTCTAGGCAACAAAATCACTTATTGGATTGATGAGGTTCTTGTGAAGAAGCCGTCAGTGCCCGACCGGGATAAGCTTTCCGTCAAGCGGGAACTTATGCCTTCTGAGTGTCGTGAACGTCTTGTTAGCTACCGTGGCCAGTTGAGCGTTAAATTTGCTTATCAGGTAAATGACGGGCCGGTGCAATATGAGTTGCGCAATTGTGGCCAACTGCCCATTATGCTGCGCTCCAACCGCTGCCATCTAGAGCGCATGTCCCCTGCTGAGCTCGTGGCAAATCATGAGGAGAGTGAAGAAATGGGCGGCTACTTCATCGTGAATGGTATTGAGAAGCTCATTCGTATGCTTATTGTACAACGGCAAAACCATCCACTCGCCATTGAGCGTAGTAGCTTCACGAAGCGTGGCCCAAGTTACTCGAAATACGGTATCCAGATCCGTTCGGTAAGGCCTGACCAGTCGTCTCAAACCAACGTTCTGCACTACCTCAAAGATGGTCAAGTCACGTTCCGCTTCTCGTGGCGTAAGAATGAGTACTTGGTTCCCGTAGTCATGATTATCAAGGCTCTTGCTGAGACCAACGACCGACAGATTTTCGACGGTATCGTCGGTTCGGAAACCAATAACTCGTTTTTGACGGATCGTTTGGAACTTATGCTGCGCAGCTACAAGGCCTACGATGCAAACACGCAATTAGAAGCGCTTGCCTACCTAGGAGACAAGTTCCGAGTCGTTCTATTTGCACCCGCTGATATGCCTGATGTGCAGGTCGGCCGTCTTTTCATTTCCAAGGTTGTTCTGCCACACCTTGTTGACGACAATGTTGCAAAGCAGCGGTTGCTTTTGTTCATGATTCGCAAGCTGTACGCAACGGTTGCAGGCGATTCCTGCCCGGATAATCCGGATGCAGCTCAACACCAGGAAATTCTGCTTCCTGGCCTTTTATACGGAACCATTTTGAAGGAGAAGCTCGAAGAATATCTTTACTCTTTCCGTGATGTGATTCGAGTAGCTGTGAACCGTCGTCAAGGCGTTAATTTCAACGATAAGCGGTTTATTGTGCGCGTTTTCTCTCGTGTGAATGAGGATGTCGGTAAGAAGATGCAGTACTTCATCAGTACGGGCAACCTTGTATCCCCAACAGGCCTTGATCTACAGCAGACTTCCGGTTTCACTGTAGTTGCGGAGCGTATCAACTTTCACCGATTCTTAGCTCATTTCAGAATGGTGCACCGTGGTAGTTTCTTCGCTGAGCTGAAGACAACATCCGTTCGAAAGCTACTTCCTGAGTCTTGGGGATTCATGTGCCCCGTCCATACCCCTGATGGATCGCCATGTGGCCTGTTGAACCACCTGGCCCATAAGTGTCGCGTACTGTGTTTTGAGGAGCCCAATGCGACATTGGAAACTGTGACTGCTCTCATTCGCGAACTTGGTGTGTCGCCGCCCGATATCACAGCAGCTGGGGGCCCCGACATCGCATGTGTGCAGTACAATGGCTACGTGTTGGGCTATACGACACACAAGCATGCAAGAATCGTGGCAAACACGCTGCGGTTCTGGAAGGTCAAAACAGAGGGGCGAAAAGTTCCCAAGACCCTCGAAATTGGACTTGTTCCACCTAGCAGTGGGGGTCAATATCCTGGCCTCTACCTGTTCAGTGGGCTGTCTCGCATGACTCGACCTGTCAAATATCTAGCACTCGAGAAGGAGGATTGGGTCGGCCCATTTGAACAGCCTTATCTGAACATTGCTGTTACACCTGAGGAGATTGAGCCGAAGGTACATACTCATGTTGAATTTTCGCCTACGAACATTTTCTCTATTTTGGCAAACATGACTCCTTTCAGCGACTTCAACCAGAGCCCTCGTAACATGTATCAGTGCCAAATGGGCAAACAGACCATGGGTACACCCAACACTGCTCTCACTTACCGATCTGACAACAAGGTTTATCAGCTGCAGACTGGTCAGTCGCCTATTGTCAGAGCTAAGCTATATGATGACTATGGCTTGGACGAATTCCCGAATGGTACTAATGCTGTTGTTGCTGTTATCTCATACACGGGCTACGATATGGACGATGCCATGATTCTGAACAAAAGTGCATTGGAGCGTGGCTTCGCACATGGCTCTGTCTACAAGACAGAGTGTATCGATCTTAGTGAGAAGCGCAGACCCGGAGACCCTATCACCCAGCGGATTGGCTTCGGCGACGATGAGGTACCCACAGAGTGGCATGAGAAGCTTGATGACGATGGATTGCCCCGTATTGGTACACTGGTGCGTGAAGGTGACCCACTAGTTGCGTACTATGACGAGCTCTTAGGTCGCACGAAGGTGAAGACGTATCACTCTTCTGAAGAAGCCCGTGTCGATCAAGTGAAGCTGCTGAGTGACGAGAATGGTGATCACGAGTTGCAGGCTTTCACGGTGAAACTGCGTATCGACCGTAGGCCAAACATTGGCGATAAGTTCAGTTCTCGACATGGACAGAAGGGTGTTTGCTCTCAGAAGTGGCCCACTGTGGATATGCCATTTAGCGAGAGTGGCATGCAGCCTGATATCATTATCAACCCGCACGCATTCCCTTCGCGAATGACCATTGGTATGTTTGTGGAGAGCTTGGCTGGAAAAGCTGGTGCTCTACATGGTTTCGCGCAGGACGCGACTCCTTTCCAGTTTTCGGAAGACCAGACTGCTGCCGATTACTTCGGTGAGCAACTGCGCGCCTCTGGATACAACTATCATGGAAATGAGCCTATGTACTCTGGTGTCACTGGCGAGGAATTGCGGGCTGACATCTACCTTGGAGTTGTGTTCTACCAGCGACTGCGGCATATGGTAAACGATAAATTCCAGGTGCGCTCCACTGGACAAGTGAATAAGACGACAATGCAGCCAGTGAAGGGTCGTAAGCGTGGTGGCGGTATCCGCGTAGGAGAGATGGAGCGCGATGCATTCCTCGGTCACGGTACGGCCTATCTGCTGCAAGACCGTCTATTGAATTGCTCGGACTACACTCAAGCCCATGTATGTCGGCAGTGCGGATCTCTGATGTCGACTCAAGTAACAGTTCCGCGGGTCGGCGCTGCTGCGGCCGTACGATGCCGACGTTGCGCCACGCGAGTCAGCGGAGGCGCTGATCGCGATGAAGTGTGGGAAGATGGCCAAGGCACGCGATTCATTGGCGGCGATAAGATCTCAACTATTGCGATCCCTTTCGTTTTGCGGTACCTCGATAGTGAGTTGGCTGCCATGGGCGTGAAGATGCGTTTCGACGTAGCACCTATGTGAAAAAAAGCTAATATTTTGTATGGTATCTCACCTGTATTAGAGATAGAAGATATAAGTAGCCATCTCTAGACTTATAATCAGTTTGTCAACTTAGATGTTCGGCTATCTCTGACCTACTTGAAACTCAGCATCATGGTAGCGCACATTACGCAGAAACGGTTGCGTCAAGAAAGCAATCCGAAAAAATACTAAATTATTGAATGCGCCTCATTCAGATATGAACTTATTGCATGATACTTGCATGAAACCTATGCAATGCCGATTACAAGAAACAATTCGATTCCGATTGTCTCATTTGGGGATACTATTTATTTGAGATATACTAGGCGTCGTTGCGCTGACCGTTTAAAGTGCTATCAGACGGAAAGGATGCGGCAATCGGTGGGCGTGGTGACAACTCAACAAGGCTCATTATTATCTATCATCTGCCACGCTCCTAGACTGCTGGTCAGCGAAGCACGAGCGAAGCGCTGATAAGCTGGCCGTTATCTCTTTTAGTCGGCTTACTTGCGACGCGGCGGTTGAAAAGGGTCTCTCACACAGCCGATACGCGTAACTTTTCAGTAACGTAAGCGCGCGAGCCACTTTGACACTACGCGGGAACCGCCTTGGATGTCTTCGTCGGCTAGGTTCAGCAGTCTTAGCGTGGACGAGACCGCTCAGCGGCTCCATACGTCAAAGGCAAAGGGCCTAGAAGAGCCCGAGGCTGCGGTTCGGCGGCGGCAGTACGGACCCAACACACTGCAGGACGATGATGAGGAAAGTGTACTTCGCCAATTTATTGCTCAGTTCACAGAGAACCCGCTCATCCTTATGCTGATCGCATCGGCTGTGGTATCTGTTTTTCTTGGCAATGTGGACGACGCTATTTCCATCACGGTTGCCATTCTTTTTGTCGTAGGAGTGGGCTTTGTTCAAGAGTATCGCAGCGAGCAAAGTCTAAAAGCGCTGAGTACTTTGATGCCTCCCAGTGCTCATCTTACTCGCGGTGAAGCAAAGCGCACAGTTTTGGCTGATCAGCTTGTGCCTGGTGACATTGTGACTCTGACTGTTGGAGACCGCGTTCCCGCGGACGTTCGGCTTGTCGCTGCGGTACATCTTATGATTGACGAGAGTTCGCTCACTGGTGAGACTACTCCCGTCGAAAAACAGATCGATCCGGTAGTTGGCACGGGTATCCTTGATCGGACCAATATTGCATTCATGGGTACATTAGTGACGGCTGGCCGTGGCCATGGTATTGTAGTCGGCACGGCGCGCGACACTGAGATTGGACAGATTTTCGCTATGATGAACGAGATCGACAAGCCGAAGACACCACTGCAGCAGTCTATGGATAAGCTGGGCCATGAACTCTCAATGGTCAGCTTTGGAGTTATTGGATTCATCTGTCTTGTGGGCGTGATTCAAGGCCGGAAATGGCTCGAAATGTTTCAGATTGGGGTCAGCCTTGCTGTTGCGGCTATTCCTGAGGGATTGCCAATTATCGTCACGGTTACTTTGGCTTTGGGTGTGCTTCGCATGGCCAAATCCAGTGCAATTGTGCGCCGCCTGCCCTCCGTTGAAACACTTGGCAGTGTCAATGTTATTTGCTCTGATAAGACAGGCACTCTGACGCTTAACCAACTTCACGTTGCCGGCGTCTATGCGCCGACGAATGCAGATTGGACAGATTTAAGAAAAGTACAGTCCAGGCAGGGGCTGCCTGCTGTCAGCGACAAATTGCTGGATGCTGCTGTTCTTTGCAACGATGCGCAGAAAATGGCTACTGGCGAATTTTCTGGAAATCCAGTTGACCGCGCCTTGCTCGCACTTGCTGAGAAGTTCGGACATACTGACCTACGTGAGAAAACGGGCTATGAACGTGTACACGAGATTCCGTTCAGCTCAGAGCGTAAGTGGATGTCTACTTCTTTGAAAAGCGGTACTACATACGTGAAAGGGGCTTTGGAGAAGCTTCTACCGCTTTGTTCTCATTTTGCAAGCCCTGATGGAAATCTTGAGCTCACACAGTCAGTGCGCAATAGTTTAAATGACGCATCCACAAAAATGGCGGAGCACGGAATGCGCATTCTAGCCCTCGCATCTCGTGCATCCATCGCTACATCTGAAAAGGAGGTGACTGACTTGACTTTCTGCGGTTTAGTAGCTATGTATGACCCGCCTCGTCCTGGTGTTGCTCACTCCGTGCAACGCTTGCGCGAGTCTGGTGTCAAAGTAGTCATGATCACAGGCGATAACGAGGTAACCGCGGTGGCCGCCGCTCGAGAGGTGGGCATTCCTGTGCCAGCCAATTGTGATCAATATGTGATGCTTGGCTCGACTCTTGAGAGCCTCAGTGCGGAGCAGCTGTCAGAGACAGTCGACAATGTTCTTGTATTTGCGCGCACATCTCCAGAAATGAAGGTGACGATCGTGCGCTCACTGCAAATGCGCGGCAATATTGTGGCTATGACTGGTGATGGAGTCAACGATGCACCTGCTCTTAAACTGGCAGATATTGGTGTTGCTATGGGCGGTGGCACTGATGTTGCAAAGGAGGTCGGCGACATGATTCTTGTGAATGACGACTTCAGCACGATTCTGCAAGCCATTCGCGAGGGAAAGGCTATCTTTACAAACATCAAAAGTTTTTTGACTTTCCAGTTATCGACAAGCGTTGCCGCCTTGTCTCTCATTGTCGTCTCCACAATTCTCAAACTGCCGAATCCTCTGAACGCAATGCAGGTATTGTGGATTAATATTCTCATGGATGGACCACCTGCGCAGTCGCTTGGCGTTGAGTCTGCTGACCCAGAGGAGATGAGAAAGCCGCCTCGGTCTCGCGAAGATCACGTTTTAGAGCCTCGAATCGTACGATCTGTACTCTGGCGTGGCGTTGTGATCTTGTGTGGAACGATGTATGTCTACATACGTGAAATGCAGGATGGCGTGGTAACAGCACGAGACACTACCATGTCGTTCACAACGTTCGTATTGTTTGACCTTTTCAACGCCCTTTCTTCGAGGTCCCATAACCGCAGCGTGTTTCAGATCGGCTTGTTTTCGAACAGAATGTTTAATATTGCTGTCGGCCTTTCCCTGTTAGGCCAATTTGCTGTTGTTTACTTGAGCCCATTTCAGAGCGTCTTTCAAACCGAAGCGTTGAACCTTCGTGATCTGGTTTATTTAGTCGTATTGACGAGCTCGATCTTGTGGTTTGATGAGTTCTCAAAATACTTGCAACGCAGGAAGGGCCCACAGGTACGCATTCCATTGCAAACTTTTGTTTAGATGCATAGAATATAAAAAAAGAAGGAAGCGATGGGTACATGTGCTTCGCAAATAGTCCTTTAGCACAATGGGCTGGTTGCTAGTTAAAAAATATCTTAGCGGTACCTGAAAAGTGGAGAGACCTAGCTCATTGGTAGACGTTGCTTGATGAAGCACTGGCGTTGCCAGCGATCCGAAACAGCCAGATCTTACTGTCTATTTGTCGAGCACTACAGCGTTAAATGTCGGTGGTACGACCCGTACCTGTGCACCTAACCCAACCAACCTAAGTGGGAGTTTGACTTTGCCTCAGTGGCTGAAGGGTTCATTTGCAGACCAACCGAATCATCGGGATCCCCAGCACTTAACTTGGCCAAGGCGCGTAAGGTCGACTGCTGCGAATTGTCACTGTCCCTTATAATGGTTACGATCCAACTCTCGAACATGTCACTCTATGACGTGAAGTCGTACGTGCGCAAGGCACAGAACGCGGTGCTGAACTTCAGCGAGATGGAAGCAAAGGTCCGCGAGGCGACGAATAACGAGCCTTGGGGCACGCCAACGAGCACAATGCAGCAGATCGCTGAGGGGACTAACAACTACCAGCAGTTTCACGAGATCATGCCATTCATTTACCGTCGCTTCACTGAGAAGAGTGCCGCGGAGTGGCGCCAGATATACAAGGCGCTGCAGCTGCTAGATTACCTCGTTCGCAATGGCAGCGAGCGTGTTGTTGACTATGCGCGGTCTCATATCTCTGTGATTGAAATGCTGCGCCATTTCAGTTACGTGGACCACCATGGCACTGACCAAGGTGCTTCGATTCGCAAGCGCGCTGATGAGTTAGTGTCGCTGCTGGGTTCCACGGATAAGCTGCGCGCTGAGCGCAAGCGCGCGCGCCAGCTCAACCAAAAGACGGGTCTTGCCAGCATGAAAGGCGGATTTGGAGGGTCCGGCCGTAAGTACGGCGGCCTCAGCAGTGACTCCTATCGCGAAATGAAATTTGGCGGTTCAGCAGGCCAGCAAGTCTTTGGCGACGGTGGTGGCTTCGATGGCTCGAACCACATTGTCACTGGCGCGGCTCGCGACGATGATTTCGAGGAGTACGATGCTGGTGACGCAGCAGCCGATCATGAAGTATCGGCGACGCACGCTGCAGCACATACGGATTTGACGGGGGCTAGCGGCGATGATGACGATGATTTTGCCGAATTCCAGACGGCGCCGACGACGGATCCCTCTACCAATGCTGCCAGTGCATCCAGCAAGCCTCTGACGAGCTCCAACATTCTTGATTTGTTTGATGCGCCTGCGGCCACTTCGGCGACTCAGACATCCGGTGTGGGTAACTCAGCGTTTTCGCAGCCTGTGACTTCATCCTCACCCGGATTTGCTCAACAAAATGCGTCCGCGTCACTGTTTTCGGGTAACACGGGGAACTCTGGAGCTCCTGCAGCCGCTTCCGCTGCGCCGAAAAAGGCGCCGGTGGACGATATTTTTGGGTCACTGTGGGAGTCTTCAAAATCAGGTACTGCCATTAAGCCGGCAAAGCCTACGCCGAGCGCTTCAAAGAGTGCATCGACGCCCACTGACAACAATGCGCCCACCACTTCGCAGAATCAGAACCTCAGTTCGCCTCAGGAAAATAGCTCGACTGGCGAGGTTGACTTGCTCAGCTTCTAGAACACTTATTTAATAATAACTATAGTGTAGAATAACGATTTCCATATATGACTTTCATATACCTCGAAGACATCTTCATGAAGCGTATACCAAGAACCACAAAAGCAGCGGAAAATGATCAAACCAAACACTTGAAGCTGTTCTAATGCTATGCGGCCCGCGACGCTCTCAATCCTCGTACTTCGTGTCATTTGGGAAACTACTCTTGAGAAACACAACGTTCACCATATAAATTGGTGCAAGATTCCAGAGTGGATAAAGAGCCCTACAACTAATTTTCCACTAGGCATTCGCGTATTCCTGAGCAATGACTATGCCACTTGAGATGGCTAATGTCACGCCTGAGCGGGAAGCATGGAAGGTGCTTGAGAACCATCGAGACAGCTAGCGACGGGTCCAAACAATCAGTCACTGATCGCTTCTTCGTCGCTCTTATGCGGAGAGCCCTCGCGCGCCGCCGCAACGCGCACGTTTTCCGATCCCTGCGCCAAGGTCGACGGGCGGCGGACAGGACTGACATTGCCATGCGCAGCCAGGAGAGCACTGCGGTGTGGAATCTGTTCTGGAATCGGATGTTCGGACCCTATATCTTGACCGGCTTCAGGCTTCTTACCGGCTTTGGACATGGCATAGTCGCCAGAGTCGAAGAAGCGCCGCTGCTTCAGCTGATGTCGCAGAATGTCTGCGCGAGTGGGCGGCTTACCTAGCCGCTCCTTCAACAGATTTTCTTGCTCTTTCTCGGGGGTAGCCATGCACAAATCCGAGAACTCGTGTGGCTTAAGCCTCTGCCATGTATGTGCCACTCATCTCAAATGGGAGGAGTAGGACTGGGTTTGGGGTGGGGCATCCGGCCGTGCATCGCTGCGGCCCCGCTTGGAAGCATATTAGATCTCGAACGAGAGTCACCGGAAGATAAATTTGGTTAATAAAGCTACTCTGAACATTAGAATTGGTGTTATTGGTGTTTAAACTCTGTACAGCAAAGTATGGCTTACTCGGTGTCTCGTCTCTAGAACTGACTCTATCGAGGAATTCTTCTAGTAGCACTATAAACGAGAATTCAGGCCGACGCCTGGGGATCAGGATATGAAGCAAATGCGGACTTACTGACAATTCTGCTTGTTGATAGCTCTCTTTCAGGGGACTGAGCTGGTTTCTTGCGGCCGTATTGGTCGTACATGCTATACCGATGGTGTGGAACAACAAAGCTACGTGGTCGACTCGATATTGTACCACCAACCATCTCGCCAGATACAGGCTTTGTGCAGGGGCCTTGGCTGTCAAGTGATGTGTTCATTGAGCTACTGGAAGCTGTGAATATTGAGGAATCGTTCTCAATTCTACCTTCGCTCGACGAGGGCTCCACTCCTATACTCTCATCATTAATTGACGGTTCATGGTCTGATGCACTACCATCCCACTTCCAGTCACTGAGTATAGCGCCTGAACGCTTGCCCATGCTTAAGATAGACATGCGCTTCAGGGTCTGAGCATCATATCCATGATTCAACTGATGATCCTCCTTTGAATTGACAGCCTCATCGGTAGGTGTTTCGAAATGACGAGAAAAACGATAGCGAGCTGGTTCGGTTGAAGAATACGATGCCCGTGAGGAAGTCTGGACTTGGGAAGACGGCCTGGTGTCATTCGTAGCCCCTGAGCACGAAAGTGAATCGCGAGGATCGCGATAGTACGCTTTGCTTCCAGTTATGCTGAGACGTCGGGCACTGAGGGAGGACATTCGTCGCTGGCTTGCTATAGAGCGTCGCTTTTCGGCCTCGGACATAAAACACAGCTCGACTCTGGCCAGTTTATTCCAGGTTTCTAGTGCTTGACTTGCATCCAATCCAGGCGGATGCTGCTGGAGAAGCTTCACATCATGCCTCAGTAGGGCGTTATCTTCGTCAAATCTTAACAACAGCTGCTTGATTCCGTAGCTCGACTTGTTCAACCTTAGATGCTCTGTCTGCAGTTCCACCAAATATGATTGGGCTCGCTTTCGGGACGTGAAGATATGTTGAATATGGAATCTCCGACACTTGGTCTCTCTCGCTGCCTTAACAGGGCTCCATGGAAGCAAAGCTGGAGAGTTTTTAGTGAGGTCAACTGCCTGAGAATCAAAGTAGCGCGATACAGCTTTTGTTCGACCCAACAATATTCTGAGCACCTGAGCGTCCACGTTCGTTGATGAGGGTATCATTCCTGACGAGCACTCTAGTGCAAGCTTCTCAAAGACTAGCTTAGAGAACTCTCTCGTTTGATGGAGTAGCAAGTCACGATCAAAATGAAGCTTGCGAATCTGTTTTACTAGGTGCCAAATATCTTCGTTGAGTTCAATGATGCTCGCACATCGATTTATCTTATGATCGCGTAGGAACTGCACGACTGACGAGGAAGTGCTGCTCATTGCCGGAACGAAGGACAGTGAGTACATATTTGCCTAAGTATATAAGATGAAGGGTAGCTACACCTGTCGTAGATATCATGCACCAAATCCGGAAACTATATGTGTCTTCATCACTAGTCCTCATCGCTAGTGTGTATCAGCCTGGTCTCATGAGGACCGTAGGATTACATCGTACCCCGGTATTGTTGCATATTTGACAAATTACCTAGTCTAGTTTATCGGATGGTGCTGACAATTGAGATCATTTAGAGAACACTTCGATCTGCTTGTTGCAAGAACCATATCCGTACAGTCAGCACAGACTAAATCTCGCTACGCGTAGTAGTATCTGGTTATACAGCTCTAAATATGGGGAGCTCATTTTCGAAGGCGGGCAAGAATGCTCGCGTGTTGGGAAAGGCTGTACCATCAAAACCGCAGTCTGGTGCATCTGTAAATTCTACACGCCCTGCGGCTCCAACTCGTCATACAGAAGAGACACTGAGCGGCAACACTGACGCCGATGTTGTGAAACGAATGCAGGCTTTGGGACCGGTACAGTATAAGAAAGTAGAAGAGAGGTACGTGCCGGCCTCAGAGGAGGCTTTTACAATGACCTTGGAAGCCCGCAAGCAGAGAGAGGAGCAAGGAACTATCGAGATTGAGAAAGGTGGGCCAAAGAAACTCCTCCCCAGTATAACCATAAGCGCGATTCTCAAGAGTCTCAAAGAGGGGGATTCACCAGAAAATGTTATCAGAACCTACAATTTGGATGCGTCCGTGCTTCCGCGGTTGGCGAAACTGTCGTTACCAGAAAAACCCAAAAGTGATGCGCCAAATCAGCTTCTCGATGATGAGGCACCACGCCAACCAGTGCGTAGACGAAGAAGAGAAAGCAAAAGTTCTTAGCGTTGTTAAATCCAGACTGTACATATTTCATATCACAACAAGCTAAAGACATGACAAAGTGCCGCGTAGCAACTCAGCTCTTTCATATGGTAATCTCTCGCGAAAGGAAGCATTCACGCCAACTTATTCAATTCCATATTAATTATTGTTGTAGAGGCAATGTGCTGGATTATAGTGCGGCTCAGAGTCTCCTGCGGCATGATGCAGGGCTAGTGTGGCAGCAGGTGGTAGTGTCAGCAGATTGTTTTAGAAAATTGAATAATCCAGCTACTCACGCTACGCGTCTTCGTGCTCGGCTACCAGAGCTATGATTATCACAAGGCGCTTGGTCAAATTTCTTCTTAGTATTTGATCGCTAGAATTGAGTGCACATGTTCGATCTGCCGGCACGGTTTCAGCAAGATGACAAGCACTATGCAGTGAGAGTTAAAACTCGAGCGCATTTTCGTCAAGCTGAAGAACGGGAACTAAGGACATTGAAAGCACAAAATGAGGATCAGTTACAGTACTCTGAACTGAGGGAAGGCCTATCGCTGGACTCCCTTGACCGTGGCTATATAGGCTTCGTATCTCAAGGCATCTTTAATGAGACTGGCGACCTTGTGGGTGACACAGTTACGACAGCCATGGCTGCGCTGGGTCGTAACCAACAGCCGCGAAAGCTTGACGAGCATCACTCAGCTTGGGGCAGCAATCCTTGGGGTGCCAAAAATACGCAAGGCTTCAGTTCCACCCAACAGCATGCTGTGGTGTTACAATCCGGACTAGAGATTCTTCCGCGGAGTGCAGCTACTCCAGTTGTGCGGAGTGAAAATATCAAAACTCGCCACATAATTGATTCTCGGATATGTGGATCAATAAAATTATCTGAGAAAGCACAGAATGTGCTCAAACGAACGAACTATCTGCATGACCGGAATCTTTCGTACAGCTTTCGTGGTGATGTATGGTCAATGGGTCGGCGTATGTTACGGCGTCGTGGCATGCAAGTAACGGTATCAATTATGTGGACTTCATTGGATCGCGGCGATTATGAGCGGGCTCACAAAGCGTTAGGGGTGCTTCTGCGATCAGATGGCATCATTATGCGAAATTTGTGGATGCCTGCCATTGAGTTGCTATCGTGGGAACAGTCTCGTGGCAATGCGTCGCGATCCCGCACACCAACGGCGTTTTTGGATTGGCTCATTGTCAACTTCCCTTCGGTGCCGAATAGTGCTGCATTGTGGAGACAGATTCCGAGGGCTGAAAGTTTTCGCCCGCTTTCAATAATGAGCCGGCTTGAGAAAGGTGATTATCGTGGCGCTATGGAGAAGGCTGAAGAGGCAATGCTCACGATTCCGTCTAACTTGGATCCTCTTTGCTGGGCGCTGGCTGGCCTCACAGCTTTAAAACTAGAAGACGTTACAGGACAAGACAGAAAAGAAGAGGCGCGCAAGTACTTCAAGCGCTGTGTGGAACTGGGAGGGGTTCTTTCAAGAAGAATCAGCCAAAGTCTGGGCGAGGAGGAGCCCAGCTTTGCGAAGCAGGAAATAGATTCCGCTTTTGAAGAAAGGTCGGAATCTGCACAGGAGTCAGACTCGAGTGATAGCTCTAACCTGGCTATGGATGGCGTACAGCGTGCTGCTACAAGCAATAATGATATGGATGCTAATTTGCAGAGGGAGCATGCATCTGACTTTGATTTTGAACTCGAATCTGAATCAGACTTAGAGGCTGATAAGCCGACCAAACTGAAACCATCTACAGTGGTCAAGCAAGAGAGTAATAAAGATGTTATGGATACTCGGATGGAGCCTACTCCGGTGAAACGCGAAGTACAGGAATTATTGGAGCGGGAAGAGCCGTCAGAATTGCGTCCCTCGCACTCCCAAGCCTCGGTGCTTGGTGCCTCGTGGAGTGATTCTGTGAGTGAAAGTGACGAAGAAAAAGAAGATATGCCACCCGTTAAAGCCGAAGAGAGTACACAGCCTACGCAGTCTCAACTCTCGACGCTCGGTGCCTCTTGGACTGACTCAGATAGTGCTGATGAACTTTAAATACAAGAGTTTTGCATGTAGCCTCGTCCACTTCTATTATTTTATAGTGTTAATCTGTGTTCAACGACAAGAATGTATTCCAGAGCACCGACAGGCTAGAGCTAAACGGGATCTGCGCTGCTGACGGAATTATGAGAAAGTTCACAAACTGAGCAATGGGCCAAATGCACATGTTAACGCCCAGAGTCTGTACGTACTTTGTCCAAAATGTGCTATCTCGCACAACAGTCCAAGGATTGCGTTCCACCACGACGCTCAGATAGAAGAGAAACACAGCGAGCATGACTGGGGAATAAAGCAATTGATCCGCCAGTACACGCTGTACGACGACAACAAATTGTGCATCGTGAGAGTAGGCGGTTCTAAGAAAACCGTACCATGGGCTTTGCACGAAGGAGACCAGGAACCCCCATAATGAGAAAAGCGCTAATCTGCGAAAATCAAAATCGTACCAGGGCTCCGTGCTACTTACGGGAGCATCTTCCATAGTTTGATTTGATGTCACCAATCCCAATTCCGCTAGACTGTCACCCTCTTCATCCAGCCACACTTGCCGGTGGCGTCCCCTGTCCAATACGTATTTAAACAAGACCGATTGAGTTCCCTCATTGCTAAAAGCTTCATGATCGTGCTCTTGTTTGTATTTAGCAGCACTACGCAACGACTGTGCTAAAGCATCGGAAAGACCTAGGAGTAAGACATTCGTGAGAGCCGTGGCTCCCATGGCAAATCGCGCATATAATGATCGAAACTGCAAGCTCAGCTTGAACAAATTAAGCAAATAGATCAGCAGCACAAGCCAGTTGAGAGGTGAAATCCCGTATACACGGAACATAGTGTCATGGCTGCGTCCAGGTATCTTAGGGTCAGGGGTGGTTGAATGTATGTTAGCGGCGTGTAGTGGCCCAAAGTACTGACGCCCTGACCACATTTTTATAACACTTTATAGAAAAAAATTGATACATCGTTCGCTTTTTTTATATCCATTTTCAATCCTGTCTTACTTTTTGGTTTTGATAAGCCCACGTAGCATGTCAAACGAGTTGCCGTCAGGCTGCAGCTCGTGAGACGTACCGTAAATGTCCTCCGCAACCAACATTCCAGACTCAGGCGAGATACCACTGATGGTAGCTTCGATTCCTCCATAACGCTCCAAGGTGACACGTGCTCCAGAGTGTAGCCATGCGGCATAGTACGGTTTCAAAAATTGCCTGAAACCAGCAATAATGAACTGGTACATTATCTTGTCTAGCTTCGTCACGAACGTAGCCAGAAGCTTTTCCAATGAGATCGGAATACCGCCCAACTCAACAAGACGGGCGTTGATGGACGTAGTTGGATTGGCGTTATCAACATTTGTACCACAACTGTACAATACCACGTACTCACCACTGAAAACGTTGCAAGTAACCATAATGCCTCCAATTTTGACATATTTGCCCTCCCGGTCAGCGATGTACACATCATTTGGCCACTTGAGACGCAGCCCGATGTCAATTGTGCTAAGTTCCTTGACAGACTCAATGATGGCAAGAGCCACGAGGTACTGGACAAACACTAGGGACTGAACCGGCTGTCCTCGCGGTACCCGATAAACTCCACTAACCGCCATAACACCGGGCGGGTTTACCCAAACATTAGAGCCACGACCACGTCCAGCAGTCTGTCTTGTACCATGAAATACAAGACCATGTGGGCAGTGCTTCAGAAACTTGGGATTGGCTTCCAGGATCGTGTGCGTCGATGAGACGATTTCTCCATAAAGAAGAAGAGACCCCAATTTGAGCGAGCTCACTGTGCGTTCCCGCTCTATGGCTTCAGCAAGGGAGTGGTAGTAGACCTGGTGATTAAAAAACGGAGTCTCGCGGGGAGGTGGAAGTTCACCATCGTACACGATCACCTGTAAAGTTCTTTCATCAGTATCGGCGCTGATACTTTGCCCCTCAGCGCCCTCCTGAAACCTAAAGACATTGGCATTATCTTTAAGATACACCGAATCTTCGAGAGAAGAGGCGATTTCCTTGGCAAGGGTGCTTGTAGAAGGTTCAGTTCCTTTCAAGGACGTCATGAAAAGAGACGATAGATGGGGAACGACTGGATCAGCATCCTCGTGTACATTCAACTGCAAATAATCAGCTAGCAGAGCGCGCACAAGCGCCATACGCGATGAACAGCTATCATTGAGAACCTTCACCATTTCGGGTTCAATGTCGCGCATGGTGAGCATGGATTCATCCATACTGTACTCTATGTGGGCACTGGTTAGTACCACCGCGCCCTTTCCAACCTTTTTGTACACGATGGCTGCGGGATCTGCTTCTTCAGTGTCAAGATCCACGGGGCCCGCAAATCTAGCGAGCACCTCAGCCTCTGGGTCACCTTCGAAAAGACAGCCTCCATTAAAATAGGCCATCAAATCACCCTGCCCGAGTTTCGTGAGCAACCTGACTGCTTTTGCACCAGCATGAGAGCCATATTCAAAGCCTTTGAAAGTGGTACCACGAGATGCGCCGTTGTAAAAACCCAGCTCTCTGGGACCACTTACCTCCATATCGGTACCAACTTCAAATTCAAGCCGCGCACATCCATAGTATGCGCCGGCGCATATACCAAGGAATTTTCCACCCTGGCGCACGTACTGCTTGATTTTCTGATTCCCCTTTCCGTTCAAAAGCCTGCAGTAAGGCAAGTCGGCACCTCCTGGCATCACCAACAGCGCTGTGTGAGGAATCCAAGGTTCCTCATTAATTTGACGGGCAGTCACGGTTGTAACAGCGTAGTAGGGTGACAGCACTGAGCGCAAACAAAAGATCGTTTGTTTAACACATTCGATCGATGTTCCATCGTCAGCATAAATGAGCACGTTCATGAGGAAGCGGATGACTCCTTGTCAAGATAGCTTGAGCTTATGTTCTTGAACTGGATTGCAACGAGACCGACTCTTTATGCGGCTTAATACTGATGTCTCATTGATCCAGGATGGGGTTTGGGGGTTATGCGCTTGGGTAGTGGGGTGAGTGCGCCGCGGTTCTTGGGGCGGCAAATTGACAATCTGCTGAATTTATCAGTATAGCCGTATAATGGAGCGTTGACTGCTGGGTGAGTAGCACCTGTGCCACTAAATTTGTGTGGCACACAACTGTCTTTAATAAATTGGTAAATCATGCAATGAGCGAAGATCAGGCTGGCGCTTGGTCACTAGGCTCATTGGATCAGACAGACCTGGAAAACAATCTTATATCTCGTGCGAATGAAGAGTTAACTGAGCGCGAAAATGAATTGGACGAAAAGCGATTGCAAAAGACGCAGAAGGCATTGGAACGAGTGAGAGCTCATGCTGCTATATTGGAGGAACGTATTTCGAACAGGACAACTCTTATTTCACAGAAAACGAAAGCTCGATCTGATCTTGATAAACTCAAATCCGGTGAGCTTGCTGCGTTGCTCAAGGATGAGCGTGAGATCCGCTCACGGATATTGTCTCGGCGAAATAACACTGCTGGCCGTGAACCTGAAGAATCTGAGCATGATTTCTTGGTTCGGACTGGTAAGATTACCCCTTTTCAAAAAGCAATACCCACGGAAGTGAATGATCTTGCTGGTTCCGCAACCGGGGAAAACGGCACTGAACACGGTGATGATGATGCTGCTGATGATCATCGTCTTCTAGAGAAGCCTGAGCTAGATATAGAGGACCCTGAGGGAGCGAGAGATCGCGACGATGGAATACTGAGCGAGTATGAAGCTCGCTTAGCTCGATGGAAGGCCCAAAATAATCGAGAAAATGATGATGCAAAAGATGTCATCTTGGACTCCAAGGCTGGCTTCAAAGTTCCGGGTGATTTATGGCGCAGGCTCTTCGGCTACCAACGCACAGGGGTACGTTGGTTGTGGGAGCTTTACTCTCAAAAAGTTGGAGGAATTATCGGTGATGAGATGGGCCTAGGGAAAACAGTGCAGGTAGCGGTCTTCATAGCATCATTGCATTACTCGAATTTGCTAACAAGGCCCGTGCTTGTTGTATGTCCAGCTACTGTTTTGGATCAGTGGCTTTCTGAACTCCATCAGTGGTGGCCGCCACTCCGCGTAGCAGTGATGCACTCAATTGGTACCGCTATGGGCTCCGCAAATAAAACCCAGAACTTGGACGATAGCGATTCTGGTATTGATGAGGACCTGGATATCGAATCCGAGAGCGCAACTATGAGTGCGGCTCGCAGTCTCGTGGAAAGTATTTACCGGACAGGCCATGTTTTGATAACCACATATGCAGGGGTCAAAATATACGAGCGCTTATTAGTGAAGCGAGAGTGGGGCTACGCAGTGTTGGACGAAGGTCACAAGATTCGTAACCCTGACTCGGAGGTAAGTCTTGCTTGCAAGCAGATAAAAACCCCCTATCGCCTTATCCTCAGTGGCACCCCTATCCAGAACAATCTCGTAGAGCTCTGGAGCCTGTTTGATTTTGTGTTTCCTGGCAGACTCGGTACTCTTCCTGTTTTTCAAACGCAATTTTCTGTGCCTATCAATGTTGGTGGTTATGCAAATGCTACTAACATTCAAGTGCAAACTGCCTACAAATGTGCCGTCGTGTTGAGAGATATGATTGCACCTTACATGCTTCGTCGAATGAAAAGCGACGTGGCATCTGATCTGCCTCCAAAAACGGAGAAAGTTTTGTTTTGTAAACTCACGCGACCGCAGAAACAGGCATATCTTCAGTTTTTGAAAAGTGATGAGCTAGTGTCGATCATGAAGGGCAAACGACAAGTTCTTTATGGTGTCGATATCCTGCGAAAAATCTGCAATCATCCTGATCTTGTTGTACAAAACACGCGCAGCCGTGATTATGGGGATCCCAACAAGTCAGGCAAAATGCAAGTTACAAAAGCTCTCCTGCAATTATGGCAAAGCCAGGGCCATCGTGCACTGCTATTCTCCCAAACGCGTCAAATGCTTGATATTCTAGAAACGTTTGTGAAAGATTTAGGCCTCATCTACACCCGAATGGATGGAACGACACCAATTTCACAACGTCAAAAACTAGTAAACGAGTTCAATCAAGACACCAGTTACCAGGTATTTCTCCTTACTACCAAGGTAGGAGGCCTAGGTGTCAATCTAACCGGAGCAGATCGAGTTATTATCTACGACCCGGATTGGAATCCCAGCACCGATGTTCAGGCTCGTGAAAGAGCTTGGAGATTAGGACAAAAAAAGGAGGTCCTCATTTATCGCCTTATGATTGCGGGCTCTATCGAGGAGAAGATCTATCATCGACAGATATTCAAACAGTTCCTAACCAACAAAATTTTGAAAGATCCAAAACAAAAAAGGTTTTTCAAAACCACGGATCTTCATGATTTGTTCTCGTTAGGCGATGGGTCTGAAACTGCTGGCCTTTTTGGAGGTGATTCTGAAGCAAATGCGTCTTCATCACAATATAACCAAAGCAAGCGGCGCAAAGTAGACCGAAAAGAGCTAGATGACCTGTCAACGCTGACCGGCGTATCAAAAGAATCTGATTTTGGAAGTGCTCTATCCAGTAACGGAACTGAGAACAGCTCCGAAACAAAGCAGAGCGCTGAGGAAGGAGGATTGTTGGAGAACATTTTTGCGAAGGCAGGCGTGCAGAGTTCGCTTGAGCACGACACAATTGTGAATAGCTCGCGTACTGATACAGTTCTCATGGAGAGAGAAGCGCAGCGTATTGCCACGCAGGCCGCGGAAGCATTGAAAGAGTCTCGAAAAGAAACACGAAGGGCAAAGATTGGGACTCCCACATGGACGGGTAAGTCTGGATTAGCTGGGCGCACTAAGAGAAACCAAGGTGCAAATGAAGGATCTGATGCTTCGAGGTCCATATTACAAGGGCTTCGTCAAAAGCGCGAATTGGAAACGAAAACAAACAACTCTTCTGCTTTGCGTGCGCAAGACGTGGACAATCATGCTGCTTTAATGACGCAAATTATGAATTTCCTAGCCAAACGGCCTAATCAGCGAGCATCTTCGTCAGAAATTGTTGCCTCGTGTAACATCATATTGGATGGCCCGCAGGATGTCGCCAACTTGAGACAGATTTTGCGGAAGATAGCACGTTGGGATGGTAAGGTTTGGATTCTCATTGAAGAGTTTTCTCCCATTAACGACAATGAATAATGATCACAGTAAAATACTGTCTAATGATAGCAGCCATGGAGAACTTCAAATTAGTTATTCGTCTACGCTGTATTTCGATATGTGTGTATAAGTTGACTGACACATGTGACTATCTATATGCAGTCTATATGCACGTAGTACGCAAGCGCTGCATGAAAATCTCTTGAGGTACATGAAAGAGGAATCCTACCTGGATCTGCGAAAGTAAACATAGTCCTTCGCATTGAAGTAAAGATCGCATTGTCAATAATTGATTATTGTGTGTAAAAAAACAAAATGCAAGTGTGATGTATCGACCTTGAGTGATGCAAACTTTGCATTGAATAGCTTATTATGAGTCAACTCGGCAGTGCTTTTGAGATGGTTTTATAGCGATGAACAATAATGGCGGTTTTTACTATGCTTATCAGTTTTGCGCTCGCATTTACATCCTTATAAACTAGTCAACTAATACTTCATTCGTCTCTCTTACCTAAATCAAAACGCATCGATGGGATGAGTCACACACACAATCAAGAATCTGGTGTGACATCTAACTCCTACCTATCCTATTTCGATCGGAACCTCAAAAATGTCGGAAGCAAAGTTATGGGGAGGGCGCTTTACGGGTACAACAGACCCTCTTATGGAACTGTATAACGCGTCTTTGCCTTACGACCAGAAGATGTGGAAAGTCGATCTTGAGGGAACCCGAATTTACACTCAGGCGCTGAACAAAGCAAACTTGATTTCGTCTCATGAACTGAGTGAGATCCATAGGGGGCTGAAGGTTATTGGCGAAGAGTGGGCTGCCGGAAAATTTGTGGAGAAGCCTGGTGATGAGGACATTCATACTGCAAATGAGCGACGTCTCGGAGAGGTTATTGGTCGTGAGATTTCGGGAAAGGTGCACACAGGTCGCTCGCGTAATGACCAAGTTGCTACAGACATGCGTTTGTATGTTCGTGAGAAGATCGAGACAGTCCTTCGCCCTGCTATTGTGGGTCTGATCACCACTATGTGCAAGCGCGCTCGAACGGAAATTGATGTTCTTATGCCAGGGTACACGCATTTGCAGCGCGCTCAGCCGATCAGATGGTCGCACTGGTTGAGCATGCATGCGACGTTCCTAGCTAACGATCTTCAGCGGCTCGACCAACTGCTTGTTCGTGTGAACCAGAGTCCGCTGGGTTCTGGAGCGCTTGCGGGACATCCTTATGGCATTGATCGCGAAATGATCGCTGAAGGTCTTCACTTCGATGGTATCATTGGCAACTCACTAGCTGCTGTTAGTGATCGTGATTTCGTCATTGAGACCATGTTCTGGGGATCGCTTGTTGCCAACCACCTTGCTAAGCTGAGTGAAGACCTTATTATTTACTCTTCTGCGGAATTTGGATTCACCCAGCCTGCTGATGCCTACTCGACGGGATCTTCGCTCATGCCGCAAAAGAAGAACCCAGACAGTCTTGAATTGTTGCGCGGTAAGTCCGGGAGAACCCTCGGACAGCTCGTAGGATTTATGGTATCTTCGAAGGCCACGCCTTCCAGTTACAACAAGGATCTACAGGAAGACAAGGAGCCTTTGTTCGATAACATGACCACGATCGAGCATTCGCTGCTAATCGCGACAGGTGTCATCTCGACGCTGAAGATCAATGCAGTTAAGATGCGAGGCGCTCTTACAATGGACATGCTGGCGACGGATCTTGCGGACTATCTTGTTCGCAAGGGTGTACCGTTCCGCGAAACGCACCACATTTCCGGTGAGGCGGTGGCTTTTGCCGAGAACAATGGTCTTGATGGAATCGACAAAATCACGGTTGAGCAGTACCAGCAGATCGATAAGAGGTTCGGCGCAGACGTGGTGGACGTATTTGATTTCGAAAAGAGTGTTGAAAGGCGGGATGCTATCGGCGGCACCGCAAAGAGCGCTGTGCTCAAGCAGCTCGATGCACTTGAAAGCCTTGCTAAGGCCTAGGGTCACTCTACCAACAAACTGATATAAGTGATGTCTTGTCGATACTGATCAAACCACAATTAAAATTAGAATTCAGCTTACCATTCGATAATGCGCGATCCCAATGGCCAAGCTTGATATGCTGTATGCAAAAGCATCATGTAACTGGATTGTTACCCGTATGAACGACTAACACGTTTCGTTTGCGTGTGTCTAAAGAGAGCCGCCACCCCCTTGGTCATAAATGTAGTCGTCTACAAGTAACTTACGAGCGACAGTGTTGCCCTCGTAGCTCCTATGTACATGTAGAACGTGAACATCTTAAATAGCGTATTGACAAAGTATGTAGTAAATAAGTAACTGCAAGGAAAGTATCGAAAAGTATATAAAAGAGTAGTATTGGTCAATTTAAAAAGAAACCCATTCAGATACCACGCCGACCTCGAACTTGCCTAAGGCTCAGCGGCATAAACAAAGATTACACCACACTCCTTTTCACGAGCTCAAACGGTCTGAGCATAGTATCCGATCGCTGTAATAACACAGCACCATCTGGGGGATATGTAAACGAGAACCACTGTTTACCCTACAAGAGGGGAAAAAGTAATCATCGTTCGCACACCCTCCAGGGGCGAGTCACCGAATTTGACAGCATCATACGAAAAGCAGACGCTGTCATTTAATCCAGTAAGCTCACAATAACTTGTAAGAGTGATCCGGTCAAAGCCGAAGGTAATGGGTGGAACCCCAACCAAGTGTCCTTCAAAGCAAGCGCAGCCAGCCGATCTACTAGAGATCTAACTAGTGCGCGCTTGAGACACAAGGAAAATCACGTCCTCAGTGTATCGCTGTGTGACCTTTTGTAATCTCAGAAAACAAAAAGTCCGTTGATTGAGGAAACGAACATCGGTTTAGAACCACGAGTAACGCCCCGCAAACTCCCAGCGCAGGTCTGCGCGCGAGTTCGACGCCAGGTAGTAAGGAATCGAATGGTTTGGTTTGCCATACGTGTAATCGATACCGGCTTGTTTCATCGAATCCAACAAATACTGAGTGAGGGACTGATCCGGGAAGATCAGATCCGCCTCGTAAAGCACGACGCTGTAATCACCAGCGTCAGCGGCAGCAGCAAGAGCTGCTTTGTATAAAGCCACCATTTCATGAATTGGACCGCTAATAGCGAGAAAGTAGAGAGTCTTCTCGCACATCATGTAACTCCACGCTGCCCAGCCATTGGGCGTACGCGCTCCATGAACTTTCGGGGGCTCCTCGCCAAGACACTTAGCCACAAACTTAGCACGCCATTGCATCTGGTCGAGAATACCAACTGTAGGACTCACACTGGCACGAGGCAAGCCATCTTTCTCAGTCATCACATCGATTGCCCCGACCATCATTGCGCGATGATAATCAATTGCGGCTTGAGACTGTTTCATGTCCAGCGGCGCACACTGCTCCTCGCTCGGCCATGTAACCGAGGAATTAGACTGGCCGGAAGACTGAATAATATTTGCCACAGGTGCTGCTTTGAATCCAAACTGGCAATAAAAATCACCCACGTCAGACCAAAGCGTGATGAGTGACTGCGAAAGTGACTTGTTGAGAGCCTTAGCATCCACATCACACGGAAGAGAAGACGGCACCGAGTCAACGAGCTGCTGGATAACAGTTGCTAGCATCAACTTCGCATACCCTTTTCCACGATGCTGCTTCGGGGTGTAGACAGCATCAATCACATAGTTGACTGTTGGCAGAGGACGCTCCCCTTTCAGTTTCAAAACCGCTGGACGCTCAACTGCTTCCATACTTGAGACTACCTCCCACGATTGCCAATCGTGATTGTACAATTCCAAAGCCCAATACCGAGTAGTCATTCCATGCTGCAAAAGTTTCTTCTCTAGTGCAGTTTCACGCGCGACATGCTGTTCGGCCGTTAGCTTTTCACGCCACTCCTCACTACTCATATAAATCGCCTCGAGGATTTTGGGCAAGTCTTGCGTGATCTCAGCAACGCGTATATGTTCAATCATGAGAACTCGAATTGGGCTTCGCAAGGTACAGTAGAAAATAAAATGTGGGGATAAGAAACCAACTCCTGTGGGGGATGTATTGCTACATATAGTGTTCGGTGTGTCAGCGTAAGGGGTTTCGAGGCGCGGCGGCTAGATAACGGAAGAGATAAGCGTGAGATTTGCTCCGGGAGGCCGACAGTATTGTGGGGTTGCCAGTAAGGTGTATCTGCGACCAAATATAAGGTAATGTGACCTGGACTTAGGGTCGCCAATCAGCGAGGCCCGGTAGACAGACACTGATTGTCGGTGCGTCTAGGAACATACTACCATGCGGCAAGGTTCGAGGTAACGTAGATAGTGGATTTTAGAGATAGTGCATAGCATTGTTGGCTTCATCCTTCATATAGGATGATGCGTCTCACTGATTTCATGGTACGTCCTCTCTGACAATACTATTTCTCCACGATACGGCTTATGCCTCTACGGCTTCTCAACGGTTATTCGCGAGCTATTCTTGACACGTGATGTCAACGTGGACGTCAACAATGGCATCGCGAGATTCATGCACGTGTTGAGCGCGAGTACACGAGCAAATGTGCTGCGTACGTAATAAGCGGCTCCTCTTTTTAGTTCGGTGCCGGGACGTTGCCGCACAGCCGGTGTCATAACCGAGCGAGGAAACGCAGAGGCTGCCCAGCATAGATAATTAAATCGACCACAAACGCAGAGGACCGTGGCATAGCTGCACAAAGATTTGGACTAATTAAGTATAGCATATCATTCAAGTTCGAAGCCAGCGTGCAGCTAGGACCACCTTTAGCGCGTATCTGGGCCCATATCTAATGCAACTTGTCAGCGAATGAGATGTTAGCCAATATGTAACGATGATCAACACCTGCAGTGGTTCGGGTAGCTGATCGGCAATACCGCTAGTCAGCACATTTCACGCAAAGCTTTGCATGGACTTCGATGCGTGCATGAAAAATCGACAGGCTTCAGACCTGCTAAATCTTGTCAACGATAAGTATCAAGATAATACATACAGTACTATTACCGTAACGCGCAAAGACCGACGATGTGTCCCTACCGTTGTCTTTGCTAGGGGTCCGGCGTAAAACCGCCGTGCCTCTTTGCGGCGCTGATCGCGATGGCCGAGCTCCCCTGCGCAGATATATGCATGGGCATCGCCGCTAAAAGCTTGGCTCGCCTTACATTAACCAATTATACGACACACAATTACAAAAATACCAGTCACATGACACTGCGCATCGAATGGTGCCCATTCAAAAAGATTTGCTGAGGCTCTGACTGGCCAATTGATTTAAATCACTAGCGTCGAGGCACAGCCTACAGAGTGAGAGGAGGCCGGCCCTTTTGCACTCTAGTTGTTGCTAATGGCCAACGATGTCCTTCAAATACCTACTCAAGTGCCAGCGTCGATGTCCCCCGGAGGTACTGCTTTGCCACCGCCGGTCCAACCACCTGGCATCAGTTATAGTGGCACAGACTCGGAACCGGGCTTCAACAGCGTAGATGTTCCACGATCTTCTCAAAACTCAGCTGTAGAAAGTCGAACGAGCAGCCCAATTGCAAATACGCGAGAGACTTCACAGCCGGGGCCACGCGAATCCCAAGATCAGCAACTCTCACAAGAAGAGGTGCCAGATCACTCTCAAAATCAGCCCCAGAACATAGATGGTGGGGCACAGGCGACTAAGGAATCTCCTGAGCAGCAGTCGCTAAGCCATGAGTCTACTAATGGCGGTATACCAGTCGCACCGACCGCGGTTCCAGCTTCCTTAACCAACCCCGCATCTACGGCTGAATCTCGGCAAGATTCACCGCAAATTCATGCCTCTTCGGCTCAAAATAGCTCTCCTGATGCATCAGTTCGAAAGGAGAGTGCCGCATCGACAATGCCACCTTCATCACAGGCTCAAAGCGAGCCTTCGCCTGCTGGTGGTCAGGAACGCGATCCAATGCCCAGCATTGCTGCGGTATATATTTCGGAAAACTCGGACGTCGAGACAAATTCATCACATGAGCCTAGGAATGTGAATCGTGCCCCTTCGCATCATCGCCAAGGCCCAGAGTCTCATAATATGCGGCGCATGATGCCGATAGCCCCCGCTGCACCAGCCAAGAATGCTGGGTCATCCTCTATAAGTGTGTCAACAAGTTCAGTGGGTGCGCCCATCCAAAATCAGGCTCGCCCGTCGTTCGAGCACCAGGAGTGTGCCAACTGTAAAACGACGAAAACGCCTCTTTGGCGCAGAGGACCTAACGGCCAAAACTTGTGTAATGCCTGTGGATTGTACGTGAAGGCGCGGAACATCAATAGGCCGGTCACCCTCAAGCGGTCGCCGGTGACAAGAACGGTGCCTCTGCAATCCATAATGGGTTCTTGTCCGGGCGATGGAAGATGTAATGGAACCGGCGGGTCAGAGTCGTGTCCGCAATGTCCCTCGTTTAACAACAATCGAATGCTGCAGAATCAAGGCAATAAGGAAGGGTCTTCAGTCAATATGGTTTCTTGCCAGAATTGCGGAACTGTAACTACACCGTTGTGGCGTCGTGATTCCCAAGGTCATATAATCTGCAACGCTTGCGGACTGTATAATAGAATCCACAAGGACTCGAGGCCCTCTGACTTGCGCACCAGCGTGATCAAGCGTCGCCGGCGCAACACGCATGCGTCTTCTGATTCGTCGACAGAGGATTCATCGCGCACCAGAAGGAGTCAAGCTCTATCAATGGGTGATAGTCCGGTAAACAAGCTTTCGCAGCCCCCGTCTCCAGAGACTCGCGTACAGCACACTCACTCACCAAACAATGGTGATGATCTTTGCTGCGCCCACTTGAGTCCAGCCCTTCAGCAACCTCAGTACGCGGCTCCGCTTTATGGACCACCTAGTGCGCAGGGATCGCCAGCTCCATATGGCCCACCGCATGGACCTCAGCAGGCGCAGAATCAACACCCGAAACCGGGATCGGTTCCATATGGATACTTTCCGATGCAAGGCGGGCCTATGGGTATGTCTGTCATGCTTCCACCGCCTGGGTCTGGCTATGTGGGTCAGCCCTGGCCGATGCATCCGCCATTAGGCTCTCAATATCCTTACCCGCCTCCGATGCCGTTGCCGGCGCATGGTCCGCCGCCAGGATTCATTCATTCGCAGCAACAGCAACAACAGCAACAACAAGGGGAGCAGCAGCGGGCTGTCTCGCATCAAGACACACCTCAGCCTAAGGTCACCCCCTACGAAGGCGGCGGAGCCTCACATCAGCCTACTCCTCGCCAATCGCTGTCGCCACAGGGAACTCCAGTTGCTCAGGGAAACTCTCAGACACCTCAACTGCAAGAGCAACAACAACCGTCTGCGCCTCAGGGTACTCAGCAAAGTTATCAACCGAGCCAGCAGCCAGCCTCCATAGCGCCACAACAACGTGTGGCTGAAACTGCACAGGCTCCTGCGAACTCTGAGGCAGAACAACTTAGTGAGTCTTCTTCTTCTACTCACGCGAAACAGTCCGCAGGCAATCAATCCCGGTCCAATGGTGACGCCCGAGACTCTTTGTCGCATCGCGACGACTTGCGACGAGAAGGCAGCACAGGAGCACTTGACTCGAGTGACTCTCCACTCGCTGTCTTGCAGTATCTTAAAGGAGCTTCGCAAGATACTATCAGCGAATATTTGTTGGCGGCACAGCGACAACTCAATGACAAGGTCTATCAACTCCGTCGCGGGTTGAGTCGCGCCGAGCTACAGCTCAAAGAATGCGAGGACGCGCTGAAGGAGATCAACAAAAATGGACCCTAGTGACTGCGGCTCCAGCTGTAACTCTGTAAATCTGTAAATGTGTCTAATTGTATATTATACGTAGCATAATCTCTTCGAGCGTTGGATAGCTAAAGCCTGATAAATTCTCCATACGTGTCAGACTTCTCCGTCTAGACAAGCTGGGTTTAACCACTTTTTATCGCACATAGAGTGAGTGTGCTTTTATTTTTTTCTATTTGCTCTCTCTTCGGGAAATGTTTCCAGTGCGAGCTCCAACTGCAGTACATACTTTGCAATCGAGATCGAAAGCCTCAGTGTAAAGCAGTCAATGATGAAAGGAATAAATAAAGCAAGCTATCTAGTGATACAATAAATAAGTGAGTGGGCCAAGACACGCTATTAAAGTGATTCGAGTTGGCACCCCATCAATAAGTGGGCACACTTTGCGCCTGGCCCAGAAAAAAGGTGTTTTGAGACCTTAACGGAATGCAATTGCTACAGGAGCATCCGATGCCAAAACGCGCTGAACGCCACAGCGTCACTTTCGAGGCATGAATACCGACGACACACGCTTCCTTTTCCCCGGAATCCCAGCGCCAGCAGATGCTGGCCGCTTTGTAGGTGAATTACTGCGCATAGGCGGAGGGGACGCTGCTCGAGGCCACCCCGCTGTTGGTGGAGGCGAATCAAGCAATGGTGGCGAACCCACAGGTGACGTCGGCGCCGAGACGCCCGGCCCTGGACGGGCAATGGATTGGTCGTTTTTGACAAGCGTTTGTGGCCGCTGTGGCCGCCTTAATTGCGCATTTGATTGCATTCGCTTGGCAACACTTTGCATGCCTCGCGATCGGAAAGGCACTGACCCTTGGCCCATATGGCGGGCATGTGCGGGTGCTTCGGCCAGAGCTACAATGGAAGTGGCCTTCTTTTGTTCGTTGTACTGCTCCTGCTTGAGCTTTAACCGTTCCCGCGCAGCGCCTAGCTGCGCCTCTTTGTCACGACAGTAAGAAAAGTAGGTCTCCCTAAAATTGCGTCTCGGTAGCTTGCGATCTTTGAAGCTACGCGCTATATGCTCGCTCCACAACTCATCATCTTGCGCTGCTATGTTCGGGCACTGTGTTTCAATGGCCAATAGCTGGTCAACGGAGAATCGGGCCAATAAGGGCTTAACAACGCGGTAAGGCGTGTTCCCGACGTCGACGATTTGGCTTGCGTGCTTTATGCACTGGCTGAGGGCCAATTCTTGTAGAGTTGGCGGCGGTTTGTCGCTCATTGTCACGTAGTATCTCTTTTTTCCGTCGACTCACCAAACAAAGAAGAAATGCGGAGTTAAAAATAGAGCTACGGGAGGTAATTTTAAAACACGGCAAATGGCTTCTTTTTCTTTTTGGTGAACGAATGATCGCACTCTGTCTTCGGCTGTTGTCTGGCAGCGCGTTCTGAGGTGGTGGTGATGCACAGGGTAATTTTATATGCACCTGAGGTTCAAACTTGCTGACATTGGCAACGGATAGGGGAAGCACATGCTCGACCTCTCCTCCGGAGAGATCCTGGTCATGTGTCGCACTGGTGCTAAGAACCGTGGGGTAAGGGGTGGCGTCCCTGCATTCTCCACTAGCAAGACCGAAGCGACCCAACGGTGAAGCATTCTCGTCAATCTAGGTGCGGGTATGCAATGAACTAAGCCTGTAATATTCATAGTATCGCGTTAGGGTGTTTTGATAATTGCGTCTTTTATTCTGGCGCCTTGAGTACGAGGATTAATCGCGCCTTGTTAGCGCGCTATATCGTAACTTCCGCCGTTCGGGCTAACAGAGACACTTGCTCATGAATTCCACACTCTCCATTAAAACGTCGGTGTATATGCCACATTTGAGTTTCAAACACATTCTTCGCGACATAGCTCGGCACGTATGAACTCAACATTGTCCGAGCATCACAATCTTTAGTCTCGTGAGTCTAACTAGTATACGAGGTATTTACAGATATGACTACAAAAAGGTACAAGTTTTGCGGATTGGTCGGGTGCATAGTATCATGCAATAAATATTAGGCCACCACAATAAGTAACATCAATTAATCAGGTTACGAAGACTTAGGGATGAAATCCAATAATAAAAAACTCTAGCTTTGACCAATTAGGAGACACGGATTTACAATCATGCTGAGCCACCTGCTAGAATACGAACATCAGTGAGCCCTTCTGTGTTCTCCAACTTCATCCCCTTTTCATTCGACAAATGCAACAAGCTGATAAAGTACATCGCAGGGCTCAAGTCTGCTCGCTGCTGCTCTGTGTATTGCGGTTGCGTCTCATGAATCACATTGAGGAGAGTAGTGGCTCGGTCGTCGGTACTTTCTGCGTCGTGGCTGATTGCATGCCAAACGTTGTCCTTCAATTTTCTCACGTCAACATGTTTCGCTACCCGTGCATAGTTTAACTGATGGCGCTGAGAGCCATAGAACTGTTGTGCAGGTTGCGACTGAGAGAACATCGCCGAGGCTGTTTGGGGGCGTTGCTCACCAGGTTCGGCATCCACATCATCCCAGCCGCCATAGAAAAATCCATCATGGCGGCCATCCTCTAGAATGCTAGTCCCAGCGGCACCTTCTACGTTTTCACCAACGCTATCATTGGCATGGGTCATATCTGGTCCGGTTATGTCTCCAACACTCCATGCCTCACGCATGAAAGCGGGAGCTACGCCTGTGTTAGGCCGTAAAGATAGGTTAACCAACTGCGTCGTCGTTACGCGCATGTCTACGGGCAACAAATGTTTGTCAGATTCATCGTATTGCCGTGAGGATAAATAGATAGAGCTTTTTCCTGGTAAGAAGAGCTCGTCAACATCCACATCAGTATCCTGTGAAAAGTCAATTATAGCTGGGGCTTTAGCCACCTTACGGGATGTTGCAGCTTGCTTTTGTGGATCTGATTGAGATGGTGGAATCTGGCTTTGAGCCTCAAGGGCGTCTCTCGCTCGTAAACGCCGAATCTTCCAAAATGACGGACCAGCCCAATTACTTTGTTGAGAATCCACTCGCTGAAGAAAGCCAAGATCTAGCCAATTACCGTCAGGTGGGGGTCGGACGCTAGCAATGCTAGTCTCCGCGTCGGAACTGATAGAATTGGGAAAATCGGCAGGATGGTCATCGAAGTCCATACCATCACCCATATCGAAGCCAAGACCAAGTTCAGGAGCGGGCTCGAAAGAACTCGGCGGAGCATCATCTCCGCCAGAGGGGCTACTAGGCGAAGGGCTGCCGTCATGATTGTTCTGCTCTCCCTCTACGTCGTACTCATGACCAGCGTATATAGATGCATCACTGGGATCATTCATCTCCCAGGCTCGCATACTCTTCACAAGAGCGTCAGTTCCTTCTTCAGGGTTGTTAACTGCGGCTGCGATCCCATCCACGTTCGGCACGGCCTCACATGCAGCCAGATCGACATGAGCGAAGAAAGAGACGTTGAAATGCGCAAGATCCGCATAGGGTAAACGTGACTTGAGAGTTTGAGACTCCATTCCTCCATTACTACTGGTCTTAGACGGATCGCTCTCCTCTTTCTGTGAAGAAAAGAGCTCATCATCACCCATCTCCTCGTCTTCCTCAGCAATAGACGCAAGTCTCTTGTCAGTCGAGAGTCCCGCCGATTGGACAGTTTGAGAAGGATTTGACTGTGGGCGGGCACCTTCAGCAGCTTCAGCATCTAAAAGCAAGCGGCCATTTCTGTCCGGCTTTAGGGAGTACTGCAGCAGCGCCCCAGCACCACGTTTATCGAAATCGGCAGACATCTTTCGGAGTAGCGGATCGATCGTTGTCGCGAGCTCATTGGTATCAATTTCTAGTTTTTCGCTTGGCACCAGAAATGCGTCTGCACCAGTGGGAACGCGGCGCTGTTTAGTTGAGCGCTTCCGACCACCATTAGCCTCATCATCATCGTCGTCGTCACCTTCACTATCGCTAGCATTCGCCGCTGCCTCTGCGCTCTTCTTTTCGGATACGCCAACCAGAAGTTTCGAGGTATCATCCTTCACACTGGCGATGCGGTTCTTGTAGACAGTAAGGCACCCTCCAAGGGTGTGTGTAGCCTCTTGGAAGGAAGCACCTTTTACCATATTGTGAAAACAATCAATAAGCTGTATTGTGAACGCGTTATTTGCCTTTACGCGCTTCAGGCGGACCATTTTCATCCACTCCTGAAAGTCGCCCGCAGAGACCGGGGCATTAATTGCAGCATTACCACCCTCACCAACGATGACACGACCCGAAAAACGACGCCGTGACATTGCGGACTCAGGCGTTGCAATTGGTGATTCACTTACGCGCCGGGCAACGTCAGCGAGAGACTCGCGCTGCCGCGAGGAGCCTCGCTGGCGACGCATCGACCGTTCCAGAGCATCGTCGCTATTACGCGGTGTCTGCGGCGGGTTTGATACGCGTCTGCTCATGCTGTGAGACACGAATCTGGATCTCACGTATTTCCTGAGACTGATGTTTTGATACACACGCGCGAATCCTAGGGTAGGGCAATCACAAAAACACGATACAGGTGATTCACGCCACACATTCGTACAGACGGCACAAGCACGCGCTATGCTAGCGACAACTTCCTCGGTAGTCGTGAAAAACCAGCAATCAGCGTGAAAAAATGTAGCCGCATACAGTGCTCTGGTGCTCTGACGTGCGTGTTCTGTGCTCTAGCAACACTGCTTAGCTAGGCATGTTAGTAACAGGCCAGGCTATTATAGCATACATACCACAGTATACTCGGGGCAACTATTCCGCCGGTTTAAAAGTGGGTAGTTTCGAAGCGGGTAGTTTCTATACAGTCCAGGGTAATAATGTACATCGAGAACAAGAAGCTTTCGGCTTCGGTGCTATGCCCCTGCCCTGCATGGAGATGACGAAAGCAGACTCGCGCAGCACGCAGTCAACGCACTTGTAACGATGATAGGCACAATGAGTGGCCTTGCGAGGTCTCTAGTGCCGCAATATTTATTAACGACTGCGTTAGAACAGGAGCTGCAGGAAAGTGACCCTGAATCGACATTGTTCCATCGCTATGCCGTAGACATGTCGGTGCCCACGAGTGTGGGGCCGCTACAAATCCACACCGTGCAGGTGCCGCAGCCGAATGCGAAGCGAATTGATAAGCTTCCACCAGTGTTCTTGATCCATGGGCTAGGTGGTCAAGTATCCAGCTTCAAACAACTAGCTGAAGACCTGAGCAGGTTCTGTAGCGTCGTTGCAATCGATCTTCCTGGAAATGGCAAGAGTCCAGACCCGCCAAACTGGGATGCTGTTTCTCCTAAGGTATTGGTGGAGGTTATCGAGTATATCATTGGCGAATTGTGCTCCGTCTCACCATTCGTAGTTGTGGGGCATTCATACGGTTGCTGCCATGCGCTCCGTGTTGGAATCAGCTCAAAATTCGCCCAACAATGCAAAGCTATCATCACGATAACTCCTCCATTTAGACCCGACTTGTGGGCGTATCAACGTCTTATTACCCGCTGGATGCCGGCTCTCGTCTTCGATCTCGGCTTTCGCAGTTTGGACCGAAAGGGCGAACTTCATAGTCCATCCGTCAATCGCTCTGTAGCAAAATCGGCCAATGATGAGGTTCGTCGTCAACAACTTCAGATCAATCTACAATCTCGAACTTTGACAGTCCTCCAGACCGTTAGTCGCATCAAGTTTTTCGATCCGGTCAGTGAGGGAAAACCAGAGTGCCCCGTGCTGGTGATTGGCGCTAGCGAAGATCAAATGTGCCCAGTAGCACAGGCGCGCGGACTTTCAACCGCACTTGGTCAGCGCGCACAATTTGCTGAAGTACCTGCAGCTGGCCACTCAGTATTGTTCGAACAGCCCGAGATAATTAGTGGTGTGCTCAGTCACTTTTTACGCGAATATGTAGACGAGCGCCTCAGCTTGAGCTGGCAACTACAGTATCTCTCATCACGCGAGGACAAATGGTCTCTGAAGAATGAGAAAAAGTGGCTTCAGACTGACCCGGTCGGGAAGCGTGTAGGTTCGAGTTTCCTCTGTGGCATGAAGGTTCTACGCGAGAACGACGTGGTGCATGGACCTCATGCTTTGGAAGAAAGGCATCCAGAAATCTGTGCTGTGATCGACATTTCGCGAGATACGCCTCCGTATGATCCCAGGAGTTTTGAACGCATTAAATACTTCAAGTTCCCCACTGTGTCGAAAATACCGCCCTTGAAACCAGAGGTGGCCAAATTCATCAAGTTGGTTGATTCGGCAAAATCATTGCTTCACGAAGGTGGCGTCGTGGGTGTACATTGTCATTATGGGTTCAATCGTACGGGTTTCTTTATTTGCAGCTATCTCATTGAAGCGCTCAAGTATTCTGTCAGTGACGCACTAGCAGCATACGCAGAATCCCGACCACCTGGAATACGACATGCCCACTTCAGGGATGAACTGTACCTGCGGTACAATTCACCTCTTCTGAACTCATCGCTTTAATGCTTCACTATGTACCTGAACGTGTAGATGCCCTTGCCCTATCCCACATATCTACTACGCCCAAACCACGGGTCAATGCAAGGCAGCGATCGAACCGCCAAGGGCAGTTTTCGCACTGATTATGCCATTTGAGAACCGCCCATCACTTATATATCGTTGACCACGTCATCCTATCCTCATTTATCTTACAATTGGATATGTCGGAAACACGTCTGCAAGATATCGCGAAGTTCTTGGCTGTAGAATCTCCTCGTATTCTGCCTCGAACCCCATGCTCTTTGTGGTCTGTTGCAACGGATGCCGTTCGAAGCGGTATAGCTTTCAATGAGGATGAATTTGTTGAAGGTATATTGTCTCTGCGAAGCCTTTTCATGAACTCAGTCGTCATCGAACGAGAGGGCAGTATGGGCTACTTCCTTATCTTCTATCATCCAGATTCCCTGGCGGTTTTCTCTCGTACTCCGCCTCATGAGCTTATTATTTCGCAAAGTGTGCAAGCCGCCTCGGATTCGCTTGACTTTTCTACCTCTTTGGAGTCACTGTTCACTGAAATTAGACGAATGACAACCCTTCCCACGGCACTTGAGCAAATGCGCTTAGAGAAGATTCGAGCGAAGTTTCCTGAGGCTCCTATTACGCTCATTTGCCCTTCTGAGTCTCGCGCGGCGTGTCTAGAACAGGGCAAAGTATCCTGCCTAAGTAAGATTCACTTCGAAAGAGTCTTGCATTCCCACACGGATACTAATCTGGGTGACTGCTCGTACTTGGATACGTGCTTTAAGTGGCGACAGTGCAAGTTCGTCCATTACAAGGTTGTTTACCCGGATAACTTCATCCCCACCAAGCTGAAGTCAGTTGGAGCCGCAGCACCGCAGTATATCAACGCAGATCTTTTGCAGTTTGATCTCGGATCACTAGGTAGCAACTACGCTGCCATGATCATCGACCCCCCTTGGGAGATTCACACCAATCCAGGCCAGAACAATGCGTGCACCGATGAAAGGGTACTTGCTCTAAATGTCGGGGCGCTGCAAACATCCGGGGTGGCATTCTTGTGGGTCACTGGCCGCGTCTTAGACTTTGGCAGACAGTGTCTTGCTCGCTGGGGTTATAAACACGTTGAGGAGGTAATTTGGCTAAAGACGAACCAACTCGGTCGCACGATTTGCACCGGACGTACGGGCCATTGGCTCAATCATACAAAGGAGCATGTCTTGGTGGGCGTCAAAGGCGATGTGGACATGCGAACCTTGCGTTTAGTACACACTGACGTGTTGGTTTCCACTGCGCTAGGGCGTTCGCAGAAACCTGAGGAATTGTATCGTATCATTGATCGACTTGTGGGACCAGAAGCAAGGAAGATTGAGCTCTTCGGGCGCAAATCGAATGTGCGGCCAGGATGGCTAACTATTGGCAATGAGATGGGTGCCACTCGCGTCTACGATCCCTGGCTTAAGAAGCAACTCAAGCTCTCTTAAGTTGGCCTCAATTCTTGAAAATTGCTATCTCTATGGTCACTGCAATTATTCTATTTTCTTTATTTTTTATGTTCTTTATTTTTTATTCTGCTTCCACCAGTGTTATTTTTTATTTGCTCGACATATATCCACGCTTTCCTTCGGGCTCGGATCCTATGACAGTATCACGTGTATCTCATTAAGATTTGGCGGTTTAACGCGAATAGTCTACCACGCGCGCGCCCCACTCCCGTATCATGCCGCCGCGCATTAAGATCAGGGCGCCGAAGCGGGAAAGGCCAGTGGATCTCAATGATTCGTGGAAAAATGTTCTTGAGCCTGCCGTACAGCAGATCTATTCACAGCAGAGTAGCTCGAGTGGCAATAAGCCAATGCTATCCTTCTCGACGCTGTACGATGCGAGCTATCGACTGGTTTTGCAGGGCCATGGCAAAGAATTGTACGCCACCTTTGTGGATTACACGCACCGGTATCTCCAAACACTACCACGCCTGGCAACAACAACAAGCGATGAAGCTATGTTGACTACTGTGAGCCGTATGTGGCAAGACTTTCAGGTGAGTTTGCGCCTAGTGGGAGACATTTTCATGTACTTGAATCGGTCGTACTGCAATGAGTCTGGCACGCCACATACAGATCAAGTTGGTAGACAGCTTTTTCGAGATGATGTTGTCGCAAGTATCATGGACAAGTTGTTTGCCCAATTATTAGCCCAAATCAGTGCAGAGCGCAACGGTGAACTTGTGAACTCCCAAACGTTAAAGAGCATCATCGAAATGCTCAAAAACCTAAGCGATGGGAATGGAGAAAATAGTGCTTCGCTTTTTGACACGAAGTTTCGCCCTCGGCTAATCGCCAGCACAATACAGGAGTATGAAACTGCCCTAGCACGCATATCGTCCTTGCCAGCGCTGGATAGATTACACAAAATCGATCAGTGGTTGACAAGTGAGAGCAAAAGAGGTGCTTTATACTTACCGTCCGATACCACAGCTGAACTTTTGAGTGCATTAGAGACTGAGGTGCTTGCCAATGCGCTGCCTCAGATTTTCCAAGACCCCTCCTCTGGAGTCGTTCTCTGGACTGCCCAAAGAAACGCGAGTGCTTTCGAGTTAGCTTCTAATCTCGAAGTTCGCAGTAATGCAAATTCGTTGATCTCGCTTGTGTCTGAAGAGTTAGCACGAGAGCAACACAAAACAAACGAGACGAAGGATGTTGCCGTTGAGTGGGTGGAGTCTACTGTCGATTTGCGCGAAAAGTATAGAAGCCTCTCAGAAGCTGTGGGCCGAGGCTCCTGGCAAGAATTCGAGCTCATACACAACCGATCATTGAGCCAGTGCTCAAGTGCGTGTGAGTATCTTGCAAAATATTTGGATGAATACTTGAAAAAGACTGGCTCACTACCGGTCGAGCAAGTTGAGCCAGCATTGGATAAGGCGATCGTTTTGTTCAAGGCGATAAATGATCGCGATGAGTTCGGTATCGTCTACCAAAGGCTTCTTGCTCGACGGCTTTTGAACAACAACTCGAGAAGCCGTGAGCATGAACTGAGCTGGCTGCTAAAACTGCGACAGGAAGGGTTCCCTGATTTATTCAAGTTTGAAAAGATGATGCGTGACATGGATGAATCTCGTGAACTGCTTCACGGCCAAAATCACATTAGCCCAGGGATCATTCAGACTAACGTCAATGTGCTGAGCTCGAATGTATGGCCGCGCAGTATGCAGGCTCAATCAGAATATCCGGTCAAGCTCCCACCACCGATTGCACACGCTCAAGAAGAATTTGAGGGCTTTTACGCCGACATACATCAGAAGAAGACGCGACGAAAATTGAAATGGAACTTGGGCATGAGCAACGCAGATGTAAAGATTCGCGTAGGCGAGAAGACTTATCTTGCGTCGGTGCCCATTCTCTGTATGTGCATATTGCAATTTTTCTCTGATGATGAAACGTATACTGCAGCAGAGCTTACTGAAAAGACGGGAATTCCACTTGGTGGTGAGCTCGAGCGGTATCTTCTATCATTATCACTTGCCCCCGGATCCAAATTGCTCAAAAAGATGCCACCAACAAAAGAAGTCCTGCCTACCGATTCTTTCACTTTTAACACGGAGTTCACGTCGCCTAAAACAAGAATTAAAGTGCGCACGGTCTCAGCGAGACCTGCAGATGGTGGCATGTCAGAGAAGGAAGATGAGCTGCTGGGACAAGAGCGTCGTCAAAAGGCTGGAGCTGCAATTATTCGTGTGATGAAGGCGCGCGGCGAGTTGGCCTATGCCGCGCTGGTCCAACAAGTGGCGAATATCCTGCAGCGTTATTTTAAGGCTTCTCCCGTGGTGATAAAGAAGGCATTGCAAGACTTGCTCGACAAGGGCTACCTGGAGCGCAGCGAGTCGAATAAGGATGTTTTCAGATACATATCCTAGTTCTTGCTTTACAAAGTGGAATATTCCCTGTGTGGCATTAATTTGTACATTTTTCAGCGAATCTACGCACATATAAATGATAGTAGTCCTCATGGGCCTTTTTTCGCTCAACTAGCACGACTACATGAACCTTTTTTTAAACTCACTGAGCATTTAGCTTCGCCAGAAGCATATAACTATGAAGAAAGTATCTAACGGCATTGGAGAAACTACAAGGTACAATAAAGCCTTTCCTCTGCAGTTTAATTATGAATTCAAATCCTCTAAAAGCGCCATGCCACCCGGCCTAACACCATTAGAGGTTCGCCGAAATGGGCGAGAAATCAAAAATTACGAAGCCGCCGCTGCACAAGGCAGCGAGCAACCGAGCCCGACGTGGTGCAATGTCTAGGTCATCGGTTGACCACATGGACTTCATGATCTCCAGTGGAACTTCAAGGTAAGTATGAGAAGAAAAGGAGTCGACGACAGCAGCCTCTTATTATGTCCCGCTCCCCACGCGTTACTGCCAGTTGTTTGGACCATTCACATGACCGCAGTTTCTGGGATGGCTGTATCACGGCGAGGCTTTGATGGGTACTGTAAATCACTGGGGTGGTGCTGCTCAGGTTGAGTAGAACCTCGCAAAGCCCCTGCATAAACAGAGCCAGGCTATCACATATTCATAAGGATGAAATATGTGCCACCTTCCAATTTCTCCCCAGTAGAAAGACGATTATACCGTAGTGCAGAACCACTTCCAATTAGCTTCCCGTTCTTGAAACTGTTGGGCATCGAAACAATCATCTGGCTGGCAGTTGAGGATCCGAGTGACGCGTTGCTAGATTTCGTGGATGAAAATGATATCAACTTCGAGCATCTTGGTCTGCTAACAAAGGGATCGAAGCCTTGGGACCCGTTGAGCGCCCCAGCCATTAACTCAGCTTTGGAGAGGATCCTTAGCCTGGAAAACTATCCATTACTTGTTTGCTGCGGCATGGGCAGGCACCGTACAGGCACGGTTGTTGGGTGTCTACGCAAGCTGCAAGGATGGTCGTTCGCCAGTCTTGTTGATGAATATCAACGCTTTGCAGGGTTGCGGGGAGAGAGGTCGAGCGTTGAGCTTGCAATTGAGAACTTCGACCTTGGCCCGATTGTAAATGTAGTAAAAGCCAGACGAGAGACGCGGAGCCCGATCCCCCCGTGGTTCAACTGGTGTCTTGAGAACATAGATTCGCTTCGATAGCATTGACTTTTTTCTTTCTGCCAAACATTTAGCTTATTGTACCGACTGATATGATACGAGTACTTGCGCAGAAAACACGGGTCGAATTCTTCTGAGAGGCCTAGGTACAGTTTTAAATGGATGCTATGTAAGGGCTTCAGTGCGCATAATATTTATTACCTGCTAAACTGCAAATATACGAACACTGACGCCTAAACTATGACTTGGAAGGCTACGGATGGGAGCTCCAGCGCTTCAAAGTCAACTCGGCATTCAATTCCCATGCCATGCAAAAATCCCCTGATTAGACCAGCTGGGAACCACAGATAAGGAGCAGCCATTGCCGCAGTTTCTTCCGGGTTCAGATTGGTGCTCATGCGTAGGCACATCGCAAACTTGTGGTCAATCAACACGTAAGTGTTGCGGTGATTCGTTTTGAGGTTATCGACTTGTTTGTTGAAAAGTAGAATCCACAAGTCTTTGCACACAAACTTTAGGATATCCAGCTGCGATTCAAGAAAATGTGTTTGATTGCGCATAACTACATGGGCCAGGCCGGCGCCAACGCGAAATCCATGCTTTTCGATGCGGTGCTGGGTTTCAGAGTCTACATTATCGCCAAGGCCCAGCTGTTCAGTGACTTCCCGACACAGCGGGACAGCCTCTATCCAGAGGTATTCTAAAGACGACAACGAGACAGACATCGGCCTGTTGTAAGGCCTTGAACTTGAGCTTCCCGGACGCGTGAGTTGCAAGTCGTTTCGGGCTGCTATTACCAATATAGCGTAGCGTTGCACGTGATCTTACCTAAATCGCGGGGTGATTTCGTAAATATGAAGGGCCCAATCTTAAATGAACTTTGATTTTCGTCCTAGTTATGGCGGGCTTCCTAATAAGGGAAAACCCTGAAACCCTAGTAGGCAGAGTGGATAGATCAAGGTGAAGCTGCCGTGAATCAGTTATAAATGCGCGATGCAGGTGAATTTTCTGACTATCGACAGCTGATGTCTGCTTCTCAAGACACTCCAATGCATCGCACGTCTTTAGGATCCGTAGAGGTCACTCTGCTGCCGCCTAAGCCCGTGAAAAGACCTCTGATCAGGCGATTGTTTACAACATCAGCCCCTGCTACATTTGACAAAGTTGCCATTGTAGCGGCCTTACTAGGTAGCCTTGTAGGTGCCGGACTCTGCCTAGGTCCGAAGGTACCTTCCCTAGGTGCATATATGGCAGCTACTGGTATTTTCCACTTGCTGGAGTTTTGGGTGACAGCTCGATACAACTCGGAGAAAATTAGTATGGCATCGTTTCTTCTAACGAACGGTATAGAGTATGCTGTAGCTCAGCTTGTCAGTGCTACTGAATACCTTATTCGTTGGTATTACCTGGCTCGTCCGCCGGCGTTTCCAAGCCGTTCGTTCGAACTCGGGATTATTGCAGTCGTATGTGGCCAGGCTATCCGCACGGGCGCAATGATTCAAGCCGCAGCCAGTTTCAGTCATTTTCTCCAAAACCAGCGTAAGGAAGACCATGTTCTTGTGCGTCACGGTTTGTATGGCATTGTTCGCCATCCATCCTACACAGGGTTTTATGTGTGGGCTGTGGGCTCACAAGTGATGCTTAACAACATTGTTTCCACAACGTTATTTGCCATCATTTTGTTCCATTTCTTTACAATGCGGATTCGAGACGAGGAGAAGTCGTTGGTGAAGTTTTTTGGTCAAGAATATATCGATTATCGTGCGCAGGTGTGGTCTGGTATCCCGTTCCTTCATTAACGCGAAGCGCAAACCACTGGCCGCCTCTGTGCACCGTCACGTTTCTCGTCACTCGCTGCCTTGAGCAGTTTTCACAAAGTTCCATAGGGTTGACATTATCTTTATTTACTTTTTTTACATGGCAGCACACCCCGGCACTGATCCTGCAGTAGCCCTAGGTGTATACCACCTGTCGTCAAAAGCCGCCCCTTCGCTGTCCTTAGAGGAGGGATGACTATTAAAGGCATTCTCATCATTCGCTGTTTCATCGTAAGTAGGTAGTTCAGACTCAGCAATGACATCGTGTTCAACGTCAATGCCCACATCAGAGCCTGCTGCATTGCGATTGCGCTTTGTGTTCGCCGATTCGGCTAGAGTATCATCACTGCGCTCTCCCTCGTCCTCCTCAGGGCTCAGTAAGGATGCAAGCCGGTCAAGAATATGTTCGTCAATGGCCTCAGGGAACACAATGTCCAGTTGTATGTACAGATTTCCGACGGACTGCTCACCATTCCGGTCTTCAACGATAAGCCCTTCTCCTGGGATCCGAAGAATATCACCCGGCTTGAGTACTTCTCCTCTTGCAACTGTAGGCTTGAGTCTGCGGCCGTCGAGATGGGTCACGAGCGCGCGCGAGAATCCCGTGAGCGCCTCTTTCAGGGACACTTGAGCTGTGGTATAGAGGTCTGCGTCGAGGCGCCGGAAGCGTGGGTGAGTAGAGTTGACTGTTATCTCAATGACCAAGTCACCAGTGACCTTCCCAGGCACCTCGTCCGCCTGATTCTCAACAACTATTCGATGATGGTTCTTCACACCCTTCGGCACATACACTTCAATAAGCGTCTTAATTTCTTGCACCTTTGAGCCCTTGCAACGTTTACAGAGGTCTCTATCCCGGAAAACTTGGCCCTCGCCTCTGCACACGGGGCACGGCACAGTTTCCGTGGCTGCCAGCCCTGGCGCCACCATACGCGTCTTCTTGGTGGCGCCTGAGCCTCTGCAGTTTCCGCAAGTTCGCTTGCTAGCCTTGGGACGGCCTCCGGTGCCATTACACCTTCGACAAAGCACCTGGCGCTGAGAGCTTAGCTTCAACATCTTGCCTCGATACACATCCTCGAGCTCCATATCAATTTCCACGATGGCATCCTCCGTACGTCCTGCATTTCGTTGGCCGTTTGCGCTACCACGATAGCCTGCATTTGGCGGCACAAAGTCAGCTCCCATATCAAACCAAGAGCCCCCGAAAAAGCTATCAGCGGCAGGCTGCTCGGCATAGAAGTCTTGCCAACCAGACGCACTGAATTGTGTTTGCGCATCATAGAGCATGCGAAGCTCTTCGTTTCCCAGGGTCTCGTATGCTTCACTGATGGTCTTAAACCGCACTTCTGCGGCAGGGCGTTCCGACTCCGGCACCTTGTCTGGATGATGAGTTAGTGCCATTCGTTTGAACGCCTGCCGTATAGTGGCGGTATCGGCATCCTTGTCGACCCCTAGGATTGCATAAAAATCGCCCTCCATTAGATGCCCCGCTTTCCGTCCTGGATCTTCACCGTGTTTGGCGTCAATTCTTCGCGATAGCTTACACCTCGTGCCTTAGCACAAGAGTCACACAAACACCAACAAACAACCTGACGTTTCCTGGGTTGGGGCAAAAAGTCAATCGCCCAGCGTCATCAGGCCACATGAGCACGAGCCCTTGCCCGTGTCGCCATAAGCTGCACAAGAACGCCCCAAAGCCGTCGCACGGCCCGGGGAATAATACATATATATACATAGCAATCATTGCTCGTCGGAGCACAGTGCGTTGAATCACAAAGCACCATGTCAACTTACCTGAATAAAGCATATGGTGCGGCGAACTATGCCAAGTTTAGGCCGACCTATCCCGCTTCCTTGTTCGACCACATACTGGACTTCCACAACCGGAACAACGGTCGTAAGCCAGGTATTGATTTCGCTATGGATGTAGCATGTGGTCCCGGACAAGCTACAAAAGAATTGGGCCGGATTAGCACCAAAGTTCTTGGGGTAGACCATTCAGCTGGAATGATTGAGCAGGCAAAGAAAAGGAATCTGGGGCCTCAATTCGATTTTAAGGTCAGCAGTGATCGTGGAATCACAAGCCTCGTAGAGCCGCACTCTGTGGACCTGCTTACCGTTGCGCAGGGTGCGCATTGGTTCACGTACCCGGAGTTCTGGGCGGACGCAGGCAGCGTCCTGAGGCCTGGAGGAACCTTAGCTATATGGGGTTATTGGACTTTCGGATTTCCGGACTATCCTGCCGTAGCCTCGATCATTGACGATTTCGCCTACGCTCCAGAACAATGTGGGCCCTATTGGGACGAAGGCCGCAAGATTCTTGATGAGGGCTATAAGTCCTTGGAGGAGACGCTTCCACGCTCACTTTTCACGAATATTCAGTATGAAGTCAACAGGTTTGACGAAAAGGCGGAAAGTCATCATTACGAGATGGTCCGTCACGACATGCCCGTGGCGGCTATAGATGCTATGCTACGCACCTGGTCCTCGTACTTCAATTATCAAAAAGCGAACCCCGACAAGCCGGACCTTGTCGATTTGGCTATTGCCAAAATCCACGAAGAGACGGGACTTGGCTTAGACAGTCTAGTGACTGTCAAATGGAACACGGTCTGCCTACTGGCTACTCGTAGGACACTATGAGACTCGCTCCGCTAGGTAGGATGGTTGCGTTCAAACTTAGCTGTGCTAGACCAGTAGCTGACTCTGACTTGAAGAAAACTGTGAGCGCACTGGATGTTTCTTCACCAATTTCAGCATCTTTGTAGTTGGCAAGGAGCTCCTTTACTTTCTCGCGATCAGCATTGTCTTGCATACCAAGGAAATGCAACGTATTCTCAGAATGACGATGGTGTTTAGCCACTTTTCGCGGGGGCGCGGTGGATGTAGCTGAGGATGATTCCTCTTTTCGTTGCGGCGGTCGTATTTTGTGCGACTTATCTGAGAACTGAATACGCAATCCTTTGACACCAGTACTTATCGCTCTGCATGCGGCATCATATGTGTCGAACTGGATGTAACAAAATCCTCGATTTGGTAGATATCGCACCTCCTCAATGGATCCAAATTCCTGAAAAGCGCTGCGAATAGAAGTTTCATCCCAATCGCTAGGAATACGCGTCACCCAAACTGTGGTCTCGCCAGCGAGACCTATCTTCTCCGCTTCTATAACAGCAGAATTTACGAGCAAAGCACGGTGCACATTTCGGCGCACAAATGGATAATCTGTCACACGGCAGTGGTGGGTATACAATCTCCATAATTTCAAGAGTCCTTGAACCCTCTCCTTCCGATTCAGACTGAGTTCGAAAGCTATCCAGCCTTCCCAAAGCTCTGGATCTTTTGGTGACACAGCAGCTCTCTTTCTCCAGGCCTTTCGTCCAATCTCCACCTCATTTCCATTTGCAAGAATCTCCGTCAATACTAAAAGTTGTTCAATAGAAACAAAAGGACTGAAAATCACCGGCTCAACTAGAACGCGTAACTCCCGTACGGCTGCAGATATGTTCTCCGCTGAGTTCACTAGCCACGCACCATAGGTACTCAGCAAACCTGGCAATTTCTCAACAATTAATCCAGATCCCCTGACATCCTTCATAGTAGCAAACACGCATTCATTATTGTTTTGTTCACAGGCAATGCGAACTTTCAACGTCCATAACTGCGAGTCAGTCGGAAAATATGCCAGGGCCCTCTCCACGGTAGCCCATGCCTTATGAGGGTGATAGAACCACATATGTCGCACGAAGCGGGCCCAGAGAGTGCTACTTTCGTGCGGAAAGGCTGTGAGAATCCGATCGAAGAGCGGCACACAGAAATCAAAGCGTGCATTTGCAGAGAAGTGGTCGAGTTCCCAAGCCAAATACGCACTGTACCGAATCGGCTTCTCGAGCTCCCAGCGCTCACGATCTATCAGAAGGCGCCGAGTCTTAGCCACTACTTTCGACGCTCGGGTCATTATTTCCTCATAGTTATCGTTCCCAGAGACGTAAGTAGACAAATCGGCATATGTTTCATCAATTCCTAGATGTGGGACAGCTAGTCTGTTGAGGTATATATCTACCACCACTTGAGCCGACGTCTCCAGCTTGACTGCATCAATATAGCACGCCCAAAACCGCTGGCTCGAGTCAAGCCATAAGCCAACTTGTTCCATTCCGACCTCTAGCAAAGAGACTATAGAGGTAACCTGAGACGGAACTTCTGAATCAGTGCTGTGAGTAGGTTCTTTATCCGCGCTGTATTTCGCTAAACATTCCGCATACTTGCACCATACATCGACACTTGGGCACACTTGGAGAGCTTTTTCAGCAGCGTGTAGCTTTTCAGGCGATGCATCTATGGCTTCGACCCACTCGTTTGAATTCATATGGCATCACAATTGCAGCAAGCCAAACTAATCTGAGCAGAAACGGCCCGTGTTTATTTGGCTTGGTACTACTACTCCTCCTTACCATTTCCATACTTACGTATCACGTGTCCAGTGATTGTCCTCAGCCGTCAGACAAGCCGCGAGCGTGATTCCAGATCGCGTCTGTGACTGTCTCAGAACAGTACAGTAGCTGCCGTATGCGCGGGTACATGGATTATCTTGAAGAGCAATTTTTGGGTCAGCTGGGGTGGAGCATTGACGATTCTTATGCCAATGTTACGCTGAACTCAGACAACATCATTGACTTCAAGGTCCCACAGGGGGCTGCATTGCATTTGTCTGCACAGCCAACGCCATATTCATTCACTAACTATATGCTGAACAATATTGAGCTCCTGAGGGGATCTATATCCTACTTGTACTCATCACAGCCAACCTCAATGGAAAGCAGTCGAAATGTACCATTATCGCGCCTTGTACAATGCTATCGTGGCTATCCTACAGTCGAGAGTACCTTCAAAAGAGGTACTCTCATGTTTGGACGAATGTACTTGCCTGGACAACAGGTCGAGGGCATGCTCATTCAAAGTATAAAGCCGGCTGCTCAGCTGGTAGCTAAGTGGGTTGTAGACCCACGGCTCTCCTCGCCGATGATCATGACTGCCACAATGCAGTTTGCATCACCGACATGGACTCGTGAAGTATTGTATTCTACACATGAAAACTTATTCGGCTTTCGCACCCTTGTCGACCTGGCCCGATGGTACGAACGAGAAGGTCAAAGCCGACTAGTTTCAGGCATGGAGCTCTTCTATGCAGCCAACAAAAAAAGTCCTGGCATCTCTGCCGCACTCAGGTACTCCACCTACTCACGCTACTCTGGTGTGCCGTTAACGCTGACACTAGTCACAAATCCGCTCTTCGGCAGTGTCAGCGTAGCTTATGCACTCAAGCCTACGTCTCTAGCCGCATTTTCAACGAGGTTTGACTTTAACTTCTATTCCTATTTGAGCGATCTTACAGTTGGCTGCGAATTGTGGCGTAACTCACCGGTCTCCCTAAAGTCACAGGGTGGAAAGTCTGACCGCGAGGGCCCCGTGTCGGTTATCAAGGCCAGTACCTCGCTGGCTTCTCAGACAGCTCAAATATTGTGGGAAGGCTCCCTTCGTGATTTTCTCATCTCTGCGGGAATCAAGTTCTGCTACGGGAACCGTGCCGTGCCCATACGTATGGGCGTTGAGTTTGTTTACTCTAGCTAACTGGACACTGACCTCAGCCAAATTGTCCCTAATTTTCGCACAAGCATGTTAGCTAGCTAATAAGCAATAGCGATCTGAAATTTACATTTAACTCTTGAGTTTAAGCCACCCGCGCGAACACTGAAGGGTCATCAGGTAGCTCGTCACTCCAACACTGCGGTCCATCCTTTGAGTTCATGCTCCATTGCGGCCACCTTCTAAGTTAAAGTTGGGGGAGCTACTTCGGCTAGACGCCCGAGCCCACGATGTAAATACTATTTTGTTCAAGTATATAAGCCATGTTCTTTCACAACCGAATCACCATTCGAGACAAAACCGAATATAACCGGTTAAAATGAAAATCTCTGCCTTCTCTATTATTCTTACTGCCGCTCTTTCTGCTCCCGCTGCTGCGCAGTATCATCGCGCTGGCTACGATGGTTACGGCGGTGCCGAATATCCATACCAACAGCCCTACGGAGTTCCTGCTGGCTATCCGTACCCACCGGCGCCAGCAGCCGCCGCATCTGGACAGCCGATAGTTTACCCCTATGGGTACGGCTATCCATATGGTATTCCATATGGATATCCTTATGGCTATCCGTATCCCCCACAGGCTCCTCATCCTCCAGCATCCAGCGCTCATGCAGTGCATACGGCAGCTCCTAATAACACTGAGTTTTCAACACGCGTATCGTGGCTTTACTCATACGCAACCACTATTTCGGAGCCGACTCAGGCACCGCTCCAGCCAGTGACGTCGCTGGAGATTCCACTGCCTTCGCCTACAGGATCCGCAGGCTCCTCCGTTACGGCTCCCACCGTTACCCATGCTTAGGCTCTGGGCTCAGCAAGTACTAAGGCTATATATAATAGACATTACAACAATCAAAATTTTTAAGAGTCGACTTCCATTTTGGATTCTATCTCAGGGTGTTGCGATGGCGCATGTGGTTCATCCGCTGTTCCCGGCTGCATGCTAGGAGGAAGCGGAGGCATCTCACCCAAGGGTAATTGAACGCTTGTCGGATCGGGGAGATGTAATGGGGCGGGCATCGATCCGTCCGGTGTCATCTCAGTGATCATGGCGGGTGCCGTCGCATTTTGTGGCATTGTCCCAGAGGGGTTTCTACTCCAGCCAATGGGCCCAGGTACCATATTGTTTGGCAACTGCGCAGGCTGAGGTACAAAGCCAGGAGCAAATATAGGACGGTTTGCTGCTGGTCCACGAGGTCGACGTTGGATGTGTTGATAGTAGCTAGGCGGTTGCACCATTGGCTGGCCACGCCGGCCAATAATCATCGGGTGTGCTTGAATCAGAGGTTCACCCGGGCGATGCCTGTGTACAGCAGTTGCGCTGTCGGTTGTGTTGGTGTGAGCCTTTACCTTGCGCGGTTTCATGGGCTTTCGCGGGGGCGGCGGAGGTGCCATCGTTGGCGCTGGCAGCTTCTTGATAGATTCGAGGAGTACCTCATCGTTCTTCTCAATCTGATACCATAAATACCACGGCTCTGCACGCTCCGCATTTTTCATTGTTTCGGTCATGTAATATGCGACAACCTCAGGCTTGCGCACACAGCGCTCTAATGTTTGGGCTACCTTTAAAGGAATGTCATGAAAGGTCGCCGTGATGGGCGTCCAAATTTTTTGCCGCTTTTTATCGGGTCCGCCGGATTGCTTGTCATCGTCGTCAACTACGTGCAAGAACGACCACAAGAGTTGACCCTCGGCGGGTAGATATTCAATGATTGACCGTTTGGGAAGCAAGTGTCGCTCGGTGGGATTTTCATCGAACTCAATAGCCAACATTATTGCCTTGCTGTGCGCTCGCGTCTGATAAGTGGGCTGCATCCGTTGTATCTGTGGTGTAGCCTTGGGCTTAGGCTTGGGCCTCGCTTTCGCAGCCGGTGTTGGCAAAGTGAAGATTGAGGCCTTCACGCGATTTATGATCTCTTGAAACTTCATTATGTCGTCATGAGAAGCCGTCTGCGAAGCTACGACACGCATAAGCTCACCCAAACTAGGGTCTCTACCAGCCATTTGTTGCAACTTAGACACAACTAGCTCATTTGGCACGGCTCGCGGCGGGCCAAAGTGGGGCTGAGGCGGTACGGTATCGGGAGCTGTCTGCTCTGGAAGTGCCTGGGCTGGGTTATCAGCTAACTGCGAGGTTTGCTGCTCAGTGGACGCATTGGCAGTAGCCCCGCCAGTCGAGCCCGCCATATACTCTGATGCATCACCGTCGTTCGGTGCAACGCTTTGGCCATTGAGCCGTTTTTCGAGCTCCTCCACACGCCGTTTCTCTGCTTCTAGGTGTTGCTTCTCCATCTCGAAACTTCTCTTGCGATCGGGGGCTTCTTGATCTGTCTTAGGGGAGTTTGAACCTGTAGAATGTGATGGCGTGGTCCGAGGACGTCCTCTTCGTCGAGCCTTCGGTTTTGAATCCTTAGCGTTGTCCGTTTCACCAGAGTCTTGGACAACTTCTTCAGGCGTGGTCTTTACCTGTCCAGGGTCAACGACTGAACTCGGCACTTCGGGGCTCGATGGAGCCTCTGAATTGAGGGCGGGCTCAGACGTAGAGCCAGTCTTGCCGGTTATCTCAGAACCTGAAGCGGCTTTATCTGGCGTTGAGTGTACCTCCACAAGCGACTCAGATGTGGCTTCTGAGCCCTCAATAGTCTTAGCGTTACTGTCGTCGGCAGCTGCGATCGAAAGCTGCTGTGAACCCTCAAGCTTGTCGCCATGTTCTTGAAGCTCTGCAGATCCTTCCCCTTGCGTGGGGATCCGCAAACTATCGTTCGTCTCCATAATTGTTTCTTTAGGGCTAACAATCTTCGTTTGCGGGGCGTTAAACACCATCTCTGGCTGTTCCCCAATGGCAGGAGTAGAAGCAGCGTTATTCACAGGCTCGGGTCGCTCTGCTGCTTCCGTCGCCTGCTTCTCCTTTTCGATAGCAGCTAGCTTCTCGACGACTTTGCGATCCTCTTCTTCGTCCAGGTGTACGTTGTCATCTTTTACTGTGAACAGCTTCACTGGGAATGTGTGCGGACCAAAGGTTACTGCACATTCATGCAATTTCGTCATTTTATCGCGGAGGTTTGGCTGATTATCAGTGGCCTTCTTTCCTCGGGGTTTTCGCGTCCAGAAAGTCTCAAACATAGACCCGCTCAGCCAATTGTTGCGAGAAGCATGTATTGCGTACGCTACGGTGTTCGCTTGTTTTTCGGTTAACGGGTTCACAAGAAGCGAATAGTCAGGAGGCGTTGGCGTCACAGGCATGTTGTGAACCAACTCGTACTCAGATTCTGGCCTTGTTTTTTCGCGCCGTACGCGTTTAGGTGGCGGAGGTGTGGCGGCCTCACTTGCCGCGCGCGATTGACCTGTCGGTTCTGGCCCTGTAGACGCATCATCTGAATTCTCGATGAGATCTGTTGGCTTGCCGTAGAGTCTGCGCAAGCGAGCGCTTCTCCATTTCGGCATACCCGTACCTTGTTGAATGTCGATAGGCTCGATTTTGTATGTTCACGGATCTCTCTGTGAATGACATAGTGTGACACTTATTCACCTCTATCGAGGCCATGAAAGATGAACGCCATAAAAGGCACAAGCGACGAACAGGTTAGGTTCGTAGACTTACTGGATATCCTAGGTCCAAAATTGATACAAGCACGACTGCTGGTCATGGCTTGAACTCCTATTTTGTTTACTTTGTCTAATTGCGTATATAGCGTTCGAGTCATCTGAAGAACAGCTGCGGCCAAATCCAGGTGAATACAAGACTTCCCGTCCGATCAGTCCTATTTAAACACCTGAGGGCCTTACCAAGTATTGTAGTGGGAGACCATACGAGAACAGAAGGTGCTGCAGTTCTCCTTTTTTGCTTTTTATTTGGAGGTTCCTTCTTTTTCTGGAACGGATTTTGACAGTTTTTCCATTCTAATTCATTGACTTCGTTAGCTCTATGCGCTTCCTACTTTGATGAAGCCTTTGAGAACTAGCCCAGGGCCGGTGCTCATTCCGGGCCACTCGGTACCAATTAAAAATTGGTATCCCTGATTAACTGAGCGTGAAACGCTTCTCAAGAACTGATTTAGTCGGCGAGAATAGCTGAGATCGCAGCAGATCAAAAAGAAGCGGGATCACTGTCGGTGGCTCAACTCATATTAACATTACCCCCTAGCCGTATTTATCAGCTGATCCTCAGCCGATCGCGATCTAGCCACCATGAGCAATACGCCGGGGCTAGTGGACATTCATGTGTTAGAGGAGACGGTTTCACGGGTGTTGACACTCACCAAAACTATCTCAAGCCAGGCGGACGGCATTGCCGAGACCAGCCGCAAGTCGCAGCGTGCGCTGGGGCACAAAGGCGGCCAGAACCAGAACCTAGGGCATTACACGCAGAACGTCAATGCTGTTCTCGATATCTACAGCGAAATTGAGCGCGATGTTCGCCGTTTGGCCGAGGTCCAGCAGCCCATCGAATCTGGGCCGGCGAAGGTTGGTTTACAGCCGTACCTCGCGTTTCTGCGCGCAGCGGACGAACTCACACTCGAGTTTGCGAGCTCCAGAACATATAGGAACTATCCGGCGCTAATCGAGCGTGCGCGTAAAGTCCGTTATCGTGGTCTAGAGCGCTTGCAGCGCCTGGCTGGGCGCGTCATGGCCACAGTCTACGTACCAGTGGATGGCACTATGTACTTTGGAAGCAGCGAGCAACTACCGCCAGTCTCCCCCGAAGACTTAGATACGCTGGCTCAGCTTCTTGCTGTCTTAGGACAGTATCCGGAGACCCAAGATCGCACCGACGCACAACTCGGTGATGTTATGGACAAGTACATGGTACAAACATTGGCGCCCGTGCGCGAAGAAGTGGCAAGCACAAATGCCAGCGGTACGAACATCAAGGCCTTCGGAATGCTTTGTGAAGACGTGAAGGGCGTGCTGAACACTTCTATTAAAATGCTCTTCGGCAGTCAGGATCCGCCGCGCGCCGAAAAGCTTATGGCGGTGACGGCGCAGCTCGCCCAGCGGGAAATGTCCAGATTCACCGGCCGCATTGCTGCTAAAGATGGGCCTCGGGGTGATATGGGGTCCGGTTCGCAGGAGGCCTCGTGGAGTGCTGGCCCAGGACCCGTCTCGCCGAAGCAGGCAACTGCTCGAGATGAGAGCAAGCGCAGTCCTCAACGTGGAGCTGGACCCAGTGAAGAGGCTCGTACTGGGCCTCGTGGCCTCCCTAAGATTGTTACGGAGTCACCGAGAGGGGGGCGTTCAGATTCTGGGGACGTGCCGAGTGCGGGCCCTCCGCCAAGTTCTACCAGTGGGAGCGGCGGTCCTGCCAGTCCGGGGGTCAGCTCGCCCAGTAGTACAAGCCAGACTGGTGGATTTACTATTTTCGATATTATCGAAAGTGCTCGTGTGACACCTATAGCTGAGGAGGATCTGGCTAAGTACAAGCGGGACGGGCTGACCACACTCAAACAGGTGTTCCTGGATATCGAGCAGCGGTGCCGAAAGAGTCCAGTGACAAGCGAGTTTGCAGTAAGCCCTGCGAGTATCCAATTTATGCAGACGCTCAAAAGCCTATCCAGCGTGGGACGGGGAGTCGAAATCGTGCTAAGCGAGGTTCCGACACGAGCATATTTGGCTCAGCCCTTCCCGCAATGGGCCCTCAAGTCCGAGCCTACGCCTGACGGAAGGGCAAATCCGCTGTCGCAATACTACTCAGATTGTATCGAGTGTTTGTATTCGACGCTACACCAGCTTGCGGCCGATAACTTCAAGAACCCCACAAAGACAGGTGTATTCATGTTGAGCAATCTTGCTGCCATTGAGCACTATATCACTGACTCTAACACCGAGACGTTGGCGTCAATTCCTCGCAAATCACCACTTATGCTTGCATTGGGACCCGTGGCCATTCAACGATTCCAGAAGCTGATGGACAATTCCTTCAAAGAATATCTCACGGATTGGAGAATCCTGGCGCCCCATCTCATGGAGTCGACTGTCACGTCTGGCGCAGGCAGCGGCGGAGGCAAGCTTTCCGGCAAGGACCGCGAAGCTGTGAAGGAGAAGTTTCGGCAATTCAATGCGGAGTTCGAGACTCTCGTGGAACGACAAAAGAAATACCAGGTGGCAGATCCGACTCTGCGTGCTCGCATGACGAAGGAGGTTAAAGCTCTTATCGGCCCATTATACTACCGGTTCTATGACAAGCACTGTGGTGGTGACTTCACCAAGAACTTGGACAAATACATCAAATGGGATAAGCTGCAATTCAACCAAGCCATTGAGTTCTGAAGAAATATTGCTCTTGTCCTATATAATGATAACAACTATGAGTATAAGTACAAGAGCCATGATAATGGAGCATGTTCCGCATTCTCTTGCCTTACGATTGAACGTGACGACGCCGTGTGTGGCGCGGTCCAGCCGCGACTGTGAATGATCAGTTTGAACTTCAAGCCCGTCAAGTAGCTCGTTGTGCGTGTTCAATTCCTGGTTAATCGACAGACCGAGGTCTCGTTGTCGGCCGACGCTGACTGACATCTCGTCCAGCCTTCGGTCCTGGTCTTCGAACATTCGTTCGTTCTCGTCATACAGCTGAACCTCGCTCTGCGGATCTGCGTTACCACTAGGATCGTCTGTATACCGCTGCTCCAAAAGGTCGTTGAAACGCACTGTTTTCTTTCCTGCAGAGGTCCTAAGCTCGGGCTCGGGTTCCGGCGATACCGAGTTGAGTGCCGATTGAGCCGGCGAGCTCGACGCCGGCTCTGGAGCCTGATCGGCGATCTCGAGGACGAATTCCTCTTTACCTGCGTAATTCAAATCGCTAACGCTTCTGGCAAGCGTCTCATACTGCCGTCTCAAGGAGATGGCGGTATCGCGTGGTAATGCTTGAATGCCGTTCTTGATAGCCGCTAGAAGCGATAGCACATCGCTGCGCTCCTGCTCTGTCGGTTGCAGGTCCACCACTGCCATTCGGTTGTGGTCATCAACCATGTCCCGCAGCTGAAGGAATTGCTGCTCTATCCTCTCTTTCCCCTTCATTCTGCCCGCTGCGAGTCTGCGACTTCTGGGGTTCAAGTATAGCGGAGCCTAAGTAGGTAACCCTGCGCCACACATACAAACGATCCTGATAGTGGAGGTCTGCCACAAAAAGCAGCAGACACGCGTAGAAATGCTAATATAGAGATGTATTCTTGTTATGCGTGTACATAAATTTAGCGCACCTAGAATTTGAGCCAGCAATTCCCGTCATGTGCTTGGATTTTTGTGTATCAATTGCGAGCCCGGAATAAGACATTTCAACTGTCTTTCGTCAAGTCAACCAGTTCCATTCACTCCGAAGGTGTCCATGCGCCGGGGTCACGACAGTACTCTTCAGCTTCGCTTCGCACGAGCGTGCAATCTTTCATATAGGTAAGCCACGAGAACAATCACACTGGCTATGGTCGCGTAGATTGGATGTAGAGCAAAAAACACTGCTACGAGTCCAGCTTTTATGACTGCCGTCACCTGCTGAGGCTTGGAAAGAGTAACTGCCCAGTTGAGAAGCACTAACCCGAGAAACACAAGCGCCTCGGCGAAGACCTTTACAACATTGAGGTCCGATAGCTGGAAATTATCTGCCGCAATGCCTAACTCTGTGACTTGCGAATGCTGAGAGCACACCCTGCGCGGCGCGGCTTGAGCCGAGACTACGGTGCTACCATTCGAAGCGTCCACCGCAGCGGGTGTTCTTGCCTCGGGCTCCGGGCGTCGGACTGGCAGTTGGCTTTGCGATTGTTGCTGGGCCTGACAAGGCGATGCGGGTCTTGGAACGGGTCGCCGATTGGCAGTAGCGGGTATACGAGACGTAAAAACAGTCTGCAGTGAGTTCAGAGACGCGACAGTTCCCGGTTCGCTTGGCTGAGACAGCTCGGGCAAAGGAGACGCCAGGGCCTGGCCGGACACATTTCTGGACGTCAGGCCTCCTCCCATGGTTGACGCAACTCTAGTCTGCCGCCCGGCTGGAGCCGGGAGCGGCACCAGCCTAGCCATTCCAGGATAAATCATTGCGCACGAAAAGGTTACAATTATTGGTAGGGGGGCAGCATCTGTTGAATTAACCGTCACCAGTTTTAGACTGATCCTATTTAGGCAGGTCAAGACTGGGCAGCACCGCCCGAGCTGACTATGTTTGTGAGAACAATGAGGCCGATCGGCAATAAATAGATCCAATACTTCTCCAAAAATGACTTTTCGGACTCTTCAGAGTCGGCTTCGGCCGCTGCGGCGGGTTGCGCGTTCTTTTGCGGGCCATTCGCACCAACTGCCCGGGTCGGCGGCTTCAGAACAGGTCGCGGAGCCTCACTTGGAAAGCCAAGGAACGCCTTAGATCGCGGGCCAGGGATGAACTGAGTCTGCAGAAGAGAACCGTCATGCTGCAAAGCTGCAAGTAGCGCCTGCCGAGAGCTATCACGTTTGAATAGACTCTGGCAGACGAACCCCGCCGGCTCAATAACGCCAACGCAGCCCTCCGTAATTTCGTCGGCATCATTGAGCTCCGGCTCATACGAGAAGGACTCAGGCGACGCAGGATCAACCTGCAAGGTTGCCCATCTAACGACGTCTCCCGTGGTGCTCCGAACGGCAATATCGTACTGCACAGCACTCACTGCAAGCACCAGTGAGCATAGCCAGATACAAACATGTAGTCCGTGCATTTCGACGTTGCTTCAAGCTGCTCACAGCGCCCGAACCAAGCTGCCCGGATAGATAAACAGGCCGAGCGGCTGCCTATGATCCAGGGTTGGGGCATATCCGTGCCCTGACACACACGCCTCGATACTGGCAGCGCGGATTGATTGTCGGAAACACAGAACCGTACATCGTAATAGGCTGGTCCCGGCCCCACCCCTGATTTTTTCTACCCTTGCACCAAGAACCGCGCATTTGGCAGGATGACCTTCTACAACGTTGCGAGGTGGAGCGTCTTCGCGGGCGGCATCACATACGGCTTTCTGCACAACCGGACGCTTTACAAGGACGCCCAGAAGGCGCACGCGCAGGCCGAGTTCAAGAAGCAGGAGAAGCTGATCTCCGACGCTAAGGCGCAGTGGGCCAAGCTCCACCCGAAGCCCCAGAGCGGCGACGGACCCGTCACGGATCTGAACGACCCGAAGTTCGACCCTGCTGCTGTCATCGACTGGCAGATCAAGCAGCTCGACGCTTAAAAATTGCTCTTTGTGTACTAAAATAGAGTGACTACGATATTTGTTCCTTATATACATCTTCGCGGCGCCTAACGGCCCGGTCTAATCGAGCTTGTCTACCTTCATCCACTTAGGCCGCTCGCGAACGTGCAGCAGCGACTCCTCTGGGTGGCTGGTGCGGGCGCGGAAGTACACGTTTCCGGGGCCGAGGCCGTACTTCTCACGCACTGCCGGCGATGACAGATCCCATTTGGTGCGCCACAACGACGCACCCACTGGTCGCAAGTTGTGTTTCTCCACGAACGCGCGAATGTCGAACGCCTCGCGCGGGGTCTCGCCCAGCTGGGGCAAATCGCCCTCCTGGCGCAGTACCCAAACGCACAGCCGCTGCCCGGGTGCATTCTTCTCGGGGTGCGGCGGAACATAGGACACCTCGACCTGGCTCTTCGACCAATCGGCCATGGGGGCTGTTAGCGACGCGGGCACGTTTGTTGCGGCAAAGTGCAGCCAGTTCTTGAACGTGTCACGCTCCAGATCGGGCACATCGGGGTTCACTATCAGCACTGTATATTTACCGCTCGTGCCAGCAGGTAGTCCGAAGTCACGGATCTGCAGCTGCGGCGTGCGGCTGCACACATCATTCGGGATCCAGCTGCCGGGCTCAATGAAACGCATGTTGGGTGTCACAAACCGCAGGCCAACATCGGCCTCGGGCTCGAGCGTTGGAAGCGTGTCCGGAATCATATGATGCTGTTCAATGCGCTGCATCAACAAAAGCATGTCCCGTCTCTGCCAGTCTCGTTGGGCCAGGTATTTATACACTGGCTCGTTCAAGTCCATATGCTGTACGAGATGGTTGTACTTCACCTCGGGGTTATGGCGCTCGCTCTTCGCAAGGAGCGCTTCTTTTTCTTCCTGATTTTTTGCTGATGCGGCTTGCGCACGGTAGGCTTCGGCGTCTTTATCGACAATTTTGATGGCCTCTTCAAATGCTTCGTTCAGCCCGATTGGCGACTGGTAGCGCGAGCGTGCCCAGCGGCTTTTCAGGGACGGTGGGCCAGAGGCAGGCACACCTTTCAGCACGGCCTCACGGATCCGAGCGCTGGCTATCTTTAGGCTCATGCTAATAACCTAACAAACCACGCTTCTGTAAGTTGAAATTTCACCGCTCAAGAAGAGCATGTGTTTCTGCTGACAGCATCGTGTGTTCACCCTAACATCCCAAAACTGACACCAGTGTCCACAAGCAGCAGCGTTGAAGCACTTACCGCTTGAGCATTCAATTTCTTCCCGCTGTTTTAGCAAGGCTGTGAATTCGTTTCTGCTTAGATTGACACCCAGAATTCATAACCGATATTTACACATGCGTGTTCTAGCTGGTGTGCTCGTCGCCGCATGCGCTTCCTTATGTGGGGCGCATGTTGAGAAGCAGTTCAAGCTTCCAGACTTCCTGCGCCAGCCTTTCTATGATATCGATTTTACAGCAGGACCTTTCACCGAAATTGAGAGCGCAGACCCTGCCCGCGTCGTGTCGATCAACCACATAGGCCAGCCGCTTAAGTGCGTACTGCCTGAAACGACAACAAATGCGACAATGGAGCCATTGACAGACGCATCGGCCATTTCCCAGGCCCGTGATATTTTGCGCCACTACAAAAATACAACACATCTGCATCTTGATGATGTATGGGGCTGGAACTTCAAGTTCAACGATAACATTGTCCAGTTCTTCCCCGAAGAAGGTCCGGAACCGGGCCTCTTCCACCTTTCAAGCTCGAGCTTTCAGGTATATATTGGCACAAATGACAATGCTCCTGGCCATGTGTCGCTGGACGATGCAGAGCCGGTAATTGTCGACGATCAGTACATGCTTTACACGCGCTTTGTTAATGGAACAATGTGCGACCTTACACTAGAGCCACGCGTGGCAAATGTTTTTTTTGCATGCTCCTTAGATGCAGATCCTGGGGTCCCTACGGTGCTTTCTATTGATGAGCCTTACTCGTGCACATACGAGTTTGTCCTCGGATTGAACGAACTCTGTAGCATTGATGCATTCAGAGCGTCTCACAAGCCAGTTAATATCATTCGTTGCGGCGTTGACCCTGATCAAATTCCGGAGGAACCTGATGTAGAAGCAGGAAACTCAGATCACCTCTATGCGGACGATGATGCTGAACTTGTTTATGATAGCGAGCCTGAATATCATAATTCTGAGGAGTTCAGGGAAAATCGCGATGAGTATGCTTTTGATGAGGCCAGTATTCTAAACAAGGAGCAGGTTCAGAGTATTCCTGCTGCTGAAGAAGACATTGCACATGAAGCAAGTCAATTTGATGGCCAAGAAGATGCCGAGGTGGCTCATCATCATGCGACTCACTCATCTGAAGCAGATCCTGAGCCCCAATTTGATAGAAATGAGGAATACGACTCTGAGCACATTGCACTCTCGAGCGAGTCAAGTTTCGGAAATGAAGAACCTGCTTCCGCATCCAGCAGTGACACAGACTCAAACCACAACGAGCTGTAAATATGCAATTAACACGTTTAAGGTATATATATACATTAAAAGTCCAACCCTGGCATGCTCATGTCAAGATCATCTATGTCACCGGCATCGTTACCAGCGCCATCGCCATCGCCACCGTCGCCATCGCCATCATTATCACGATCTCCGCCATCCAGCATCAAACTTCCAGTCGTTAGATTGTCTTCCAGATTGAACCCATTGTCAGCCGGTGTATCGTCGACCCCATATGGCAAAGTCCCCGTGTCTTCCCCAGTCTGATCATGCTCGCTACTAGGCGCTGGTGCTGATTCCAAGTCAGGCTGCTGGTTTATGATGGCATCAGGTGCATCTTCCGCATTTGATCTCTGAATCTCATCACCACCTGTAGGCGATGGTTCGACTTTAATGCTTTCCAGCTTCTTCCTTTTAAACGCTTTGTTGATATTCTTCTTTCGCACCGGCAGCTTGCCAGAGGCAGGTATTTTCGAACGCGAGGTCGCGGCTTGCGTTGCCGCTTTGGCCATAACCTGGCTTTGGGCCTCAAGAGACTTCGCATGCTCCTCCTTCTGCATCTCGGTCAAGTCGCGTGCTTCAGAAAGAGTAGCCACGAAAGCTCTCACAGATTTGGGCAGCACTTTCAATAAGCCCTCACGCAAGAAGTGTGGCATCTGCGGTACTTCCTCCGGAGAAAGGGGTGGATACTCAGGTACTCCGAGCTCTGGGCCATCAATGCTGCTTCCAGGCCGCGCTATTCCAGCAGATTGATTAGCCACAAGCCGCTGACGTAGGAGGTGGAACGGAATAGCAATGTTGGCCACCCCTAGTTCTCGCTCCAGCCCAAGTTCCTTGAATCCGAAGTAATCATCGCCAAGTTCGTTACTGAACTGACCCATGACAAATTGTTCACTGTTATCATTGAACTGATCGTCATTATAGCGATCAACCTCAGGCCTTAATATCTCAACAAGAGTCCGGTTCAACCGCGATCGGAATGTCGAAAGACGCCTGCCTTGCTTTACGATGTCGTCTGAGATATACTTAGACAAGTAGTCAAGTTTCGTGAGTCCCATTTCGCCAAGCGTACCCTTCACCATGGAGCCGAAGCTTGCCGACGACCCCGGGGCCTCAATATGTGCAACAAGTGTTTGTCCAAGCTTAGAGAGATAATCGCCAGCAACCTCTGTCAAGATGTCCACAGCGGCGGGCTGGGCCGCCTCGAAGCCAGCATGCATAGCAAGTTTAGCGGTTGCTCTATGCAACGCTGCATAGGATGCCTTGCTGTCAAGCTGCATAGCCCCAGGTAAGCGAGAGCTAATATCAGCCTCGGGCTCATTAATATCAGGAAACTCCTGGGCACTTTGGGCCGTCGCGGTCTGAGAAGTAACTGCTGGGTCAACAGCTTGTGATATCTGGCCGTTCTGAAGGTCGCGAATGAAAAGAATCTTAGAACAGAGTCTTCGAATTAGCTGCATCTCGTTCAGATTCCGATTAACAAACTCGTTGATCTTACCATCAGCAATATAGCGCGTCGGCGGTAGCTCATTAGGATGAGGTAGCGGTGCTGTGATCCAGGCACTCTGGTCCTCCAGTGGCTGTGAGGGGAGCCCGGCATTTACCTCATATTCAACAAGGAATGGTTCTTCGCCGGGATCTACAGAGAGCAAGCTGATCCCTGCGTTCTGTCCAATCGGATCCTCACTCTTGATAGCATTGTCAAAGCGAGCCATCAATCCAGGACGACGCAGATCAATTGGAGCGTCCATCTGCAGCTTGTCATCAACAAATAATGCTCTTCGGTTGGTAATGCATTCCAGTCTGCGTCGTTTCGTTGCCGTATTCCAAACTGCTTCCTCGACATCAGGCAAATGATAATCATCCTCTATGGGGGAGATAGCTCTCTCCTCATCAGTATTTTTGTCACTCACGCCAGCTGAATCCGCATCATCTTGCTGCTCAGCTTCAATGGTTTTCTGTCCCGTGTTGTTTTTATCACCAGTCAGGTTGCTATCACCGTCAGTCTCGTCGACGATCATCGCATCCGCATCAATAGTGCCTGGAGTATTCTCGTGCTCTGACTGCACGCTTTCGTCTTTAGTGTGAGTATTGTCTTCCTCATTAGCTTTTCTCTCCTCGGCTCCGGCTCCACTCTCTGTTATGGCATGTTCATGGTCTACATCTCCAACATGAGGGGCAGAACTTGAACCAGTTCTAGAGCGAATTCCAGCAGGAGACACTGAATTGGGGGAAGCAGAAGCTGCATTAGAAGGAGCTGTGGAAACCGCCCGCGACCCGTTTTGGCTTTCTCCCTCAGCTTGGATGGCATCTTCATCAGCAGCGGCCTCGGCGTCTCCAGAATCACCGTTTACAGCCGTCGTGGCTGCTGGGGCCTTTCCAAGCTTACGTTTCTGACCTTTGCCTCCTTCACTACCATCAGCAGCCTTTCTTTTATTGGGATTTTGTTCTATGCGCAGGCGCTCTTGTTCTTCTGCCTCAGCTTCGACTTCGGCACGGTCTCGGACAGTAACATCCGGAATCAGAGGCGATAAAGTTGCAGTTTTCTTGCGCATTGCAATAGCATGAGCACGGAGAAAGTGTCGCGGATCTGAGTTATACGTCAAACAGTTTTGCCAGATGAGATTCAGGTCATCGACAAACTCATTCTTACTGTTGTACTGAAGCATCCGAAGTTTGCGCGAAACCGTATTGAGATCCATAGGCTTCTTGATAATTTGATAGTAGTTTGGCGCATCCCGTTTGTTCACCTTATTCAAAAAAGCCGTGGAATGCTCGGTCGTATTTCGCAGTTCTTGTACAACCTTGTCACAGGCCTCATATAGCTCCTCTTGGCCTATACGTTCTTCACTAGCCCATTTGGAGCGATTTTTGCGCACGTCACTGATGAGATTCCGTAGCTCAATATCAGTCACATGCAGCTCAGACCATTTTGACTCAATAGTGCCAAGCAGGTGCTTCAAGCTTAGGCTTGCTGATCCAAACTGAGCAGTTTTGGCCAACGCCGCAAGCTTACTCGTCTCGCTGGCCGCCCTGCTTGTTCCAGGATCATTTGCACCTTCACCAGGGGTGTCAATCTGCTCATCGCTCGCTCGCAGTTGACGATATCGCTGTATCGTTTCCTGGTCTGTGTCGAATGTGTGGTACATCTTAGAGCAGTTTTGAAGAGTGAGCAATCGACCTCGCGGATCGGGCTCACTATCCTCCTCCTTTGACTCTACAATAAGCACGGCAGGAGCTTCACGAGACTCAGAGTCATTATCCTTCTCGTCTTCATCATCTTCATCATCATAATCCTCTTCATCATTTTTGGCAGAACTTGGTCTCTGGTCACTCAATGGTGGCTTTTCAGGGCCGGAAGTATTATCCGCTGTGTTGTTGCGAAGACCCTTAGAAAGGTCAACGTCACCTAATCGCTCTAGTTGCGAATCCCATAGCATATAACGGACCCGAAACGCCAGCGCCACGGGGTCAACGTCTACAGTGGCCGGAGTCGTATCATCCGCGTTTGCAATGCGCAACTGGCATGGGATCCGCCCCTCGAGAAACAAAGCCCAAGTGTGCTCTTTCGCGTTAAGCGCGGCCTCAAAAAATTGGTGCTCGTGAGGTGTCAAGAAGCTAGCCCAACGACCGCTGGCCTCCAACTCTTTTGCGAGCTCGCTTAAGCGCGCCGGAGACGCGTCGGCGAGAGACCACATTGGTATGTCGCGGAAGTGACGCTCGATTAGGTAAAGTGACAATATAGATGTTATTATATTCAGGCTGGCCTGACACACTGCGGTTGGGCTAATATTAGATTCCGAAATTGTAGTGCAGGGTACTTTAAAACCTTTGGAATTTACAGCTATATATTGAATTTTCTATTCATATTTACTCGCTAGCCATTTGTGTCATGTGCGTAGGTTAACTTGCGAGCGTAATATTTCGCATTCCAAATCACCTGTGTTTCCAGAATTGATACTTCCGCCGATGTATATCGCAACATATATCTTCGTTGTTTTATTCACTTAGTTAACTTTGAGAATTTAGCCATTGCCTCATCATCCGATCAGGACAATCACTGAGCCGCGTGCCAGAGCTTCGAACGATAGATGTGTGGATGATACACAAAGCGTTTCTGGAAACTTGTCCACGTAAACAACGTGGACGTCTATACAACGCGGACGTAATTGCATTTATAGAATTACTAGCGTGTACAAGCGGCTTCCGTGGTCATTTCAGACCACAAATAGATACTTTTTTGTCAACGATAGCAGAAGCTCAACCCAAAGCTTAAATCTTGCCCTTGAGAAGGTTTCCAATAATATTGCAAGCACTAACACGCACCGTCTTGTACAAGGTAAAGAAGTCAAACGTCGATGTCAGAACCTCAATAGTGCCAAAAGGCAGCATAGTAGGAATGTAGCCCTGCGCGAGCTCGAGGGCAAAGGAGCCAGCAGGCATGCGGTACTGCTTGTTCACGCCGTACGGCAAATGGTGTTGGTCACCAGGCAGGTATCTCTCGGCCTTTGTCGCATTGGGCAAGGCAGCCAATTGCTCTCCATAGACGATTGTGAAGTAGTCGTCAGCGAAGTGCGTACCCGTGTGGCCTTCTGTGCCTACCGCCGTACCGAAAAAGATAAGGTACTCGGAGATGGATGCGTGAAGCACAATCATGGATCCCATGGCATTGCCAGCATTGTTGAAAAGCCAGTTGTCTGCCTTCATGTCTTCGATGTAATCGGGGTACTCGGCTTTCAAGCCCTTGTGGACGCTTTCCATGACCTTCTCAGCAGACGCATCAATATCAAGCGAGTTCAGCGATTCCTTCACAATGCGCTGCAGCGAAGGAGCGTCAAACACGTAGTGCTTCGGCAGATGATTCAACATAACATACTCAAGGCCTTTGAGTACACCAACGAATAAAGGAATAATGCAAGCCAGCCTGAAGAGATTCATTTATTTGATCTTGTGCTTGCAGTGTGCTTGTGTCGTTCTACGAGCGCGCCCTTCGAGGAATTGAAGCCAAGGTCACCTGCCACATGCCGCTGTGTGCCTAACCCTGAAAAATTCCTTAGTAATTGTAAATTTCAATATCACAGTTGCACACAGTACATTGCAAATAGGCCGCCTGAAAACTCGGTGAGAACAGAGATCAAATGTTGTTCCAACCAGTGGAGTCAATCACGCCGCTCTCATCGGGTGGCCCGGTAAGCATTGTGAACAATCTCATTGCTACTACGTTCGAAGAGTCTGTGCTGGTCACAGATGTGGATTCTGGAAAAGTTCTGCACCGGTTTGAGGGAGATGGTGAAACCGTTTCAGCATTAGAGATTTCGCCTGATCAGATGCTTCTAGTGGCTGCCTCACGCTCTTTCCAAATACATATCTATTCGTTGGAGTCTGGGGAACTTCTAAAGACGTTCGTGAAGGCGCACGACAGCGCAATCATGTCGCTGAGTATCGACGCAACGTCTACCCTCGCTGCCACTGGTGGTGCAGAAGGTGCTGTGAAGGTTTGGGATCTCCGCAACCATCGTCTCACGCATAACTTGAAGGGGCATGGCAGCATTGTCACGTCACTAAGTTTCTACGGTCAGCTTAGCAGCACTAGTTGGCGCCTTGCTGCCGGTGCCGACGATGGCAAGCTTATTGTTTGGGATCTCGTGAAGTCAAAGGTGCTGGCAAATCTAGAAAACCATACGAGCACCGTCACGTCATTGAAATGGACGTCTAATGGTGACTCTCTTCTCAGCGGTGGTCGCGATAAGGTATTATCCATTTGGACAAATTTGAAACTGAGCGCAACGATTCCCGTTCTTGAGGATGTTGAAGCGGTTGGAACAGTTCAGGGACGTATTGTTACCGGCTCTCCGCAGTCAGTGCGTATCTGGTCATTGTCAGCTGAAGTCGTTAGTAAATGGGATTTGAACTCTGAGGAGAGTGAATTGGTGAACCTGATTCAGTACGGGGATAGTCGTATCTATGCTGTACTCTCTGACCAGTCTATGGTTGTGTTAGAGGTTGACGAAAGCGGGATCATCGAGCAGGTGGGTCACCTCTCGACGAATCATGGAGAAATAATTGATTTGCTTGTCTCCAACAGGCGTGCGGCGCTAGCTACTAACTCTAAGGATGTTCGCTTAGTCGACCTTGATGGAAACCTTCTGCAGTTCAAGCCATTGGTGGGCCACAAAGATATTGTTATCAGCATCGATGTCCTTGGCCGATGGTTAGTATCTGGTGGTAAAGACAAGGAAGCTCGTTTGTGGGACATAGAAATTGGTGAATGTAAGGCTGTATTCACGGGTCACACGGGTTCCATCGGAGCTGTCGCGCTCAGTCGTGGAGGTGAGATTCCCCAATTCGTATTGACTGGTTCCCAAGATTTGACTGTCAAGAAGTGGGGAGCAGATGGTGAAGCCGAGTACACACGAAAAGCTCACGATAAAGACATCAATTCGCTGGACGTTGCTTCCAGTAATCGGCACTTCGCTACGGGTTCGCAAGACCGCACCATCAAGATTTGGGATGTCGGTACAGGTGAGGTAGTCGGGCTTCTGCGCGGACATCGCCGAGGAGTCTGGAGTGTCCGGTTTGCGCCGCAGAACACGCTGATCAGTGGTTCGGGTGACAAAACAGTGCGCATGTGGAGCCTCAATGATTACACTTGCATTCGCACCTTTGAAGGCCACATGAACTCTGTTCTGAAGGTCGTTTCGTACGATACTCAGCACATCGCCAGTGCCGGTGGTGATGGCCTTATCAAGCTCTGGGATACCAAGACTAGCGAGTGTGTTTCAACACTGGACGGTCACGAAGAGAAGGTTTGGTCACTCACCAAGTCGCAAGAACAGCTTGTTTCGGGTGGTGGTGACGGAGTGCTTAAGGTCTGGCAGGACTGTACCGAGGAAGAGCAAATCCGTGTTGAGAAAGAGGAAGAAGAGGAGCTTGAACAGCAACAGGAGCTTGAAAATAGCGTGCGCGCTCACGAATGGGAGAAGGCTATTATGCTGGCACTTAAGCTGAATAGGCCGCTTCGATTGCTGAAGCTATTTTCCGAGGTGGCTGATCAAAACGAAGAGGGCTCTATTTCTGGCCTCTCTGTTGTCGACAAGGTTTTGCAATCCCTAGAAGGTGCGCAGCTGCTCAAACTCCTTGAACGCCTGCGCGATTGGAATACGAATGGTCGGACCAGTCTTACAGCTCAGAAAGTGTTACATGTTCTTCTAAAGGGCCCAGACTCACAAGAGAAAATGAGCGACGCGCGCGTGCTCAAGATTATTCATGGAATTATCCCGTACACTCAACGGCATCTTACGCGCACCGAAGACATGCTGGAACGCAGTTATGCACTCGATTACACGATCAAGGAGATGACTATATAAATGTGGCGCATAATTTTGATTTTAGTAGGCCATCTAATGCTATCATTTCCTGTCCATGAAAGTGAAGTACCTCTTAACCTCTGCTATGGTACCAACCGGATGTGTTGGCGTTAATCAAGCTGAGTTCGACTCTCCACATTTATTATAGTACAATAGTTGTCACTGTACGAGTACAAGTGGCAGCTTCATAAAAATCTGGTGTCAAATCATTAGGTAAAGACTGAATTGCTCTCGCCGTGAAGCCTGGCGTGTCCTATGTACGCTTCTGCGTGGCCTAACCCTGATGATGCCATCGGTCGATCGGCCGCATTGTGCGCGAAGGAACATAGACCGACTATCAGAGACTGAATAAATTGAAGGTCTTCGTCAAAACAAAGAAATTGAGAATCAACCACGTACAGAGCTTGGTTATATTCTAAGATTACGCGCTAGATGGTGACGCGTGACGCGTTCAGGCCTCCGGCTAGGGCGTTCAATGAACCCTTAACGCGTTCAAACACGACCGCGCTCCCGATATAAGGACCATGTAGGAACGTGAACGGGTAAAATTACGGCTGGAGGAGGGGCGCGAGGGTTCGGCAAAAGATTTGCATGGTCGCTATGGGTGCTAGGACTGCCTATTGGTTTAATCACCGCTACGCTTATCGTTATTGATATCTTGCTCTGTCGGATCGTCGGAAACGGGCCTATCGGCTAGAGCACCGTCCGCGTTTTCCTGTTGAAAACAATTATCTGCGAGCCGGCTGCATGAAAGCCGCATCTCCTGGCGTCATCCGCCCGATCAGGGTAGCTGTGGAAGGGTCGAACCATTGGCATCAGGGCTCGGGTTCTCGCGGCACATGGTCATCGCCAGATTCGAGCCGCCAAGGCTTCAATGCTGGTCACTTTTATGCCGGATTGGCATAATGGACAATTGCCAAAGCTCATAAGTAACTTTTGCTATCTGCTATGAGTACACCGCGTCTGTAGATCACGCAGTAATCGGCCTCAGTACGCTATGACGCGTCTGCTGCATCTTCTATTTTGGGTCACCTAAGCGCGCCTCAATCTGGAAAACAAAAACATAGACGCGATAGCAAATAATTAAGTGGTACACGGCCCAAACCCTTGCGCCAGCCGGGGTCCGGGCAAATGCAAAGTAAGTAATAAAACCTGCGCAAGGCTCGGTATAAATAAAGTCCGGACGTACGACTAAGCTCGTTTTGTCGTCGCCGGGGCCGCAAACTCATATCCAACATTTGAGTTGCAGAGCCATTTGGCGGAAGTTCCCTTAAACATCGTTGGATACCTTTGATATCCTCAGCCCCCAAGGTTTCTCAATACGGCTCTTGAACTCGAGAGGAATACACCAAGACGGTGAAGAGCTCTAACGAGAACTGAGGGGAAGCTTGCGTGCAAAACCGCAAATCAAAGGTACAAATATATCTTTGTCCCATATACCCGCATTCCTTTTTGTTTGTTTTTTGTCTTCTTCCTGATATCCATATACCCTCGCCAGCCAAGACTTGCTTTGTTAAACTGTTAAGTGCTCGTCATGGCTAACAATGCTTCCGACAGCTTTTCTTTTAACACTCCAGGCCGGCCAAGAGGCCTCCGGATACCGCGTCTGAGCCCGGGAGGCTCAGACGTTGAAGACGACATGTCACCCTGCAAACCGCGTGTGCCAAGTGTATCCAATCAAACTAGCACGGCATTACAAGACGTGGGCTCGCGTGCCAATGTCCAAGTCAATCGTGTTGCTAACGAGCTGAACTTGGCAGATGTTATGGCTGATATGACGGAAACCTGCCACATTTCGACAAGGAGGCCACAGCAGAGAGGTACGAACCCCCATTTAGCACTGCACGCAGGTCGTGCAAGCTCGCTGCCATATCCCCCGCAGCTTTTTCGTAATTTCGACCCGCTACACACAGCGCCTCGTGCCGCTGCTGTATCTTCAAGTCCACTACAGAGTCCGTTGGACTCTCCTGTCACGTCTGCAGCTGCCTCACCGACAGCCACGCCGCTAGACGATCCGTTCAATTTGAGCGGCCAAATGAGTGTCAACATTGGCAGCCTTGCGCGTTGTCAGTCGTCCAATTCTTTGACGTCGCCTTCCGTGTGCACCGAGCTGGAATCGGAGCTTGGTAGCGAGGTCGACACCGACATGGACTCCGAAACAGAACCTGACACCGAGGTGGAGCAAGAAGCGTGTGCAAAGACTCGACGAGAAATGCAGCTGCAGTCTCAGGCACTTCATGCTCAACGGGTGCCAATTCAACATCAGTTTTACAAACATCTGAATGCGCAAGTTAGCCAGCCAGGCTTCATGCCTCCTAGTACGGCGAGCGCCTCTCATCAAGCACGCGAAACGTCAACCCCAATGGTCCGTCCTCGATATATGTATCATGCCTCGAATCGGTCTGCCATTGGAATCTCTTTCTCGGAGAATGATGATGATACTAACGAGGATACAGACTTCTTCAAAGATAGCACGAGCCCGGCGCCGGCGCCGCGTGCAATGAGATCATCATTTAACAGGGCGGCGCGGATGTGGATACCGCCCTCGAAGGTGAGGCGCACACAGAGCATGTTTGCAACGCCTGAGCAGTTGCTACATGAGCAGGTGGGTCATATTGGGCGGCCAATGAATCGCCTGGGCCAGCCGGACGATACCTTTACCGGGATAGTTGGCACGCCGGCTTGTCCTCTGGCGACTTACACTGTGAAGCAGGATCCGTTCAAGCGCATTGATCATAGAACTCTTTGCAAGTTGCTAGATGGAGATTTCAATGATTTCTTTGCGGAGGTTGTCGTGATTGATTGCCGTTTTGAATATGAATACGAGGGTGGTCACATTTCTGGAGCTGTGAACGTAAACAGCAAGAAGCAGCTTGAGCAAGTCCTGTTCGAGGAGCGTGATTGCAGCTTTGATCGATCTGTTTTGCTTGTTTTTCATTGCGAGCACAGCGCGTATCGCAGCCCGCTTCTTGCTAGTCATCTCAGGCAATGGGATCGGCATATCAATGCGCCTCATTATCCGAAGCTATTTTATCCCGATGTTGTTGTTCTGGACGGTGGTTATTCCGAGTTCTATGCGGCGTCATCGCATCGTTGTCAGCCTCAAAACTACGTGGGAATGGATCACCAGGAGCATCGCGAGACTTGCGAAAGGGAACTGCTCAAATTTCGCAGCGGTATGCGAGCCCGGAAAATGCCAACTAGCCACAGCGGCGAGTCCACGCCAAACTTGCTCGATTTCAAATTTCCCAAGCCAGCCCCAGCTTTACGTTCTGCTAGCGTCGCAGACCTTGAATTGCCACCCACTAAATCGAGTGCTGGTAATATTTTTGGCCTTTAACACTAATAATGAACACCGAATATAAAGTGAACGTTGAATGATTTTGCATGACGTTAACATAGCTCTTCGATGCATACCGAAATGCGATCTATCAGGTTATTATTAGATTGACTGATTGATTGCCGCAGCAATAGAATAACCGTGAATTTAAAGAGCCTGCTCAGGTCGTAACTGTGCTTTTACCGTCTTCGTCTAACCTATTCCCCTCTGGATCGGCCTCTTTATCAGTTTTGACGTCTGTTCTTACATCCTGCATGATGTCAGTTGCATTTTCGGCACCTTCTTCTGCAGATGCTGGCTCCATTTCATATTCATCGCGCCCAAAGATATGCTCTCTTTGTTCCCGAGGCATCTCAATTTTGCTACGCAATTCAGAAACAGTACTCAAAGTGGAATTTGTGAGATCGAGGCGTCTTTTGAGCTCCCGCTTCTCCTTCTGTATGTCTTCCTCCAGCTCAGTAACTTCGTTTTCAAGGATTGTTCTCTCCTCTGTTAGCTCAGCTTGTGTGCGGTTTAGAATCATGCGCACCTCCTCACCACCTATGTCTATCCACTGTGGCTGCTCAAAGCTTTCTTTAGCGAGTCTTACTATTTTCTCCTCTGCCTGGTATTTGCTTTTCAAAGCTTCAAGCTCGCGAGACTTAGATTCCAGCTGGGTTTTCAGATCTGATATGCGACTTTCGTACGTTTGGGCTAATGACTCGGTTTTTTCTTTGTCTTCAACAAAAGCTTCATGTCTTAACCTCAAGCCAATAAGTATGTTACGGAATTCTCGTAGTTCTTCAGACAAATCAGGTTTGTCTGTGCTTTCAGCAGATGCAAACAGCTCTTGAAATACTTGGTTGCTGCGCAGGCTCGAGCCGGACTCTTGAAAACCATTCAAGTCAGTACCACCCACAATGCCGCTCATCTAGACTCAGGGAAGATACTAGAGTGTCTGGTATCTGCAATAAAGCGTCCAAATCGATGGGTTCCGTGACTTTCAAAGGTCGTGTCGAGCACTTAGGGCTATAATTGCAGGGCTCCGTGATACACGCAACATATGTCAACAACAGGAACGATTAGGTGTCAAGTGAAACAAGCACGCTTGGGCTTCTTGAGGTCGATACCCAAAACGACGGAGTAAATGTCCGGAACTGCAGCTGATCGCGGCGGTGGCATAAATGAACTGGAGGCCATAGCATCGGGGGACATACCACTGGCCTTCCCGTTCAAATTCGAAACCCCCACTGATGCAGCATCTCCATATAGCCTATGTCTTGCCTTCTTTCCAGAGATTGAGACTCTTCCCTCGCTTGACTTTCAAACAAGTCAGACATTGTATCTTCCAGAAGCAATTGCTTCATTTGTAAAGACGCAATGTGAATTGTGTCATTGGACGCGTGAAGCTGTATCTGGTGATGAATCTGCCAAGTCGCTGTTCGCAAAAATATGGCTGCGCAAAACCGATGAAAAATTCAGGCGGCTTGATTCCATCTCACACCTCAATGATGTAAACAGCGCGTGGTTCGATGGTATTGTGCGTGTTCTGCAGTTGTGGAGAAAACTGGACACCACAAACGAGCTTTCACTCTTGCAATTCGAGCAAGAGAGTGCAGAGGTCATTTTTGACGGGCTCATCAATATACACCCACCAGGATGGTCTCTACGCCAAAAACTAGACTTTCTTGTGTTGCCTTACCTACGGTATGTGGATCGTGTTGATTTGATCCAGACTTGGATTTCAGGAGCCCATGATCTGGAAGATGTCGCTGACGCGGTCTTTGTTCCTGAGCTTGGGTCCGCACTTCTTCAGCTGTGCTTGTCAACCTCAAGCAAAGAGTGGCCACTGGTTCAACGTGTGATTGAGAATATGCGACCGATACAACTTCCATTATCTGAGCGCTCAGTGAATTGGGAAACCTTGCTTGAGCCAACAGAAAACTCTCTCAATTTTTTTGGTAAGCTTGTGGCGGCCGCCAAAACTACAAAGCTTTCAGACTTCAAATTTCAGCAGCTAGCGGAATGGACGCTTGGAGATCCGACAATGCAACTAGATCTCCTGATACGGTTTCTAGACACACACAAGCACGTCAGCCGACAGGAGCTTGAAGTACTTCGGGGAAGCGTGTTCGCTAACATTTCTGAAGAGGTATTTGCAACAAAGGTAATTCAGACTACTTTGGCATCCAGTCGATTCATGTTTTTAAAGTCATTTTCGAGTGACTATTCTAACATATTGAGAAGAGAAGTGGACCTTATGGTGGAGCGTTTTGGCACTCCTGAGGGGGCTGACTTGTCGCTACAGCATGTGCTAACAACTCTCGAACTTGTCGATGCTGATTCCGCCACCACCACAAAATTTGAGCGCCTAAATCAACTACAGTCGGTATTTGGAATCGATCCTGTTTTTGCGCTGAACAATCCACCCATGGAACTCGTGCGATACGCTCTTGAGCACGGCTCCCAGGTCTACCTGCGTTTCTCCCAGCTCCAAAACATTGTTGCTGGTAAGTCTAATGGACCGAAAGTCGCAGAGCTGTGCATTGAGGCAGCACTCGCCGATGATGACTTTTCAGCTGCTTGTGAACTAATTGATCGGGATTTTGTCAAGGAAGACTCTCCAGGTGCATGGCTAGCTCTTTACGAGGTCGGGAAATACGTTTCGCCTCATTGGGACTTGCCGCGCCCCTTTGAAATACTACAAAAGCAACAACAGTACCTGTCACGCAGCTTATCGTTATGTCCTGAGGGTGATCTCGTCGGTGTTCTACGTGCCTGGTCAGTGCTAGAGCATGAACACGAAGAGGCCGAGCAAGAACGGCTTAGGGATGACGTACCCTCGGAACGTAGTACTTCCTCTGCAAGTCCGGCCGCAGATATAGCTGTCGAGAAGCCGCGTCAAGCGGGTGGACAGCTGTCAAGCCTGCTAGTTAGCGGCATCGGCTGGGCCATTGGCGCCAATCAGTAACCACCAGTATTTTTTAGACGTCTATAGTATTCGTGTACAACTTGGAGAGCTACGTTCTCTGCTCTTTCAATTGCTCATTCATATATTCGAAATCGCCGTTAGCCTAACTTCTTGGGAGTGCGCGTTCTAAAATTGTCAGCAGCCACTCACGCTCACCATATTTCCAAGACATGGAACGCGTCGCGACGCGCTCGGAGTCTTTCGACACGTTCAAACAGCTTCCTGGCTACGGACAGCAGTACACGAGTTTATATTCCGTGCGTTTAGACTTACTGCGTCCTGCGCTGCATCCGCCACAGTCATGGTCTCAATCAGGCAAGCACGTACGTCGAGTGCTGGATCTGGATGAGCATAAGCCCGCTTGGATAGTCGGGACAATCACTCGTGAGACGGCGTATAAGCCCAACATACTCGAGGATCTGAAGAAAATCACGCACGGTCTTGCACCGGAAGTACGACATCGCTATTGCACTCCTCAGGATAAAATCTACCTGGAAGATGATCACGGAAGAATTGAGATCGTCGGAGCAGTCAAGAAACGTGAGTTTCTTGTAACCGGAATAGTAGTGGCTCTGTTTGGGGCCCAGAATGCGATTGGCGAGTTTGAAGCTCTTGAGGTCACATACCCGTCGTTGCCCGCACCAGCACCAATACAAGCGGATAGTAAAAAGTCTGAGTCGGGTCGCAAAATAGCGTTTGTGTCGGGGCTCTACCTAGATGATGCTGAACACCAGGGTCCAGCGCTACAGATGCTCATTGAGCATTTGGCAGAGTCACCGGAGATTTCCCGGCTAATTATTTGCGGTAACTCCCTGACCGCGCCTAAAGAAGAACTCGTGGGCTCGCGTATACTTCGTCCTTCGACATCGTCAGACTCTCTCAGCTGTCTTGACTCATCTCTAGCCATGCTAGCATCATTGATGCCGGTGCATGTTATGCCCGGCTCCTCAGACCCTACTACAGTAGCATTCCCTCAGATGCCATTGCATCCTTCATTGCTCAAATTCGCGAAGCCGTTGCTTTCCAACCTGGCGCTGAACCTTGCGACGAATCCTCAGAATTTTGTTATCGATGAGAGAAGTATCCTAGGTACATCTGGACAACCCATACAAGACTTGTTGAGGTACACATATGAAGGTGATGGACTAACTGAGCTTGAATTACTACACAAAACTTTGCACTGGGGACATGTAGCTCCCACAGCGCCGGATACACTTTGGTCATACCCATATGTGGATGACGACCCCATGGTGCTTCGCGAGTTACCTCACGTATATTTTGCGGGAAACTGTAGTAAGTTTGCCAGTGATGTCAGAGACTCAGTGAGACTTATCTGTATCCCAGAGTTCCGTACGACGAGCACAGCTGTACTGCTGGATCTGGATACACTCGATGTTGAGCAGCTTCAGTTTGCTTGAAAAAAGAAATTATAAATAGTTGTACACTTAACTTGGCCAAGCCTGAACTAGCCTCGCACTTGTTCGTGCCTCGTACGTGAGCGTTTCGTATCTCGTTCGAGATCTGCTAGGAACTCATCGCCATTGATATCTGAACTGAACATCGGTTCACTAGCATCGCTCTTCCAAGATGGGTCAGATGAGATGTCCTGATTAGCGATGTCATCGTATGCAAATTGAACTCTTGGTTCAGACTCCCGGCGCCGTTTTGAGCGGGTGGGCTTTGATGATGTTTCGTGCAAATCGCCACTATAGTACGTTGTAGTAGACACCGGCTTGTTCAGATTCTCGAAGTACGATTCTGCATTCTCAATTTCCTCGTCTGTGACCTTTTCAAGGCCCTTATAGAAGTCGAGCACCCTAGTATCGACCATCACGGACCTCTCATTAAAGCGATGAATTTGCAATCCTTCAAGGCAGGTCGCGCGACTGATCGCAACATACGCCTGGCCTTTTTCGAAGATATGCTGCAAGTTAACGCTGACATACGGAAGAGTCTGGCCTTGAGCTTTGTGGATACTGAGGGCCCATGCGAGTAGGAGCGGTATTTGTGTACGGCTGGCAATGACGCGATCCTGACTATCTGTGACACTCCATGTCTCGGGTCGAACCATCATATAGCGTATGGTGCCCTCGCGAGTTCCAAAACGAACTACTGGCCACACAACAGTAGATTTTGCCTGCTGCAGAGAAAGCTGCTCCGCAAGTTTTCGCTTGCGGTTAGCAACTTCAGAGTCCCCATAAGCGCCAAGAAGCTCGGCAGGGTAGGCTTTACTATCAACTTCATCGATGTCCTGATCATCGGCACGAGCACGATCGCGAGTATTTTTACGCTCTTTGAGTCCCATATCCTCAGCGGACATGAAAGCGACGATTTTACCAATGGAGCCATTCACGATCGTATCATCGATGTTCTTGATCATCATGACTTGGGCTCCGAGCTTCAATCGAACCCGCTCCTCGGCTAAGGATGTTATGTTCAAATTCACTTTCTCACGTTGACCGTCGGGAGTCATTTCGTCGTAGCAGTCGTACTCATAAAGTGTACCATCTAGACGCAGCAGTGCCTGATCGTTTGCTGTGTTCACGTCCTTGCGACGCGGAAATAATTTTGTGGGTACGATACCCTTCGGCATTTTTGGCGGCCTAACGAGACTGCGAAAAAGCTCTGCCGTTTCTGGCTTTACTAGTCCGACACGAAGCTCGTTTAAAACATTAGCAAATTTTGGATCCGCTTGACGGAATACCCGCGTTAAGTTCACAGTACGATCAATCAGCTTATTCCATATACCTGACTCGAAGCAATACTGCTGCGTGACGCCTGTATTCTGCCCATAACGATCTGGGACGGGGGGGAGCTGAAACAGATCACCAGTGAATACTAACTGTATGCCGCCAAACTTGATATTATTGCCTCTCACACCCCGCGCAATCGCTTCCAGCTTCTCGAGTAGATCCGACCGTAGCATTGACACTTCGTCGACGAGCAAAACCTTGACATTACGCCATCGGCTCATTGACCGCTGATTGCGCTGAATCTGCCGTATATGATTCTCCACGGAGTCCTGACCAAGGCCAATGCCTGCGAATCGATGCAGAGTCATGCCGCCGATATTACACGCGGCAATCCCGGTAAGCGCCGTCACAGCAATCTCGTCGCGTCTATATCGAGAACGCAGCTGAGAAATGATGCATCGCAAGAGTACCGACTTGCCAGTTCCGGCAGCACCCGTGAAAAAGATGTTCTTTTCACCATTCAGAACAGTATGAAGTACGGCTTTTTGCTCACCGCTGAGCATTAGTCCCGGGTTCGACACAATCTGAGACACAACATTGTGTCCGTCGTCTGCAACATCCTGTGTAGAATGCCGCTGAGTCTGTGTGGCGGAATCCTCGATCAACTGATCCTCCGGGAGTGCTTCTTTCGTTTTCGCGCCATTCTTTGCCTCAAGTTCTCGCGGTGACTCGGGAGGCGCTGCAGTTGTTAGCAGAGTTTGAGGAGAAGACGGTTTGCAAAGAATGCGCCAGAGAGACTTCGGGGGCTCCGCCGCTCCCGCCCTCTCATATGTCTGCCCAGCGTCAGGATTGACGGCTGTTGATGGAATTCGTTCTGCTCGTCTGATGTATGAGCGCGATGCAGACATTCGAGAGAATAGCGGGGCGGAGCGGCCTATGTATGCTCTCTGTATACGTAATAACACTCTCACTTTGCGAGGCAAGCAATGCCGCGCGAGTCTGGTTCTCTAATGTGGATGCCGTGGCGATTCAAACAATAACCTGTTTAGCAGAGTCCTCCTGGGTTTCGCGACTTAATGCATCCCCTCGCCCTTACCTTGATTTTGATCGAGAGCACACCTTGGAAAAGACGTTTGTCGCGGATGTTTCTGCAATTAGCTATAGATTCTTGTACCTATAGTTTCCCTCAGTACAACATGTAGAAAGCTCAGTTCGTTGCTCTACATTGTGTCTATTTTACGTTGAGCAGTCGCGCCTCGCCATCTTCCATTGTGGGTTAGGTCTGGAGACACAAGTCTTAGACACCGCGTTCCCTGAATGCCTTTGAGACTCTCTAGGTGTGCTATGGTGTGTGATGTATGACTAACCCATCAAGGTGATCTCTCTGTCTGCCGGACTAACTTTGGAACACGCGCACCAATGACTCTGGAATTCAGGGACCACCAAGTGCTTGTTGTTGCGCCACGCTCGCAAACAACGCACTTCCAGATGGGCTTGGGCGAGTCCCTCACGCCTGCCTCATACGAGGTTCCCACTGTGGTTTACAAAGACAGCGCGACGGGGAAGTTCAAAACGACCCCTTCGGAGTCTGAAGCAGACACCCCGATCTATCCAATTGTACAGGGCACAATAGTCAATGAGGAAGCTTTCCATTATTTCATTAAAATGGTTTACCGGTCCGTAAAGTCACTTGACGGGCTTCCACCGGCTCTCTACATTGTGGCCAGCTTATCTTGGAATCGCCGGCAAACCGAGCGTCTTGCGCGCTATCTCTTTGAGGAAGTCGGCATCCCAGCTCTCGAGTTCAGCCTTCAAGGACTCAGCACCGCGTACGCGTTTGCCACAAGCGATTGTCTTGTAATTGACGTGGGCTACCAAAAATCAGAGATATCCGCCGTTATTGGTTACGAAGTCAACCGCAATGCATCGTTTGTTGTCCCGAGCGGTGGCGAAGATGTTAACAAGGCTCTTCAAAAGCGGCTCCCGCGCCTCAGCCCAGATCAAATTGAGGACCTTAAGCGATCATCTATTTACGCCGTATTCAGCGCCGACGAGAGGCTGCAGGACCAGGCTGCTCAGCTGATGGATGAGGATGAAGGTGTTGTTGACATTGCTGCCATTGTTTCCAGTGGTCGTACGCGAGAGATTCTCGAGCGCAGAGAGAAGCTGAAGCAGGGAGAGGTGCATGAGGTTACAAACGCGGAACTCAACGAAAATACATTTGTGGACCGCAATGGTGAGACGATTACTGTGGGGCGCGAGCGGTTTGAGGGCTCTGAGGAACTCATGGAAGCTATCACAGCCGCCATCGCCGATGTGCTTAGCGGCTTGTCTCCACGGGAGCAGGGCCATGTTTTTGAGAATGTCATTTTCACTGGTAATGGGTCCCTTATTACTGGATTCCGTGAACGGCTCGCGGAAATGATCGAGTCGCGATATGTCATTCGTCCTCGTGGGCCCACTGGCGTCATCGCTCACGCTGAGGACGCCGACTCACACGCACAGGGCCCTACCGCGTTGACCATTGTGCGACTGCCAGATCACTTTCCAGAATGGAAAAATCATAGGTGGGAAGACTACCCGTTCTTGGGAGCTCAGATTGGTGCCAAGCAGGTGTTTACGACTGGTATGGAAGGTGTCTTCGTCAGTAGACAGGACTACAATGAAGTCGGCCCCGCCTGTGTGTGGGATATCTTTTCCTAATTGATGTGTAAATTAGTCTTAACGTTAAAACTTGTCCCTCAGCAAACCTGAAAGGCGAATTGCTATCAATTGTTACTGCATCGTTAGTATGATACAGAAACACGCTGGAGCGCCTTAACACCTCTCTGTCCACTACTGCTATTTCTCAAGCGAGTTGTTAAGCTTATATCATCATTTCCATGCTGATGGTTTAGTATTTGGGACTTCGCGATCTCGTAATCATGGTTCCATCTTAATTAAGGAAGGCTGTAATTCTCACAGGCGGCCGAGTTCCAATCTAAAAGAAGGTGCTCCACTGACCTTTTCAGCACACGCAGGAACACATGTCAACGGATGGACCCAGATAGTGATCTTTCCCGAGCAATCCGCTCAATCGTGCAGGACACAGTAAGATCGGAGCTTCAAAAATTTAAAGATGAAGAACTCGCTCCACTAAAGAGCGCGATGAATGAGTTCATGCACAATCAAAAATCCGAACACGACTTCGAGTTGCCTCCTTCAGCTTTCCCCTTGGGGAGTCCACATACGAAGCCACTAAGCCCCTCAATGGCGGCACGACAACTGGGTGGATCAAGGTCACCTTTACAGCCCAGTGCATCTGGAGGGTCACATAACTCGACGGCGCCATCATCTCCCAATTTATTACAGCGTGTTAGTTCCAAAGTGGCTAGTACTACATCAGGGTTTCTATTTAGTGCCCCCAGTGCTGGAGGCGCCTCTGGTACCGGAAACAGTGTCCATAGCGCAGCTGGTGGCAACAACTCAGGGCTGGGTCATAGCCATGAGGTTGGGGTTCCCTTGGGGCCCAGTGGGTCTAGTACTAGCCTAGTGGAGTCTACTCGCGCGAAGTCATCGAGACCTGCAGATGTTGTCGGGCGTGGTCCTGTGACCGTACGCCGCAATTCTGGTCTGTCGCGCTTAACAGACACTAGGGCCGAGGATGATTTGTACGACATTAGCATCCCTCGTGGTCTGGTTGAGGGCCTACCATTCCTGCGCATTACGCATAACAAAAAGGTGCAGCGCACTTTGAAGATAGACCAAGAAACTGGTGTGATGTCCTGGAACACAAAACAGTCCTCGCGACTGAGTGTAGACAGAATCTGTGAAATATATGTTGGCGAACAGGCGCGGAACTACCGCGAGGAGTTCCGCGTGAGTGCAGAGCACTCGTCTCGATGGGCCACTATCATCCACCAGCGGTCTAACGACGCCAAGCTCCGAGCGCTTCATCTCATTATGGCCAACCAGAACGAGTTTGACACATTCATCGATTGCCTCTTGCGCCTCGTTCGCTACCGGCGCGAGTTGATGAATGGCCTGTCTCAGGCCGGTAAGCATTTCGTGGACGTCCATTGGATGCGAAATAGCAGTGGAGACACTACCACGAACACTCAAGGAAAGGAGGAGCCGAAACGCCTCAGCTTTGCCCAAGTCATGAGACTGGCTAGACAGCTCCATGTCAATTGCTCATGGCACTATATACGTCAAGTTTTTGATGAGGCTGATGCCGACAATAGCGGCTTCCTGGACTTTCAAGAGTTCCAGGAGTTTGTGAGGCTGCTAAAGCGTCGTAGTGACATCAAGGATATCTACGAAAAGCACGAAATTGGCCAAGGTACTGTGAATCTTGTAAAGTTTTTCGAGGAGGTGCAAGAACAGCCGCTGCCAAGCTCGCTCAAACTACCATTGGAACGTCCACCAACATTAGAAGAGTTTACTCAGTTGCTCATGCCCTTGAAAGATAATAATGATATGATCAGCACTGCGGGATCAGAGCTGACATTGCCTCTCAACAACTATTTCGTTTCCTCCAGTCACAACACATACTTAAGCGGCAGACAAGTTGCTGATGGCTCCTCCATTGAATCCTGCATCAGAGCACTTCAGGACGGGTGTCGTTGCTTAGAACTCGATTGCTGGGATGGCGCTTCACATGCTCAATCACCCGTGGTGTATCACGGTCATGGCATGACTAGACTTTCAGGGAGCATAATTTTCAGCGATGTCATCGATGCAATACTCAAATACGCATTCATCTCCTCACCGTACCCACTCATATTATCACTGGAAATCCGATGTAGTGAGTCGAGCCAATTGCGCATAGTATCAATTTTGCGCACGGTGCTTGCTGGGTTACTGGTTACGGAGCGCCTCCCTGGCGATGATGGCTCTACACTTCCAAGTCCAGAAGCATTGAGGCACCGTATTCTTATCAAAGTTAAAGCGTCGAACGCGTCTGATTCTACTACAAGTAGCGAGGATGGTTCGTCTTTGTCTACATCAAGTCTTGCTACGGCGCGCAAGCGAAAACCGCGAGTAGTACCGGCATTAGCTGAGCTAGGTGTTTATCTCAGTGGTCATCACTTTAGCGGTGGTTTCCCTGATAACGAACCTAGCAACACAGTCTACTCTTTCAATGAACGCACCATCAAATCCATGTCGGCCAATGACCACAAGTTGCGCTCGTTAGAGAATCACAACAAACGCTATCTCACTAGGGTGTATCCTGCACCATATCGCATCAACTCGTCGAATTTCGACCCCATCTTCTTCTGGAAAGCTGGCGTGCAAATGGTGGCATTGAACTGGCAGAAATTTGACCTTGGGATGCAGCTAAATTGTGCATTTTTTCCTACTCGCGTTGGGTACGTTCTTAAGCCGACTTTTATGCGCGAAAGCACGAGTACTGAGACAGTTGACTCGACGGTGGAAAATCTAAGCCTTAACCCCCACAAGCTTGTGGTTAGCATTATTTCGGCACAGCAGTTGCCGCGGCCCAAGAATTTAAAGGATGCTGAGCCTTTCAGTCCGTATGTTGTTCTTGAGGTTCTTGGTCTTGGTCCTAATACAAGTCTAACACCGCAGTGGAGAACTCCTGCTGTATTCGATAATGGTTTCAATCCTATCTGGAACCATGCCTGTGAGCTTCAGATTGATGCTAAAGACTTGGATTTCGCTTTTCTGCGCTTCTCAGTGGTTTCGGATGATAGGCCATTCGCCTTTTACACTTGTCGCGTCTTGACTATGCTCAGAGGTTATCGGCATGTTCCTTTAAGAGACTCACTGGGGGAAGATTTCATTTTTTCCTCGCTGTTTGTCAAGACAGTTCTGTCACACTAACATATGAAACCCGCGGCTATGTATGCAATGCTCCTTGTGTGACTGTTTCCTTCTCACCCATCATTCCTTGCTAGGAGCTACTTATAATGCTTGATACACATTCTCCATTCATGACCTTTTGTTGCGCACGCTATTCACGACGCCGATGTTTTCTAACTGGCTTCTTTGTATCCTTACTTCGAGGCGAAGATGTATATTCTTCTTGCACCGCGGGCCTAGTTGAGCGCTTGCGCGTTTTAGAATCAGCGTCACTGCCATTTTGTCTTTGTTCTGACTCCAGAGTAGTATCTGAGCCGGTTGGTTTCTGTTGTTGTTGTGCAGCTTCGTGCATTCTCATAATAACATCCCATTCAGAGTCTTTGACCGGAGAAACAGATAATCGCGACCGTTTTACCAGAAACATGTTTTGCAGTGCAGATTCTGACTTGATGGCAGATAGCAAGACAGGTGGCTCGATATGCGATACGTATTCAAAGTCAACAACAACCCACTTTCCGTGTGGACTCTTGGGGTCATAGTAAGGCTCACTTGGATCTGACGCCGTTGTGTCCGGGTGTGCTTCTTTAACGACACGCATTGTGCCGACTATGCCTGGCTCCGAGCAGTTCGACCGGTAAAAAAATGCCATATCCCCGGATTTCATGGCATTCATGTACTTCTTGGCCTCATTATTCCGAACTCCATCCCATGAACTTGTCTTCTCTTTCTGGAGATCATCAATGGTGTATTTGACGTCCTTGCCTTTCACAATACGGGTATTGGGCTCAGCCTTAAGCAGCCACGGCATCAACAAGTGCTTGGTTGCAGGCTGTGCAGCTAGACTTGCTGGCCCTTACCCTTAGCTCATCGAGGATCTACAGAGCTCGAGCCTGTGTCACTTAGATAGTATGCACAGTAGTTCGGCACTGCTCATGAGGCCTCAACACATTTGAGCACCAGCTCGTACAATCTTCAGTGGCACTGTGACAAGACTCAAAGCAAACAAGGTGGAAGTCTAATTTTCATTACTCTATAAGAGAATAATAAAGTTAAGCTTTACGTACACTATGTTGAAAGTTCAAAGCTTGGGGGCTCCCAGACCAGTGGAAATGCCGGCAATGCGTACTGTCTTTGTCTCCAGATAGTTGTTAAGGACCTCTTCACCAAGCTCACGGCCAATACCAGAAGACTTGTAACCGCCGAATGGAAGCTCGGGGCTCAAGGCATTGTAAGTGTTCACCCACACAGTTCCCGCCTTCAGGTTGTTGGCAACATAGATGGCCTTTTCGATGCTAGTAGTGTGAACACCGCTAGCAAGACCGTACTCGCTGTCGTTGGCGTACTTGAGGGCCTCGTCGGCGTCCTTGAACTTGACTACAGCGAGTACTGGGCCGAAAATCTCCTCGCGAGCAACCGTAGAGTCCTTATCAAGATCCACGAAGATGGTGGGCTGAATGAAGAGACCATCGCCGTCAATCTTAGCACCGCCAGTGAGCAGGCGTCCCTCGGTCTTACCACTCTCGATGTACTTCAGAACCTTCTCGTACTGCAGGGAGTTCGTCTGAGCGCCGTATGTGACCTCGGGGTCGAACGGGTCACCAACAACGAGAGCCTCGGCACGCGACTTCAGGGCCTCAATAAACTTGTCGTAAATTCCCTCCTGAACGAAGAGACGGGTACCAGCGCAGCAGACCTCACCCTGGTTGTAGAAAATACCAAACAGAGCGGCATCCAGAGCCTCGTCGAGCTTAGCATCATCGAACACGATGTTCGGCGACTTGCCGCCAAGCTCCAGAGTAACCTTCTTCAAGTTCGACTTCGCGGAACTCTCAAGGACACGACGACCAGTCAATGTTGATCCAGTGAACGCAACCTTCTTAATACCAGCGTGATTGGAGATTGCACCACCAACGGGACCAAATCCACTCAGAATATTCACCGCACCCTTAGGCAGCTCGGGAATGTTCTTAACAACCTCGGCAAAGAGCAGAGCAGTCAGAGGAGTCGACTCGGCACTTTTCAACACGCACGTATTGCCCGTGGCCAAGGCCGGGGCAATCTTCCACGAAACCATCAAGAGAGGGAAGTTCCAGGGAATAATCATACCGCAAACACCAAGGGGCTCCTTGCGCGTGTAGTTGAAGTGATCCTCGTCTGTCTCGATAACCTTGCCCGTGATCTTGTCGGCCCATCCAGCATAATAACGGAATGTCTGCACGACTTGGGCAACGTCACCCTGAGCCATCTTGAGCGTCTTGCCATTGTCCCACGTCTCTACAGAAGCGAACAAGTCTGCGCGCTCCTCAATGCCGTCAGCGATCTGAGCCATGACGCGGCTACGCGTATAAGGAGGCAGACGCGACCACTCAGCGAAGGCCTTCTCCGCGGCCTCGACGGCAGCATCAACATCGGCCTCCTTGCCTTCAGCAATATCCAAAATCTTCTTTCCAGTGGCAGGGCTCGTGACCTCGAACCACTCGTTGGCCTTTGACGGCACAAAGTCGCCACCAATGAAAAGGCCCTTAGGTTGCTTGTACTTGATCCCATTCGGAATGGTGAGATCCTCGTACATGTCCGGAGACGTCGCGTACGAACGCAGGGCGTGCGCCGCGAACGGGGACTTTGCGCGGCTCGCAAGACGCAGCGCACCCGCGGCCCGCGCTATGCGCAATGGTTGAACTGCTTGAGGCACAAACATTGCAATGGTTAGGAGGGATGAACGAAGATCGCCGAGTGAGGCTTATGTACGACTTAGGCGGGGTCTCACGAGCCGGAGCAACAACGGTGGCTCTTGTGCCCACTAGGGCACAACGTCATAATTGGGGTCAACCCTCATTTGTCATACCGCAGGCGTGCGGGGTTGCATATGTAACGTGCGTTTACGGCACGCCTAGGCACTGTCGTTCCTGAACAGGAACTAGTATCAGGCATTTGCAAACTTCGGCACTCAGCCACCCTCCGTAGTATCGTCGGGCATGAGTAGCCTTGGCTCCTGATCACCGACGGTCAGGGCAAAAGTCCTGCCCATATGCATCCGCGCGTGGGTTTAAAACTGTCCGTACGCCGCGTCGCTTGCATAACCTAACCTTGGATGACTTCGCTTGCCCTCCGCCGGTTCGGATTAAGTTACCGGCACCCCGCATCCGGCGATGAGCATGCCACCGCTCGTATAGGTTGGGGAGGCGCATCACCGGTATTTCAGGCGTAAAGACACATATCGGCTCTCCGTGCGCGACGCTCATACGGTGATCAAAGCTCAAAAGCGGTGACAGTCACATAACCCTTGCGAAATATAGATCAAGTGACTGGCCGGCCCACAGTGAATGTGTAAAGCACACAACGTTGTTGCTCGGTAACGTGCGCTTTGCACACAGATCTCCAAACTAGTGCATATAGTTTTAGACTGAATTAATCATAGAACACAGCAGCAGCTTTTACATATGCTTTTATGAATGTACCTACAATCTCACAGTGTTCATCTAGTGATCATTTTCTGAATTTGCAGCTATAAAAAATAGCGAGATTAGAATAGTTCACAAATACTTTATGCCATGCGAGGTTCACCAGCCTGAAGTTCGCGGCGTATCTCAGGTGTAATAAGCGGATGTTGGTGAGAACGAGCAACCGTCATGAGGGCATCTCTCTGGTCATCGGTGATATCGTTTTTGTAACGCTGGCAGAAAGACAGAAGACTTTGGTGCCAAATCACCGGTTGCGGTTCTTCGATGGCCCGGAACCGAACGAAATGGAAGACCACGGCATCCACAACTTTATAGGGGAGCGCATACTTTTTGTCAAGGAGCACACGAATAAATACAGAGTTCACGGTCTGATAATGCAGCTCGGCAATGTGCAGAAGCGCTGCTGCAGAGTGCAAGACAGGAATGCTAACACGAGCAAGTACAGAGCTGGCAATTATAGCCTCCCGCGTTGAACACTGCCCTTCTGTAAGCAATGGGAAAAGGAAGCCCTTGAAGAATGCAGCGGGCTTGAACAAAGCCTTCTTCATCGCGCGGTAAATGTGGTAGTTGACCGATCCATCCTGTTTCACTTGGCTTCGGAAACGCGGCAATAGCAAACCTTGAATGAACCGATGCAGCTTGTTTGTTGGCATGCCTGCGACAAATATCCGGGTGGCTTCATAGACCGACTGGTTCGACCATCCCTCGGGATCGGTCACATAAAGCACATCCTGCCAATTCCTCAAAGTTGGAATGATCTTAAACGCGCGCGGCAGCTTTCCACTTCGGTAACGGCTAAGCAATTCACCAACTTGGGAGTACACTTCAATTACCTTGGGTGGAAGCATGACACCTTTCTCTTCCTCCTCGTCGTCCTCAGCGTAACCCGAGACCGGCTCTGCCTGCATCTCGGCATCCTCGCCTGAGGCGCGGCCTCTCTCAGCCTGGAACTCTTTTACTTTCTCCACAATTTTATCGGCCCAGTTTATTGTCGGTGCGCCTTCTTGGTCTTCGACGTACCTACTAAAGATCTCCAAGTCTTCGGGGTTCGCGTCCTCGGGCATGTTCTCGAAGTCGAGTTCCGCATACTCTTCCTCATCTTCGGCTTCACCATCATCTACCCAGTCGCTCTCCTCATTGTCGTCGCTCTCCTGCTCTCCATGCCGAACACGGTACTTTAATGACTCTTCTTTGTCCTCTTCATCAATTTCTTGCTGCTGAGCGCGGGCGATGTCAAGAATCTTGCGTGTGGCCGCGGGCTCCATGTAGCCTGTTCCCTCATCGTCGCTGCCCTCAATAGCAGATTGACGCTTATGGCGCGCACGATTTGAGCTTCGCAGATGACCAGAGCCTTCCTCTATGGACTGTTGCAACGGGTCATGCCGTTGAAGCTTTGAACCTTTAGATTTCGGCATTGTGTGCACCACCTAAGTGTACTTGAAAAACAAGAATTAAGATCTTGAAAAAAATTAAGTAAGCGGCCGTTTGTGGCAGGGGCTCACCATTTTCAGTCGAGGGAGGTAGGTAAAGTAGACCCGCCAAAAAAACGAACAAACCAGCTAACCCTGAAGAACCCTTCTGGAAAGTGAAGTGATTCTGTGACGATGGACAGTCTGGTACTTCAAAACGTCGCGAGACCACTGTCATTAAACGTCAATGAATTGAGAGCTTTGCACAGTTGAAATAGATTATGAATTAGCGTCATTGATCCTATATCACTCATTTGAATCGATGTAATACCTGAAGTCGACTATTGTTTTGCATCTTGCATGGACTGCAGACACTGCTGTGTTGCGCTACTGGCGCTAGCGAAATCTCGCCGTGGATCCCGCCCCTTGCCCTCGAGACCAACACGTGACACAAATACCAAAATAACAATACTCCGCGAAGGGAACTCCGGATCTTCAGTATCAATCAATATGGCTGTGAAGCGGAGTAGAGTCGACGAAGCGCGCCCAGCCAAGCGGACACGGGCCCTGTTGAACCCTCTTCCGACTCTCCCAGAACATCGTCTCGATGTTTTCATGTTTGGCAGTGGTACAATCTGTGAACTTGGACTTGGGCCGCGCGTGACGGAGGTGAAACGGCCGCGTTTGAACCCTCTTTTGCCAGCTAGCGACGTCGGTATAGTGGCTCTAGCTGCTGGCGGTGCTCATAGTATCGCTGTAGACCACGAGGGCCACCTCTGGTCTTGGGGCCAAAACGATACCGGAGCTCTTGGCCGATATACGAAGGAAAGCGCAGATGAGATGGACGAAGATAATGACCTGAATGCCAAAGAAAGTACGCCTGGCCGTGTGGAAGGCGTGAAAGATGAGCTTCGGTTTGTCGCCGTGGGTGCCACGGACTCGGCCAGTGCCGCGATCACCGAAGATGGTCATCTTTATGGTTGGGGCACTTTCATTGACGATGGAAACAAAGCCTTCGCTCCTCGTGTGAAATTCCAAACTGCCCCTGCGCGCATTCCTATGATTAGGCACGCTGTCGCGCTTGCTGGCGGCAAGGATCACTTCTTAATCCTCACCGCTGAGGGAAACGTGTATGCATGGGGCATCGGCAACTCATACCAGCTCGGTGTACGCACGCGTTCGTCTTTGCGAACTCGTACAATTGGCCCTGTGCGTGTTCCTAAAATCTCTAGCATTGTGTCCATTGCAGCTGGTGACTTTTCGAGTTACGCTCTGGACGCTAACGGCCGTGTCTTCAGTTGGGGTTTGAACAACTTCGGCCAGTGTGGCATTTCTGACCCTGTCGGGCCTAATACATTTATCGAACAGCCGACACATGCGGATGAATGGGACGACAAGCACATTGTGCAGATTGCTGCGGGCGGACACCATTCTATCTGGCTCGGACGCAATGGCGAGCTCTGGACTGTGGGCGAGACGAACTTCCATCAACTTGGCGTGCCTTACACTGACCTTCCAGAGAACACTGTCCGTGAGCAGGACGGTACGCCCAGTTTTGTTCCCACGGCGGTTCGCTTGACCAAAGCGACTTTCGAGGAGGAGCCGGTCCCTCTCCCGCCAATGAAGTTCGTTGCAGCTGGTACTGATCACTGCTTGGCAATCTCTAAAACTGATGGTTCTACTTGGACCTGGGGCTTTGGTGCAGTTTACCAGCTTGGCCACGGAAAGCCTCCTGGTGAGGACGGACCAGAGGAGGAAGACTTACCGCGCAGAATTAAAAATACCGCTACCACAGGTCGTGACATGGTGTGGGCCGGCGCTGGAGGCCAATTCAGCATCATTGCAAGCAACCACCAGTAGGTGCCAATCGCACGCTATGACGACCTTCACTTGTGTAATATGTTTTAATCAAATGTACAATCCCATGATATCAATACGTCCACGGTATTTCTCGTTGTGATAAACTGTGTCATAGCATGGGAATGGCACTTGTGAATGTCAATATACAAATACAAAAAGCTACGACAGCTAGAAAAACGAAACTATCATCGCGTCTCCAAGCCAGCATTGCGCATGGCGTCTTTCACTTGACCAACCGTATACTCGTTGCGGTGAAACATGCCAGCACCAAGAGCGGCATCAGTAGTGGTTTGCTGGAACACATCAACAAAATGCTGGGGCTTCCCCGCACCACTAGATGCGATCACAGGAATCTTGACACAATTCTTAATGTCCTGCACTAACTCGTGATCAAAGCCCGAATTGCTACCGTCTTTGTCAATGCAATTCAAAAGAAGCTCTCCTGCTCCGAGTGCCTGAACTGCTTGGGCAAGCTCGTAAGCGCCCAGATCGTGCATCTCGCGCCCTCCTTTAGATGTGCATTGATACCAGACATATTCTTCACCACCCGGTCCTGGGTACTTGGTCTTGAATGTGTGGTGCTTCACATCCGCAGGGTCCTTGACGTAGCGTCGCTTTGGGTCGATCGACACAATCACCGCCTGCACGCCATAAGCCTTCGAGATAGTCTCAATGGGTGTAATTCCGCTCTTCTGTTTGTTGCTGCGGTACCACGCTTCAGCGGCATAAACAGCATCACTGCCAATACTCACCTTGTCGGCTCCCGAACGGAAGTATAGCGAAGCGACATCCAAGGCTGGTACGATCTTCTGCGTCTCTGGATCCTTTGTATCCTTGATTCCGCCCCCAATAGTTAGCGGGACAAATACTGACTGACTGGCAGTTCTCAGTACCTGGACCATAGGCTGATCACGCAATGGTGAGTCCCGGAAGCTTGTGATATTGAGGAATGTCACTTCGTCTGCGCCCTGCTCGAAGTACTTCTTAGCAACTTCAACCGGCTTTCCCAGGTTCCTCACTTCTTGACCTTCTGCCTTTTCGCGCACGTCGTATTGATCTCCCTTCGTGACAACAATATCGCCCTTGTCATTCGTGCGCACATCCAAACATGCTATAACGCGCTTTGTCAACCCATTTTTGATAGCTCTAGAACTGTTCTCGACAGCCACCCCTTCCTTTTTGCCTGAAATAAAGGCCATAATCACGTCAAGACCTGCTTGCCCGCTCTTCTCAGGGTGGAATTGAGTGAAAAATAGGTTGTCTTTTGCGAGTGCAGCCACAAACTCTTCGTCCTCATAGGTACACACGGCATAGTCCCAGCCATCCAGACCTTCCGTACCTATCCTTGCGTAAGAATGCACGAAATAGTATTTCTTGTCGGGAGAAATGGAATAGAGCTCCTTTTTCCGCGTAGGAAGCGTGCAGCTATTCCACCCAATGTGCGGCACGCTTTTCGTGCTATCATCAAACTGGGAGACTTTACCTGGCAAGAGACCCAATCCATGGCTCTGGGGGCTTTCCGAACTTGTCGAGAAAAGCGCTTGTTGCCCGACACAGATCCCCATGAGCGGGCGCCCGCTGCGAATGTACTCCTCGATGGGTTCTACAAGCCCCCTGTCCCTGACGTGGTCCATGAAGTGTCCAAAGTTACCGACTCCAGGCAGAATAACCCGGTATGCGTTCGGAAGCAGCTCCTTTGCCTCTTCAGCGTTCCGCACGAGCTGAGTTTCGTAGCCGAGATATTTGATAGCATTCTGCAGACTGCGGATATTCCCGCTGTCAACATCTATGATTTGAATGACCTTACTATCCTCGCCACTCATTGTGTAACGTGCAACTGCCCAGCTTAACCGGCCTAGCGATCTAGTACCGCTCGCAGAAAATAAATACGGAAGAACTGAGTCATTGAGCTTAGGGCTTCGGTATAAGGTTAGGGTATAAGTGGTTCCAAGAGAACTGGACCGCAAACGCCACACGGCCATTCAATAAAGAGCTAGTGTCAGAATTACTGCTACCAACACGACCAGATAAGACAAAGGTGCGGCAACTGTGCCGTGGTTGTGCTTTGCGTGAAAAGCTGCCGCGGATTTGGTACTCACTGCAGTTGAAGACGCGCCGGGCGCGACGTGGGATGGAATTTGACTGATTGTTGTGGTACCGCTTACATCGGTAGTTGCAGACTTACCATGTTGCCCATCTGTAGAAAGAAATAAGGCTGTTGCAATGAAGGTGTCAACCTCTCTCCTAACCTCTGTTTTGAAATATCCTGGCGCACGCACGGCGCTCGGAATTCCAAGTGAACTGATGTTCTCGACCTGAGTATCAGTAGAGTTGTATTTCGTATTTGCTAGAGAGATCTCTTTATTTTCAAGATCGTAAACAACGTAAGCGCTTCGAAGGAAGGTATCTCCAAGGATATATGTACCCCCTGCGTTGGGGTTCACAGGGTATATACCCACGAGGTAAAAATTCTGAATCCTTCTTCGGCGCGCTTTATTTGTCTCTGCGCTTGCGCTAAATTCTTCAATTGCAGCGTCCATGCATGAGTCGTTCGTGTCATCCGATTGATTTGAAACCACATGTTCGTCGCTAGGGACACCCACGATGTGGTGGCGTCCTTGACGTCTAAGTTGACCGATTGGAATCAAAAGTTCATCAAAACTTACGTAGATCTCAATGCCGCTCAAATTGAATATGAGACCGCCACCTGAGAGTGCAGCTCTTTGCTCCTGGCCTAGCAAATAAAATCCGCCAGTGTCATCAAGAACTGCGCCAATGGTTCCCATGATTGGGTCAAGAAACTCTGTAGGCATTTGACTGTACGTTGTTCCAGAGTCAAGGAGAAAGGGCAAGCTACAGTTAACGAGACTCGCAGATGCGTTTTGACTATTATAAGCAGATATTCCGTGCAACATGACAGAAAAGTCCATTGGGAAGCCAATGCCATGATACGAACTGACCATTGGCACGCTCTGGAGTTTATCAGCATACTTTGCATGATCAACTCCACCGAATAGTAGCGAACCGGTGGATGCATTAAGATCATTGAGCCAAAGCGAGTAAGCCACTCTCGAAATGTAACCCTGTTGTTTCAGTTGTACGGGGATATTTGGATACGTCGGGGAGACTTGACCGTTCGTGTCTACGTTACGAGCCATGCTTTCTGTGCTCTCCATCCCGATGCCCCACACTGCCTCTGTAGAGTTGGATGTCTCTGCAACTGCAAAGTTCGCGTTGTGTATAACGAAACCTGTCGACGAATCTTTCTCATCTGCTTGCTGCTGTCTGTGTTTAGACGTCCCCCCTATTTGTATCGTGTCTTGGGCAAAGGTGCCATTTGCATAAGTAGAGTCACCATACGCTATGCTGAATGGTACGGAATCGTTCCGATGGAAAGTTGAGCTTTGATGGGTATCGAACATGGCTTGCTGTGGGCACTTAAACCTCGATTTGCAAAGCGGGTTTGCAGTAGATATGACCCACAGATCGCTACTCCCAGTGTCAATCTGCACACTCACTGGCTGCGGCGGAGTTCCAATCAAAATCTCTGCGCGATAGTAGGACACAACATTCTCCAATGACAAGTCATTTGTTCCGTCTCGCTTTGAGAGGCTATGCTGGAGCTGTCTAGTGAAATCGAGTTGTATAAAACAGTGCCCGAGTTGGGAGAAGAGAATAGCTGCCGTGAAGAAGGCAGTCATGGTGCCAGAACCTCGGCTCATAATCCGGTTGTCTCCCAAAATTGAATCCAATCATCTCTCTAACCGCACGATTATATATGCACATCTGGTGCACGCCCTGTGCTTGACAGCCAACAGTTCACAGAGGTCTGCAGATCGGCGGCTGCATCGGCCTTACCCTGTGCCGAGACACATGCAGACAAACAGAGCTTGTGAAGCTAAACCCAATTCAAGTTCGCACTAAGTTAAATCGCTTTCGCATATACAACGTTTCCGCAAATAATTTACAGAACAGTTCAAGACGATTCGGAGCTTGGCTGGTTTAAAGAGAGCTATCAGCTACCTATAAGATGATGATGATTATTGTCGCTGTGCAATGTTCAGAGTGACCTTTGTATTAATTGGTCTTTTCGCGACGCTCACGAACAGCCTTCGCAAGATCGCGCAGCATCACCTCGGTTGTTTCGAAGTTGACGCAGGAGTCAGTGATGGACACGCCATACTTCAAGTGTTCCTTGCCATCCTCGTTGCTCTTCTGAGCGCCCTCATGGATGTTGGACTCGATCATAACACCGACAAGCTTGTTCTCACCAGCGGCGATCTGCTCAGCCACCGCCTTGAGTACCTTTGGTTGGTTCTTGTAATCCTTCTGAGAGTTTCCGTGAGAGCAGTCCACCATGATGTTGATCTTAGAGCCTGAAAGCTTCTCTTTCACTTCGCTAACGGAGTCCGCGTCGTAGTTAGTGCCCTTTGTAGAGCCACGCAGAATGATGAATCCGTTTTCGTTACCCTTTGTGGTGGTAATCGCAAGAACGCCCTGTTTTGTCACACCCATGAAGTGATGCTTGCTGGAAGCAGACTTCACAGCATCGATGGCAACACCAACGTTACCATCAGTACCGTTCTTGAAACCCATGGGGAAACTGAGACCACTCGAGAGCTCGCGATGCAGCTGCGACTCGGTGGTGCGTGCTCCAATTGCACCAAGAGACAGCAAATCCGCAAGGTACTGAGGAGACACTGTATCAAGCATCTCTGCAGCGATGGGCACACCAGACTGGGTGAGGTCGCTGTAGAGCTGGCGCGCAACGCGAAGGCCCTTATTGATGTTGAAGGTGCCGTTCACATCGGGGTCATTGATGAGTCCCTTCCAGCCAACAGTAGTACGCGGCTTCTCAAGGTAGGCGCGCATAATAACTACGAGGTCGTCACCAAGCTCATCGCTCAATTTCTTAAGGCGCTGAGCGTACTCGGTGGCGGCCGCGGGGTCGTGAATGGAACAGGGTCCTACGACAACGAGCATCTTGTCACTTGCACCATTGATCACATCAATCGCTCTCCTACGGCCATTCGCAACGGTTTCGAGGGATTGTGCTGTAGCAGGAATTTCCGACTGCAAGTAGGCGGGGGGGACGAGCGGGTCGTAGCCCAAAATGCGTACATCCTCGCCCTCGACCTCAGGAGTTCCGAGCCTCGAGATGCCGTCGGGGCCGAACATCGGGGACTGATCCTTTGTTGTCTTCTGCTTTTTAGCCGGGGAATCAGCAGCCGGTGGAGTCATTTTAACGGTAACTAACAAAGTTGCCTGTAGAGGTTTGTTCACTCTACTTATGGTTCCTAGCCCTGTGACTCTTGCTACAATATTTTTCAGTCATTTTCTGTTTGACAAATACAGGTGATATGGTTTGCGCCACGTTGGCCAAGGGTAGGAACCCGCGACTGCGTTCCTGCACGCGGGAGACCAGTTGCAACTGAGTCAGGGTAAGAAAACGCGCAACACTGAGAGGTCCAGGCATGGCGCACGGGGTTGGGGATGCATACATTCTGCATGTTCTGCATGGTCCGCATGTGCGTCTGGACAGGGCGGCATTGTTGGAAGAATAGCTGGTAAAAGCAGTCGTAAAAAGCCTACGGTAAAATTTCTATAATGGTCGGGACGCCTGCTCGTCCGTAGATTCCTCTTCGCTATTTACATTGGATGAATCGGGCCACCAGTACGGCGTAAGCGCCTTGACGTAATAGTCGTTTACTCTGAAGTCATGGCCAAGCTTATCGAGGCGAATCGAAGCGAGGCCCACGTTTCCGAGTGTTGAAACAATCGTTCCGGCCGGTCTAAGCCGCGCTGACGCGCCTGATCCAGAAGTTTTGAATGGGCTTTCGCCAAATATTGGAGAAACCATGCGCTCATTTGGCACAGGGCTTGCATCAGTAATACTGGTGCCTGCCTCAACACCAAACTCTTCTGGCTTGTATATATCCTCCGGTATCTCTTCATCTGCAGTGCGCGTAAGCACTATTGGCGCAATGCGCTTGCGTACCGTCCCGTGATGGTGCGTGCGGATTGTGAGTTCCTGCCCCAGATAGCAGCCCTTATTGAAATCTATGCCCCCCATGTAATCCACGCAAGCATCCAGAGGTAGTGTTTTTCCGGGAATCAATTCTCCGGGGCCCTCGGGAATACCACACAAGTACCTTCGCAAATTGTACTCAGCAACACTTGCTAGATCACCTTCAAACTCGCCAAGGGCTGGGCCCACAATGCGGTAGCCGAGCCCGGGTGCTCGCAGGTCGTTTAGCCATAGACTGTCTTTGCCGAAGAGATCTGTCTCTACATCGGCAACATCGTTCCATGCGGACCAGACTTTGTAATTGTCGAGTACCTTGATTTCCACATCCGACATGAGAATATGGAAGTCCAAAATATCTGTCACCTTGTCCACGAGCTCAGTATCAATCTCTAGCAAGTAACAGAATGAGCCACGCGAGCCAGTGGCACTCTGGACAGCTTGATTGTCGTGTGCAGCATAAACGAAGACGTCGGATATTATTCGTCCCTTGGCATTGAGCATAGCGGCGTATGCACCAGCTTGAGGTTGGCCCATATCAGGTCTAGGCTCTGGAGGACGTATCGTAATGAGTCCATTCAAATATTTGGGCGAATCCCGACCACTTATTGCAATAACTGAGCGTGGAAGCTGAACTAAAGCTTGTGCTGGGATTCCCGAGGGGATACCAGTTCTTGTAGACATAGCTCTAGCGCATGGCCTTCCTAATTGCGGAAGCACAGATCGCAATACTAATTTCATGATCAAAGCTCGCTGTCTTTGGGCGACCTGACCGTAGAGCACACACACCCAAGGTATATTAATTACGGATTATAATATTGCCTTACAAAGCGAATCGAGCTACCGCCGCCACTGGTTACAATTGCGATAGTGTCAACCATCAATGAGTGACGCCAAATTGCAAATAGAGGAGGCAGCGCTCCATATCAATTTGTTAGTACGTCGTTAAAATAAAGCAAGAGTACGGGTCGATCAGCTTACTGAGTCACCCTATGTACTCAAACACTTATCTGTTGACATATTATCTTCAAGTTGCTTGAAATTAACATAATTGACTAACTAAAGCATGAGAGAGTCTCAACAACTTATTTTTTTGACGATATTGCAGTACTGCATCGTGTTCGACGCTATCATGTTCACGTATGAGGGCTCAGGGCTTAATATTTATTAATAAGCGGGGTCTTGCTTAAGCCCCAGAAGGGGCTCTCATGCATCACGTGATATAGCCCAAAGTTATAGGAGCACATCCTAATCGTTGTGAGACTCTTTCGTTAACCAAAATGAGAGCCAAGTGGCACAAGAAGCGTGTTCGGCGTTTGAAGCGTAAGCGGCGGAAGGTCCGGGCCCGGAGCAAATAAGCGTGTCGCCCACCTTCTGAGTGCTGCTGAAATGATATGAACTGTGGTTGGTGCTCGGCGGATCTCACCAGACGCGCCCCACACATATGCACAGACAAGCATTCCATCATCGTGAATGAGCACATGCTGATAACGTTGCTGCGAGGTTTAGCATCGCCGGATCATGATTCGGTGTGAGTGGCTAAAGAACTGACGCGCACGTCGCAGTGATCCTAAGAATGTTAAATTATGTAGCTCGTTAATCACATTGTTCGATGAATGATTGATATTTCAGAGAAGTAAGAGCCCAAGAAGAGAGATGCGTCAGGAGAGTGTGCGTTGTGAGTGTTTGGCCGACTTGCAAAGTGATCTCTACACTTGAGTAACGACAGAAGCTCTCCTCGACATACCAGTAAGTGATAAGGTCATATACATTTCGAATGAAATCGGGTCATTACTGCAGTTCAAATGAACGAACGCTATTAGATCGTGAATTTTTAAGTACTCTGCTGAAGCGGCCAAGAAAATTTTATGCGCCCCATGATGAACGAGGAAAATACCTATGCCATGATGCATCAGGATGATCAAGGGGGATTCTTGCATATGATTAGGTGAACCCTGCCTCGGGGTTTTCATTGATGGGCCTTATTTTGCCACTTGAATCTTTTTTATTCATTTTATTCATCTCGCTTAGAGGCTTCGGGTCAAGCACACGTGCCCTGCCATTACGGTTTTTGTATGTCCTAGGTTTTGGAAGTTAGATAACGCCCCTCTTTTGGAATCTTGATATATGGTAGGCAAGCGCCGGCCTCATAAAACCCGGGTCGCATACAGAAAGATTACGGGCACAGGTTTGATCAATGCAGACCCATCCGCAGTGGATAGCCTAACGCTTGAGAGTCCGACCGAGGATGATGCCGAAGAGAAAGACGATCCAATGGAACCTAGCACGCCCGAAACTAGAGAGGGGCCAGTGCACGATTTTCCATTGGAATTGATCGATCTTATATGCTCGTTAACGCCAAAACGGTACAACTTAATGTTCGTGAATCGCCGGTGGCACGCAATGGCGCTGCCGCATATCTACAGCGAGCCAAACTTGATGCCAACCAATTTCTACATGTTTGTCAATGCTATATCCAACGATAGAGCACTCGGTGCGATGGTTCGAGAACTTGACCTTGTCAAGATCGCTCAAGTAGGTAAGAACTCGATGGTGTCCAGGCTCTTGCGTAGATGTTCCCCAAAACTTGAGCGCTTCACAGCACCACAGTCGCATTTTGGCTACGCACCGATGGTCTCACTTGCTGCGTGTCATCGGCTGCGTGTGCTGGATTTGAGTTTGGTGTCCGAAACAGTTGACTTGCCGCAGTTATTCAAAATTATACAGAACTTTCATGACCTGGAAATACTGCATTTTCCACGATCGTCGATTGAATGTGGCCAGAGTTCAGAGATTCAGTGGCCGCCGAATCTACGCCAGCTGGGGTTGTCAGGCGGGTTTCCGGCGCAATTCATTGAGCATACGACCTTTCCCGTCGGGCTCACTGAACTCCAAATCTCGAACTGTCCTTACATGACCACTCAAGCGCTGCTTGCGCTGCTCAGCAGAATCGGCACTCAATTAAAAAGACTGGCTGTGTTTTATCCGATGCCTCTTTTGAATCCTGACACGTTGGATACAGTGTTCTTGCTGTGTCCTAATCTAAAAACATTGCGCGTGAGCGTAGACTACGTCACGAGTCTCATTCTCGACCCGCAGCTCATACCTGAAAACCATCCTTTAGAAAACTTGACGCTGGCGTCGAGCGGACTAATGGGTCATGCGGATAAAATCCGGCCCAGCGATTTGCTGTTGGCCACAGATAGCCTCGTGAACCTCAAGCGCATCTCCACGAGCTTCCAGTTGGGCTGGCGCACTGAGAGCTCTGCTTTCGGGGGACTTGTTGAATTAATGAACGAGAGAGGTGGGGGTGTCTGGCTCGCGTGATCCTTGTTGAGACAATCGTCTATCCTGTATTTATATGCATGAACTAGAATATACATATTAGAGAAACTTAAGAATGCACCACCATGCGAGCTGCTCTCAGCAGCCTACGTAAAACATAGGAGCACATCTGTACTTCGAATTGGCCGTGGTTCTCGTCTTCGAGGGCACCGTCCGTCTATACGGTTCTCTTTCAAGCCGACTAGAGTCACATTTCAAGCCTTTCTAAATGATTATCTTTGTAAAATGCTTTCAACTCTGTGTGACCAGACGCGGCTGTGATGGTCCTCCTCCTCCTCCTCCTCCTCCTCCTCCTCTACACGTAATCGTACATCACCATCATAACCCCATTAAGCATCTTGTTCGCTACCGGACTATGCAAGATTGGCCGCGGCTAGACCCGGATTCTCCGAGGCAGGAAACCCCGCCAAGTCCAAAGTTTGTTCCTGTAGGTGGTGAGATTAAGCGTAGCTCTTGGTATGCTGGCATGGCGACCGATCCGACTCTGCCCCCACCAGGCAGTCCTGCTGCTTGGCAAGGCAGAAGTGGCAGCAGATCTAGCATACAATCGTCCGGAAGACCGTCCATACATTCTCCGGTCCCAGTACCTCATTTTGCAAACCCCAGTGAGCAGTCTGCTAATACCGAAACATTTGCCGAGGACGACGCGTCCTCTGTCTCGGTAGAAAAGAAACGCCAACATCGCAGCCCCTCGTCATTTTTATCAGTTCCTTCCCGCAGTTCATTTACAGAAGCACCGCCACGCAGCCTTAGTCCGATCCGCTCAGTCTCGGGCTCTGCAGATGGCCCTGATCAGGGATATAACCCATTCAATTTCCGGTCAACATACGTGACTCCAAGCTCGCGGCCTGCCTCGAGTGGACGGGCAAGCCAGCGCCGTGGTCACCGGTATAAGCACAGCAGTGTGAGTCTCAACTTTTTTCAAGAGCCAGAGGAACGGGCACCACTGGCGATTCCCGTATCACTCGCGGTTCCAACTCTCCGCGAGTACTGGCAAAGTATAAATCGGCAACAGTGTATGCGGTTGTCTTGGTGTTTTGTGCGAATGGTTGTGGCAGCTATTGTATACTCAGTGAGCAGTCCAGTGGTGCATTCGGTGTCAACGCTGGCGCATCTTTTAGCATACGAGACGGTGGTCTCGACCACAGTTGCCCTTGTGGAGGTATTGGCAAACTTTGATGTGTGGAAGCAGAGTTCCCTGCGATTACCGTTTGCTTTAAAGCGCGTCGAGGTCCTGGTTGCCTTTGGACTCGCCGCCGTGCTGATATTTATTGGCGGAGACGTCTTCTCCCACATCATCCAGGAGTTAGCTACAGGTGGCCATCACGGGCATTCCCATGGAACAGCGACGGAAGTATCGTCTTCAAAAACCAAGCAGCACGTTGCCATCGTTTTGATGGCAATGTTGTCCATGCTCCCTTCATTGCTGCGCGCTGGCCCGTCAAATCCTCTCGCGGGAAGCACGATGATGATTGCCAGCCTTGTCCTCATTGTACCCCTTCTTCCGCGCCCGCTCGGAGGGTGGATTGATACGCTGCTCACACCAATTATTGGCCTTACGATGGTATGGCTTGGTTGGGTGACGGCAAAACTCTTCGGAGGAATGCTAGTAATGTCATATGGTGGTACCGATCGCAGCCAAGCAATTGCAGACATGGTTGCTAGCGATCCTTGTGTTGCTGAGGTTACCGATATCAGCCTTTGGCAAGTGCATCACGATCTGTGGCTTGCCAGTATGTGTATAGTAATGTCTGGAAAGCTATCTGATGAGCGACGCGTTAGAGATGCGGCTGCCAAAGCCGTACGTAAAGCTATGGGCTCTGAGATCGATGATGAAGTAGAATGGGAGACAACCATCGATATCACACGAGCTGAGGTTGACTTCTGAAATCAAAAACAACTTTTTAACGACCATGTGTAATGATAAAAAAATACGAGCATTCCCTATCGAATACATGCTGAATGCTGGTTACCACACAATACCTTCTTTTAGTTTCATTTATCATTGATCCCTGAAGGTCTGCCCAGCACTACCTCTTTGTCGCACTCCAAACCCGGCTTTTGCCTCATCAGTTTTGTCCAAAACTTCACGTATTAATTTAGTGCAAACCATAAGTGAAACTTGAATGATGATTACGAGCACAAGAATCACCATGGGGTTCAAACACCAGGAAGGAATATCGATATCTGTCAGTATGCACGTCGAGCTTTCGCTATCATTGTCGTCAGGGCTCTGAACCAACCCCATCAACCCTCGGTATGCAGCTTTGAATATGATAGCCAGGTCGCTTAGGGAGAAGCAAGCGCGGTTTAGCAAGCCCTGATCATGGTTCAATTTTCTCACCACTCGACGGTAATTAGCTGCTTGGAGTCTTTCTCTCCAGTCATGGAAGTCATCTTGTGATGAAGATAGGCTTTCCGAGAAGCCGAATAAAGCATCAGTAAAAGATAATAGAATCAAAGGACTTACGACTGTAATCCCACGCATAGTCTTGTATTCACAATTCGACTATGAAACCCGTTTATATGCAATTCTTTTGTGCCGACATTCCAGAATCGGTAATTTTCTTGTTAGTAGCATGCTTGATCATGGACGATCATTGGAGATGCAACCGTATTCCTTCTTCAACTTTTCGGTTATCATGAATAGAGTAAAATGCTATCACAGCTAAAAATACAAAGAATCGTGCATTGCCAGTTGCTCCTTATATAGCATTCTTCTCAAGCTCAACTTGCTCTTCTATGGCCCTTTTGGTCTCCTGATCAACAGATTCCCAGATATGCGGGTCAACTTTCGAGAGTGTCGTCCGAGGTCTTTGCGGCCATCTCATTACAGTAGTAATTTCAACCGCGCCTCGCGAGGCCCTTTTAGAAACTCTGGAAAGACGCGCATTACTAGGTTGTGTTTTCAGAGGGGCAAAGCGCACTGAGGTGTGTGGCTCAATGATGCCAGAATCAGTTATGGACCGCTTCAAAAGTTGTCTCCGCCTAGCAGTGAGCTCTGTATTATAGATGCTGGCAGCCTTGGTACTCTCTGAAAAGTATGCTGGATCAACGGGGGAAGCAGCGACCTCTTGGGTGGCTGTTGAAGGCGCATCCGCAGCAGCCTGGAGCACGGACTTCAGATTGCTTTGATAGAGTGCTGCTGCATTGCCCTCAAATTGTGACTGGGAACTGTGCCACGCCACATACTGGTTGCGATTATACTCCTCTCCAGGAGGTGGCAAAACGTCGCTGGGATCCGCTAGCTCGTCAGGATTGAGCCCCTCCTCTTTGGACTTCGCTTCATAATAGTCATCCACAACATGCTTTCCGCCTACAACAAGTCTTGCACCAAACTCGCGGAATATGCTCCGAGCGGTGACGATGCCAATGGTGCGGCCCTTATATGAGTGGGGCATAATTTCGCGCTCTATGAGGTCGAACTTTTCGTCATCGGTGAGCTTGATTTTTAGCAGCATCCGATGGCGCTGAAATAAAAGATAAGAGTCTCTGAACCCAACACACCGAGCCGGTTCCGTAGCAAGCATGTACTGGCGTTCACCGCGACCCAACACGGTGAACGTACGGACACGGAACTCGCGGCCACCTTGCAAAAATCCAGACTTGTCGATCTTTTGCTCTCCAGCAGGATCCTCTGGGAGGATAAGCTCATCATTTTCCACTTTATACGGAACTCCGTTCTCGTCCAGTGGGACCTGCAGTGCCTGAAACCGACCTGACTTACCCCCGACGCCTTGGCCCTTCTTCTTACGGCCGCTTCCAGGAGGCCGGCCACGCTTACGCTTGACTGGTTCTGCAGCACCATCTGTATCGGTTGCAGTGGCATTTTTGCTCTCGTTTGAGGGCTTCGTTTCGTCATCGTCATCAACAGCCGAGGTGACGTCGGCATCATCTTCTTCTAGCCTGTCGTCGTCACCATCCTCGGCTTCATCTGAGGACTCAGAGTCTTCCTCGCGGTACTCGTCATCATTCGACGCGTCCTGATCGACGAAATCCGGCATTTCACGGTCTTCCGTTGGCGTATCGGCGGCCATTCTCGAGTCCCGGTGACCACCTGTAATCACTGCTGCTTTGTGATCGCAGTTGCCGGTTCGCGATCTCTCTCCGATACCGTTAGGCGCACGAGAAGCTGCCCGATCCGCGCCCACTCCCACGTGACTACGGCTTTGTAGTTCACATGCGTTCACGTGATGCGGGACTTGCAGCCGGGGCAGGTTAGTATAGATAGATCGGGTTCGACTATTCCAGAGTAGTTAACCCGCAACTATATTGACCCAGAATGGCTACCGAACATCGTGGCCGTATTTGGGTGGATGGATGCTTCGATTTTTTTCATCATGGGCACGCAGGTGCATTGAATCAGGCCCGTGCTTTGGGCGATGCCTTAGCTGTTGGAATCCACACTGATGAGGAGATCCTGGCCAACAAAGGACCAGTAGTTATGCACTTAGATGAGCGTGAGTTTGCTGTTCAGGCATGCCGCTGGACCTCGTCGATTGTGAGTGGCGCCCCGTACGTAACTGACCCGAAAGTGATGGATGCGAATGGCTGTTCCTTCGTTGCGCACGGAGATGATATTACTACTGACGCCGACGGGAATGACTGCTATCAGGAAGTGAAGGATATGGGCCGATTTCTAGAATTTGCGCGCACTCCCAACATCTCGACAACCGATCTCATCACACGAATGCTCTCGTCGTCCAAAAGTCATCATCGCGAAGTAGCGGCCGAGTTTCTAAAGAGCCCCGAAGCTTTGAGGAGATTCCGAATGTACGCGACAAACAGCTCTGCCCGCGAGCCTTACGCTGGTGTCTGGAATTATACAGGAGCTGAGTTGGAGAACTTTGTGCCCCCTGCGGCAGAAGTGCCGCACAATGTATATTACGTTGAGGGAGCGTTTGATCTGTTTCACTGTGGACATATCGAGTTTCTGAAGAAGTCTAAGGAGGCAGCCGGGAAAGAAAATGCCCTCATCGTGGGGCTTCGATCTGATGCGGCCGTTAACGAAGTACGAGGTTCGAACAACCCGATAATGAACATATTCGAGCGGGCTCTTTGCGTGCTTCAATGCAAATATGTCGACGGGGTAATCCTCAATGTGCCCCTCAATGTGGAAGGTGCGCAATGGGCAGACGTTTTGAAGCAGAAGGCTGCCTTGAGTATTGTTCATGTGCTGCATGGTCCAAAAGAGTCAGATCCAGCCACAGAGGGTGTCAGTCAATGGGCCAAAGAGCAGGGAATATTCGAAACAGTCGAGCCGGGAAAGTATGCGTTTTTGCGGACTTCCACTATCGTAGATCGTGTGCTCACAAACCGATCACAGTATGAAGAACGACAGCGCAAGAAGGGTGTAAAGTCGGACAACGAACTGGAAATGCAGAATGAAGAACGGGCCAGGCGAAAGCAGGCTGCGTGAAGAACTAAAGTTCGGCAATGAGTTTAAGAGAACCCCCTTAATCTACACACCCTTAGAGTTGCAGATCATGCTGAATCCGTCAGAGCACTTCTTCCAGTATCATTCCAGCATCTTTCATACTTACTTCACACGCCAGCTAATTAGAGTATGGCAATTCAATATTTCGTTTGTAAACTAGATTCTGCTCTGTATCGAATTCTTGATTTTATGGTTTTCTCTCCTCTGGACGTTGAACGTAAAGTAACCGGGTTATTAAATATTTATTTCTCGGCGCTCCCCGCTCTATTGTAAGGCCCTATACCACAGATCTCGTGTTTCCAGAACACCGATTTTTTAGTTTGCGGCACACACAATGACCTCGACGCTTCTGTTATTTACGTCTTGAGCTCCTATTTATAACTGATGGTGCCTACCGCACCTCTTCTGAGTGCATCACTTGTGCGGCGTAGCAAAATGTCAGCCTTTTTTTCTTATCACACGGATGCGCAACAAATAATCATAAGTACGGCGTCGATCGGGGAGATGTTAGCTACTACTGATCGGTAATTTATTTTATCGAGCCGAATGCAGATATTGCATGTACTCGCTAGTTGTTTCTAATTGCGGAGTGGTCGGGACGCTCGTGCCGCTCGCGATCGACATTCCTCAAGGAGTATTACTTTACGTATTCCATAATATACAATTTAAAACATGAGATCGTCGGTGATTCTCGCTGAGTTTCTAAAACCTGATTGCGAACATATTTCCTCTCTGTGGAACGCGGCCCACCACATACGTCGAAACTTTGCGTTGCTGTACTCACCGTTTCTTCCCGCCTCCCACCCAGAAAAGGGCTTAAGGCGCGTCGCCGCCCGCGTGGGTGTTCGATCTCCCCAGCTGAGTCAAGCCTCCCAAACCCAGCCGGCCCCGTACACCAACCAAGAAGACATTGTCGAGTGCTGCGAATACCGCACATCCGATAAAACCAGACTCCTTAACACAATCCGCCCAGCGGTGCTTTGATGCCTGACGGAATTCCACCCGCGCAACCCGATGATGCGGCCGCTCTTGCTGCCGCACAGAGTCGGAAAAGTTCAATCCTAGTGAAGGATGAGAAGGATGCCTCGCGAGTGAATCTCCAAGCTGCTCATCCGCATTTCGTGGAGCATGCAATCCCTCACCGTTCGCCACCGACATCTTCGGGTCCCAACCCGGGCGCTCCATCTGCCCAGACTGTGCCTGAGCAGCTGTCGCGGCTTCACTTTGGTGGTGCCAACGATTCGACCGTTAAGCGCACTCCTGGCTCGCCGCCTCTGATGCCACAGACCAGCCGTGCGAATCAGACTCCGAGTGCAACATCCCAGGCCCAGGCTCAAGCAGTCGCGCATGCGCAGGCGCAAGCAGAGGCACAGGAGCAGGTCATGGCCCAAACAAAGTCAGTCCAGCAGAAACAGCAGACGCCGCAAAACCAGCCACAGCAGTCGCAGCAACAGTTGCAGCAGCCACCGCATCAACAGCAGCAACAGCCGCAGCTCCAACAGCCGCAGTTCCAACAGCCGTATACGCAACCGCAAGACGTGCCGCCCGCGCACAGTCTGCAAGCATCGCCGCGAAGCTCTCATGCACAGTTCCCACCGCAGCAGTCTCAGCAGGTTCCTTTTGCACCATTCCGCACAGAGCCGCCTGGCTCGGCCTCTATGGTTTCGGTGCCCTCAACTTCGTCTGTGCAGCCAGGTATTCCTCGGGTTAATAGTCCAGGTGTAGTTTCATCCGACGGCGAGGCAAGCGGAGCTGGTTCCATCGGAGGCCGATCCACATCCAAGCAGCCAAGTGACCCGCGTATTCCTATGAATGACGGTAAAATCCACATTTTGATTGGCCTGACCGGATCGCTTCACATTTCGAGTGTGAAGTCGATGATCGCGAAGCTACAGTCTATTTATGGAGACAGGGTTGCTATTCAAGTCATTCTCACCACGGCAGCTGAGAAACTGGTCGCGTCTGCTCGCGCCGGCGGGGAGGCTACCGGCCCGGGGCCCACATCACATCCGCTGCGAGAAAGAGAGCATCACTCAAATGTTCAAATCTGGCATGATAATGACGAATGGGACACTTGGCGCGGCCGCAACGATCCCGTCATTCATATCGAGCTACGGCGTTGGGCAGATATTCTTGTAATCGCTCCGTTGAGCGCAAACACGCTCGGAAAGATTGCCATGGGTTTGTGTGACAATTTGCTCACAAACGTTGTACGTGCTTGGAACTCGCAGTATCCAATTTTGATCGCGCCAGCCATGGTTTCTTATGCTTACAACCACCCGGCGACGAAGCACCACCTCAAGGTTATCAAGGAGGAGATGAAGTGGATTGAAATTCTGAGACCCACTGAAAAGGTTGCTGGCTCTACTGGTGGCATCGGTATGGGTGGTATGATGCCGTGGAATGAAATTGTTGATCGCATCGTGCACAAGTTGGGCGGGTATCCCGACGAAGATGACGATGATGATGACGATGACGACGATCGCGACGAGCAGGAAAGGCAGTCCAATGATTTTGAGGATGACGATGAAGATGATGACGATGCTGGCGACATCCTCACAGAAGGCTTTGATAAGGGCGCCTCCGCCGATGTACCAAAGGGCTCCCCAATATAGTATAGAGAGAGTATGGCCTTCCTTAAATACTTTTAGTGCCCATTTCCGAGCATTAGTGCCCATTTCCGAGCAATAGTAACAGCATAAGTGCGCCTTCAGATAGTAGTAGCGTCGACATAAGTGTACACATTAAGCCAGTCCGCACGTTTGGCTTACCTTTGAAGGGACGCAATCTACAGATCGCTCGTTTGTTCCATTATCAGAGCTAAGTTTATCACCCGCGGAGATCTTTTTTCTGATAGCTCGCCCAGCAGGCGAAGTGCTTTAACGAGGAGACCTTGTTGTAGATCTGAGAGCTGTGCCTCGATACTGGTCTGTGGAATTTGTGACCATGCAATGCGTGCGGATCGCGACTTTCGAGCTTCACCAGTGTTCGGAAATATAACTGCTACGCGAATTGCAATCGGAATCACAAGCCACTCCCCCGAAACTTCATCAAAACAGTCTGTGCGCGTTTGAATGAGCACCGCCTCAACTAGTTTTCTGATTTCTGGCCTCCATTGTGCAGGCGTACAAGGCCTGGGGTACGATTCCTCAACGCTAACTTGTTTGGGAAGAACATAATCTGTAATCTGCTGGCCTATTTCACTGGGCTCTTGTCCTAATATGGTGAGCCACAGGTTGGAGGCCGCTTTAGGGCTCACAGTGTGTGAAAGTGCCTTAATGAAAGTGTCCTTGTCGTAGTCTCTTAGCAGTTGTTCAACAGTGCTCACAGGTCCTAGTGCTTTTCGCGTTGCTCTTCCAAAACCAGGAACGCTTCCCAGAGGTAAAGTGCGCATAAATTCAGCTTCATGCCCGGGTACTAAAACGGTTACCCCCTGTGGCTTGTTTCTGGCGCAGGCAATCTTGGCGTAAGTTTTGGACGATGCAACACCAATTGAGCAGCTATAGCCAAGCTCCAGCCACATTCTGTCCCTAATATATTGTGCTAAATTTCCTGCGACATATGCTTCGAAAACCTCAGTCTTCTCTAACTGCTCTTGATCTGGAGGCCATGTCTTCCCTTCGAAGCTGAAGTAGAAGTTGGGGCATTTGACACGATTGTCTCCGAGAACAAGCTCTGTGCCCGCGCCGGCAACATCATCAAGAAAGTCAGGGTCCTCGAGCCACGCCTTTGTGGTAGAGATGTCAGGAAAGCGTTTTGTGTTTGAACTTATCGCTGGCGTTAAGTCGAGACGCATCTCTTCGAGGCCAAGACGCTCTACTGGTTCACCTCCAGTCAGGTCTCGTACCCATCGGTACAGCATCTTCCCTGCCATGCGATACTTAGTGAGGTCTTCACCATTAACAGTTATGAGCTCTGGAAATTCCTTCTTGACGGTGTGTATATTGGCCAGTTTTTGAATTCCCATGGCACGAGCCGGGTAGCTCAGTGTTGCTATAATATGTTTTTGCACTACACAGAATGCCTTATCGCGAAGAGATGGATTTTCATGCTCTTCAACCCCGCAGTAGAAGGCATCCAAATCAATTGAGATAAACAGCTTCTGCATCCAACCTCTCTTCAGAGGAACATGTAAATCTGGCACTCGTGCTACTCCAAATTGCTGTATTCAAGGTATGATACAAAGTTACAGCTCCTTGGAAGCTCTCAAAACTACTCGGGACTTGGACAATTGAAAGTGTTGCTGTTGGCTTGGAAACGCTGAGCCACCAATCTGAATATCAAGTCTTTCTGGTGAATCAAATACACTCGACAATTATAAGCTTGTAAGTGAATTAATTCAAATCCTGTACCAGCAAACGAAAGATCCACACACACCTCAATTTCACCTGCAGTCACGAACTAAAAGTCACCGCTTATCTCCTTCCGGGTCGTACAATCGAAAGTACAAGGCGCTTCTTCTTTTGCACCTAAAAAGGCAGCGAATGGGTGTGGACGAGTACTACGCGGAGCCATCAGCTGATGAAATTTTCAGCGGACCAACTCACGAGCTTGTACCGTCTTCATACTCGTCCTTCCATCACCATCATTGGCCACACCATGGCGCAGGCGTAACAGACGATGAGGATCATGCTGAAGCCGGTGGTGCTGATGATAGGCGAAGCTCATTCTGGAGTAGTCGCAGGCCAAGCATGCGTAGCAGTATAGCCGGTGATGAAGAGGATGAGGAGGAGTTAGCGAACTTTCACTTCTTCAGCCGCGATGAGATCAGCCATGCTGAGGGCGCGTCTACTGTCCTCGGGGATAACGACTCTGCATCATCTTTTCAGACGGAATCTACTCATCATGAGTCGTTACTCGGAGACTTCGACGAATCGGAAATCGAAGATTCCGACCATGAACGTCGCATGCTCTTAGACAACACCGACTCTGACATTAGCGGGCCATCCGTAGAGCACGTCGCGGATCACAAGTTCGAGTACCGTTCTCGACGCGTTCAACAGCGATACTATATTGCCGAAGAAGATATGCGCATTGTTTGTGCTGGGTACAGCATAGTTCGCATTCGACTCTGGATCTACTATGTCCTATGCATTGGGTCTGCCGGGCTGCTTTACTTGTTATTCAGGTGGTTTCCACGGCAGCGCCTGCGGTTTGTTGCCCGCGAAACACCATTGGGTCGATGTGAGTTTGTCGTGATAGAAAATCAATGGGGTGAACTTGAAATGGTAGATGTTGACGTCCAGCGCTATAATCATGCGCTATCTACCATTTTTAATCTGGCGCATGCTGATACTTTGGATCATCAAAATGACGAAGCCATAGTTACGCCGAGCGCGAGCTCTTCGGGTGCACATCCTTCGGCACATGGTGCTGCTCGGTCACGTCGGTCTTCGTGGTCCTCATACGTCGACTCTGACCCCAACGTCCCATATCTGCGTACAGTCACTTATCGTTATATTCGGTTCTTGTACAATCCTGTACGAGACATGTTTCTCACTAATTCAGATTGGGTGGGCAACTCCTGGGAGACCGAAGAAACCGCAGCAAAAGGCCTCGACGGTGAAGTACAGGCTCGTCGTGAGCAGGTATTCGGCAAGAACTCCCTCGAAATCAAGCAACCTGGTATTGTTAAGCTTTTGATGGATGAAGTTTTACATCCTTTTTACATTTTCCAGGTGTTCAGTATCATTTTATGGCTTTGTGACGAGTACGTGTATTATGCTCTAGCAATTCTCATCATCTCGACGTTCTCAGTTGCTGAAGCGCTTATTGAAACCAAAAAATCGATGTCGCGCCTTGAGGCTGTTGCGCATGCCAACAGCGATAGTGAGATCACTGTGTTACGCTCAGGATACTGGCTGACGATACCGTCCTCAGAGCTTGTGCCTGGCGATGTATATGAACTCAGTGATCCGACATTGACCATGCTACCGGTGGATTCTGTTCTACTGAGTGGGGACTGTATCGTTAATGAGAGTATCCTGACCGGGGAAAGCGTACCAGTGACAAAGGTTCCTGCCACAGACAAGGCATTGAAGGACCTAGTTGACCGAGGTGCACGCTCACCTGGCATTTCTCGCAGTTTTCTTTATGGTGGTACAAAGATTGTGCGAGTACGTAAACCGCCAGCAGAGAATGACGACTTCTTGCCAGCTCTAGGTCTGACTGTGCATACTGGGTTTTCAACCACAAAAGGTGCACTTGTTCGCTCTATGATGTTTCCGAGACCAAACGGTTTCAGGTTCTATCGTGACTCTTTCAGGTATATTGGGGTTATGGCACTTGTGGCTATGATTGGTTTCAGCTATTCTGCTGTGAAGTTCGTGATGCTTGGCCTCGACACGTCCCTGATTATTCTACGGGCGCTCGACATCATCACAGTTGTTGTCCCTCCGGCCCTTCCGGCAACCCTGACAATCGGTACAAACTTCAGTCTTTCTCGTCTCCGAGCCAAGAATATCTTTTGCATCACGCCTAGTCGTGTTAACGTAAGTGGAAGAGTCAACGTGGTCGCCTTCGACAAAACCGGAACGCTGACTGAAGAAGGACTAGATGTTCTTGGGGTTCATTTAGTTGGTAAGAACGACCGTAATCAGGAGAAGTTTGGGCCATTGCGGCGCAGCGCAAGAGAGCTTGCTAAGGAACCTGATACTTCACTTCTAGATACTCTGGTCACTTGTCATGAACTAAGGTGCGTGGACGACGAGATCGTTGGTGATCCTTTGGATGTGAGGATGTTTGAGTTCACAGGGTGGACGCTCGACGAAGAGCGCAGAAGAGTTGTATCACCGACAGGTAAGGTGCTGAATGTCTACAAGCAATTTGAGTTTGGTTCCCAACTTCGGCGCATGAGCGTCATTGCGAGCAGTGGAAATAACTCTTCTCAGATGCGTGTCCTAGCTAAAGGAGCACCTGAGATCATGCGCCAAATCTGTCGGCCCGAAACCCTCCCGAAGAACTTCGACGAGGTCTTGCATCAGTACACTCACAGAGGTTATCGTGTCATTGCTTGTGCGTGGCGAGAGGTTGGTGATATTACTGACTACAATCGCAATGAACTCGAGTCAGACCTCATATTTTCTGGCCTCATTGTTTTCGAGAACAAAGTCAAGGCGGCCAGTCGGCCAACAATAGAAAAGTTGAACGCCGCTGGTGTGCGAACGTTGATGTGCACGGGAGATAATGTGCTGACAGCAGTAAGTGTCGGTCGCGAATGTGCGATTATCCCTTCGAAGACGATAGTTTTTGCGGGGCATTTCGATGATTCAAATGAGCTGAGGTGGGAAGGCGTCGACAATGCCTCTTTTAAGTTGAATCCTTTAACACTGAGACCAGAGTCAAATCTTCCTGGTGACGCGGACTACACATTAGCCATTACTGGCGATGTATTCTCTCATATTGTGGAAGAGGGAAATTATGAAGCATTGGATCAAATGCTATTGCGAGGATCGGTGTTTGCTCGCATGTCGCCCGACGAGAAACATGAACTAGTCTCAAAACTACAACAAATCGACTATACTGCATGCTTTTGTGGCGATGGTGCCAATGATTGCGGAGCTTTGAAAGAAGCCGATGTGGGAATCTCGCTCAGCGAGGCCGAGGCAAGTGTGGCTGCACCATTTACATCGCGTCGATTTGATATCTCGTGCGTGATAGATGTGTTAGCTGAAGGTCGATGTGCGCTGTCTACGAGCTTCAGTTGCTTCAAGTACATGAGTCTCTACAGTGCAATCCAGTTTGTGACGGTGACTATCCTCTATCAATATGGTACAAACATCGGAGACTTTCAGTTTTTGTGGATCGACTTATTCTTGATTGTGCCTATTGCAGGTTTCATGGCGTGGAGTGGGCCAGCGCCGAGTCTTTCACGGAAGCGCCCTGGAGCTGAGCTCGTCAGTCGCAAGGTACTTGTGCCGCTTCTATTCAATATGTTCATCCTGGGTGTTTTCCAAGCGATTGCGTGGAAATATGGCCGGCGTCAGCCATGGTTCATACCGCCGGTTCCTGGCGATAATGACAATCTCAAGAGCACGGACAATACAGTATTGTTCTATGTGACATCGTACCAGTACATTGCCTCCGGTTGGCTTGTCTGCGAAGGCCTCCCCTTCCGGCTTCCTGTATGGCAAAACGTTCCGTTTCTAATGACTATCGTTTCTACGACATTCATTACAACTGTTTTCATGTTCATGGATCCAAACAAGTCGATTGGGCGCCTCATGGATCTCACCCCAACATCCTTCGGCTTCAAGCTAGTACTTCTGTTGCTAGTTTTCGCGAACGTGGGGGTACTTGTATTTGCGCGGGCCTTTTTGTATGGACCAATTTGCGATCTCGTGAAGAGAATCAGTCGCCAACTTGGATACCACAAAACGAGGCCCCGATATAAAGAGATTATGGAGGAAGACAAGTTGGGTGCATAAACGACATCAACATTATAATTTCTTTTTTCTTTCTTTCTTCTTGTTTAAAAGCATTGTAAGATGGAATCAAGGCTTTATACAGTCTCGTTTCAGAGTGCCAGGGCGTCCTACAAATAGCACGGTAAATTGCAACATAAAGCCACTAAGAGTAGCAGCGTGTTCCAAGCCATGTACTCTCTGTCCGAAGCATTGTAAAACAAGAAATTTAGTGCTCCCACGGCTTTCTCCAGCCCAGGAGTACAGGCGCGTCTTCGCGCACGCGGTACAGAACCCAGAACCACATCGTAGCACCGAGAGCCTTGGGAATGAACCTTTGGGCAAAGTTCAGCTTTGGAAAGGGTACAGGGCCTGCCTTAGCCGAGTAATGAGGGCCGTGATGGTCGTGTGCACCGCTCATTATGTTTGGAACAGTGTACTTTAGTGTACTGATGATTGGACACAAATATGTTGGAGATGAGTAATCTTGCACAGGAGCCGGATCGATGGGTAGAATGAGCTGATGTCGATAACGAGGCGAGGAGAACTTAAAACATCAATTGTGGGCTTTTCCATAATTCGCCTTCAAAGTCTCAGTAGTCCATAAATATAAATTATGGTGGTCTTGCTGCAGTAAGCGGTTGCCTCTCAAGTGGTTGCCTATGTAACTTAATTGGGTCGTGTATCTTCAGCTGTCGACTACTTGGACAGCATTTTTCTGTGTGTCTGACTATTTCTGTCTATATAAAAGGTAAAGTGCTCAGTTTACCACGAAGTATCACTACGTAGCTATAAAAAAAGGGAGAAATTAAGTCTTAAAAAAAGAAAACTGACCTTAAAACCCAAACGTTCAATCAGATATAAATAAGAAGGTGGAGCCTAATGGGGAACATTTCCCGGGGGAGGTGTGTTCATCACCATAGGCGGAAACCCGGCAATAGGACCCATAGGGCTCACACCCATGTGCCCCCCATACGCCGGCACGCCACTTGGCGGTACCATTCCCATTGGCGTGTGCATCATAGCAGGATAGGCGCCACTAGGGTATCCAGGGAATGCACCGTAAGGCACACCGTACTGCGGCGCAGGACGGTACATCATGGGGGGCGGGGGAGGCATGCAAGCATTGGCAGCAGGCGACCCATTGTTGGCAGCGGCGGGCATTGGTGCTCCAGTCAGGGGCGGAGAGCTCCCGTTCTTACCCTTAAACGGCGGACGCGGGAGCGACGAGGCATTGGGGGAAAGGTGGAATGTACTGCCTGAGTACTTGGAAGTATCTTCCAAGTCGCCCGATGTAGGCACGGCAACAGCAGGCGAGGGCTGCTTGCGAGGCTGGCTATCGCGGCCACGCCTCGTCTCCTTCGCCGTACCCGATCTACCGCCGCTGCGGGAATCCTTACCAGCCTTGGCCCGGGGGCTCTCAGTGCTGTCCGAGCCATCTTGAGACTTTGCGCTCTTGCCTTTCGGCTTGCCTCGGCGCTGCTCACCTTTCACCGAGGGGCTTGTTGCACTGTTCACATGCGGAGAATTCGCGGGCATCGTGGTAGTCATCGAGATATGTTGGGGTCAATATTCTTGTCACTTCTGTTATCATCTGTCTGCGGGGTGTCAAGTTAATCCAACACTGTGTTGATAAGAAACGTAGAGACACGGTGCGCCCCAGTTATACCGTCCGACAAGCAAATTACTCATCCAGTGTAGTTTGCACGTGATGGCAATGGCAGGATCGAGAATGTACGCTAGCTTCCGCATCCATGCCAGTGCTTCGGCTCGTTGAGGACGACACGGTACAGTGTCTATGTAACAGGGAAGATGATGTAGAGCTCCGCCCAAGTCGCAATTTGCAAAAGAGTGGCTCTACAGGACTACTACCGGCTATGTTTGCCACGCCACTGCAATGCCTTATCTACATACCCTTGCCCAGCACTTACCGGTCAGTCACTCCACCCAGCATTGTCACGACTGAGTGCTTCAGTTTGAAACATAGAAGTCTCATTAACTTTGTAGCTTTATCATATTCCCTGAGATAGTGGGTAAAATTAGACACAAGACTCGGCGGTGAGAAGCCGAATTGACTCGTGTTGTTGAGCGCTCTGATTCGCGCTCACTCTAGTAATATCGTCATCACTCCAGTTCACTAGACTAAATCTTGACAAAAAGCTGCAGTATTGGCAGGCTATCCCGTCATGGTCTTGCACAATAACAAGTGGGATCGCCGAGCTAAACATAAATACCTGAAGAAGCACGGTCTCAGCGCCAGGGACGCGAGCGGTGCGAATGACAATGCGCAGGGGGAAGATGCAGGCGAAGCACGAGAAGAAGTCGCAACCAGCGAACCTGAGTCTAGTGACGAAACAGAGGGCGTTGTCCTAGCTCCTGAGCTTCCAGAGCCCGATGAGCTTGATCCTAAATTGGAAAAGCTGTTTCGCCAGAGGACTCTAGCGGCAGCAGAGAAGCCCCAAGAAAAGACGCACACGGTTGGAGTGGCAGATGCATCGGAGATTCAAAGAGCGACGACTGGTGTGGAACGAAGCAAGTTGAACAAAGCTGTGCGAGAAAGGTTTGGTAGCAGTCTGGCAGCAAAGTTACGAAAGAATCCGCTTGAGCTCGACTCGGATTCGGACTTTGACGAGTTTATGGATGGCTTGGATGAAGAAGGCGGAGACCTAGAGACGATGCAGCAGAAGCGCAACAGCAGTGCAAAAACACAGTTCGAAATAAACAAAGATAAACAAGAGTTTCTAGATAATCTACTCTGATAAGAGCAGCTTGAAAAAATCTAAATAGCGTGCGATTAACTTTACATCTGGATCTTCGAAGCAAGCATCTTCTTGTAATCCAGAATCGTGCCCTCCCATCGGGTGGCAGTCTTGTTCTCGATGACGAAGATATCCTTCGCGATGTTGTCGAGCAAACGGAAGTCGTGCGACACAACCACGACACCGCCGGAGAACGCCTTGATCGCCTCAGCCAGCGAGTCGATTGTGGGAATGTCGAGACCGTTTGTGGGCTCATCGAGAAGAATCATGTTAGGGCCGTCAATCGCGAGCAGCGCAAACACAACACGCGAGCGCTGGCCCTCCGACAGGGTACCCATGAGCGCCGTCTGGCCCTCACCGGTCAGACCGTAACGACCGAGCTGCTGACGCCAGTATTGCCAGTCCTGAGAGATCTGAGGATACTTGTCGCGGACAAACTCAAGAGCGCTCTTCGTCAAGTCGAGCTGCTCCGCCGAGTGCTGCGAGTAGACACCAATCTTCAAGTGCGTGTGGCGCGAAATGGTACCGCCAGTCGGCGACAGCGCACCAGTCATGAGCTTGAGCAGGGTGGACTTGCCGATACCGTTCGGGCCCACGAGCGCAATACGGGAATCCATATCTACACCGAAGTTAAGACTGTCGTAAAGGTTGTCCTCCGGGTTACCGGAATAAGAGAACGCAACCTCGTCGAACGACAGGACCGGGGGCGGCAGCTTTTCCACATCCTTGAATCGGAAGGAGAACACCTTGTCCGGAACCACGGGCTCAATCAAACCGTCAGCCTCCATCTTGTCGATAATCTTCTGACGCGACTTGGCCTGACGCACAAGGTTAGCGTACGTACCGGCGCTAGCAATGAACTTCTTGTGATGAGCAATCTCCTCCTGCTGCTTTTTGTACTGCTTCATCTGGTTGATTTCCAACTCCTCACGAGTCTTCACGTAAGTGTCGTAGTTACCACCGTACATGGTGATCTTCTTCAAACGCATGTCAATCATCTGGGAGCAGACACTGTTCAAGAAGTCCTGGGAGTGCGAAACCAGAATGAGCGAGCGGTCCCAGCGCCTGAGGTACTCCTCCAACCAGATAGTCGCACCCAGGTCCAAATGAGCAGTAGGGTCGTCGAGAAGCAGCAGCGTAGGCTTAACGAACAGGGCCTTGGCTAGCGCGACACGCATCTTCCAACCACCGCTCATGTCCTTAGTCTTTTTGTGAATCGTCTTGGCATCGAAGCCGAGACCAGTGAGAATGATTGAAGCGCGGACCTCGAAAGTAGAGGCATCCATCTCGTCAACTTGCTCATTCAGGTCCTCAAGCAGCGGGTCCTCGGGGCCCTCGTTCTCGAGAATCTCCTCGATCCGGCGTTCGAGCTTCTCGAGCTTCTTGTTGGCCTCATTCACAACCCACTCCAGAGCAGAGAACTCGCTCGGCTCCGCGGGCTCATTCAGGAGATACACATCGATTGTGTTCGGAACAGGGTACTCGTAAGCAGCAAGCGCACGCAGGAAAGTAGACTTACCGCAGCCGTTCTCACCGAGAAGACCGTAACGCTGGCCATAGTTCAGCTCGAGCGTCGAGTCCGTAAGCAGCACCTTACCGTGGAACACAAGAGACAGCTGCTCGATCTTCACATCGCGCGAGGTCGGCAAGCTAGCGAGGACGCCGGTGGTCACACGGTCAGAGATTCCGTGACGGTCCTCCTGCATCTTCAGTTGCTGCATGAGCTCGGTGTTCTTATCAACGGGGGCCTCCTCAGGAACCTCCTCACCGGCTTCGAGCTTCTTAGCCTTTACCTTATCGGCACGCTTCTGCTCACGCTTGGCCTTAGATGCACTCACCATTTTTTGATTTTAGTCTAGGGTCTAAAAAATAGGTCGGCACTACTCAGGTCCACTTAAATTATTTGAAATGATCCGTTTTCAGCGAGAAAAAAAATTATTCAGCATTGCCATTGCGGCATACGACTTACACGCATGAAAAGAAAGGTGTTTGAAAGGCGTTTTGGCCTGCCCGTCGATGATTAATTAATTAGATTATGCGAGTATACAGCAGCTAATCTGCTTGTCCTCCCACAAGCGATGAGATCAGCATGCAGCACCACGGGGAAAGCCTGCTTATCGGTAAATGCTGCATGTTGAGGGCTGCATGCGAAATGCAGTGTGACGAAAAGAATACTATTCCATGATCGGCCAGACAGAAGAACTAGTACTCAGCGTACTTCTAGCACGCCTGGGTCGCAGATCGTCTAGCAGGGACGACGCAGATCCATTACTACTAAATGAGAGTTGGCGGTGTATCGAGCTACCCCAAGAGCTGGGTGCCGATTTGACGCGCCTCACGCTTGCAGAATTGAACTGTTCCAGCGAATCGAGCTCTTCATCCGAAGGTATCTCATTTGCTTCCGCGATTAAAGCTGACAGACAGTCCGGCTCTTCAAGGTGGCTCAAATCCTCGATCCAACCGTCTTCGGAATCCATGCCACCCCCATAGAATAAGTCTGACGAGGATACATACGAGCCCTCGGACACGTAAGACCCAAATGAACCGTAGGAATCGTAGGATGCGAACGAGCCGAGTGATGCAACTGGCGAGCGTCCAGATTCTAGGGGCGCGGACTCCATGTCCGCCGGGTCCTTGTAATACTTGCAGGACATTTGGCGGTTGAATGAGAATGCAGATCCTCGGTCAGAGTCCGACGCTGCTGCATCGTCGTCAAAGGGTTCCCCCAAGGTTTGTACTTTGTTCGAGCCATTCAATGGCTCATCTTTCGATATCGGCGACTCGCCCAGCCTCTGGACTGGCGGTATCGCCGGAAGCGGAGGTGCCGGGTTCGTGTCGTAGGTATATTCTTCACCCGGTGCTCCGTCCGAGGAGCCGACCACAATCAATGGCGGTGGATCGAGCGGCGGTGAGTCAGGCGCCTGCGGTTCTTGCTGTGAATTAAGGCTCGAAGAGAGTACGACGAATTTCCCGCGGTTCTCGTCCCGCTGGCTCGGAGACAGGACCTGCATTTTACTGCGCAGATTCCGCCATGACTTCTGAGTGAGCGAAGACAGCGGGCTCTTCCGACGATCCGGGGATGATTCCGGGGTCTGCATCTACGCAACAATGGCGCGTTAGCGTCGACTGTAGCTACGGTGTTGACGGCGTCTTTAGTATTAACGAACAGGCGCAACTACGAACCTAGCCTAACAGGTACACGTAACTGCCCCTACCTAAAAAGGGTTCGGTGGCTGGATATGTGCATGCGCTGAGAGTCACATGTAAATACACACATGATCGGATATCTATTTTTAAATAATTCTAAAAATGCAGTTTCTCGAGCGTGCGCGACCGCAATGCCGCACCTTCGGATATGCTATCACCAGTGACTTGAATCTGGGGTTTGCTGGCATTTAGGCCATTCAAAAGCGTACAGGCCTTACATATCTCGTTAGAGGAGATATACCCACACTGCATACAAACCCGTGCCCCCGATTGTCTCTGTTTGGTTTTCCGCTGCAAGCGGAAAGCTTCCCCAGAGTGGATAACATCAATAATCGCACTGGGACGCACTGCTTCGAGATTCTTGATAAGCGCTCGGGCTGTGCCTCTAAACGCCTCAGGCGAATATGTACATTCTGTAGAGAAATAGTCCAGCTTTTTGTAATGCGCATAAAGGACAATCTCCTTCTCGTAGCAGTACTTCAGAGGCTTCGACCGCTTCACTGGTGACTCCGTGTCGCCACCGGTCATTATATCGCAACAACGATCCAGTCGTTGCATATCCCCGCGCATCAAATTCATAAGAACAGTCTCGGCCACGTCATCGGCGTTGTGACCTGTCACAACATGATTGATCCCAAGCCCAACGCACCCGCGATCGAGTGCCTGCCGCCGAAAAACCCCACAATACGTACAATTGTTTTTCTTTCCAATCTGCGCAACTATTTCGTCCATAGTCCACCCGTACAGACTTGAATAGCTCACAATCTCCAAGGGCATGGCATATTGGTCCTTGTTTCGCTTGACCGTCTCTAACGAGTCATCGCGGTAGCCTTTGATGCCCTCATCAACGCTGAGGAGGACAAAATCAACGCCGTAGTCGTAACGTTCATTCAGCGTCTTGAGTACACATGCCAAAACTGTCGAATCCTTGCCTCCCGACGCTCCAATGCCGACACGCTCGCCTCTATAAAACAGCTTATTCGCCACAATCGTCTCGTGGACCTCCCGCTCAAACTCCGAGAAGAAGCATTCCTGGCAGACTTTCTTGCCGTTACGAGGACGCTTTAATGACGGTGGTTTCGAGCCACAGCTCTCACAAATGAGCGTGGCCCGCGGCAATGACATCATTGTCAAATTTATTCACGACTGCAAATATAACAATAGCAGGGCTAGGTTGTGACAAGACTCTCGTCAGACTTGCGCGACAGTAAAGCCCGAAAGAAGAAAAAAGCTTGCTTTATTTTAGTGTGAAATTTTGCGTCTTCAGAAAATATATAGAGTTATAAATGCCTTTGACAAAGCTCAAATCGGAATACACGCCGCATGCAGGATTGTATGCCGTTAACAGTACTTGCAAAAATTACAGTCCACCTGCCAAACAACGTCTACCTCGTTTGACAGATAAATAATTATTTAGCTTCATGAATCTAAGAGACCGGCACCTGGTAGCAGGTATGTTTTGCTAAACGCCCATCTTACGGACGGACCCATTAACGCGAGGATGGATGTGCTCCTTAGTCACGCGCATCCCTTCCTACCTCTTATTGAAAAATTCTCCAGACGGACCAAATCAGACCGCCGCCATGTCGAGGTTTTTCAAGGGTCCCGGAACTGCGCAGGACAGCGATCTGTCCTCCTCTGATGAGGAGAGCCTGTATGGGAGCGCTACGTCTGAAGACTTGAGCTCTGAGGCTGATTCCAGCGAGATGAGCGAAGACCAGAGTTCTAGCAGCGAGGAGGAGGACGAAGAGGAAGACGAGAGCGAGAGTGGTTCCGAGTCGAAGGACACTGCTGGCGCCGAGCAGGCTCGCAATCCGTATCTGAGGAACCAATTTTTGAAGGGCCAGGGCGGCTCCGACAGCGACAGTGATAGCGAGGACGAGCGCAAGGTAGTGAAGAGCTCTAAGGACAAGGTGCTGGACGAGATCGATGAGGAGTCTGGTGAGCTAGATATTGCCCGCAAGTCTGAGGACTGGGTCAAGGCCGTTGCCGTGTTTGATCGCCTGGTCAAGGTGGTTGACCGCTCGAACCGCCAATACTCGACCGTGCCGGCCTCGTTCGTGCGTAGCATTACTGAGGTTCAGACTGCAGTTGCTGGAAAGCCTGCCAAGAAACTGAGCGCCAGCCAAAACCGTGCTCTGAACACTCTCAAGCAGCGGTTGAAGCGCGTTGAACGTGATTACTCTGCGCGTCTCCATCAGTACCAGGAGGACCCGGAGAAGTATGTGCCTGGTGTGCCATCGCTTACCCAGCAGGAAGCCGCGAAGGCTCAATCTAGTGCAACGCCTGAGGCCAAGAAGCCTGACTCCAGTGTCACGGATGAGTTGACCGCTGCCACTGTATTCCCCACTCTCGTTGGCATCATGGAGTCTCGTGGTAAGAAGAACACTGATCGTGGTGAGCAGGTGAATGTGTTGGAACAGCTTTTGAAGGTTTCCGACAGCGCTTACAAGAAGATCTCGGTGCTTCTTATGCTGATTCCTATCAGGTTCGATCTTGCCTCATCGACTTCAGTCTCTTCGTCGTCACTGTACTCTGGTGCTGACTTCAGCCAATGGGAGGCCATAGAGACCGACATCACCACGCTCTTCGAGGTTGTTGAAAGTCAGCAAGACTATATTATTGTGGAGTCTGCGCCAGAGGCCGCGGATCTTGAGCGCGGACCCGAGCCCGGCGTCAATGGCGTCCGCCAGATTGGCGGCAGCATCCCGACTCTTGTCGAGCGTCTTGACGATGAGCATGCTCGGATCCTTGCTACCTACGATCCGCACACGACCGAATACATCGAACACTTGCGTGAGGAAACCCGTGTGGCGGCCTTGATTCTGCGTGCTCAGTGCCACCAGGAGCGTACGCTGCAACTTCTTGGTGTTCCGTTGCATGAGTCGGAGTCGTACTGCCGATTGCTTAGCCGCCGTATCGATCACCTTTATTACAAGCCTACTAGTGCCATCGCAGCGACAGAGGTCGCTGCATGGGCTCGAGTACCGCAGAATTTGGACTCGCAGGTCACGCCTCGTGCAACTGACGTTGCCGCGATCAATGCTATCGAGCTAATTACCTCGCTGTGCGGCGTTTTGTATAAGCAGCCGAGCACATTGCTGCGGGCTCGCGCAATGCTCAGCCTTATCTATCAGTATGCACTTGGTGACGACTATTATAAGGCTCGTGATCTTATGCTTATGTCGCACCTCCAGTCTTCGATTCACGCCATGGAGCCAGCTACGCAGGTCCTTTTCAACCGTGCCCTTGTGCAGGTTGGCCTATGTGCCTTCAGGGCCGGCCTTATCAGTGATGCCTTGCAGTCGCTCCAGGAAATCTGCTCGTCTTCTAGGCTGAAGGAGCTTCTTGGCCAAGGGCAAGCTCGTTCTATGAACCAAGGTGATGCTCCGTCGGCGTCTGCGCAAGTGCAGGCACCAGAGCTTTTGCCGTACCACATGCACATCAATCTCGAGCTTGTGGAGTGTGTTTACCTCACAGCCTCGATGCTAACTGAGGTTCCTTACCTTGCGAACCTGGCTGGACAGCGCGGCTCACAGTCCGACTTGAAGCGACGCTCTCAGAATCGTCCTTTCCGCCGTTTGCTCGACGTACACGATCGCCAGATATTCTCTGGCCCATCAGAGACTACGCGGGACTATGTTATTCAGGCTGCGAAGCGTCTTCAAAACGGAGACTGGGCCGGTGCACTTGAGTTGCTGAGCAACATTAAGGTCTGGAACCTGTTGAGCCCTGCCACCAATGCGAAGGAACGCGTCTTGAAGATGCTGGAACACAAGCTTAAGATTGAGGGGCTCAGAACGTATCTTCTCACTTTCGGCGGTCAGGCCTATCACTCGATCGGCTTGCAATTCCTCGAGAAAGAGTTCCAGCTGCCTGAGGCCGACACGCGCCAGCTTCTTATCAAGATGATTGCCGGTGATGAGATCGCTGCTTTGCTCGACGAGTCGTCCCAGTATCTGGTGTTTAAGCCCGAGGCTGACGCGTCGCGCTTGCAGATGGTTGCACTGGCACTGGCCGAGAAGGCAGCTCAGCTATCCGAACGTAATGAGCGCCTTGCGGCCGATGGCCACGTACCTGAGCAGAGCACTGGTAAGCGCCCCATTAGAGCTAGAGCCTAAGTAGGTAGCCTCATAATGTGTTAAAAGAAATACAACTGCTGCAATTAAGGTACACTCTCTATTCCTTGGTGCATATACAACTACGTCTATGGAATGTGGTGCTATCAAAGCGTACAAAACAGATCAGTTACGTTTCGGCTTTAACAGGTTCACTTCAAAATTAGGCGAAATAGTTTTTCCACAAAACACCTTCGAGGTCATCGAGCTGGTCTTGAGTGAAAGATTTCTGGTCAATGTGCCATGTGTCCTGCCGTGTCTTTTTGAAGTCGCCAAGAATTTGCTTCGCCGATTTTCCGACGAGGCCGCTATCTCCAGCAGCCTTCACTGCTAGTGTCGCGAGAATCTGTGGCAACCAGCGAGGTGGAGGCGATACATAAGGAAATGCGCCAACAAGCGCCCCCAATCCTAACACCGCAGCATGCCTGTCAGTGAGAGGGAATGAACGAGTGAGGGAACGTTCGAATTTGTCGCTCAGCTTTCTAACATAGTCTTCCTGTTCAACAAGTGGTGAGCATCTTACTATCCCAGACAACGTATCAGCAGCGAGCTCGCGGACCTCCACTTGAGAATCCGACAAAGAATCCACAGCTAAACTAGCGAACATTTCGCGACGTTCCGGAGAAAATACAATGAGATGGTTGAAGAAGAAGGACTGACATAACAGTAACATTCTCATGCGCTGATGCCACTGTTCTGATCTAGCACTATCAACCAACAAGACTGCGATTTTGTCAACTGTACTGGGGTGGTAAATTGCCGTATCCATTGTAGAGAAAAGCGCGTTGACAAGAACAATGGTTTCGGGGTCATCACGGATACCAGTTGTTCTCAGCAAAACATCAACACTCAATGGAGCAATACCAAGACTAGCATTGGGACCCATAAGCTGTACACTACGCCGCGTCAAGCTCAATAGACTGAGATCTACCTTGGGCGAGACTAGTTCAAAACATTTGGACAACTGATGCATCGACTCATTACTGAGGGTTATAGGCGGCTGACCCAAACCAGATTTTCCTTTGTTGGCCAAGTCTGCAGCTTCAGTTACAGAACTCCACACTCGCTGAATTGCACCAGAGGCGGCGACTGCGAGACCGTTACTAGCACTCTCCCTAGTAGCTTGAAGATCGTGATTCCAACGCGACCACATGCTCGCAACATGGGCTAGACGTGGCATGTGCCAGCCTACTGCAGCCAGAACTTCCGTATATAAGGCTGTTCTTGAGGCTAGTCTGATACCCCCACCATTCCCACTTGTCTCTGGTCTAGATAAGGCCTCCAGCTGTAACATAATTGGCTCGAAGCGACGCACGTCAATGCTTGTCGCTACAAAAGTCATACAAGAAATCCAGTAGTCGAGAGTCTCTGGTGCAATAGTGTCTAGTACAGTTGACAACAAACGACTGACAAGGGGCAAAATCATTTCGGCAACATCGTCACTAATGAGCGGAAGTGCAAGAAGAAGACCACAAACAATCTCAGAAGCTGAACGGTGCCAGTTCTTATCCTTGAGTTTGTCTTCTGTGACATTCAAAACAGAGAGATTTTGCAACAAATCTACAGGTACAACTCCATATCCCATGGAGGAGAACACTAAAAGATTGCGGTAAAGCAATGCGGCGAGCTTCTCGAGTCGATCTTCCTCTTGGCGGGGCTCAATTTGACGAATTGCGGCAAATTTTGACCAGAACGTTGGCGTATTAAATTTCATCGCTTCACTGAATTGGGCGGTGTCGGAGTCTTTCAACCTGTTCTTAAGAATTCCTTCACGTGGGACCCGCCAAAGCCCTTTTGTGGGCTGCATTAGCCAGCCTTGCATTCCTACTGACGCCAGTCCCACTCGCATCTTGGGCGGAATTTGTGGCGTCTTGGACTGTATGGTGTGCGTGCCACCCATGAAAAAGGACCAGTCGTTCTCCAGGTCTACGGTGTCCGTGGACTTGAACGCATCTTCTGGTACATCTTCTGGGCCATCGACCTTGAACGTCTCGTAGCCGTTATCGGTGAGTATCAAACGAAACACGCGTTGAGACAGAAGAAGAAGCCCTTGAAGCGAAACAGCTCGAACATCTGGATGTATGCTTCGCCCAACGATCCCATCTACAAAGACATGGAATACCGCAGTGTCAAGGGGCAAGCGAGGATTTTGATTCAAAAACATGAGACTAGATGCGCGCAGAAGAGCTTGGCTCCAATGCATCGACTCGAGTGGTGTTTGACAAAGATACGAGATCAACGAGCTAATATAGGGCCAAGCTTTTGTTCTCGATGGCTCGGAGCCAACAGTCAAGCGAAAACTGTTGCTGCTGTGAATCCAGAACACAGTTGCAGCATGGCCACTCAACTTGAAGTCATCAGTTGCCACGGCTGCGGACACCAAAGTATAGAACTTCTGCAGCTGAGTATAATCGCGACAAACAGTGTGCATACCCATCGAACGATACGACAGTAAGGCGAAGCCTCCCTCAGCTCGCTCGTAATCTTTCATTGAAATAAGTTTGTCAATATTGTCCAAAACTGAGCGATAAACATCAGCATAGAGTCCATAATCAGCGAAGATTTTCAATGGTGAGTAAAGTGCAGAGAACGCGTTACGCCGCACAGCTGGGTAAGCTGAAAAGCAAGCTTCAATGAGGATTTTACCCACGAGGTCTTTATCCAAAGCATTGGGGGTACGTCGTTGAGTGCTCAATGCCTGACGCTGATGATGGTAGAGCTGAGCCCTGCGGGCCAGAACCGTTGGAGGATAGCGTTTTCTGAACCCGGGAATATGAAATGCACTTTTCTCGTACTTGTACAGAGATTCCTGGTGACTATCAATGCGAGCAGTGCGTTCATATCCCACATCGCAAAGCCAAACTTTGGCCACAAAAAGGACTTCTTTCAAGCTAGCAATGTCATCATGACCAAGGCGGGGATATACGTCGAGCAAGAACTGTGCAACCTTTTCCCTGCAATGAGACACGCTATAATTCTCAGCTAAAGGGGCAATGGCGCCCGTAGAAGTACGCACAAATATTAGCGCACTGCTAATGGCGTCTCGAGTCTGAACTGATCCATTCCCCGTTTCCAAAGCTTTTTGAACGTGCCCCATAGAATAAGAGACTTGCTCTTCATAAATCGCGATCGCCAGATCTATCGAGCTTTGTGTGGGGACATTCCACGCGATACTTCGATACCCAGACACTTTAATTGCCGGATTTTTAGATTGACTAGCATCGCTACCGGTCAAAGAAAGCGAACCATGGTAGTGCTCAGAAAACCCACGCGGAGAGGGGAGCACGATGCTGTGGCCAACAAGAGCTGCAATAGCATGATGAATGGTGTTGGCGACAGTATATACAACACTCGTATGGGTAACGTCTCGAAGCAAAGCAATGAGGCTCTGCAGCTCATCAGCGACCTGTACAAGTGATTGGCTATTAGCGGCAAGAAGACACATGTTCAAGACACTCAAGTATCTCAGAAGAGCGCGATCCCTAGGCATTACACTGCGACCAGAGCCAGCCTGATTCTCATGGATTTCTTCGCGTATATACCTTGTCAGGAGTGACCAGAATTGTGGGAAAGCCACACTGCAGTTCGCACGAATGAAAGCCCCACACACTTGAGCAAAAGCATCATTAGCCTGTTGCTGCGGATTCAGAACTTCCACAAGTGTCATTTGAAGTAGCCTGTCAAAAATATCTGGAGAACAAGCAAGGAGCACTCTCATCACACTGGCCGGTGCGGCTGATCCAAGACTAGCTTCGCTAGTCGTCTCCAAGAGAGCGAATATCCGACGCATGTATTGCGTAAGAATTTCAGGGAAGGCAGCAGATGTACCTCGATCCACAGTCTCGTAAAGCTCGGGTTCCAAGTCAGGCTCGTTGCCATTTTCAAGCTCATGTACAAACTCCGGAAGAATTTGAGCAGCCACAGAGACACTATCTCCATCGCTTCTGTCCTCGAAAGAAACCACAGCAGCCACTATTTGAAACAAGGACAAAGATATAAGGCAACGACGGACCTCATTAGCATCGATGCTCGGCAGAGCGAGCTCAAGGAGTGTCGTAAGATGCATGCGGTACTTTGCTGAAGCAGTCAGGGAAACAGCAGTTCGGGAGAGGCAGGTCAGCACAGCAATGATTCGCTGAGGTTGATGCAGTCCTAGTCGTAGAGTAGGATATGCTTCTCTGAGTAGACGTGGCAACACTAAGTCCGGTGCCATTGTCGCTAGGATTCGGCAAAGATTCACAGCAGTGATGAATACCATGGGTGCATGGCTGTGTACGCCTAGAACCATTGGGTCAACAAATATGCTGGAGAATCTGGCAACTATCTCTGGAGAGAGCCTATTACACTCAGGAACTCCCAGCTCTTCTTCGGTGTTCAAACGCAAGATGAATGTATTAGCCAGATCAGATAGCATCGTGAAAATTAACGCAGTCCACGGGCCCAAGTTTGACGGGTGACAGAAAGATTGCAAGGTGTTCACAATTGTGGAGAGCAAGTCCAAAGCTCGCTGGTCGTCACTACGTATTGACCAAACCACAAGCTGAGCAAATGCAGAGCTGTTAAGCCCTACAACGTCGCTTTTGCTTCGGCTGCGTCGGCTTTGGTCTTGACGCTCCTTTGCTTTTGACTGCGAAAGAGAGATCAACGGAATGTTTAGGCCATGCAAAGTACCCTGAAAACAGATATCAAGTTGATCATCGGTAAGCTGAGGACTCACTCGCCCTCTCAATGTCACAATCTTGGCGAACTGTGCTATCGAAGGCAGGATGCTTCTCGTTGCAACTTCACTAGGGACCAAACTCCATAGACTGAACAACAATCGTTGATACCTCGCCGCCGCAGGATCTTCGAATGGGATAAGGGCACCGAATGCGCTTAGCACTATGGCGTTGAAACTGTCATTCGCTGGATTTAAATAGCTCAAAATGTCCGAGAAAAGCTCATCGCCGTAGTTATCAAGCTTAACAGTACATCGAAACAAAACAGCCATGCTCATGATGACCCCTGAAGGCGACTCTCTATCATTGATGTTGCCGCCCGATTCAGCGGGACGATTCAAAACAAGTTTCTTTACTGCACGCGCCATGCAATTCCAGTCAACCAAACCTTTTTGTTCGGGTAGAACTAGCGACGCCGTACTGCTTTTCCATAATGTACAAGCGGCAAGTCCGTATCGAGTGATCAGTGCGGGCTCGCTTGCATCAAAACACGCACCTACATATATCTTCGTGAGCTTTACACGTATTTCCAAAGGCAAATCTAGCTTGCGCTTCATCCAGGCCATGAGCTCTCTGGTCGCTTGTCCTGTCTCATGGCTGTATGCGGTTCCAAATACGTATGCGCCATTGAACGCCCCCGACTTGTACAAGGCATCTATTCGTGCAACGATGTGGTCCAATTCAGAGAGTGCTTCAGCATTTGTCTCAGTAGAGTAAGGAAGACTCGCATGGTACTGAAATGATCTGTTCAGTTCTTTTTCCATGCTATCTGTACCTCAACTATGTCTCCGAGTCGTTATGAAAAGCAGTGTATGTGGTGTGTGTCTGTGTGTGTGTAAGGGTAGGGAATCTCAGCTTGTGAAGATCCCAGATAACTGCGCGTTGGCTCAAGGGTTGAGAGTAAGAAATCGAGCATTACATACAAACAAGGCTCCTGAACAACAAAAGTATGAAAGACTCATCATTTGAAGACTTTTATTGAGTACGCGACCTCCGCCTAGAACCGTAGGCTTGAGGGACAACCGTAACAACCACACGTGATTTTTACGAATTCAAACGGCGACAGGAACAACCGTGTTTTTGTATTTATTGACAGGAATCGTCAATCATAATAAGAATCATAGTGAATTAGCCAATCATCTGTGCCCATTGGACTCAATAGCCAGACCGACTTCAACTGACATTGGGCTCATATTACAAACACTACGATCATCTTGAATCTCCGAACTTAGCTCACCGTGCTAAACCACACAGCATACATTAGACCGTGCACTGTTTCTTCAAAAGTATACAGACCGTCGGGCACAGTTTTAGTAAAGCCACATTATGCACCTCCTGATATGCACTTTTCTTTGTTAAAAAGTGGCACATATGGCAAATATTCTGCTGTCAATGCCACCCAATTAGCAGTGTTATAGTATATCACATTGGGGCTTGAGTACCTGCGGACATTCGTGAGCCTCCGCTTGGATATTTTTAAAGTGCCTAGTTACATACCAAGCTATTTGACATTTCGTGCCTTCAAATCATAACTTAGTATGCAGTTATGAATTGAAAACTGATTTCAGATGATCTGTTAAGAGCAGCTAACAATTATCATAAGAGACTGACATCTCATAAATTGACTTGTATCACATCTGGTTTTAGGCCTTCTTCATCTCTCTATGCATATTTGGCCCGCCTAAGACGCAACTGTTATCACGCGTTACCCCTGTGTGAACGCAAAAGCCGTGAATAACACGTTCAGTACTAGGAATACAATGACAGGATACTAACAAAGACATACGTTGATACTGCATTCATCATATAAAGCAGACGGCAGGTCTCGCTATATAATCAACTCTAACTCAGCTGCTGAGTTCACCAGCTTTTATCGGTAGCTCATATCAGTGACTAAAGGCAGTTCTTATAAAAGGACGTTCGAAATATTGAGCACCCGGTAACTGTTTACGTCTTTGATTCGTTTTCGTTGCCCGCATTAAAGAATGTGTTGAGTCCTCTTGTGTCATTTAAAGCTTCCCGCTACATATCATAAGCAGGTAAGTAAAACTTTCCGACAACAGAAGTAGTCAAGACAAAGCCTCACGCAGCAACACGCTAATTTTGATAAATGCTCGCGGGGGTTTGGTGCACGAATGGCACCAGGATATTCTAGTTCACACTTTGAACATTTTACCATTTCGAACGTCCCTTGAACTTACGATTCGAGTGCCGCTGGTGCTGCTGATGCTGAAGAATAGACACAGTACCCGCAGCATCCTTGTCTACGCGGTCGTAAGCTTGAGACGCCTGTTCCTGAGTGTCAAAATAGACTAGCGCAAACCGCGTCCGGATACCATCAGCGCGCAAGTTGGAGCGGAAATCTACCCGAGCCAAGGGCCGGTCAGCCTCATCAAGAAATCCGAGAATTTCCTCAGCGGGCCTGTTGCCATCTTTGAACCAGAGGCCCGGACGAGCAGGCTCTGTATCATGGTCAGCACTCTTACGGCTATCCTTCTTTTCATCTTTCTCTTTACGCACTTTCTCCTTCGGCTTTTTCTTTTTCTGTTCCTGGTCGCGCTGATCACGTTTACCACCGTCGTCATCCACCGTACCAACAGATTCGGCGGTCTGTGAATCTTCGCGCTCAGTTATATGATCACTCTGAGCTTTTTTGGTGCTGCGCAAAGAAAAGTCGAATCCAGAACTCTCCGTGGAGGCACCGATGACGCCATTTGCCGAAGCCTTCAGCACCAGAACACCGCTGTCCATGTCGCAGAGGTTAAAGTGCCACAAATTGCGGTAGGCTTGTTTTATGTAGTTCAAAGCAGCGCCTTTCGGTGGAGATACCAGCATCTCCACGGTCGAAAGGATAAGATCACGCTGCTTCGGCGAGTTGGCAGTATACTCCATGACCTGAGACTCGACCTGGTTCCAGAGTTTCTGAAGGTTGGAGCGGGCCACTTCGAAGCGTCGCTCAAACTGGTGAAGATCTGAGTCTGTGGCACTATCACTGAAGCTACAAGTGAAACGATAATGCAGCGATCCAGTCAAAGTGAAATCAGCACGCAAAAGAAGAGCCAAATAGTGAAGAATCGGATGCTGAGACGGGGCTGAATGGCTCACAAAAATGCGGATCTCCTTGCTGCTGAAGGTGTCGCGCACAGTGTGGAACAGTTCACCGATTTGCCAAATTGTTGCCCAGGTGTGGCCAGTCGTGCCCGCTACCGTGTCCGATCCATCGCCGGAATCATAGAGATGTGAGGTCAGAAATGCACCCGGGAGACCGACAAGACGGATAGAGGTACCAGGAACTAACGGCGCCGTCTTCTCGTCCACAATATGAAGGTTCGGCACGGCATAAGAACCGTCCCGGAACTTCTCAATAACACGCACATCCTCTGAAGAGCCCCACACGGTATAGACAGGCACACTGAAAGACTCTGCACCAGCAAGGAACAACGGAAGCTCACTTAGCTGCGAACCCACAGCCTCCCTGAGTTCCGAATCACCCAGCGCTCTGAAGTTTTGGGGCCTCACGACAGAGCTGAACGTAGCGGCTGCCGCAAGAGTATGGTAGTTCATGTTCGCTGACGAGTCACCATCGAAAAATCCAAACGATCCTGTGTGCAAAATAACGTCGGCCGCGTAGCTTGCCGCCAGCTTGTTCAAGCGGCGCAACGAGCCACGAGCCTCGGCCACACAAAGCACACGCACGCCCTCACTTGACGTGATTACTGTTGGATCCTGAGCCGCGTCTCTTCGCATCGTTCCTCACAACGTCACAGAAATCCTGCTACTCGGTGTCGATGTAAACTTAGTGTGGTGTTTCACAGAGATCCACCCGTTTTGTCAGCACAAAAGTCCCATCGCTAGATCCCTTGTGGCAACAAAGTACGCTGCAAGCGGATCAAAAAAGACATTGTATCAACATATCACACCTATTTCGAATAACTTGGGTTTGAGTCCGCGGGAGTGCTTGTTGAAATTGGTGACCACTCTGGTCTGAGTGATGCAGCAGCTGCACCTGCCAAGAACGCATGGTGATTCAATTAATATCCTGATAGAAGCCTAGTAAACTGTTGGCGTGACTACAGTGAGCACCAAGGGTCAAATTTAAGTTTTACGCTCAACTCTAAGTTGGGTATTAACTTCATTCCCCACTAGTGGATATGCACCGAAATAGCTGCATGCTGCGAACATACCCGAACCTCATGCACGTGATCATAAGCGAGTCATGTATGCACATAGTATGCACAATTCCGGAGGCATCTACTCGAACTCACAGATCAATCTGGCAAGATAGACGATCACCAGCCAGTACCTGGCATGCTTTGGACTCCCCTCTATTGGCTTTAGAGCATATCATAGAAATTCAACCGGAATGTAGAGAGCAGGTCCGCCGCCACGATCTGCGTGACCCTTAATCTGTGACTCCCAACGATCACCGCCACGGGTTGAACAAGCTCAATGACCGGACAGCGCAGAATGCATCGTTGAGAACCCTAACGCCATGTATACTGGGATGGGCCGGATCACTCAGCACTAAGCAACAGGGGTATCAGCCGCCATTAACAAGTGAAACTGTCGGCCCCAGAGGCAAAAGTATAGCCAAGTCAGTCCACGCTTCTGATCATCTCATATACCTGAGGGATCCGTTCAGGAGCAGAGACAGGAAGCATGGGACCCCCCGAGCTCTCACAGCAGCGGCCAGGCGCTGCGACTCCACCTGAGTTCTTAGCACCGGACCTGGCTCCCCAAAGCCCGTCGCGCACGGCAACCCCACCTCCTCACAGTAATGGAAGCCCTGGCGCAACTTCAGCAGCAGCTCCTCAGATTCGGGTTGTTGGTGGTGACGTGGGTGATAGCCCGAAAGTTCGTGCATCCACGCTGGCGTATGGTGCACGCGGCCATGCCCCGTCTCACTCACCAGCGCGCGCTCCCGACAATGCATCGGCTCACGGCCTCGTCCAAGAGCCCAAATCAACCCAATCCATAGATTCAGCCGTCCCTGGTGGGCCTGGTCCACTTGCGCAGGCACAACTGTTACCGGCATCGCCGAAAACGCCACGTGGGCCTGCTGCGCATAGCAGGAGTCCGAGTTCCACAAGCAACTCGAGTGCAAAGCACTATTCACGAACACATTCTGCAAAGGTTCAGTACACGCCAACTAGCCAGCCGACTCCGGGAAGTACAGCAACCCCACCAGCTTCTACAGTACTGGGGCAACAGCCGCGGCGCTCTCATTCCCGTACTCACTCCCAGTCGCATTCGCGCTCGCACTCAAGGACCGAGTCGACACCCCGCAAGCCGCAGAAACGCACATCGATTGGGCCATGGGATTTTGTGAAATCTATTGGCGCAGGGTCAATGGGACAGGTGAAGTTGGCCGTACACCGGTACACGCGTCAGCCTGCGGCAGTTAAAATTGTGCCAAAGGCATTCACGCAGCGGGCGCGCGACGGGGGGCGTGAGACCAATGAGGCTAAGGATGCTCGTGTTGTGCGCGAGGCCGCAATTGGACGCTTGCTGGATCATCCAAACATCTCAAAGCTCTACGATGTGTACTCAATGACGGGTCACTTTTACCTTGTTTTCGAGTATATTGCGGGTGGGCAGATGCTGGACTACATTATCACCCACGGATGTGTCAAGGAGGTTCAAGCGCGAAGGTTCGCTCGCAGTATTGCCAGTGCGCTTGACTACTGCCATCACAACTCTGTGGTACATAGGGATCTGAAGATCGAAAATATTTTGATCGCCGACGATGGTGACATCAAACTCATCGACTTCGGTCTTTCGAACCTGTTTCGCAGAGACAACCTACTCAAGACGTTTTGTGGCTCATTGTATTTCGCCGCACCGGAGCTTCTGAATGCCTTGCCATACGTTGGTCCTGAGATCGATGTCTGGAGCTTTGGTGTGGTTCTTTATGTTCTGGTATGTGGCAAGGTACCTTTTGAAGACAAGTCCATGACTGTGCTACACGCCAAAATTAAGCGTGGCACAGTAGAATACCCGACCTGGTTGAGCTCGCTGTGCACCGACTTGTTGGGACGTATGCTCACTGTCAACCCAAGCGAACGCGCTACGCTGTCGGAAGTCATGCACCATCCATGGATGCTTAAGGGATACGAGGGCCCGCCCGACAACTACATGCCACCACGACTACCACTGAATGTTGAAGACCTGGATCCCGCCGTAATAGATGAACTAGCCCAGCTGGGTGTGGGTGATGCGGTTGCTTTGGCTACACATCTTCAGGGAATTTTGGGAAGTGCGGAGTATGAAGTTGCTTTGGCAGCCTGGTCAGAGGCTAATGAGGCTGATATGACCACTAGATCTCAAGCAACTCTCGGAGCTCGTATGCCGGATCCTATGAACAGTTTCGCTCCGGAACTCTCATTTTATTACTTGGCCCGTGAGCGCCTGTCCAAGCGCACGATTTCGATTAACAGCAGCAGTGCGCAGAGTATAGGCCTACTGCCCGCTGCACCGCCCGTGCCGCCTGCACCTACGGCAGATGATCAGATAGTCGTTGCTAAGCGTGCGCGGGCTAAAACACTTGGGGCCGATTATGCACCGCCAACAAAACCGGCTCAGACCGATGTGCCGCTTATTGCTGAGCCGCAAAAGACGCTGCTGCCGACACCGGAGTCATCAGGGTCTTCTGAGCCCGGCGAAGACTTGTCTGAAATACAAGCGGAGCCACCGGCAGCGTTTGTTTCGCGGATTGACCGGAACACGATGCAGGTAGGCAGGGTTACCCCGGTCAGTGCCGCGGTGCCCATCGAAATCAGAAGTGACCGCGTTCCTCCCATGCCATCTGTCCCTTCAACACAGCAGCAACGCACCACTTCAGCCCCCGTACCACCGTTACCGCCTTCGTCTGAGTTGCCTACCGCGCACCCACCGGCTAGTCCTAACCAGCAGTTCTCTTCACTGTTCAGGAAACTATCTTTGAGACGACGTACAGGCATGCCCCCTGCTCCCGGGGGTATTGACCGGAGCTCGAGTACAATGCATAACCGTGCGCATTCATCAGGTCATGCACGGGCCAAGTCTACAAGCTACGCTATGAAGAATGGACTGGCAAACAATGAGAGCCGTGCGTCTCATGGTTCGAATAGTTCACAGAAGAGCGGTGGATCCAGCATGCCGTCTATTGAAGCTCCAAGGCATGTCTTTTTCCGAGGTATATTCTCTGTGCAGTCAACGTCAACCAAGCCTCTGCGTGAAATTCGCGCCGAGATTATTCGCGTACTAACCCAAATGAACATCGAGTACGTGGAAGTTCTTGGTGGGTTTGCCTGTGTTGCCCGGCCTCATAAGGACGTAGATCAGTTCCCAAGTACCCCAAAGACGCCCAAAACGCCACGCTCGTCTGCAGCCGGTGAGCCATTTACACCGCGTCACCGCCGTGGAGTGTCGGACAATGGAGTCATGTCGCCCGCTTTGTCGTCAAACACCTCATCGGATTCTGTGGATATGGAGATTGGAGGCTCAGATATGCTTGGTCTCGATACAGGCTTGAGTCACGCACAGATACCCGTTCGGTTCGAGATTGATATTGTTCGCGTACCGATTGTGTCCTTGCATGGTGTTCAGTTTAAGAAAATGACAGGCAACGTTTGGCAATACAAGAATCTCGCGCAAGAGATTTTGAATCAATTAAGGATCTGATGGCAACTAAGTGGACATCACTAATAGAGCGGCGCTTCCTGGCTAGCATGGAGCTCCATGTCTTCGCAGTCATGATATGCATAACTATCGAAGCTTCTTTGTAAACTTAGCATCTAGCGATTTGTTAACCGCGGCACTACTAGCACTCATTTTGGTAGAGAACACTTAGCAGCTCGCAAAATGCAAAATTGTTTCACGTTGTATGTACAGTTTATTCCAGCCTAGTCACCACTCGAATGTCTGCCGAGTTGGAGTCGAGGGCATGTTATTACGCTTCAGATCGTTCACAAGCGTTTGTAGATACGTCTCGACTTGCCGTGTCGCGCTATAATCTGCTGGCGTCCAGCCCAAGTCATTCGGCTGCGCGGTATCTGCTCCGCGATCCACAAGAGTACGCAAAACCTTGACATGGCCGTGAGCCGCAGCCGCATGTAAGGGGCGCGTGTTTGTAGAGTCACCCAGATCAATCTTAGCCCCAAAGTCAAGAAGCAAATTAACAATTGGGTCATTTCCGTGTGCCACAGCAACGATAAGCGGCGTTTGACCGTCTGCGTTAGCCCAGTCAATGCTTCGCTCCAGATGTTGGGCCAGGTAATGCAAGGCCCGTTCATGGTTCTGCATAGCCGCCAAGTGTAATGCGGTACATCGATTATGGCTAAGGCTCACTTCGTCTGCGTCGTGCCCTCGATTGATCAAGTACTTACACATTTCGTAGTGTCCATAGTATGCAGCGTAATGAAGATTTGTCCAACCATTCTTGATGTCGGTATTGATCAGTAGTTTGGGATGCAGGTCGAGGATTAGCGAGACGGTCTCGACGTGGTTTTCTATTATGGCTTGCCGAAGCCTCTGGCTCGTGTCCATTGCGTCGCTTGAACAGACGACAGCCGCACCCAGTCGAGCCGGCTTGACGATGCCACCGCACCCATGTCAGTATTATGTATCCTTTACCCTATGTAAGATGTTCTACCGCGTCGCCCGCGCCTATTACCTGCTAGTGGTCGCTGCATCTTAGGGTGATAATGTGGGAGTTGCATAGCTGACTGCAAAGTCGCGCTTCGATGTACATGATGGGCCGTAATCAAAATGGCATTGCCTGCACTAGCGTTTCAGAGTAAAGCTCGGATTCACTTAACCGTATTTTGCATTGTGCGAAGGACCGAGTTCCGAGAGCCCCAAGAACAGCTAAGCTTTGATCACATTGTAACCTAAAAATAAATACGATAACTGATCATGATCCCACATCACAGCAGCCATGGGATTTATTTAGTTTAGCGGGGACGAATAGCGGGGAACCATCTATCCAGGTGTGGATTGGGGTTTGTGGGCGAAGGGAGGAGGCGGTGCCAGTATCGAGGTGCATTCCCAGTCGCGTCCACAAGCATGCCCCGCATAAGTCTCGAGAAAAAGGGCCTCTAGAGGATTAGCGATCTTATCAGTACACTCAAGGGGACTCTTAAAGCCATTCTAAACCCGTTGAATTTCATGTGCTGGCGAAGTTTAGGCAGTCTTGCTCGAAGAGGCGCCGTAACTATTAATATCTCACTCTACATGGGGTTGTGCGTATCCGGGCGAGGGTATGATTGCTCGGCTGAGTGCCACCATCAGACGGGCAAGGGCTTCAGACGCGGCTGGGCAGCAAAGTTCCGATGGAATGCCACTAATCCGACTGTCTTCGAATCAGCATTCAAACTGGAAAAGTGCACACAGCATATAGGGCTTAAAGGCGTTATATCTAGTTTCAAACCAATTATATAATTAGAAAATGAGCCGCCCAGCATTATGAAGCTTGAAAGCCTGTGATCATCGGAGCACTGCATATGCACATGACCGGTTGCTGAGCTTAGAAAAAAACGCCCAAGCCGCGCGAATAAAGGTGACGTAACGGGTAAAAAGTGAGAAACCTCGATCACCTTTCGCGTTCTTGGTCCGTTAGCCGTGACAACCACTGCCGCTTTTTGCCCGAACAAAAAACAGAGCGACCAAAGGCGGCTCGGGTTGCGCAACGTTTCGCACCAGAAGAATAGAAAGAGCAATCCCATTGTCGCACAGGGAATATGAACCGCATGCTTTATCTGCTTGCGACAACTCTGTCATGGCTGCTGCCATGCGCGCTTGCAGACCAGAAACTGCTCGCGAACGCGCTAGTTCCGTGTATGGGCACGACTGGTGTGACCTCTAAGAAGCTGAATTTCGAGTTTGATCGCGACAACAAGACCATCATCTACGACGCCTCGGTGAACGTGGCCATCAGCGGCTATGTTTACGCGGATATCGAGGTGTATATTTACGGTCTGCACGCTATATCCGAAAGGATCAACCCTTGTAGCAACGGCAACAAATTGAAGGAGCTCTGTCCGCTGAACGCGGGTAAGATCGATATCAGCGGCTCTTCGGTTTTGAGCGATGATATTGTGAATAAAATTCCCGGAATTGCGTTCCAGGTGCCAGATGTAGACGCGTACTTGATTGCTAAGGTACGAAACATCGAAAACGGAGACCTATTGTCCTGCTTGTTCGTCGAAATCAAGAACACGAAAACCGTGGAGCAAACCGCTGTCAAGTGGGTCACTGCCGTCCTGAGTGGTTTGGGTCTACTTGTGAGCACCATGCTCGTATTTATTGACACAGCGACTAATGGACAAAGCGTCTCGGCAGTCACAGTGCTCATGCTGAACTACTTCCAAAGCATGGCATTTCTCGACATGGAAGCAGTCGAGCGAGTTCCGCCTATGGCATCTGCCTGGAACCAGAACATTGCCTGGAGTGTGGGTCTTGTATACACCAAATTCATGCAGAAGATCTTCAGATGGTACGTCCAAGCTACCGGCGGGAACCCTGCCACATACATCCGGTACCCTACAGTGCCAGTACTCGTGCAAAAGCTGCGGCGCCGCGCTTCTGAACTGGTCAGCGATGTTTCACCTCGCTCAATTGAATGGCTTCGTGGTATGGAGAGAGGCCTCCTTACTCCGGAGGGTCGGATGCTTGAGCCCACACCGGAGGTCAAGCTTATGAAGCGTGACTCGACGGCAGCTTCCGAGTCTTATATTTCGTCAAGTGCGAATCTTGTGGTTTACCGCGGTATCAAACGCCTTTCCTTCAAATCGGGTATTGAAGTCACCTCGGCTGTGCTCACGTCTTTCACCATTTTTGTCTTCATCTGCGTATGCGTTGTTTTCGTTTTTGCCGTTTTACGCATCATCACACATTTCGTTACAGGTAGAAAAGCACCAAGTTTCAAGCTCAGGAACCGTCAATATGAGCTCGAAGAGAAACACAACGATACATACAGTGCACGAAGTGTTGAGACAATGAGCCGTAGAGAGTACTTCCATTGTATGCTCCCGGTCATGTTGAAGGGCACTCTTCTGAAGCTGTGGTGCGTCGCATTTCCAGCTGTTATGGTGTTTTCCATGTGGGAGTGGATCGAGAGGGACAGTGCCGCCGTCATTGTGACATCTGTCTTCATGTTTGTTATCTGTCTGGTGCTCATGCTTTTGAACATGCTTCGCGTTTTTATCATTGGGCGCAAGTCTCAGCGTGAAACGGGAACGGCTGCGTATCTTCTTTATGGTGATCCTCGCACACTTCAGAAGTATGGGTATCTCTACTCGATGTTCAATGCAAAGTATTACTACTTTGGCATCGTTTATCTTGCGTACAATTTCGTGAAGGCGTGCTTTTTGGCATTTGCGCAATCAAGTGGCAAGACTCAGGCTCTGGCTATTTTCATCATTGAGCTGGCTATGTTTATCGTGGTTGCTGTTCTGAAACCTTTCTTGTCAAAGGCCGTGAACGCAATTCAAATCACGACACACGTCATCATCACTCTGAATGCTTGCTTCTTCCTGTTCTTCTCGAATCTCATGACGCAACCGCTTATTGTCAATGGTGTTATGGGCGTTATATTTTTCGTTCTCAACGCTGCTTTCTCGCTTGTTCTCCTATTATACATCATCATCTACTCGCTGATTTGCTTCATTTGGCGACCTCAAAGCGGAACGAATCCTGATCATAACGTTAATGATGATCGTCAAAGCTTCATCGTCGATCCTAACACAGGGATGCGTTACGGAAAAGACAATGCTGAAGAGCTTGAAGCTCTCGGAAAGGCAGCACAGGCAGATCATGATGGAGATGCCTCTGCTTCACAGGCTCAACTTGACTGGTTCGACCGCACCGGAAATGAGCAGGTACAAAACCCATTTGAACCACCCGTCGTGCCACCAAGCTTGGCCGAGCGCGAACGACTCTCTGGTCAGTATGATGACCGTACTTATACGATGGCCTCTGAGACGAGTTTCACGCCAAATGCCTCTGTGGGCTTGAATGAGCTGACGCCACCACTTGGACACAAGACTACAGAATCGCAAACAGCGTTCGCTCTAGATGGTGACAACTCTAGTGAAAACTTGATTGGCTCCGAAAAGGGAAACGCAGCAACACAGCGACTTTCGAAATGGTTCAAACGCAAGTAAGCTGTAGTCGAAAATCATGCCACTGTAGCGTGAGTTTCTTTTAAATACTCTATCATCACGATAAATATATTTATACCTTGATCAAACATTACATCCATGAATTATGAATTGCTAGTGTCAGGAATAATTTAAAGCGTTGTTAATTTTATCACGCCAGCCCATTTCATCACACAAATGCCGTTGCAATGCGTCAAATTCCCAAAACCGCAAGTCATCTGTATAATGCCACGCCGTAGCAAGTTGATTCACGAACTCGTTTACTTTCCACCAAGGGTGATAAGTGTCGGCAGTTGTATAAGTATACTCCTCAAACGGAGAGACGTCTAGGTTGGAGATTCGCCAGGAGCCTAGCAAGCCACCAGGAGTGAAAAGGATTGGCGTGAAGTGCATTCTTGTATGAAGACTTGAATCCAAGGTGACACTCGCGGCGGCATTGTCAGACTTCACCAAAGCTATTGAGCTAGTCTCATTAGTCTTTTTGTCGTATTTATATATGGCCCCGACTGTTGCAAAGGGCATATATAATGGAATCAGACGCTTAGCGTATTTCCGACGCCGAGACACAATGTAGCACTCATCACTGCTTAAACAGACTGGCTCACCAAATTTGAAATTAGTTGTGTTGTCAGTAGGGAAGAACTGATGTTCGGCAATAGTGCCCATTGAGCACCTCGTAACATACCAAAAGTGGCGAACCGGCCAGTCTAGCATCACTACTTGGTATACGCGGATTCCCGTGTATAGGAAGGGTAAACCGTCCGGGCTGGTACACAGCTGGCTCTCCTGCCGCACTAAAGAGAACAAGTCTGGAAGGCTAAGTGCATTGACAACCGCCACGAAGCTGAGAAGACAACAAAGCAACGAAGTCATTTGTCTAATAAATAAGTCTGAAGCAGGTATTCCTGATAATATACAGAGGAAGCAGTGGCTGAGCCTTGCCTTACCCCGTACCACCGAAACTGACAAGAACAGGGCATACCTGAACTGTACAAAGTCTATTCTGGTAATTAAGGCCAGTCCAGGGCAGATGCGAAATGGGTCAAATGTATCAATGCAGAAAGCAGCGCAGAAGATAAAATGGCAGGCAGTAGGCAGGCGAAAAAAGAAAAGAAAAAGAAGTGGTCCATGCGAGGTAAGAAGTCATTACATCTCAAACAGCGGTAACGGGTGATGAGGAGGAGGCTGTTTGTGCATGATTGACATGCGTATTCGCTTTCATCGCAGTGTTCAGCTCAGCCCATGACTTGAGTCCCGACTTCAGCATTTCCCGGTCGACCTTGACATCAAAGTTCGCCAATAAGAGAAAAGTGATCTCCAGCCGAGCTAGGTCAGTCTTCTTTAGTCCGGCGGTTGTGGCGTACCTGCTCATCGGATACATAGTATCCTCTATGAATTTTGCAGCTACCATGAAAGCGGCACAAAATAAACGATAGACATTGCGCTGTGTGACTGGTATTATATGGCGATCAACCGACAACAGGTATATGAGTCTTCCTGCGGTCAGATACGTGGCTGCAGAGGAGCGGCAATATCGATGAAATCGTTGCAAGTACTCCGATATCGAAATCGGAGGAACATCTTTGAGCCAGAAGCGCTTGTACAATTCCACAGCGTTTTCGTAGTCCACGATTGGCTCGAAAACAGAATCTTCTTCAGAACATCCCGTGGTTGCATCGACTGTAAAATTTCTTGCCGGCACAAGCCGTTTAACAGCTCCCTCAGAATTTGCTATAGCCCCATCAAAGCTGGGCGCGCGATCACGCCGCCGGGGTGGAGACTCCCATTTCTCATGAAGTGATATAAGTTGCTGTAGTAACTGCGATACATATGCCAACGCTTGTGTATCTGTGATCTCCATGAGCTCAGGAAGCGTATCGCCCGTCAGGGGAGGATACGACACATCTGTCTCACTACCTTTATTGTCTTCGCTGGTATTCATGACACAACGCGAGCTCCAATTGCCTACAAATGCGCGCAATATATTCCGTCCCTCATTCAATAGAGAGAGACCAAGAGAAACTTGGGGCAGTTACTAATAACCTCTCAAGCTCGGAATAAACATCCTTGCATATTTATAGGGCGCGCGGCATATGTCCATCAAGCAAATAGCATAACTAAATACAGACAAAAAAAAGGTTTAGTAGATGCGGAACGCAGGGCCCATCGTCGACTTAATGACGAGGGAGCCAACGTTCTGCCAGTGCTTCTTCAGGAGCGAGACGAGGAAGTTCGACGCAAGCATGATGTGCTGCGTGATCTGGTCCTCCTCCATCTCGACGTGGCCGATGGCAACAGCGAGACAGAGCACCTTCTTAAGCTGGAACTTGATCGTCGACTTGACGTCGTTGATCTTGGTCACAAGGTCCTCACCGTGAGAGACCGGGGTCGGGAACTTGCCGGCCTTGGACAGACCGGGGCCAAGGAGACGAGGAATCTGCTTGATAAGAACCTCAGAAGCGATGAAGGCGTTGTACTTCTTCGCAAGCTTCTTGATGAGCTTCTTGTTCTTGTTAAGCTTCTTCAGGTCCTCAACAGACATGGAGTCGACGCCAGCACCCTTAGCACGGTCGCAGTCAACGGCATCGCCGAAGACGCACATCGTCATGTTAGGGCGAGGCACAGCAGGCAGCTTAAGGGTGCCGCTGAAACGCTTGTCGCGCTGGGGGTCGTAGTTCTTGAGACCGACCTGAAGCTCGATGGTCTCAAGGAAGTTACGCTTCTTCTCCTGGGAGTGGTTGAGGACCTTGCGGACCTCCTCACGGACGCCGGCAGACGAAATCTTCGAAGACATTTGCGATTCTAGAAAAAATCTACCAAGTGAATTGGTGGGTGTCTGAAGGTTGAATAAAAAGCGCAGGCCGCGTTTTCCGTGTGAAAATCTGGAGCCTACGTTACGTATGTAAGCCACAAAGTCACAGCGGTATCAGGTTGTCTGAAAAAAAATGTTACATGATATGTGCTTCGTTCCTCAACCCGCCTGCTATGGGGACCTAAGCCCTAAAAGGACGTGACGGATCTAGTAGATCCGAATCCGGGCAGCAAGCGGCGCGAGTAAACACGATCTGAACGCGTCGCGTCTCGCTTGACCGCGGCCCTCCGAATGATGCTCAGGTCAATGCCAGTGACGCCTAATTGTGGGCGTCTGCAGAGTCTTATATTTGCACGCTTCAAGTCCAAATCGTCTTCTATCTGGCTGAACCGCCAACAGAGCGATGCGTTCTCGAAGCAGGCAAAAGAGGATAACTACAGGTCGCGCGCCGCGTACAAGCTGAAGCAAATAGATAGCAAATATCGCATTTTCAGACCAGGGCAGACGGTAGTTGATCTCGGTTTCGCGCCTGGTAGCTGGAGCCAAGTAGCGGTAAAGAAGACGCAGCCAGGAGGACGTGTCATTGGAGTTGATCTCCTGCCAGTGGAGCCTCCTGCGGGAGTCACAGCTGTTCAGGGGAACTTCCTCAATGCTGGTGTTCAAGAGCAGCTGCAAAAAATAATAAGAAACCCGAGACGCGGCCGGTGGGTGCCCTCGTCTAAAGACACGGTTTATGTGACGGAAAGTGAAGCAACAGAAGCGATGCAAAATCTTAAACTGGCGGAAAGCGCGACGGTAGATGAATCGGACCTTGATGAAGACTTCGAGGCGCCAAAAGGAGACAAAGCAGAAAACCAAGAGTCCTGCGTGGACTTGGTATTGAGTGACATGTGCGGTATCTGGCCCCAAGAAACTGGTTTTTGGACGAACAGTATTAACTATCCCTACAGGCTTGCAAATACGAGTGGCATCGTCGCCCGCGATCACCCATCGAGCATGGTAAGTAAGAATCGATATCAAGGACTCCAATTGACCAGGCTACTAACCATCAACAGGATTTATGTGATGCCGGACTTGTTTTCTGCATAAAGCATCTGCGGAAAGGCGGAACCTATGTCTGCAAGTTTTACATGGGAAGTGAAGACAAGGACTTAGAGAAGCGGCTTAAGAAGGTCTTCCGCGATGTCCGGCGTATGAAACCCGATGCCTCGCGATCAGAATCGCGCGAAGCCTACTTCATTTCCAAAAACAAAAGACGTAGTGTTGATGTCAGAACCGTATTCGAGGAAATCGACTAGACTCTGCCCAAGTAAGACCTAGGTTCATTTATTTATTCTATTTCAGTATCACCATGGAAATACAAGTTCAATTTTGCTGAGCCCACACTGTTAACTTCTTTACGTCCTACAACCTCACAGAGCTGATCTGATCTGCTTGAACTGATCTGGTGGTTTCCTGGAACTGACTCAGCCCTGCTAGTCTAGGGAAGCTCTGGTAACGGAGCTGCAGCGGAAACAAGTAAACTTCAAGAATGCTATGGGCGTGAAACCTTTAAAGCTCATTTCCAAGCGTCTCGCACGCCCCACTCAACTCGGTGGCCATAGTACGCTTCCAGTCAAATCTTGGAGACCTGTTAATAAAAACTGGCTTTGGCCAACGACACACCCCAATGGGACAGCCAAAGAGGCCTATAAACCTACAGTGCAGGCACTAGCAGGACTATACGAATGCACTGAAAGATTGCACGAAGTACGAAAAGCATTTGTTTTGGCGCGAGTTGACGAAGCTGGAGCACAATGGTCGGCCCTACTGTCCAAGGCAGACTCGCACCGTAAGAACGACATTAACTCATGGAAAGAGTTGTCACAACTTTCTCCTGCCGGAACATACGGTCCTCCTATTTTCAAAAATGTTTTGGAGGCCATGAAAGATCTCGCTGTAGCTAACAGAAATGCTCTCCCGAGCATCTTGAAACCCAATTGTCGATCAATAGATCTTTATGTTGTTCCAGAGGTCTTAGGACTCGTCGGCAAAAGAGATCCAGACGTCGCAATAACAGTTCTAAGTCGCCCAGATTGGGATCCAGAAGTGCGCCTATTCGGACTCACGGCGCTTCTTTATGCTGTGAAAATGCAACCCTCCGTTATTGTTAAGGCTCTAAGCAAGATCCCATTGCCTGCTCAGACGAGACTTCAACCTGACCTTGAACGACGACTATGTGCCCACTCATCTGATTTGACGTGTATAGAAGCCATAGAGGCGATGATTGATGCTGGACTTGATCTTTCGAGTCCGACCATGGACAAAGTTTTGAGACGCGTGTTTAGCTATACCGATCGTGGAGCAGAAATGGTTCTAAATGGTGTCACTCGAGCGATGTACCCCATCACGATTTACCCGTTCTTAATACGGCACCTGTGTAATCATTCCGCTGCTGGCAGCGGGCATGCTCGTGCTCTTTTGGACCAGTGTTTCGATGATGTGCTTCCGCGACTGGCAGAACTTCGGCCAAATATCGTTTTGCATCTTTTGGTTATGAGAATTATCACGACTGATGGTGTGCAAGCTACAGCCCCTGTCCTTGACAGATGGGTAGCTCTTGACCCAGAAGGCGTTAGCGAACCAACTTGGTTGCTACTTTTCCAATCATTCAGAAGACTAGGGCGGCCAGATAAGTGCACGGAAGTTCTTGTGCGTACCTTAGCGGCGAACCCTCGGCTGAGCAGGCCGTTTATTGGGGAGTATCTCGTATATGTGGCTCAATTCTACAACCTGCAAATCTATCTTGACTCGCTGCGTAGGGTCATTCCGGCAATTACACCAGTTCTTGCCATGCTTGGGATATCTCGGCACGAAAAGCAACTCTCTCAAGCTAAAGACTCTTCATTTCTACAGCCATTGCGCGTTAAGTTAGGGCCAGAAAATCGCAATTTCAAGGTCGAACACATTCATGAGTCTTGGCTCAACATAACATATCAAGCTGTGATAGCCACAGTAGATGATGAACAACAGGCGCTGTCTCTCTACAAGCTCTACGCAAAGTACGTGCTCTATTCAAAAAGTCCAACGTCTTTACGAGTCGTTGACCAATTTGTTGAGCTTTTGGCCTCGATGAAATATGGGCTGGATGTTGCAGAATGGGTTTATCGCGATGCCCTAAAGCGATTGCACATAAAGCACCCTGTCGATGGTGCAAACAACAGTCATTCTTTGGAGACCCTGTGCTACAAGCTTGTAAAGAGAAATGAATTTGAGCGGGCAGTAAAGCTGCTCAATGATGCTCTCGCTCATGAACGAGTTGTCGTGCGAGGCTCTACATTGAGATCTGTGATAGATGCCGCTCCTGCTGAAGTTCGAGGTCGTTTGGTCAAGTGGGCTCAGAGTATTGGTGCGCAAATGACGCCCCATGAACATCACATTTAGGCAAATAAAATACAGCAATGTACTCTTTTAGAGATGTGCGATAAAAGAACAAATGGCCATGCCTCAAATTTCATATTTTGCGGTATAGTCGCAGTAATTTCTACTGAGTTACTTATTTATTACTTCTTTAGAGGTTTTTTTCTTATCTTTCACGGCATTGAACACAAGTTGGCTTTAAGGAATGAATGCTCCTCCCGCCAAAACAAGGTTCCGGTTGGTGAATTGTACTTTATACACCGGAGTGCGCTTCGTATTGAAGACAGCCATGTGGTCGGTTGTTGCCGTGACTTCCTTCCTCTTGTCGGTTGTTTCTTGTGCTTGGTCCTGCGATTGATAAAGCGTATCATAAGGCTCTGGCGCAGGTCCAACATCGGCAGTGTTGCGGTTCATATCCCATACGCGTACAGTGCAATCTGCGGCACCGCTCACAAGAACTTCACCACCCATACTGAACGAAAGCGAATACACAGCGGATAGGCCATGGCCCCGCATTTTTTTGAGGCGCCGGCCTGAGCCAATATCCCAGACGTAGATAGTGGCATCCTCACTTGCCGACGCGGCCCAGCGGCCATTTGGAGACACAGCTAGCGCAGTGATGGGCGCCACATGGCCCACAAAGACACGCACGCAGCTGCCCTTAGCAACATCCCACATACGAACAGTCCTATCACTAGAACCTGTGAAAACATAAGTCCCGTTAGGATGGAATGTCACACAGTCTACGTCAGACATGTGTCCCGCGAAAATTCGAAGTGGATAAATATGGTCGCAGGACCACAAGCGAGCAGTCTGGTCAGCCGAGGCCGTGGCGAAATAGTGACCAAATGGGCCATATGCTACGTCCCAGACGGGGTCCGTATGCCCTCGGTATGCCACTAAGGAAGTGTAAGTATCAGTGCTCCATAGGCGCACAGTGTGGTCTTCTGAGGAAGAAAGAAGAGATCTGCCATCGGGTGCAAAAGAGAGACCGAAAACTGAGCCAGAATGGCCAATCAATCGGCGCGTAGGTCCCTGGTCTTCGGCATTTTCGCTGGGTACCGAGCTCATGAGCTTTTTACCCTTTAAATTCCAGAGCATGATATAGCTGTCGGCAAAGCCGCCTGCGGCGAGCGACGCATCTTCGTTGAATGCGAGCGTGTTCAGGTCATCGTAGGTGTTGTGGAATGTGTACATAGCCACAGAGGGCAATGCTGCTTGGGCGCGGTGAGTGAACCCAAGCTCGGCTCGGTGGACAACATCTTCAACACGCTGCAGCGCCATATCGACATCTACGGCCCTAAACTTTGGGAGCGGCAATGAGTCCACTACTGGCGAGTCAGACGCCGGCTTGGTCTCGTTTTCGAATGTTTCTACGAGGCTTTTGGGGGGATTCTCATTTTTATCCTTGTATTCAAGCATGGACAGGATCTCCTGTCGGAACTCAGGCTCCAGAGGCATAGGACCGAGCTTGAGGGAACGCTTAGGTTGTTGTGCGACTTCTTGGTCCTCATCTTCAGCGTCGTTCCCTTGATCCTTCGAAGCTTTAGGCACGATTTCCAAGTTGAAATGCTGGTTGATCAGACGAATAATGGTGGACCCACCGACAGCTTCAATGGAGTGCAAGAAGTAAAGAAGAAGGTCAAATGCCGTGGGTGAGATACGTATCCGATAGCGCTCAGTCATGAAGTGCTGAGCAACTTCGTTCTCCTCAACGTGCTGCGGCAGCCGAATTCCTTGTAACGCCTGCAAGTCTTGGGGATGATACAATTCTTGACCCTCAGAAAAGCGCTCAAAAAATTGTTGAGCCTTCTCTGGCTCACCAAGGTTGACAAGCTCTAGATACATGTGCACAAACAGCGGGTAGAGAAATCGGCTCAGATCAGGCTGATACATATCGAGACTGGACTCTACCCATTCCTGAAGGAGCACGTACGCACTGGCATAAGTATCTGGAGTCAGACTGGGCACAGGCGCTGATAAGCCCCGCGTCGCAGACGCGGGCGTGGCCTGGCGACTGCTCTCGAGACGCAGCATGGCCTCTGTACGTGAGTACCCCTTCTTATGCAAGAATTCGAGAACGATACGGTTCAGCTCATCAAGAGAAAGCAACGATCCGGCAGGCCGCTGCGCGGATGAGCCATTTGGGGCCGCACCGTGCGGTCCATTCGAGCTTCCAGCCGTGCTCATCACGAACGCTGTGTGTGAAGTCGAGCCGATTAGCTAAGTCGACACTTAGTCTCGACATGCGAGGGGCAATCCCATATGTATGGAAGACTCATTCATTAACGCATGTTTTCAAGAAATAAAATGCTAGAGCATTTACTTTTTTCCTAAATTAGCTAGCTTATTCGACTTTGGCGGAACCAGGCATGATATACAAGTGAGATCAGATTTACGAACGCAGATAAATTCGCTGAAGCCCTCTATAAAAGAACTTTGGCGGGCTACTTAACAGCAGTATAGTATACTCGAACCGTCAAGCTGAACGCAGATCTCAGTTGTGAACAGTCTACTGTCTGGGCGTATCACTGTGACGGCCGCGCTGCTTCTCCTCAACCTCCTTGGCCTTTTCCTCCTCAATCTTTTTCACAATCGCATCCAGCTGCTCGGAAGGGAGCACATCCATTGTTTGGCCGGGGCGCATGACAGCAATTTCGATGTTCCGGTTGCCAGTCTGCACAACTTCCAGGAGGCTCTTAACCGCGAGCTCCACGGTGGCCTTCTCGTCCATGTCCTCGACCCACAGCTTGTCGAGTAGCTCACGCACTGTCTTGGAGGACCGCCCAATCGCGTTTGCCTTCCACGCGGAGTAAATACCAGAGGGCTCTGTGTGATAAAGCTTGGGCTCCGAGCTCTGCGGGTCAAATCCAACGATCAACGTCGAAATACCGAATGGACGCACGCCGCCACTCTGAGTGTATCGCTGCTGCAAGCCAGCCACATGTTTCGTCATGTACTCAACGCTAACGGGGTCGGCCAGCTGCAGCTTGTGCGATTGCGCCTCCAGGCGCGCTACATCGACAAGAACACGGGCGTCTGCATTCAGGCCAGCAAAACACAGTGTGATGTGGTCATCTACGCGGCACAGTTTGCTCGGCGTCGTGCGAGGGTCGTGCAGCTTCAATGCGCTGCGGCGCTCGCAACCCAACACAACGACGTCTTTTCCCTTAACTCCGACCGCACATGTGCCACGCTTCACTGCTTCTAGTGCATACTCCACCTGGAAGACGTGGCCGTCTGGCGAGAATACGCTCAGCGCTCGATCGTATCCGCTCATTGTGGCGTGTACAGTTGTGGAGGAAGGGTGAGTTGAGTGAACGTGTGGTTCGTAAGCGGGTCCTGATGGGACGGCAGCAGGCTGCGCATAACAAATGATCAAATGAACAATGGCATATGACAGCACAGTGTGATAGGAATTGCTCAATAATAAAAGGAAATTCATCAAAAGGTTGCGTCTTTTGGTTGCCAGCGGTCATTTTAGTGGAGCTCAGCAATCACAATATCCAAATGCCTCTAGTAGCACAATACTTTGAAAAAAATCACAAAAAATACATTGAGGCAGCATGTACATGGATGCGAGACTTATATTACGGGTGATTCGTTCGCGGTGGCCGTTATTTACATGGCGCGCGCGCTGACCACTTCTATGTATTTCGTGGCTAGGGTGGATATGTTCTGCGGTTCACGGATATGAAGAAAAAGGCGGCGCCCGAACGAATAGGATATCTGGCGCAGCTCGCCCAAGCTACGTCGAATCCTGAGCTTGGCCGGTTGTACGGCTCAGCTATGGCGTCTGTTGCTCGTAAAAGCGTCGTTCGGCTACACCCAGAAACCAAAGCGCGCTTCTGCAAGAAATGTTTTATGCCGCGCTCGCCGTTTTCTACTACATGGCGCATTGAAGATGAAAGTAAGAGCCAAAACCGGCCAGTACTCGTGATGCTATGCAAATGCGGGAAAAAACAGCGCCGGCCGCTGTTCCCGAAAAGTGCTCTGAAGAAGACCGAAATGGGGTCAACTACAGCCCAACCGTCAACCGCAGAGCCGAAAAGGAATCAGATGTAATATTTATATCGCATAGGTGAGGCATAGTACGCGGGCCGCACTGACCTTGCATGTCTATGAATTATTTTGGTTGATCCGCTGAAAGCTCATTCGGACTCAACGACTGTGAGTCAACAAAGTCCTCATCAGGGCTATCCTCATCGTCTCCGTTGACTTCAAGGCTGTCGAGCTTGGCTTGAAGTTCCTTGACTTCCTTATGAAACCGCTGCCCATACACATCAATGTAATATGTCGCACCATTGTAGGCAGCTATGGAGAAAATGCTGGTAAGAAACGCGGCAGAAAGTGTTTCATACTTGTACCAAATAGGACATGGGATCATAGTCACCAGGTGGTAGGAAAACTGGATCATTGTAAAAGCCAGAACAGGCAGAGGACCCGGCAATCCATTTACGACTTTACCGATACGCGTCTTCGCGTAGCGACGGCGCATATATTCGAAGCTTGTGACCCATCCCTGCTTGATCTTGTCGGCCTTTCGCACTGTGATAAAGTAGTGGTAACAAGACTGCCAAACGAAATAGAGCACCGTAGACCACACAATACTATTCAAGATCTGCCAGGTCTCAGCTTTTTCTGCGCCTCGGAACCGCTCCCTTTTGAAGCCTGGCTCTAGGCGGAAGTTGATGGTGTGGCAAATGAGAGGAGGCAAAAGGTGAATGAACGAGGAAGTAGTCTTGTCTACCGATTGCATGACCAGTGAGTTGCGCCACAAGGCTACACTAATAGCGAGAGTGCCAAAAGAGAATGCAAAGCAAGATACCCACAATGGGGTCCATCCGGGCCATACCCAGATGTAGATCACGACAAGGAAGTTGACAAAGTAGCAAAGGTCTGCCAGGAAGTACTGATAATGCTTTTGCCGGTACGTCCAGAATCGAATCGGCAGCAAAAAGCTTAGCTCAACGGTGTATACGATATGCAGTATATGCGGCAAATGGGCAACAATGATACCGAGCCAGAAAATGTTAAGCAAGCTCAGAGTGTACCACAGCTTTTCCGTCTGATTTCCTACAGCGATCTCGCTGACGCGGCTATCTAGCAATTGAATCTTGCGCTGCATCTTTTTCCGCATGTCGTCCACTCGCGGGTCAATATCAATCTTCTCGATACGGTTCTTGACGCGTCTCAAATCTGCCTTGCGCAGCCTAACTTGGTCGCGCACACGGTTGTTAAGCTCCTGTCGCACATTCACCGCATATGAGTTCAGTAGCTCGAAGTATCCAATTCCAGTGTCGTCTTGCATGGTCGCAAACAGACCTCAACCTGGTCCTTATGAATCCGTGTCTGGGAGCTTCGAGATATACTCCAGGGCTAGGTTCAATCGACACTCATACTAAATAACCTCCCTTTAGCGTACGGCAATGGAGAAGAAGTGATCACATGCTGATATGGCGCGCATAACACGCAGAACGCAGCCGCATGGACGGGAAAAAGCCGACCGAGGGTAACAAAATAGAGTTATTAGCTTCAACACTAGAATAACACTGTTTTGATACAGAGGTCTGAATATACTCACGTTTTTCAATATATCCAACGCTTAAGGACAAGTAAGTAGATCTAGCTCCCAATGATTTCCTTTCTGCAAAAATCATTGCATTCTCTAAAGACAGCAGCCTGTTGAGCAACATCGTAAAGTCGATCAATGACATGTTTGTTGCCTCTGGTAAAGCCGTAAATCTCGTAGTGAAGCCCCAATTTGTCGCAGAACTCGATAACGATTTTTTGAGCCGCTCGCAAATTGTGGCGCGGCATCCGTGGGAACAAATGATGGATCACTTGGAATTGCAGGCCACCATGAATGTAATCCAGCCACTCGGGGCAAGCAACATCCATCGTTGTGCGCACCTGCCTCTGCGCGAAGCTCTCGCCAGGGCCCAAGTCACTCGTCGACTGTGCGAAGTGTGACAGGGTGATCTGTACATGTACGGGCATCGTCGCAACGTGAGAAACAAGAACGAAAACAAGGCGCTCAGACCAGGTATGCAGTGTTTTCGCACAGAGCAAGTAGAAGAACCAGTAGTTGAAAAACGTGAGCCCAATAAGTTCAAAATGCCTGAGATACTTCGCCTGGCCCTCCCGCGGACCAAGACCGCAAAGAACATGCAGCCAAGACAGTCTGTAGAGATTGAACCGGCCAAAGCAAAGGATAGGGTAATACATGTAGTGCTGTATGGGCACTAGAACGCGAGCAGCAGCATCGAAAAGGATTACTTTTTCGTAAAACGTGGACCAGACGCTGCTGAATAGTTTTGAAGTGACGGCAAAAAATGGTAGATGCTGAATATCGGGGTCATGCACAGGATCGTTCGTCACTAAATGATGAACATTGTGATTACGCTTCCACCACATCATACTCAGACCACCAACGTAAGATGCAATAAAGCATCCTGCAAGGTTATCAATCCAATAGTTGTGCGTAATGCCCAGATGACCTGCATCGTGGACAGTAAATACGCACTGATGCCACCCGAAACCGAGGAACGTGGCAGAGAACGCCAGCATCAGGAGTGACTGGCCTCTGAAAACGAAGCACAGGATTGAAAGAGAAAACAACAGGGTTACACGGGCTGCCTCACGGGCGTAGCTCCAATAATTACATTGGAAAAGCCCTTCGGCTTCCATTTTGTTGTGCAATTCGTGGAACTCATTGCGGATGCGCATTTGCGTCTCGGCATCCACCTGCGGATACTTTTCCACGTCTTTGGCTTTCTCGCGGCTCAAGTTGCCATCCAGGGCCTTCTGAGACTGCACATTTATCTCTCCTCTCTCAAACTCTCCGCGTTGAATTGGCGGCACAAGGTTTGTCCATGGAAGCTCGACCCGACCAATTTTGTACGCTTTTGCTTTCCGCAACGACTCCTTACTATGATAGACGTCCATTTCATCCGAAGCGTCTCGGCCTACCATGTGAAGTACGGCTTTATCTCCACCAGGATGCTTGGGGAGCCAATCGTTCAGCTTTAAAACATTGCCGTGGTAGACGACAAGAACGTCGCCTTGTGATATCTTCTGCTCCACATCTTTAGCAGTGAGAATTGATGACCTTGGCATTGCCTGGGTGAACTCAACTGGCACGAGGTAGTTCCTCCTCGGCCCTTTTTACTAAGAATAGTTCGCGATTGTATGCGAGAAATGCCCAACGCGTAATGTGGTATGCGGCGATCTTGACGGGCTCGGAAAACGCCATTTCTGCTTACTTAATCGGACGTAACATATTAAGGGTATGGGCTATATACGCCGGGGATGCAGCGGAGTGTGCACACTGTAAACAAAACAGCGGCAAGTTTCATAGCTCTTTCTCATGTCCAGCGACTCGACCCATATTCAAGTGGTTGTTCGAGTAAGAAAATGCACTGGTGGTGAAAGTGCATTGGGCGAAGAAAGCATATTCAGCTTCCCGAACACCGGAACTTGCATGATCGGCGCGCAGTCGTTCTCGTTCGACCGCGTTTTCACACCCGAGGATGGCCAGGGTGACATATTTGATGAGCAGTTCAAGGAGAATGTTGACCATGTACTCGATGGTTTCAACAGCAGCATCATTGCATATGGACAAACAGCCGCGGGTAAGTCATATACCATGTCTGGTGGTAGTACTGAAGACGCGTATGGAATTATACCTAGAGCCGTGGCGCGAATTTTTGCCAACACTTCTCAGGCGGTACAAGCTAGCTTTGTCGAGTTGTACAATGATAAGCTACAAGACTTGTTTAGCAACCGCGATCCAGTAACCGTGCAAGGTGACGGGTCGTTACGAAACGCCAAAGTCGTGAAGTCGGCCAACAAGACACAACTCATGGGCGTCATAAAGCGCGCTAATAGCCTTCGTGCTGTTGCTTCGACGAATATGAACAGCCAGTCCAGTAGAAGCCATGCAATTTTGCAGCTGACCCTCGGGCCGCAGCATAATAATGCGAAGCTTGTACTAGTAGACTTGGCAGGTTCGGAAAACGCTGCTAAGACAGGAAATAGTGGCATTAAGCTTGGTGAGGCTGGGAACATAAATAAGAGCTTGACCGTGCTTGCAATGGTAATTCAGGCTTTGAGCTCGCAGCTCCCACACGTGCCTTATCGCGACTCGAAACTCACGCAAATGCTCCGTGACTCGATTGGCGGTAGCTCGAAAACAGTACTCATTGTGAACTGCTCGCCTTTAGCTATTCACGAGCGGGAATCCCTCAGCTCACTTAGATTTGGCAGCAGGGCCCGACTAGTCGAAAACAAGTTTCAAAGTCCAGAAGAACTAGAATCCCTTGCTAAAGTGCACTATTGGCAGCAAAAGCTCAAACTAGAGCTACAGCAGTGGGAACTGTACGAGGCCCTCTCACCCGAGGTGGGGGTCATCCTTGCAGAAATAGGTTCTTTTGAGGGCTTGCAGCTTCCACATGTTAATGATCCCTACGAAAAGCTTTTGAAAGAAGACTATGCGGAGGTACTTACCCATTCTGAGGAGTTAGAGTCAGTAAAGTGTCAAATTACGCAGACCGTGAGACATGTTCAATTGCTCGATAGGGAGATGGCTGAATTTGAAAGCTTTTGTATCAAGCGCCGATCAGACGAAGCCGACGGAGCTGCGCAACTGCTCAAAATGCAGTTTGAGCGACTAACCATGGCGATTTATAAGTGTCGCGAACAGAATGTGTTAGTGCTCAAAGAGCTAGCTGCCGCCAAGGCGTTAACAACTGATCAGAAATGTCACGACTATCTTACGAAGGTCAATGAGGAATGCGAGCATTATGCGTGTCGACTCGCATGCGGAATGCCTCAGAATTCCAGTGTCAGGAGTGCCAAAAGAATGATTAACGAGGATTTACCCACGCTGGGCATCAAAGTGAGACGTCGAGCTTCTGATGCAGATTGCTAGGCTCAGGTGCTGTACTATAAAATACAATAAATTAGCACCGCAAACACCTCTCTGTAATAAATATATATGTATATCACACAGTGTAATGCTTCTGCCTACCTAGAGTTTACATATGGTGGTGGCAAAAAGATCACACGAACCCTGGTTTAGGTTTTCAGCAGTAGCTCAAGACAGGTTATCTCGTTGACTCTTATTCTGGAAATTGTGGATTGCCAGGAGCAATTGTGGCCGCTCGCAATGAACGCAGAAAAGTTTGAGCAGGTTCTTAAGTTCACTAAAGGCTATACGGAGGCTCTCCGTTCGGCTCCAAATGCATTGCACGATGCGCTTGAGTGCGTCATCTGCAATTCGCTTCTGGTTTCTCCTTACACATTAAGATGTGGTCATACTTTCTGCAGCAACTGCCTCGCATTATGGTTCAATGAGCGCTCGCATGACGCATCGTGTCCTACATGTCGAGATCGTGTGACGTCAGAGCCGGTGCCGAACCTCGCGCTGCGACAGCTTTCACTGGCGGTTCTTGAATCTTGGAACGCTGATCCCAAACACGAACAACTAGAAATACCAGCTACCGAGACTGGACTTGCTAGGGGCGAGAAACTATTCCCTGGTGTAAGACAACGTGAGCCACTTTTTGATAACGAAGATGGTGTCTACCGTTGCCCAAGTTGTGACCACGAAATCGAAGATGGAGGTACATGCTCGGGGTGCGGACTTCATTTTCCTGACCTTGATAGGAGCTCCTCCGATGATAGCTTTCCAAGCTTTCAAGCCTCACGGTATCCTCAGAGAGGTTTGCCGGGTTCCGGTAGATACGACGAGAACTATGGTGCCTCGAGTAGTGATGAGATGGATAGTGAAGACATGGACTTCGTTGTTGATGACTCCGATCCGGAGTTAGCCTCTGGAGAGTACCACAATAATGGCGGCGACCATAGCGTCGTTGACATTGATGATTTCAGTGATGATGATGACGATGATGACTTGGTGGTTACGGCTGTGCAAAATAGCCGTCCATGGGCATCCACGCGCACTACGATTATCGATGATGAGGACTCGGACTGAGTGGTATCGTTATTGCCTTTATACGCATCCCAACAGGCAGCGAGTTGCATGAGGTCATGAAGTCCCGGTTTTCAGCGTGCGCTTCATTGGTATACTTTGCAACGCAGACGAAAATCATTTTACGACTAAACAAGTGATACAGAGAAGCGAAGAAGAGCGTTGTCCCATGAAGAGTAGAATCTGTAAATATTAGAACCCTTGCGAGAATCATGATAAAAAGGAGTTAATATATACTATACAAGGAGCACGTTAGAGCTCAAGTTAAGTAGTTTCGCATTTAAGAATGTCCAGTAGCAACAGCAAAACTCAGAATCTTGATAGTCAATGATCTTTCCATAGTCATTGAATTATATTAGCGGTCTTGATTGAGACGCGCTCGGCATATTATTTGCTCTTCCAAGAGGCTACGAGGTAAATGCAACGATCAGAAATGAACGAGACTCTTATCTACGAGGCTAAATTGGTGATCAGAATGTGCTCAATACAGTAATGTATCTATCACTCTACGAAGAGGACAGTTCAAGGTTTTGAATAAGTGCGACATCATCTTCATATAGAAAAGGTCTAAGGTCCTTTGGTCGCGTCCATTTTTTATCACTTTTGCGATATCTCGAAAAAAAGGCCACGGATCTTCATTTATGAGACGTTGGTTAAATGAACACGCTACCACAGCAGCGTATGGCTCAAGAACTGAGAAGCACTTGCAATTACCCAGTACTATATACTCAAAAACTAGCTTCGGCAGAGACAGCACGCAGATGTAAAATTTCGACTCACAAAGTAGACAAAATTAATTTTCAAACCTTGAAACACGCGACTATGAATTGTACTATAAGACCAAGAAACCTTTATACAGACCCGCAAATCCCTTTTTATGACAACTAACAGCAATTTTCAGTGTCAAGAGGCATATTTTGCTGAATTCCATTGCGCCTCATGATGTTATTCGATGACTGACCGATCGCTATCGGAATACCTCCGATACATGTGTCTCCGATCGGCAAATTGGCTTAGCCGTTTCTAATAATTCTGTATGAGATTGGAAATTTTTAACCGCTTACAGCACTGGCCCATATAGCTCAGTGGTAGAGCGTAGCACTCGTAATGCTAAGGTCGTCAGTTCGACTCTGGCTGTGGGCACTTGGATTCAAGTGTTTCAACAATTTTTTTGGTTTTGGATTCCAAAGTTTAATAATAATAATGGCTTTTTGCATGCGGCGTGTAGTCGTCGGCATTGAGAACATTTTTATGATGTCTTGTTGTCTACGTAGTGGGTGTAACTTCATAGCTTGTTTTCAAACTTCGCAAAGACCACTTTGTTAGTGATTGAGCCGATGCCTGAAATGCCACATTCGACGACGTCGTTGTGCTTCAGCCACTTTGGCACCGGCTTGAATCCCATTCCGACTCCAGCAGGGGTGCCCATGAAAAGAAGGTCACCCGGAACAAGTGTCTGGCCAGCACTTAGAAATTCAATGGCTTCGGCAACCCCAAAAATCATGTCGCTAGCTAGCTCCGACTGGCGCAGTTCTCCATTCACCTTGCAGCTAAGCTGCAGTTGACCTGGATCAGGAACACTGGCCGCGCTCACAATTTCGGGGCCAATAGGAGCCCACTTGTCAAAGCTCTTCGACACGTTCCACTGGCCACCGCCACGTTCCAGCTGCCAGACTCGCTGGCTAACGTCGTTTCCAACCGTGTACCCCGCAACGTAGTCAAGCGCCTGGGCTGCTGTCACTTGAGAGCACCGCTTGCCAATAACAGCAACAAGCTCGACTTCATAATCAACAGCACCACCCGCCTGTGCCATTGGAGGCACTGGAATCGAATCACTGGGGCCGCCGATGCACGTAGCCGGCTTATGGAACACAACAGGATAAGCAGGTGGCTTCATTCCGGTCTCAGCCGCGTGTTTGTGAAAGTTCAAACCTAACAGCCTGATAGTCGATACATCCTGAGGTGCAATGGGTGAAAGTAGCTCTTTTACAGGCTGCGCAGGTCCGAACGCGTAACCGTCCTGGAAGGGATTTCCCACAATGGTAATCGCTTGTTTTGGCACGGATCCTGAGGTGCCAATGGCATCGCCATAGTACACATTTCCGCCCTCAGACACGAACCTGATCAGCCGTGTCCATACCTTTCTCTGTAAACTCATTCCCCCGCACGATTATTCGTCTTAGACAGATCTTATCAGTCGGGGCCGAGATCCTAAGCTTGGACGCGTCACGTGCTAGTCCTCATAGGAGCCGACGTTCTATCACGTGGATTGCCCCACGATACGTGTCGTATTTGAAACCCAGTTAAAGGCGCACAAGGGATGCGGTCCTTTGCTGACCAACCAGCGGCTACCTTTAGAGTCCCAAGTCCACCACGCCTTTACTTTTCAACATCAATCAATCACTCAAAATGCCTAGCACGGACAAGATTCTGAAGTACCAGAGGATCTACCAGTCGAAGCCTAATGTGCCGCTCTGGATGCGTAGCCCTCGCTCCAAGCTCATCGTCTACCCATTCTACGCGCTGTTCGCGTACACTTGCGTGATTACCCCGGTGTACTACGGCGGACTCGCCCTTGCGGGAAAGAAGGCCGAGTAAATAAGCTTTCCATCTATCAACTTGTATTTATCTGAAAAAAAGCCGTTGTTATTGTGTTATTGACTTCAAACTTTCCCGGGCGCTATGTGACCTAAATAGCACACATACTATGGAGCTAGCGTATTGCAAGGTGTGTGTTGGCAATGATGTCTGTACAGCTAACAATGCTAATATCGCTTATAATGAAAGGAGAGCCACATAGGATACAGTTATTCTTTCGTCGTCAATGCACTTGCTCCACACCATGAGTTAAGAGTTGTCGCTATTGTTGTTCCTCCACCAACACGTATTAGTCTGTCAAGAGATTACAGGCACAGAATGAATTGATTCTCATGATTGCAACGAACGCTCAACGAGAAAAAGCGAAGTGACAATTTCACTGCTTGCGCATAATTACTCTACAATTCAAACTGTCAACATAGCAACGCATACGTGTGACTTTTGTGGATCAGCTCCACACTGAGTTTTTGTCTTTATGAACTTGCAGTGCTTAACGAGAGATGTCTCTTTGAATACAGCACTCTGCCTCCGCTAATCTAGAGAGATTCAACCATCAGGCAGGGATACCTATGCCAACCAATAACGTAGACTGGCCTTATGTTCCACTATAAATTGTTCCAACTTTCGCTATAACCCTTCGATTATGCTTTTACGGTATGTTTATGATCCGTTCGACTCCAGTCGATCATTAACTACTCACCGCGCTGAGAGTGACAATACCACAGACGCAAGGTTTGCTTACATATCACAACTAATTAAAATGACCGTAATCAGCACGCCTCTGTTCGTTATCGGATAAGGCATAGCTATTAGTAACTGTCAGCTGCATTTTTGGACAGCCTGCTACGATCGAGCTGCCGATGAAGTATGGGCAGCTTTTAGGAAAGCGTAGCGTACCTGAATGGCGGGCCCATAATATCCTTTATGAAGATATCAAGCTCGAGATAAAAGAGCTAACCAAACACGACTCTTCATTTACTGAAGATGGCTACGCCCATCTAGTGCATACTTTCAAGGAAGAAATGCAAAGCGCAAAACTGTTTGTGGACTGCAAAGTTGGTGAAATCGAATATCGCTTTCAGCAATGTGACGCACTGGTTCGTGATCTAACCATAGAGCACGAAGACACAAAGTACTGGCAGCTCCACTGGCAAGTCCAAAAATTGGCTCAGGAAATCCAAAACTTATCCAGATTTATCACTGCCCAGTATACAGGAGTGAGGAAACTTATTAAAAAGTATCGTCGGCATGCTCCCCCTGAGCAGCGTCAGCGACACAGTCTTCAAGACGTGGAGCAAGCGCTTGCTAGAAAGGGGTCATTCGCCACGGTAGATCTGACGCCTCAATTTCTTGAGCTCTCTGTGTTGTATAAAGCACTACGCGCGGAACAGTTTGACAACTATAATGCCCTGAATGGCCCCGCCGCTGAGTCCAACATCGATCGGTTCGTACAATTCGATCTGATTATGCAGACCACGCCTGTCGATACGGTTCTGCACTTTTGGATACATCCTGAAAATCTCGTTCAAGCGAAGGTGCTGCTTCTCAAACATATGGACCTGGTGGCGACATCAGATGAGCAGGAGCGAACGCGCACAGTGTTCATGGATACGGAAGACCTAGAATTTGCCAGGGGCAGGAATGGTCCAGCCAAGCTGCAAGAGGTTCATGATGGCATAGATAGCATACAGCACATCTTATGTGTCCCTCCAAGCGGGCTAAGACATACGGCAGCTACGCGGCTCACAGAAGATGAAGTTGTGAAAATTCGGAACGGTGACTATGGCTTTGCTGAATCCCTCAACATGAACGCTCAACTAGCTCTGGGGTGGATATCAACTCATGCCGCAAAGCCAATCTCGGAAATAGTGTCGAACCGCACACGCTTCGTGAACTCCGGTGACAGCACTTGGGCTGTCATTGACGCTAATGTACAGATTCCGAACACCGGACACAAATTTCCCTACGCTGTTCTAGAGGTTCGCTCAAAAAGAGGTGCAGACTGGCTTGAAAGTATCAGGCAATCGCCTCTTCTCAACCCTGTCAGCTCATCGTTTTCGTTATATACTTGGACATTACTGCGAACGCGGGCAGACAAGGTCAGTATCGTTCCAAGATGGCTGGAAGACCTGGACAGTGGCAAAGATATCAGGCGTGAAGCTGAATCTGTGGAGACAGATCACCCTTTGCCGCGGCGCAGTGCTTCGAGTTTACAATTACACGCTGATGCCCCCGATGCGCCCCGTGCCCGTTATTGGAACGAATTTGACGATGGAGATGAGTACGATAACGAAGATGCGACGCATTTTATAGATGAAGAGGACGAGGCTATTCGTCGCGCACGGGTCGCGGCCAAAATAGCGACTCCAGTATACGCACTTGGCGAAAGCATGCGCCGGCAATGGAAGTCTTTGTTTGAGCGCCGAAGTTCAGAGTCGACCCTAGGGTCGGCGCTGGATACACCAAGTATTGACACGAACTCGTCAACTGATTTCACGCCCCTCACTAACGAAGCTGGCCAGTTTTCGCCCAGAATACGACCACGAATTTCATATGGGTCTATACCGAACATTCCCAGTGATGCTGAAAACAATATTCAACAGCAACGCAATGACCAGGGGCTTGCTCTTATCACTTTTCTCTGTTTCTGCTTATCTATTGGGATTGTCGCTCTCGTTTATACGATTCTCTTGACCGAAGACGTCGGATTGCTGCCTTTTGGATTAAAGCTCGCGCTCTCCGTGTTTCTCACCATCGCTCTGGTTCTTGCTGGAGCGGGAGATGTTGCTTTCAACTTTTGTAGTACGCAGGAATGGATGACACAAGCGCTGGTACAAGCAACATTGTTTTCCGTGGTATGCTTTGGTGTTGGCGGAATTGCGACAATCGCCGGACCCCAGCTTTAGAGAAGTGATCCGCCTCAGCTGGGAGATTTTGCAAAGCTGAGTTGATATATGTAGGGAAGGAAGGTGACGACGATAAATGATGATGATGATAATATAGATGCACGTTGCAAAACTTTAGAAATTGATTTCTGTATCGCTTCGGTCGAATGCGACTTTTAGGCCTTTTAAAATGCTTGATTGAACCAGGTATGGCAGGCAACGACGCGTCAGATCTATTAATTTTCGTGTTGTTGTCGACCTTGCCCTACATAGGATCAAGTAACAATATTACTCCATTGTAGGTGAATCACGGCTCTACATGGACCAGCCGCTTCTTCGATTGGCGCGTGCAGTTGGTATCGCTACCACAGGAGAGCACGAATGGCCTGAGCATGTTGACGAAGATATAGCTGAGTTTGTTGCTGCTCCTGACGCCAGGGCTATATTTGTCGTAGAGCAGGCTGACGGCCTCGTTATCGGACCACCACCCAAACTAGGGGGAGATGTTCGAGTTTTAGCCATTGCGAAGCCCACTGGTGTACTGTCCTCGTCTAACTGGGATTCAGAGGTTGCAGCAGTTGCGTTGCCTGTGAACGCGACATTGTTCAGATACTTGCATAGCTTGACAGGCCAGGTCATTCTTCCTTTACTCGAAGCGCCCGCTGCGTCTGAATCAACTGCCAGTGCCAGGCACAAACTCGTGGAAGCTGAAAGAGCTCTCACAAGCCTTCTCCAGCATCAGCACATTGCATTCGTGGATCTAATTGGTGGTTGGGGAGCCAAAGCCAAACGCGCACTCGCTTCCAATGATCTGAATGAACTGCAAGGGATCGCAAACGCATGGAAGAGGGCATTATCCCAGCTCGCTGCGAGTGATCGTGACGTTCGCCAAGGATCTGCCTCAGAAGAGGCAGGGTTCTGGGCGGCGCTTGAGGATGCGCTGCGAAGTGCGGAAGCTCAATTGCAAGCTCCAGAGGTTCTGAACGTTGTGGAAGCACTAGAGCGTGCGAAGCGATTTCACGCAACTCACAACTTTGTGGGCGACACTGGGCTCCCAGAGGCAATAACTCGAGTCACCGGATATCAACTGTTGTTCAAGGACCTCGCGCTAGGGGAACTTATCGCATCGCAATCATTTGCCCAGCTTGCAACGGCGCTCGACTCCGTCTTCGCTCAACTTTCTCGTAGGCTGAGAATGTCAGGATATCCTATCCAGCGTAGTGTGCTTTTCGTTGAAGCTGTGGGCAGAGATTTTGCAACTGTACTTTCCCGCCTTGCAGACCAAGCGTTTGACGAACTCATTGAGACTGGTGGTGAGATCCAGGTGTTTGCTCGTGCGGTAGCTGAGCTTTCAGATGCGTGGGACGCACATGTGCGCGATTTCGCATCCTTAGCGCGCGATTTGATGCGAAAGAGGTCAGAGAGATTTGTGATTGTCCGGATTGCTTCGGCTCATACTGCATTGGCAACGAGGGTGCGAGCAATAGAGAACTTATGGGCAAAGCATAATGAGTTACACCCACTTGTGGGGCTTGAGCTTGATACTGCATTCGAAGAAGTTATGCAAACGAAAGGTCTACTCCAACTTGACCATTCCGATTGGCGAAGGCTAGAGACTAATTACGCTCGTGCCGCGCATACAGCCGAGCGGGCCGTTGCTGAAACGCTCCGCATGAAGCTGGAGAATGCTAACACGGATGCAGAGCGTTTTGAGGTCTTTGCGAAACATCGTGCAATTTTGAGCAGGCCAGAAGTCCGCGCAGTTGTCCATCAATTTCAAACCGCGCTTGCGAGTCGTATACGCGCTGACCTAGTTGACTTACAAGCCCGCACGCTGGATTTGCCTCCAAGAAATCAAATTGTACAAAGAATAGTGTCTATGAAAGCTCTAGAGTTACGCGTTGAAGAACTCTTGACTCGTACTGCTGCGATATTGGGCTCCGATTGGCGGGCTCATGCTGATGGTTCTGCCCTTGCTGCCGATTGCACAGCTTTGCAGTCACAACTTGATGCAAAGAAGGAGGCAGATGTCTGGTCTTTGAGTATAAATCTAGAGTCAGGTTTGAATGGCCCAGTTTTTGTTGCCAAAGCCGGAGTACTGGCTGTGAACGCTCCACAAAACGACATCTTCTCTGATCTCCGTGCTTTGCGAGCTCTAGGTTTTCGATTCGACCCTTCTATAATACAGTTTGCTGAAGTGCAAGGAGAAAAAGAGCTTTTGCGGGGTAGACTTGTGGACTCTGTCAATGATCTTTACTCTGTGAGAAACCAACTCTCAGTCTATCCGCGAATCAGATCTGTTCCGATAGTTTACAGTTTATTTCAGCAGACCATCGTACTTGTACGTGCCGGTCTCACAGAAGTAGACTGGCAGAGTGAACACCTTTTACCATTCATTAACACCCTAGAGCAAAGCTTAACCGCCCTGGGTACTCGAGTGGCTCAAGTGGCAAGTGTCGACATCAATATCGCAGAAGCTTTGGAAGATTCATCAAAGTCGCCACAAAATATGCGGTTACACGTGCAGGAGCTTGCAAATAGTGTGGCCATCCCGGAATACGTGATCAACGTATTGAAAGACATGAGCCGTGAGATAAATCACCGATGTGCGGAACAATTAGCATCCTGGCGGCCACCGCAAGCAACACACCGGATCGAGATGCGAAACCAAGTGATCGTGGTAGTTCCTGAGCTCCATGCGACGCTTGATATGTGGCTACGTGATCTTAATTCGATCGTGGCCCCAGTAATGAACATTGACAAACACTTAATTGCCTCATACGGTCGCTCCACTGCTAAAATTGCGGCGGAGCTACGAGCTGCACACACGAAGATAAGCATTTGGGTTGCATTTCAGCCATTATGGGATTTGAGAGTCGATGCTGTAACACAAGAGTTGGGGTTCGAGATTTCAAAGTGGATACTCGCTCTTAAAGAATTCCGCAATATGCGCGCTAAGCTGCACATTGGCCGCGCAACACTTGAATGCATTCAGCTGGACACCAGCGAGGTGCGCACCCTTGTAGATGCGAGGTGTGATATATGGCAAGATGAGCTTCTCTCGCGATTTTCAGAGCTTGTTAGCTCACAATCCAGCGATATGATATCTCGATTGAGAAGATCACGAGACGAAATTGAATCCGTTCGCTTTGACATGAATGACCTTTTGCGATCGCTTAAATCACTGACTGAATCAGAAGTAGTTGCGAACACGGCTGATGACAGGGTGTCTCAGTTGCAACAAGCTGACCAGCTTCTGGCGCGTTCTCGGTTCGCCTTTCCGCAAAACTGGATATATGCTGATCAAATTGGCAGTGAGCTGACTGCACTGAAGGCACTCCTTGATGCTCGGATTTCAGATCGCGAGGCTGCTAGGCCCAGTTTAGTCGAGACTCTACAAGCACGTTTGAAGGGTTTGAACACCAGTGCACAACATCTTCTCACTTCATGGCTTGCGAATAAGCCTTTGCAGGCATCAGTAGAGGCCGATGCGGCACTAAAAGTGCTTTCTCGCTTCAAGCTCGATTTTACGAAACTGGACAATGAATTTGGCAACCTTAATGAGGCACTTCTAACTCTAGAAGGCGAGGATGATACCCAAAGCCCCATCAATCCTATTATCAGTGAGATACGCAGTGTTGAAGAAGAGATTGAGCGTCTAGAATCGGCATGGATATCTCTACAAGATTCATGGGTATCATTAAGAGAGATTGGATGCCGTCGGTGGTTTGAAACAGTGGTTGTTGACTTGAAACGTGATCTACGGTCTTTAAGTGTTCACGTAAATGAGTTGCCTCAGCGAACACAGCAACTCAAGGCCTACGAGCATCTAAGGGAGGACGTCGAGAAAAGAGTAAATGATTGTGAAAAGCTTTCAGTGCTTCGCGAGTCGAGAGCTATACAAACTCACCACTTGTCGCGACTCTTAGGGCGCAAAATTTCTGATGATCCTACGCTAGACGACATCTGGCTCAGTCTCCCGGAGCAAGCCGCTATATCTGACCTAGTCGAAAGCGCTGAGGGTGAGTTACAATTGACCAACTATATGGAAGATGTTGACTCCAAATGGGCTGCCACCACATTGATCGGCCGTGCTCTTACCCTTCGAAATCTTGATGCTGTTTTACAGCTTGCGGCAGACCATATTGCTGCACTTACTGCGATGCGTTCGAGCCCACATTTTAGTGCCGTAAGTGGTGCCGCACATACATGGGAACAACGACTAAGTACTGCGCAAAGAGTATTTGATCAATACGTTGACGTACAGCAGCGCTTCATCTATCTTCGTGGAGTTTTATCCGCCCCAAGTGTACAAGCTATTCTTCCGAACGAGGCACGGCGGTTTCGTATCGTAAGTGATGAGTTCACGCAAATGTACTCGGCAGCAGCAGATCGACCGGCGCTGGAATTTTCAGCAGAAACGAGGATTGCTTCTAATCTGGGAAGGTTACTCGGGCAACTGAGCGCCCTCCACCGTTCGCTTGCTAGCTTCTTGGAATCCCAGCGCAAACGCTTCTCGAGATTCTATTTTGTGGGCGATGATGATTTACTTGAAATTGTTGGGTCAAAAGTTGAAGAATGGGACTGGAAACATCTACCGTCAATTTTCCCTGGAGTTGCTAAGCTACAATTCCAGGGTACCGGCGTATCTGCCGTTTTCTCTCCAGAGGGCGAGAAACTTACTGTGAGCGTCGACCAAATGCCCGATGATAGTGTCGAGTTTCTAATTCACCTGGAGAGTGCGATGCGGAAGTCCCTGCTGAGTGAAATCCGGCGTGCTTTCAACTCATTGCAGAGCTCTTGGAAAAACCCAGAACAGTTTTGTGAGTGGCTGGAGTCTGCTCCTTGTCAGGCAGCGCTGGTATCCTTACGTGCTCAATGGAGCAATTTTGTTCACGAAGGTATATCACAGCCTGAGGTCTATGAATCTTTATTAAACGTTTTGGCCAAAAAGGATCACACAGACGATCTTTTAGCTTCGCGTCGCAGGGAGGCAATCATAGCAGAACTCTCGCATCAAGCGTCTCGACTCTGCCCCGAACATATTGAACTCGAAATTCAGATAGAAATTCGCGATGACTCGGTTTTTGTCCGTCGAGGCCAAAGTGTCTGGGACTATGGATATGAATACGTGGGTGTGCCCGAAGTTATTGTTCGAACTCCTTTGACAAATGACTTTTATTTCGCTGCAACGGCGGCTATAGCTCAGGGATTAGGCGGTTCTGTCGTTGGGCCTGCTGGCACAGGTAAGACTGAGAGCGTCAAAGCGCTTGGCTCATTATTTGGACGAAGAGTGGTCGTTTTCAATTGTGACGAGTCATTTGATTTCAGTACTGTGGCGAGAATCATCCAAGGTTGCGCGAATACCAGCAGTTGGGTTTGCTTTGACGAGTTCAACCGCTTGAATCGCAAAGTTCTTAGTAGTGTTGCACAGCTAGTTAGTGAGTCTGTGTCCAAACGCACTCCTATTTTTGTGACTATGAACCCCGGCTATACAGGTCGCACTTTGTTACCGCCGAACATGAGACCCCAGTTCCGTGAATTCGTAATGGCAGCTCCAGATTCACAAGACATTGCTCATGTACTGCTTTATGCACAAGGCCTGGTGGACCAGAGTATTGGTGATGCTGCTGTCACGTTGCTCTCGCGAATGAGCAGCCGAGCTACGAAGCAGAAGCACTATGACTGGGGTCTTCGGACCTTAAAAGGTGTGTTGAGATTGTGTCGCGTGCTCCATGGGTCGGTACAGCTTGCTTGTGAGATTGCCATAAGGCCGCGGCTTATTATACAGGATCGCATAGTATTTGATTCTCAGATGGAAGAGCTTTTTGGTGACAGAAAACCTCAGCTAGCTATCACGGGTGATGCGGACCTGTCCAAATCGCGACTTGATGCAGATCTCAAATCCTATGTTCTTTCTCTTGATAGATTCTTGAAACTCTCCACCGGTGTGATCCTACTCGGGGAGCCGTCATGTGGCAAAACGGCTGTATGGCGCGAGCTAGCACGCTTGATTGATGCGAGGACTGTTGTATTTGATCCTTCGGCGATGTCGAAGCGATCTATATTTGGTTGGCTAGAGCCGACAACGCGTGAGTGGACCGATGGCCTTCTGACAGATATACTGCGTAAAGTCGCAAACAACCTCAGAGGGGAGCAGGCACATCAATGGTTCATAGTATTTGACGGTGAGGTGGAACCAGACTGGGCAGAGACGCTCAATTCAGTGCTCGACGATAATCGGCGTCTAACCTTATCGACGGGTGAGATCTTATCGCTCCCGACAAACGTGCACCTTATATTTGAAACAACGAACCTGAACGCTGCTACCCCTGCAACTGTTAGCCGTTGCGCTGTTATTTACATGGCAATGCGCGAAACAGATGCCAGCAAAGAGCTAGGAATTGCTTCTAAGGTAGTGAAGACTGCTGAAACTATCGAACATGCCATGGAGTTCAGCATTTCACGGGCAGTGGCAACTAACTGTGCTCTCGATCTCGAAAACCGATATTTATCTTTGGCTTGGGCACTAGCCGGCGATTCAAATTCTGAGGGCCGACAACTGATATCGCAAGTTCTTCGTGAGTCGACTGATGAAGAGCTGCCACCTGGTGATCTCACTCAGTACTATGTGTCTGCGTTGACCGGAAAGTGGCATTTGTGGTCTGAAAGTGTTGGACCAACGGAACTGAATGATGATGCCGTCACTAGGCCTGAAATTGTTGTACCAACAGCTGACACTGCAATTCATGAGGCTTTGTTACAGGCAGCACTGCGATCACGTAGCCCGTTATTGCTAGTGGGTCCACCCGGAAGTGGCAAGACAATGACATTATTCAATGCTTTGCGTCAACTTCCCCAGCTTGTGGTCATTCCAATGAATTTTAGTACTACTTCAACTCCTGACTTGATTGTTCGAGCATTGGAGCTTCATTGTGAATACTCTGTATCACCAGATGGGGTGAAAGTTCTTGCACCTGCTGGGAGTCGTTGGGCAGCGCTATTCATTGATGAGATAAATCTTCCGGTACCTAACAACAATGGGGTGGTAATTGTGGTACAGTTTCTACGACACATGGTGGAATACGGTGGCTTTCATGATTTACACGGAAACTTTGTTCGTCTCGAGCGTATCCAGCTTGTAGGGGCTTGCAACCCTCCTCCCGGCCGAAGGGCTTTACCACAGAGATTTCTCAGACATCTCGCGGTCATTGAAGTGGGTTACCCCTCCCCAATATCTCTACGTACCATTTATGCGGCTTTACTGAGCTCTTTTGGTGCCCATTCTTTAACTGAGCCGATGCTGAGAGCCTATGAGCGTGTCAAGGAGTCCCTTCCAGATGAGGTATGGACTCCTAGAGAGCTCACCAGGTGGACTCGCGGAATTTATACTGCGTGGTCTGCTAGCAGTGAAGCCCAACACAGCCTGTCCTTACTACTTCAACTTTGGTATCTTGAGGGAAAGCGTGTTTTAGCTGACCGACTTAAGCCGCAAGAACAAAGCGTAGTATCCGAAATTCTGGAAGCTTGCTCTCCTGAGCCGATTGCTCTTCCTGGCCTATGGTCATATCTAATGACACAGCGACCTCAGTTCGTCCTTCTCGGAAATCTTCGTGACTTTCTGTCATCACGGCTTTCGGTTTTCATTGAAGAAGCAGCCAATGAAAGCGATACTTCTCTCGTTATTCATGACGACTTCATAGAGCACGCTTTAAGAATCGATCGCGTCATTCGACAGCCTCAAGGCCACGCGTTGCTCATAGGCCCACATTGCACTGGCAAGGTTACTCTTGTAAGATTTGTGTGCTGGCTTTCTGGCCTGGAAGTGATCAGGCTGCGTGCTCACGCTCGATATGGCGATGCTGAATTTACCCGAGATTTGCGGCGCATGCTGCTTGCTTCTGTTAGGCGACCTCTTTGCTTCATTATTGCGGAGGATACTTTGCTGGAACCCGCTTTTGTTGAAAGAATGAACTCTTTATTGGCTAATGGTGAGATTCCTGGACTTTTTGATACCAATGAACTCAATGCTGAGCTTGAAGATACTTGTCGACGAGCAGGATATACAGGTGGTGATATCGTTCCTTGGTTCAGACAACGCGTGGTAACAAACCTACATGTTGTATTTACAGCAACGACAATGACTGCTATGTCTCCAGCTCTGATCAATCGATGCTACGTGAACCAGATACGTGAATGGAATATCACTGCCAAACGTCAGATAGCACAGCATTGGACATCCACTACTGAGCTGCATCAAACAGTTGTGGACGCTATGGCAACATTTCCCTCTAATGGCCACCAATTCCTGGAATTTTGCTTCCAGGTCACTCGGACCTACAAAGATCGGTTGCAAGAATTGGAAGACACACAGCGCCACTTTGTGGGTGGCGGTGACAGACTGAAAGAAGCTGTCCTCGAGATAGCTCAACTAAAGCGGAAGCTGGACAAGAAGCGTGAACAACTAGACGCAGAAAATGCGCGCAGTGCAGAGGTTTTGTCTCAGATGCTCGAGAGCCAAAGCGAAGCTGAACGTAAACGCGTTTCTGCGGTTGAAATTCAGGCCGCGGTCCAAATGCAGACTTCCGAGATCGAAAATCGACGCTCAAAAGCGCATAACGATCTAGCTGCAACTCAGCCGATGCTTGAGCAAGCATCTCGAGGGGTTCAGAACATCAAAAAGGTACAGCTCAATGAATTGAGAGGTTTCACGAACCCCCCAGAGCCCGTGAAAATTACCCTCGAAGCAGTCTGCTTAGTCCTCGGTTTGTTTACTGATGGAAGTTGGCGCCAAGTTTTGACGGCGGTGCGTAGCGATGAGTTTATCCCCAGAGTACTTCGATTTGATAATTCATGGCTCAGCAGTGATGTTGTTCGCCGTGTTGAACGGGACTATATGGCATTGCCATCGTTCACTTTTGAGCGTGTGGATCGTGCATCAAAGGCTTGTGGCCCTTTGCTGCGCTGGGTTGTCGCTCAGGTGGCATACTCAAAGGCTTTGGCCAGCGTTCAGCCGCTACTGGATGAAGTTGAAAGACTCAATCTACAGGCAGCGGAGAGCACTGCGCAGCTAGAAGCTATTCAAAGTATGCTTAGTGACCTTGAGGTCGCTATTGAGAGCTCAAAAGCTGACTACAGTAGAGCGATTGCTCAATGCGAGTCCATTAAGGCTGAAATATCCAATGTTGGGGGCCAGATAGTGCGGTCAGAGGCGCTTTTACAAAGTTTGCAAGGGGAACAACTTCGATGGACCCAGTGTGCATCCCAATTTGCTGACCGTAAGGCTGTCTTAGCGGGAAATAGCTATATCGAAGCCGCGTTTGTTGCCTTAGGGGGTCCTAGAGATCCGATTGGATGTCAAGAATTAATGACTGAAGTCAAGACTATTCTCGATATGCACGGTATCCCTTTCAATGCAACAACAGAAATAAGTAGCGCAGAGATCGCCTCGAGAAGCTTTGCTGTGGCTTTGGTGGTTGATCCCGCTAATCGCTGGAAGAGGGAAGCTCAAACTAAAACTACGAGTTTCCTGCTTGAGCCTGATGCACTACTGAAAGAGCTGGACACATCACTTAGATTTGGCCAGCATATCATCATAGAACACGCTGAGCGTTACGATCCCCTCCTGGCTCCTTTGCTCAACCGGGAATATACTCGTCGTGGGGTAAGACTTCTGGTTAACCTTGCCGGCGAAGATATTGACGTGGCACCTGGATTTCGACTAACTCTCCACGCTAGGGATCGCAGAGCCATCACTCAGAATCAGCGTCATCTACTATCCCGTGTCACTTTGATTGACTTCAGTGTATCGGAAAGTGTTTACAGCGAGCTCGTTCGGGATGCTTTACTCGCTGCCAAAATGCCCGGACTCGCTAGACGGAGAGCAGAATTGCTAGATCTTGACAATACTAATCAGAGCCGGCTGCGATCTCTAGAGTCCCAACTCTTGAATGTCTTAGCAGATTCTGATGGAAGTGGCCTACTGGAAAATGCTGGATTGCTGCATTCCTTGGAAACGCTCAAAACGGAGGCTTCTCAGCTGGAGATTGTTCGCACTAGTACTAAGGCTACCTTGGATGAGTTGGAGCAAGCCTACGCTACGTATTCGCCTGCTGCGCAGACCGCGGCATCTGTTTACACTATTGTGAAGGGGCTTTCTAACTGGGACCCTTTCTACGTGGTGAGTGTGGACTGGATGTGTGCGATAGCACAGCAATGTGCTTCAAGTGACTGCTTTGAACAAGATTTTGTTGAGGAGGTTTACGCTCGTGTATCACATGTGGTACGTATCGAACACAGGGAGCAGCTTGCGAAGTCTCTTTCGAAAGTTGCAAACTACGAATTGAAGGCTAAGCAAACAGTTAGCCTTCTTCAATACATCGAAGAAAGTCCAAGCACTATACCGGTGGTTATAGGAATGGTAACTACCAAGACGACGGATCCTGGGTCTCGCATAGTTGCCAGTGCACCAGTGCCTTGTTCCATGGTAGCAATGGGCAGCACTCAGGCTGCGGCGCGAGCTGATAGACTTCTCGGTCAAGCGATGGAGCTTGGTGAGTGGTTGATAGTTCAAAATATTGAACTAGCAGAAGAGTCCTGGCTACGAGCTCTGTCTCGTAGGCTTCAAGGTACAAAATCTGCACCCAACTTCAAACTAGTTCTAAGTGGGATGCAGCAGGAGATTATTGATATGCCTGATGTGCTTGCTACAGGTCGCCCTATTAGCGTTGAATTCTTGCCGGGAGTGGCATCAGAGTTGCGAACAACCCTTACTGAAGACTCAGACGAGCGAGACGCAAAGCTTTGTTGGGTTCATGCATGCTTTTCAAAGGCATTTCCGGCGTGCAACTTCGTCTTCTCTGATCTCGTGGCCGCGAGGTGGTTTGCAAAAGAGTTACGCGCTTGGGACACTTTGCGCGAAGCACTCATCATGGCTGTCTACGGCGCCAAAACAGGTGATGACACTGTGAAAGACCTTATGATGGCTTTTATGAAGACTTACATTTCTGACGCAAGAGCATCGATAGACTTTAGTGCCGAGAACTGGATCTCGAATATCCCACAGGAATTGGAGTGGGTCCCAGGGGAGTTGATACCAAGAGATTCATCTTAAGTGTTCGCTGAGATTTCAATGCAGCAAGAGCCGATAGAGATATAACACTTTCCATACCTGGTCAGAAAGTAATACTCACTATAATACCAAATTTACATTTATGGCTGATCATTTCTCTGCTTTGTAGCTGGACCTGTCTTCAACATGTATGGCATATCTGTAAATTATTTGACCATGTGACATACGCGTGGTGGATGATGACCGGCCACTTTCCAGCCGCGACTCTCGCGTGATAACATTGTAATTCGCAACAGAAGAGGCGAACATGGAAGCCGAGGCTGTTGAGAATTACCTTCAGGAAAAGTTGTTCGGCTCTAGAGAGGCTGTTTCAACGACGCTCTTGAGCTTTCAACTGGGTCAAACACTGGACGAGGCCGCTAGTACTCTTCAATCGTTCTATGAGTCGCATCGTGATGAACTAGACGCATCATATAAAGTGAAAATTATCGAGCAGTCAAGAACCTGTATTAAGGTAATCAACGCGAAGGACCTGAGTACTGGCGCGTTGGATACATCTCGCATTTGGATTGTCAGCTCTCATAACGCAACGGACAAGACAGCCATTGCTGCGGTGTCGGCTCAGGCATGGAAGGTTCAAGCTGACCTTTCTGTCGGTCGAATGCGACGCCTTGGATTTATCATGAATCCACTTCTCGAAAACGATTTCACAACTTCAGATGTGAAGACTGGTAACTTGTCTCACCAAGGGGCCGGCCCAGTAAACGTTGCCCCAGCAGACCAATCTGCAACGAAAGTGGAGGCGGAGATTGGTGAAAAACCGGGCACAGCACAGGTATCAGTAAATGCGCCTAAGCCATCAGATGAGAAACCTTCAGAACCTCAGAAACCCAAGCCTGGGCGGAAAGCTACCCCTAATCTGGAGTCGCAAAAGAAGCAAAAGCCTGGCACAAGCTTTTTTACAAAATCCACTAAAGATGAGGCACTCAAGTCAATGCGTATAAGCAAGCCTGAGTCCAAGCCCGTTCACGAAGCGGTCGTATTCAGTGATGAAGTTAAAGATCAGGACATCGACGATTTGGATTCAGAAAGCGGCTCTAGAGCATCCAAGGAAGAGCAGATGCGCAAACTTAAAGAAAGCTTATTCAATGAGGAGAACAGTGACGAGGAAATGGTAGATTATCAGGGTGGCGACTCAGACGGCTATGCTGATCATCAAGTTATGGATGTGAGTGATGGTCCTCCTGAAATGCCTATGGATGATGAGCGAAACAATTCGATCCAGGATACAACTTCGGAAGAACATCATTATCCTACCTCAAAAACACCACAAGGTGAGCAGCCCACCCCACCATCCAAAGCGAATACGCAGAAGTCTCGCCGAGTAAAACGAAATATCGTTCGTAAGGACGAAGAAGGATTCGATGTCCACGAAGAGATTTGGGTCGATTTACCTTTAGAGTCTGATGAACAGAATGGGGAATTTGTAGCTGGTCAAGAGTCTCGAGAAACACCGCAGCCTACTGGGCGTCTCGATAAGGAGATCAAGAGCGACCCCGAGGAAAAAGAAGAAGAAGATTCTAAAAGAGTTGCCAGTGCCCCGCCGAAAATGCCTGCGACTCAGAAGAAACAGAAAACCTTGATGTCTTTTTTTGGCAAAAAATAAGCGAACCTAATGGTGTACAAACCAACTGAATCGTAGGAGCGGTCTACGAACTTATTATAGCGCTAGTGCGCAAGTGCTGCTAGCGTCAAAGAAGTCGTCGTTGCTGTCACATCGTGTCACATCGTGAGCGCACAAACAATAACTGTAATATAGGCATATCAGAGTCTCTCTTTCTATTTGACCCGCAAAGTGCGTTTTTGGCATGAGAGTGATTTTGTGGCGACGTGTGCATTATGAAGTGCTCTCTCGCATCGGTTCAGACGAGCTGTCATGATACTATAATAAATATTTACGGTTGCGTCAAAGGCATTACCACTGGCGGAATGCCAGCATTATTCCCACCTGACTGAGGTTCTTGATTTGATCCCTGCTGCGCAGAGATACTACCAGCTTCACGGCTTTTTTCAGTATGCTCATCCTCCTTAGCTTTGTGAATGCCAACAACACGCATCTCAGATGTCGAACGCTGTATTACTGATGGCGGGTTCTTTGGCCAGGTGCTTCGTACGGGCCGACCAGTCACCTCAAAACTATCTTCCTGTGGCCTTCCATCAGCATCAACTGGTACACGGCTGCTTAGGGCAGTCATAAGACGTTGACATGTTGCTTGGTGTCTACGGGCGGTGTCGCTACGCCTGAATCTTCGCTCACAGAACGGGCACTTGAAGGGCTTAATATCCAGATGATTCGCGGCATGGCGCAATAAGTGTTTATAGTACTGATAGGTCGGAGACCTATCCGGACATAAAGCACAAACCCAACGTCCCTGGGCATCCTGAATGGCGGGCACTTTAAGCTGGTCGACCGCGTCATGAAAGTCACGGCGCTGCTTGGCATATTCTTCCTCGATCTGGCGATGTGCCATATGTCTAGCGTATTGGCCACTACGATTCACACATGCAATCTCTGCAGCCATGTTAGTTAGCTGAGGACTTACACTAGCTGCGGCTGCATATTCCGCAGCACGGCGTTTCTGAAACTCAGCGTAGGACTCGTTCAAAGCGCAGTACGCCGACTCTTTGTCTACAGGAGAGGTTGCCCTACGTTTTTGCGCGGGCTCACCACCTGGCGTCGGCACAGAGCCATTCCCGTAAGGGGGAACGGTCATCGTGGTATCTGCCGTTCGGCTCATGTGTACCGATGGATATGGGTGGCCTGAAGGATTGTAATTAGTGGACTGAAGGTCCGACAAGAACGAACTCATTTCCTCTTTCGCCCTCCGTTTTTGCATTCTTCGCTCCCAGGCCAGCCTTTGTCGAGTTGCGTCTTCATTCTCAGAGCCGCCTGAAGGTGCAGGCATGTTCATAGACATGGTTGCAGACATAGTCCGGGACGTATTCCATGACGACATATTATGATTGAGAGAATCCCCAAACATAGCAGGGAATCCGGGGAAGTTCATCATCGGCATATGATTTGCAGCCCAAGGAAGCATTCCTGGCATCATTCCTGGCACGAATGGCGTTTGCGGCATTGAATTGAATTGCTGTCCAGGTGAGTGGGTGTATGGCGTGTCGGAAGTAGACTCCGACTCATCATTCTTTCGCTTGCCAGCTAGATACTTCTGAAGCTCCTCGATCTCTTGTGCCCGGCTACTGTTTGGGGAGCCTTGTGGCGCAGTATGCTTGTGCCGATCGTCTCCGCTCTCCGCAGATCTTCGTCCATTACCAAACCTCTCGGATTCGAAAATTTCACGAGACACACTGCCCGGCTGGGGGTCCTCTGCAGTTGGGCTTTGAGTAGCATCTCTGTCAGCCTTGAGGTCTTCAGAGATAGAGGCCCCTGACTTCGCGAGGCTGCTATCATCGGAACGCCCAGCATCAAATTCCCCCTTCGGAACATCAACTATTGTGACTTCATGATCGCCTTCCACTGAGCGGGTTTCTGGAGCTACCTTTTTTTGCTCATCTTCGCTTCGCTTCTCAGCAACGACATCCTTGTGACGACCTTCACTAGTTTCATTTTGATCAGCTCCAGCTCGGCTCTCACCTTTTACACCTTCATGGATGCCATTACTGGGTTGCCTCGCATCAGTCATCTCTTCACTTCCCTCATCGTCGGTGCTGTCATCTCGCACATCATGTTGAGTGGAGGTTCGCTGATGGACAGATGGTTGTTGAAGCCCTGATTGCTGCGGTTGCATCATTGGCTGAAACGTATATGCTGGCTGCCCGTTGGGTCCAGGAACCTGTACCCAAGATCCCATAGGCAATTGTACGCCAGGAGGCATCTGCATACTCATAGGCATCTGCATCCCCATGGGCATCTGCATCCCCATTTGAGCCATTTGGGCCATTTGAGCCATCTGCATCATTTGAGCCATTTGAGCCATTTGAGCCATTTGGGGAGGAACCATAGAAGAAAACGCTGGACTTGACGGTTGTACTTCGGGCTTGCGAGGATGAGTTCGTCGCTTCACTGATGGTCCACGCGATCGTTCCAGCACGCTATCCGCAGCTCGGGCTTCAGCAGTTGTAAACCTAGGTGCCTCAAAGGACCCTTTACGTGGTAATCCGCCATCATTTTGCGTTGTGTTCTCGGCAGCTTGAGTGCTTTTCTGGAACGAATCTCCGCTGCCCCCAATTGTCTGCTGGCCATCGTGCTCATTATCGATCTTGTGCCTAGCTTTCTGAAGGGCATCTCGGTTAGCTCTTTCTCCCGCAGCCCTTGAATCTTGAGTGTAGCTGGATATCTGTGATAGACGATCATCAGCATCGCTCATAGCACCCCGAAAATGACCCTCATTCATTGCAGACTCATTTAGTTCCACTTCGGGACTCTCTGTGCTGGTGCGATCTGGCACGTTTGGCGGCACGCGACGTGTCGATTGGATGTTTGGAAGCAACGAAACAGGTACCTCTGATCTCGACTCGGACATATCACCGATAAACTTCTCAGGCGTTTCTACTAGAGTGGTGGCATTGCCAGGAGAAGACGCGGTCGCGTGAGGAGGAGGACTAGCTGCGCCGTCAATGTCATCGTTGAGCTTAGTAGCCTTGGTATCTTGCGAATCACGATTGATGTCCTCTGCTTGCAGTGAGACGGACACCATTCTGTGGCAATTACCTATAGTCGATGCGCGGTGTATAGATTAGCAGCGTCAGGAGTGACGCGGTGGTCTGTTATTTTCTTAATAATAAGTGGGCTAGTGGTCTTGGGCTAGGTTTATGTAACCCTACCAGTGGTAGCCCGCACTCCTCAGCATGCCGCTCAAATGTCTGGCATCTGCTTCATGTTAATATGCGGGAATACTGTCAAGATTCTCCAGACATACCTAATAAGCCTATTTACTTAGATTTAGTTTCATTCGTAGCTACAGACAATCATGAAAAGCACAAATTAGGTCTTTGTTTTTATTCCTCCGATCGTGATGATCATGAGGGGAGGCACGCACACCATTGACTAAGACAACTAAGAGACAAAGTAATGAATTTGCTAAATTTGGACAACCATCAGTACAGTTTATTGAGTATACTTGCTAAGGGCAGTTTTAAACTCAGTTACCGACGCGTCATCCAAGCCCACAAGTTGAGCTGTTTGCTCCGCGTACTGATTTTCTAAGCTTCTTCGAGGCTGGCGTTCCGCAACCCCCCCCCTTACCGAGACTCGTGATCATCACACGTTTGTCATCCGGTGGTGGTGGGCCCCTGCCACATCTTGCCTCAGGGCCAAGGCGGGAAACACCACACGTGATATTTGCACGAAAAAATCCCAACCACAACTTGTGATAGAGGAGGATCTAGTGCGAGCTCGAAGGCCAGTAGAGTTATCAGCATGGTCCACCGCAAGCTTACCCGTACAGCGAAGCATCACTCTTCACTGCTCCGCAATCTTGTCACAAACCTGTTGGAGCATGAAAGTATCACCACGACAAGCGCCAAAGCTAAAGAGGCTCAAACCGCTGTGGAGAGAGTGATCACGGCTGCGAAACATTTAGACAAAGCTGGACTGGATTCCTTGCGTGCATCCCAGCGTCTTCAGAACCGCTTTTATAAACCAGAAACACTCTTCCCGAAGCTAATGGGGGAGCTACGTGAGCGATATGCAAACTTCACTGGGGGTTATACGCGTATTCTGAAACTTGAGCCTCGAGTGGGCGACAACGCACCGCAGTCTATTTTGGAGCTGGTTAACGGAAACAGAGATATGCGCTTTGCCATGATGGCGAAGACTGTTGCTCGTTGTGAGGCACTTGGTGAGCCGCTGAATCCCATCACAGAGAAAAACGTTGCTAAAATTTGCCAGAGAAGTCCAGAGATACAGCAGAAGTTCAGGAACGAAGTTCAACATATGAAGGAAAAGTTCTTTGCTAACATTGAACAGGGTAAGCAAGACTTCGTTGCGAATGCCCTTCTTCAGCGCAAGCGAAGGGCCCCTATCAAGATCATGCCCAATCCGCTTTCACAGAAGTCATAATCAGACCACTGGACAATCATAAACAGCCTTCAAGCATTGTATATATACGTGGCTGTTATTTTTTTAAAAGCAAAACGCCCTAGTCGTGAACTTGAAACACTTGATTAAGTGCCGAGGTCTTTAAAGTGACAATCGCCACATTTTAGAATAACCATCAGGAATGCTTGAGGACGGCAGGACAATCAGATGGAATGTATGATATATCGCTGTGAATGATACCTCGCAGTTTCGCAGACTCTGCATATCGAACGCTAGTTATCTAATAATTTTTCACAACCGCCGATTAATCTGCAAACAATGTCTTTGAAACAGGACCTACTCAGTCCTGACCATGCCGGGGACGTAACGTGGCTGTATTCTAGATTCGGTGAGGTAGAATCAAACTATCATGAATTTTTGCCGAACAAAAACGAGTCTGTGGAGACACTCGGCCTCTGGTTCCAGCGAGCGATGAGGTATGAGTCGCGGTCAAAAGATGAATCTCCAACTCTTTCTGATATCGATGGCATAATTTATCGTTCTGTAAATCGATGGACTGAAGGAGATCCCGCCTATAAGGGTGTACTAATGCGAGCCATGAAAGAAGTTCTTCTATTTCGCTTCGCACGATACGGGTTCCATCAGTTTTCTGATCTTGTTCAACACGCCGTCTCATTCGCACGCACAAGTCCGAAGACTACTTTTGGTGTTCTTGAGATATTTGCTCGATGTAGCGCTGATGCTGCACTCCAAACAGTGAAGGCCCTAGACGCCAAGTTTTTTGTTGAAGCATTTGAAATTCTTGCTCAACAGCCGCAGCGTGGGGGCTTGGTTGGCCGCTGTCTTGCTGCACTGCTCTCGGATGCTGACCCACAAGTGTGGTATGATTTCACAGCGCCGCATCTTAGTGAAACGTCTCAACAGCAAAATATCATTGTTTATTTCTTGGAGCCCAGCATGAAACAGTCGAAACAAGCCCGGTCTAAATTCTTGGAATACTTGAGGCTTTGTAGAAGCTTAGATGATGCTAGCGTAGAGATTGCGTGTCTTAAAGCTGCTAAGAACGCATCTCTAGATATAAGCGAGTACGTCAATGGCTCAGAGGTTGTGGCGAATAGCCTTCGCGCATTGTCGAAGCCTTTACGTTACGACGCGCTGACCTTGGTTTGCCGAGCGACGCGTAAATTGACAGTTCCCGTTCCCGTAGAGACCTTCGATCTCATACGGACCAATGTCGCAAGCTTATTTGCTGAAGGTGATCCGCAATCTAGGGCCGATGTGATTTCCTGTTTGCGGCACCTGATGATAAGAATCAACACTTCGACTAGAAAAAATGCATCTAAGGATGCCGAAGATTTTATTGACTTTATCATTGACTGGTCGGCCATGAGTTTGTTACCTGGAATGCCATATCGCTGTCTGGCCATGGCGATCAATATTCTCAAGCTACTTTCAGATCATTCAGTGAACGTGTGCACCCCGAAAGTGATGTCCAGCTTGCTCAACTGTGTTGCTAGTGATTACGGTGACATCAGGGAAGCCTCAGTTTCATTACTACGGACTGCGGCTACTTTGCCTGTAGTAGAAGCTCATTTTGATGAACTAGTTGCAACTTCTCTCAACCTCCTCTCGCATAGTAGAACTGGCGACGCTGGTGCCAGACTCGTGGAGTTTCTGAACGGTTACCGGCCAGAGGTAAATTTGGGTGCAATGATTATCGCGGCAATTGATGCAGCAACCAAATTCGCAAAAGCTGATCTTTTGGCAGCAGCTAAAGATCACAGCCTTCATGGGTTCTTCATCGCACTTCGGATTATTCCTTACCACACTTCTGAGGCTATCCCTCTAATTTGTGATGCGTGGGATGCATGCACGGGACCGCTTCTTGTGAATGCACCGGAAGGGACGAACGATGAGGTCATGAACTACTGCTGGAAAGCTGTCAAAGAGTCCTGTGCTTTAGTCGAGTCTATTGCTGTCGATAATCCAGATTTGATAGCTGAGGTTCAACCTTTAGTACAACGGCTCGCCAGCATGCTCACGGATATAACCCACTGGGGTGCGTTTTCTGCTGTTCCACCCGCATTTCGTGCAGTTGCAAAGCTGAACCCAGATTTTTCTTCTGAAATTGTCTGGGGTGAGTTACTTTCTTTACAGTCCAAGGAGCGTACCAGGGCCGTGACTCGTCGCTCAGCTGGGCTCCCTCTGCTATTAACATCCGCCCTGATAGTACAATTTGAGGAGAACATTATTGAGGCATTGTTTGAAATTGCAGAGTTACCTTTCGATGAGAAAAGTCAAAGTGAGGACTTAGCGCTACCCCAAGTGCACGGTATGAATTGCCTTAATGCTGTGATTACTGACGCTCAGCTGGCCAAACGCTCTGCTCCATATATCGAAAGAACGCTGCAGTTGGCATTGAACAGGTACACCTCTTCGTCATGGTCTTTGCGTAATTGTGCCGCTATGCTCTTTGCTAAACTTCACACGCGGTTGTTTGGTGTGAAAGCACCCGTCATGGCTGCAAAAACATTTTTCTCACGGTATAAAAGCATACGCACTATGCTTAATACCGAACTTTCTTCCAAAACCAAGGACTCAGATTTGCACTCAGTCTATCCAGCACTCGCTATTGTTGCCAATCTAGAAATAACCATTGACGATGATTCACTCGATGAGTTTTGGGAGCCTATTGCACAACTTTTGGCGTCTAGAAGCTGGAAAGTAAGGGAAATGGCTGCCCGTGCATTGAAATCTGCCACCCCGGAAGAAGTTGTTCCAGAAGCCACGAGCTCACTTATCGCGAGGCTTACGATGAGTGATCAGAACCTGATGCACGGTATTGGTATGACGATTAATCAATACTGGGCTAAGCGTTCGCCCTCAGACTTTGACGACGATGATGGCAGACGCCGCCTTGCCAAGTTTATCAGTCTTAACAGCTCTATGGAGGTTATTCGAGAGCTATTCAAGGCATGGGTTAAATTAGGTGGCCGGGGAAGATTGCTTGAGTTCTCTGACCTCCCTCGTCCCCAGAATTTAAACCCATCGATTGCTACTTTTGAGGCCGAGCAGGCCAAGCAAAGCCCAACAGATGTTATGTGCTATGGAGAACTCGAATGGGCCGCAGTTCTTAGAGCTTTGCCTGATTGCAGATGGGACATGGACCTAAGTAAGGTCGTACTCGCGAATTTGAAACTCCCTGACATTCAGTGTCGTTGTCTGCAGGCCCTTCAAAATATGGATTATACCGCGGAGCTGGGTAATTTTGCGAAGGATTTAATGGCAGCTAGCAATGCACAAAGTGTGAGGCAGCAAGCGCTAGTGCTGTTAAGCAAGGCGTCCGATCTGGACACTAACGTTTGGCTGAAAACATTAGAGGAATTCAGCCTTGACGAAGCAGCCGTGGAGTGCCGCAAAAGTGCCGTGACGAGTATTGGTGTATTCCTTGAAGGACCCCTTGGAGCTAGAACGCTGAGTTCTGAGCAAGGAAGTAAGCTATACTATTGTCTCTTCAAGCTCCTGAGCGATGATGAGGAGAGTGTTCGCCATATTGCGGCCCTGGTCGCCTCTGAGCATTTAAAGCTTGGACCTACGGCCGGCCCGGCTTGTGAGCCACTTATCCTTCAAAAGGTGAACCCGAAATATATCACGTCTCAGTTGATGAAAAACCTTGGCTCTGCTGCGGAGAGAGCTCGTGCTGCTTTTGAGGACCCCTCTGATGTGCTTTTCGTTATCGAAAAAGAAAGCCTTTTTAGGGATGAATTGCGGAATATCAGACTTCAAGGAGCATACTGTTCACACGTAGTCGACGTTCCCGCTGCGCGAAAGCTGGATGGCCTTGACTGGAGTAAACCATTACAAGCAAGTGCGAACGCACAGCTTCTTGAAATCCGAACAAGGTTAGAGGCTGTTCACGGAGTTGCATCCTCGATGATCTAGGCTTTGAAGGGAATAAATACGAGTCATAAATAAATAACGGGGGATGTCTAATGCCTCTCTCTGAGTCTGCGTACTAAGGCAATATCCTCATTCATCACAGTAACCCGTTTTGCGTGCTGTGCGCATAGATTGGCATCTTGGAAAAGACAAACAACAAACCATTCTGCTGCTTCCTGAAGCGCAAGAAGAGCAGTAGACTTCCAGTACAGTTCCTTTTCTCCGCGCCAAAGGTCTATAACTATTTGTCGTATCACTCGAGCGAATGGTATCTTTTTGATCAGAAGATTTGTTGTTCTCTGATAATATTCAATTTCACGCTGCGCTTGCGAGCTTCCATCCTTTCGCGGGACTATTTTCACAGCATTTTTCAAATCGGCCTTGCTAACTCGATGTGGCAGGCCGCGGTATCGCTTGGGAGGCCTTCCTCTCCGCGGACGGCCTTCGTCCATGTGGTGGTGATATCGGTTTGATGAATATCGCGACAACACGGCTGACAAGCTAAATCACCTGGGCAAGGGGAGTTATTTTATAACGCGTCGGCTGGATCATAAACAACTCGCGGATCATAGAAGTCAAGCATCTTATGAAGCTTCGTTTCTCGATAGATGTATAGAATATCCCACCGCAAAGCTGCGAATATCATTCTTAACTAATCTCATTTATGTAGGATTTCTTGTACCTTTGTCTTCAAGTAGAGACATCATCTAGGAGCGCTAATAGTATGCCATAGAGATATTCTTGATGCCATGAGACTGACCAGTGTATTTCTGGATTCCAACACAGTCATGTTTAAGGAGAAAGGTATGGTCGGTATGAAGGTCATAGACTACCAAAAACTTTTTGGATAGAAGCGCTTCACATGTTGTTCCCACTCCTTTTAAACGTTTTGCGTACGGGACTGCGCTTGGTGAAGAAGTTGAACCGCACGCTGATCCATTGACTTCACCTTCTCGAGGACCTGGCTGTGCAGCGAAGGCTTCGTGTAGTTCACACGCACAAGCTGAGTCTCACTATTGAATGAGGCGTCAAGCTTAGCCTCTTGTTTGCTGGCAATGAAACTCTCAATCCATTCCGTCGAATCAGAGCCGAGGCCGAGAACTTGCGAAAGGTCTTTCGCCGAAACAGCCTCATGGACCTTCACGTAGACATCGGCAATAAGCACGCGCGCGGAGTCCTTAAATTTGGGAACGAGAGCGTGGGCGAAAAAGTCATTCTCAAGCAACTTCGCAGCAGCATCAAGCTTCTCAGATACGTGAGAAAAGTCGTAATCGACGTAAAGGGCGTGGACAAAATCGATAACAGCATCGGAGTACTCATAAAGCTCTTGCTCCACCACTCGAACGAGGTCCTTCACGCGGCGATTGTAACGCGCGGTACGAGGGTGTGTGCAGATAACAGCGACAGCCACGTATCGCAAAATCCATGGGCAAGATGCCTGGATGACGCTCATGTATTGAGAAGTGAAGAACGTGTCGACGAGCTTTTCGAGGCGCGACGGGAAATAAGCGAAAAGCGACCAGTGGATGAGCCACGCACGACGGTTAAGCTGGACAAGGCTGTCGCCAGTTCGCTGGTCATCAACAAGGGCTTGAGTCTTAGCAAGTTCAATGAGCACCGGGTCGCTAATTTCTCCGGACGCTTCAGTAGACTCCGTCTCCTCGTCCGCCTTTTCTTCTTCACCAGTAGACTCTTCGCGAGGCTTCGTCGACTGCGAATCGGCCTTCACAGGTGGCTGAGGCGCCACAAGCAGATCAGCAGCAAGCTTTCCCCAAGTGAGACTCTCGTATTCAGGGGAACTCTGATCGTACTTACTTCTCAGATGGCCAAGCATGGCACTCGCCTCCGAGTAGTGGCCAGCATCATAAAGAGCCTTGGCTTTCTCCAGACTGGGCTCCCCAGCTTCCTGAGTAGGCTTGGCCTCAGTTTTCGTGCCGTTGTTGAAGTTCTCTACAGCAGCGAGTAGCTGTGGGTCAAGAAACAGCGCAACATTTGCAGTAAGATCGTAGCGTGGGCCAGCCATGAAACAAAGCGATAAAAAATTACTACTTGAAAAGTAGTATCGCCGATGTGACTAAGGAGATTCTGACCACGGGGGGGAAATAGGAGATGTTTCCGTGTTTCCCACAATGCAAAGGAAAAAGACAGGAAACTGTAAAATATTAAGAATTACTGCATTTCAGAGCCATTTTAGTTATTGAGGTTCAGTATTTAGAAGCCTCGACCGCGTAATTCACAGCACTCGTCACGCTGACTACAAAGCAGACTCTACCGAGCTCACGCGTCTTTTTCCATTTGTTGCTTGAAGAGCTATGTCGAAAGACTTCGCCGAGTATCAAATACGAAACAAAGATACCGCAAAGAAACTCAAGCAGTTGGAAGATGAAATATTCGAGGGAATCAAAGATGGTCGGCGAATTGCGGTGCTGAACGAAAGTGATTATGCTGTCGCGGCGACAACAGTGGTGGAAGCAGTGAAAGCTCGCTTGCGAAGCTCGGGAACCCCGCTTTATCAAGCGAATAAATTTGAATACGATCCTGTATTAGCTCCGGAGAACCCTGATGAGCCATTGGCGAAACGAAAGACTCACCATTATTCAATTCGGCTTGCCATGTTATTATCACAGGATCCGATCGCAGATACTTCCGGGATGACGCTGCAAGAAGCTGTACCAGTAGCAAAAGACAAGAGGAAAATTAAATGAAAGTCTTACGGCCGTGTAAAAATTAATTTATTATGATCTCACACGATTCAACACATTTAAACAGCGGCTGCTAAATGGGCGGCTAACAGTAATATGTAGTAGATCTGTTCAAGTAAAGTCCACACACATTACGTCAGTGCACATCTCCAGTCCAGCCAGTTACCTGGATCGAGCACAACGAACTTGCACATGGCACGGGTCTACGGGTTCCTCGGCGGTGTGGCTGTTGGCCTTTCGACTGTTTATGCGTCTGGAATGCTTATTCGGACCAACACGGCCGCCATCCATCAAGAACTGAGACATGCTGACGATCTCGCGAGGGATCGGCCGCGTACGGTGCGGCCTTATACAGATCCCATTGATCTGAAAACACAGAGTTTCAAGGACACGTTCGCAGATCTCTGGAATAACGAGATTATCAAGGGGGTTAATTATCTTTACTCGCTACAAAGCAAATGAAGCCATCGGTGCAGGCCAAGTACTGCCGATAGTGCTCTTGAACTAGTAGTACATCATCTCGTCACAAAAAATAAATTTAACAATTAGAAAACAGTTACAAAATATAAGCGTACATTATTACAGGTGGATCTTATCCTTGGCCGCCTTAGCAGCTTTTGCAATATCGCTGTTCAGAGACCAAGCCACGAGCGGGCCAAATACTACCAAGATAAGGCCAACCAAAGTCTGGAGAATTCCGTAGCCATGTCTCGGCGAGTGACCCAACATCATTGATCCCAACACCCAGCTAATTGTATCCGTGTAGACGGTGTCGCTACCTTTATCCAAACTGGCGATGACCTGTCTGGCGACGTCACGAGCAACCAGAGGTGGGCTTGCACCCTCAATCTGCTTCGTTATGGCCGGCTTCGACAGCTCCTCGATAGCGTATCCTTCCGTGTCCATAGTGCCTGGCAAAACGTGGCTAACTCGGATGTTGTGTTCAATGCACTCCTGTCGCACGATATCGCTGAGGCTTCGAATCGCTGCCTTAGCTGGGGCATAAGCAGAGTACCCGATGAACGGGAACACGGCAACGGTTGATGAGCAGTAAACGAGGTGCCGCCTTCGAGTATGCTTGTCGGGAGCTTCCGCCATGATTCTTAAAGCGGCATGCGAGAAGTAAAGCGCAGTGTCATACACTGTCCTTAGGTTTTTACCGAGATCTTCCGTAGAATGCTGTAAAAACATTCCCGGCTGTGCCGCGCCCGCGCAGCAGAGCACAAGATCCGGTACCGCGTCAATTTGCTTGAAACACGCTTCGCAGTCAGCCGGTGAGCTAGCATCAGCAACGACATACGAGACCTTGACATCCCCCGTCGCGTCGGCGTCCTCGAGCGTGCGCACAGCCGCGACTAATTTCGATTCCGTGCGGGCCACGATTACGACGTCCCAGCCTCTTCGAACATACTGCTCAGCCAAAGCATAGCCAAGCCCTTGAGATCCGCCAGATATTACGGCCAACATTTGGTATTGTTGCGCGCGAGAGCGACAAGACGATTGTGGTGGTGGCGCCGAAATTTACGGTAATTTATTATCAAAACACGCGCTAAAAATGATCCCTATCACATGCCGGGATGCCACAATCCGAAGTGGCATTACCCCTGGATTGGTGCCTTTTATTCCTAGCTGCAAGGATGCCCAAAACTGAGGCTCCCGATACACTACTATATGCTCACAGCCTAAATTTAAGCATTGGTGACAATGGCTGGGTGCCAAAGGCGGCGGGCATTGCCAATACGGAAGGTGGCTGAAATGTTTGTGTCGACAGCTTGCTAGGGCGCGCAAGTCGCTTGAATTTGAAAATTAAGGGAATTTAACCAAAAACTCTATAAAATGATAAAACGGCTTGAGCAGATGTGAATCGCCCATAAGTTAGTATATGTATACTACCGCACGTTGTTGACCTCATCATGCTGGTACTGCCATCCCCACCTGCTCAGCCCGCTTAGCTGTCCAAAACCATTTCGTACCCTTAACCCAGCACCACCGCGTCACATTGCATTATCTTCGTTAAGGACTGGTCAATTGCTCGAGCCTTCATTTCCAAATGCGGTTCTTGCTCATTTTTTGCGCGCTGTTACAGTCGTTGCACTGTGCTGCCGCTGTAAAGCACTGGATGTTCAAGCGCTGCGATCAGAATCCCTTCTGTGAACGGAATCGTGAGTATGCGGCCAGCCCGCCATCCGAGTTGATTTACCATATCGATGCCGCTAGCCTTGATCTCAAAGATGCCGCGCACATAAAAGGCACGATATTGAAGCAGCTATCCGACGCTGAGACTGAGGTTGCTATAGGGGCAGTCGAAGGCCAAGTTCATCTCCCCTTTGAGCTTGAAATCACCACGGATAATATGGTTCATCTCCTGATAGATGAAAAAGGTCGTAAGCTTGACATTCAGGATACTTCACTTCAAGAGAAACTGAATCCTGAGCGGTACGATCCGGCTCTTGAAGTACTCGATGAAACTCAGGAAGATTCGCGCAGGCCTCAAGTCAAGCCCAAGGTGCACAAATCTGACTCGAAGCTGCAGATACAGTTTGGCGATGGGTACAGAAATACAGTGGTTCTTGAATTTGGACCAGTTAAGTTGTCCGTTTTTCACGACGGTGAGCTCCAAGTGGTTCTCAACAAGTACAGCTTTTTGAACTATGAGCATCTTCGTCACAAGCGCGATGATGAACGGAATGCCAACTGGGAAGACCGCTTTGACGGATTTACTGATGTGCGTGTTAGAGGTCCGGAAAGTATTGCTATAGACACAACCTTTGAGGAGTACTCGCACATTTATGGTATCCCTGAGCACGCTGATTCCCTTAGTTTGCGCGATACTCGTGGGAAAGAGCCGTATCGGCTCTTCAACGTCGATATCTTCGAGTATGAAACAGAGAGCCCAATGGCAATGTATGGCTCGATCCCTTTCATTCTTGGTAACAAGCCCGGCCATAGTGCCGGTGTGTTCTGGCTGAACGCTGCGGATACATATGTGGATATTGCCAAGCTCAATAACGAGCAGCGTGCCCACTGGATCTCGGAGACGGGAAAGTTTGATGTGTATATTATGGTTGGCACGAAGCCAGGCGACGTGCTGGCTGAGTATGGTCTTCTCACTGGAACATCAATGTTGCCGCAAGAGTTCACGCTAGGATATCACCAATGCCGCTGGAATTACTGGTCCCAAGAAGAGGTCCTCGAAGTTGCTTCAGAGATGGACAAGAACGAAATGCCCTTTGACGTTCTCTGGCTTGACCTCGAGTGGACGGAGGACCGAAAATACTTCGAGTGGAATCACAAGTCCTTTTCAGATGCTGTGAGCATGTTGAAACAGCTTGATCAGACTAAGCGGAAACTTGTGAAACTCATTGATCCCCACATCAAAGTACAGAATTCTTATCGACCGTACGAGCTCTTGAAAGAGCAGTCCGCATTGATACTTGATAAACAAGGCGACAAGCCGTTCCAGGCACACTGCTGGTCCGGCCAGTCCGTCTGGGTTGATGGATTTCACCCGGACGCTGTCCCAATTTGGAATAAGCTTCACGCTATCGAGGAAGATGGTGGTGCTACTAATTTGCACATTTGGAACGATATGAGCGAGCCGAGCGTGTTTTCCGGATCTGAAACTACGGCATACAAGAACACATTACATTACGGCGGTTGGCAGCATCGTGATGTCCACAATGTGTATGGCCACACAGTAACCAATTTGACATATAAGGCTATGCTTGACCGCTACGACGGTAAGCAGCGTCCATTCATTCTCACACGGTCATTTTTCCCAGGATCTCAACGTATTTCAGCAATGTGGACGGGTGATAATCAGGCAGAATGGTCCTATCTGAGGGCAGCAACCCCAATGGTCCTAACTATGGGTGTTTCTGGATTCCCGTTTGCAGGTGCAGATGTTGGTGGCTTTTTCCGTAATCCTTCTGACGAGCTCTTCACAAGATGGATCCAAGCGGGCGTATTTTACCCGTTTTTCAGGAACCATGCTCATATCGACTCGAAGTACCGCGAGCCTTACTTGTTAGAAGATGGTTTCCGTGAGGCAGCTCGTGATGCGCTTGAACTTCGTTACTCATTGCTCCCTACTATTTACACTGCGTTCTGGGATGCCTCGCAGACGCTGCAGCCAATTATGAAGCCGCTGTTCTGGGAAGCGCCGAGTAACGAGGCACTTTATGGTATTGACGACGAGTTCTTCCTTGCGTCGTCGCTTCTTGCAAAGCCCATTGTGGATGAAGGTGCAAGCTCTGTCTCTGTAGTGCTGCCTGATAATGAGTACTATTACGACTACTTCACGGGTGAGCGCCACAGTGGCTCTTCAGTTGAGGTTAATGATGTCACGATTAACACCATTCCTCTTTACGTCAAGGGCGGCTCAGTCATAGTGAGGAAGGATAGACCTCGCCGCTCTACTGAACAGATGAAGAGCGATCCATACACTCTTCTTATCGCCGTAGGCAAAAACGGTACCGCTCAGGGGCATCTCTATGTGGACGACGGTATTAGTTTTGACTACAGCGAAAAAGACGACTATTTGCTCACCGATATCACGTATAGCACGGGCAACATTCGTGGGACTGTCAGGCATATTGCTAAGGGTGAGTTCATGAATACGCCTATCGAGCGTATTATCGTCTACGGTGCCGAATCATCCGCTGCCGAGGTTAATGGTGGGAAGCAGCTAGACGTTGTGCCAATTGACAATGGCTTTATTGTGCGCAACCCACGCGTGCTAGTTGGCGAGAATTGGTCTATCTCTTTGAGTTAGTCGCTTCATAATGCACAGATAGATAATTCTAAACAGATCAAAACATAATGTTATGTTAGTTGACCAACTGAGACGGCTCCCATATACGTTCGATGGAAAGTCAAGGTGCAGCTCAGATAACAACAATGCCAGTCGCCCCGAGTAAGGTGATGCTTTCGATTAACCATGTGCTTCGCAGCTAATCTCCTCGAGACTAATCACGTGCAACTCATAAGGTCGCGTTTTGACCACGCGTTTATACAAGGCATCCCAGCTTTGTAGAGAGGCAGACGGTCCTGGTATGACAGTTCTCGAGGACAAGTACATAGGTCTTGGTCTGGCCATCTCGAGCTCGTTCGCCATTGGCACGTCGTTCATCATCACCAAAAAAGGGCTGCAGGCAGCGCAGAAGACCGGCGCTCAGCCCGACAGTTACGACTACTTGAAAAAGCCATTATGGTGGGCGGGAATGTTGACGATGGCCATCGGCGAGATAGCTAACTTCGCAGCTTACACTTTTGCGCCGGCGATTCTTGTAACGCCGCTTGGTGCGCTGAGTGTTATTATTGGAGCTGTGCTTGCAGCCATATTTTTGAAGGAAGAGCTTGGTGTCTTAGGCAAACTCGGATGCGCTATCTGCCTTGTAGGATCAGTGATCATCATTTTACATGCTCCGCCGGACAAAGATGTGCAGACCGTGGATGAGATATTAGCGTACGCTATGCACCCGACGTTCCTCATCTATGTTGCTATTGTTCTGGGGTTTTCGTTGTATATGATTTACTTTGTGGCACCGAAATACGGGCGGCGACACCCAATGGTATACGTGTCGATTTGCTCTTCCGTAGGGTCTGTTAGTGTGATGGCGATCAAGGCGTTTGGAATTGCACTGAAGCTAACGCTTGGCGGAAACAATCAGTTCACACATGCCAGCACATACGTTTTCGTGATTGTTGTCATAGTGTGCATATTGACGCAGATGAACTACTTCAACAAGGCGCTTGACCAGTTTGATACATCGATCGTAAACCCGCTCTACTATGTGTCGTTTACGACATGTACGCTGACGGCATCGTTTCTCCTGTTTCAAGGATTTAACACGTCGAGCGCCATCAATATTATCTCACTCATATTGGGCTTTGCAACCACGTTCATCGGCGTATATTTGCTGAACATCTCGCGTTCTGAAGACGTGCGGACTCTGCTCCCTTCGCATGCTACAGATGGCATGCCGATGGATAATACGGCAGCAGGATTCCAGGCTCGACGGAGCTTCAGCTCTCATCGTAGATCTATTTCGCAACGTTCTGAGGGCTCTTCGTATTCTCTGGAGGACATGCAACGCAATCATGATCGGATGCATGAGACACTCCTCTCTCCCGCAGGCGGTGCAACTTATGACTGAACACTTCTGCTGATCTCTATAGTCTCATTTAAACCACGTTAATTTGATGATACAATTGTGAGCTGCTGGGCTGAAATACGTTCCAGGGTCTAACAACTACGACTACTGAAAATCATTTTATAATTATAAGAATCTTACACAAGTCGTGTCCCTATTGCTTTGCGCTGCCGCACAGTAGGGTGTACGTCGACCCAGTATTTGATGTGCCACGACAAGGACCTAGATATCATCAATGTTGAGCTCCTCGTCATCGTCACCGTCATCGTCACTATCATCGTTGTCAAACTCGAAGTTGCACTCCTCGTCCGATTCGCCAAACTTCGTGTTCTCCATAATGTTTGTGTTTTCAGGGAGTTCGCCCTGAGCCTTCAATGCTCGGGCCTCGTCAGGGTGATACTTCAGAATGACGTCGCACTTCTCGGGCTGGAACTCACGAATACTCACGAGAACAATATCGCCCTGCATGATCCAGACCTTCTTCCGCATTTTGCCACGGATATGAGCAAGGCGTTCCTGACCATCGAAACAAGAGCACTCAACGCGCCCGCTTCCCAACATACGAGCTACCTGGGCATACTCCTGACCTTCGTCGCGTAGCACAAGCTCACGCTTGAAGCCAGTATTGTTCTTTCCGCGCCTGCGGTTCTTGCCGCCCTTTCCCTTGGCTTTGGGCATAGTTGTGAAAAAAGACAACTGTCTTCGTAGTGCTGAGTAAAAGCGCACCTTCAGCACTGTACATGGTCATGTGGACACAGAGGTTAACCTGAGGCGCCTTCTACGTGATTAATGAAATGCGAATAGCAATGCTCGTGTCTTTCTAGACGTTAAAAGGTTTCCTGATTTTGAAACCCGTAATATAACTTGACATTTCGCAGCAAAGACTCGGACTCTCCAGTTGTCAACAGTTTCTCGTGTGTATAGTAAGTAGTACATGCTTCGCTAAAGGCGCATCTTTCTTTTAGTCGCATGGCCGATGCCCCGGTAGATGAGTTTTTGCGGCTATTGAGCAGGCTTACACCCTCGGCCGGCTCGAACGAGCTATGTGTTCGCTTCATTCATGATAATGCGGCTCATTCAGAGGTATTTTTCAAGTGTATGCTGAAGGAGATGACTCGTGTCAGCCTGAACGCCCGAGCGAAGTATGTGAACTTCCTGGAGTATGCTACTGGCATGATTGGTGATTTGAGCGCTGCCCCTTCCTGGCCGAATTATGCTGGCCGCGATCTTGTGCGAATCATTGATGCAGCAATTCCTTCACACCTCGCCCCCGCTTCATTGGCAAATATTGGCATTACAAGGGCGTTCATAAACAACCTCAGAGAAACAAAGACCGTTGAAGAAGTTGCCTGCGACAGAGCCGAAGTGCAACTCAGATCAAAAGAGGCGAACCTCAAACAAGTTAAAGAGCTCTCGGGCCGATCAAGCCACCGGGTAACTAAGGAGGAGGTACTGCGTCGCATAGAAGATGACCGTGAGCGCAGCAAGAAGCTAAAGCAACGTCAGCTGGCGGTAGATATAGCGCTGCCAACTGAATTTCGTTTTTTATGGGCTGCCTTAGGCCCACTTTCAGATCTGGATCTCACGGAGGCAAACTTTTTCAACGACCTTGCCGATCTATCCATATAGTTGATGCATTGAAATCAATTTAAATAATGGTAGTAATGCCTTATGCTATTAGGGATGCTGGGGATGGGGACTTTAGTGGAAATCGCCGCGCAAAATGGATTCCTCGTCTTTGGAAGGGATTTTTGCAAGGCCGAGCGCCTCGCTCAAAGAACTGCTGCGCTTGTGGTGAACGAGCTGCTGGCTTGGTGCATATTCCTCACTGTCGATAGCGCTTTCAGCTCTTGGACCAGTCATCTGCGAGTGGTGCACGGAATTGGTTCCGAATAGCCAGGTAGAAATCGACCCGCTGCGCTTACGCTCAGAGTTCGTAACCGGTATGTTAGATACGTTGCTCATACGTCTGTCACTGGCCTTCGATTAATGAATTTCGATAGATGCGAAGTACCTCCTAGTGCTGGTTTATATAGCAGTCCACACATGCCGCCACAGTGTGGGGACAAAACCCGTATCCTGGGTGATTTTCCCGAAAAGCACGTGCGTAGCAGACCTTATCATTTACGATTTCTGCGGTGCTGCGTTGACCTTGCCCTACGCTTGGCAATCGTAGTTGTGTTGTCGTAGCAACTTCGTTCTCAACACCGTGGTCAAAATTAATGACTCTCTCGTTTTCCAAGGATTTTTTTTCTCTACTTCGCTCTATCACTAGACCTTGTGACAGGCTAGATATTGTTGAGATATGGTGATGAAAGTCGGCGTCAGTGGGCTGTGCTTTGCTGCATAAGTAGACGCAGTAGTTAAGCGGGGCTTGTGTTCGTCATCAGCAGCGTGAGATGTCGCTACATCGACGAGTATATGATGATGCGCTACATGTCAATGGTAAATGCTTAAGTAAAGAAAGTACAGAGAGATAAGCACCACACTTAATTGAGTAAAATATGACTTGTTTGATATCCAGAAACTCTCTCACGAATAGGTACTGGTAGTTGTAATCTTTAATAAGTTTAATGCAAGGCTTTCACTCGGAATTTTTCATGCGCAGAAGGAAACTCAGCAGAGCATTTGTACCCTCAACCACATACCTCGCATGAGTAGGATGCTTTCCAATAATTGCGGTGATCAATTCACGAGTGCGGCCCTTCTCTTTCGCCTTCTCTGCCCATGAATACATAACATCATCAGCATCCATCGCATACGGTTGATTGGCAATCATGAGCATGGCGAGCTGGTCAGTCTTAACGCGAGTCATGATAAAGTCATATGCATGCTTCCGAATCTCGCCGAGATGATTTGTGTAAACAGTCACCTTGTCATTCTCTAGTTTTGTGCGAACGCCGTGCTCCCTGGCATACTGATCATTGATGAGAGAAAGGTATTCGCCGATAGTGGACAGATCCCGTTGCTCACCAGTATCAGCTGAGGTGGTGAATTCGAGGCAAATAGACGATTCATGTATACTGATGTTCGAAACAAGACTGCGTTCCTGCAATCCGTTCAAAAGTGGCTGCATTTTGACCTGCCAGTCAGTGTCCTCAGGCATGCCAATTTCCGTCCATTCATCTTCACCGCGCAGTCTTACGAACTTTCCAAACTCTGCGATCAGGCCCAGCCCAGGGAGTGAGCGGTAGATTCGCTCCATATGATCTGGTGATTCTGCACTGATAATATAGACAACGTTTCTGGGATCGCTGCAAAGATCTCGAATGACATAGTCCAACCGTGTTGAGTAATATGTCTGGATTTTCGAAAGGTCTTGTGGTTGCAAGGGGTTAGACAGTGTAACTCTTGAAGCTTCGTACTTACTACGAGGCACTGTGCCACCCTTCTTCTCGATGATTTTGCGCGCCTCTTCTGTGAGAGGGCGCTCAACTTCGAGTAAGAACAGTCGCTGATCCTCGGGCCCAGCTGCTTTATAAATCCGCTGCAACTCATTCAGATTCGGCTTATCCGACTCACGGGAGACCTCATCTTCATATGCCTGCTGGATTCTAGTCGACAAGGTTTTAGCCCATTGCCAAGACTGGTGGCTAACAACTTTCTCTTTGAGGCTGGACCAACGATGCTCTCTTTCCCAACTGGACATCTCCACACAAGCTTTGAATGCCTGGGCCATCTGATCTAAATTCCACGGGTTGACAATCAACGCTTCCTCACCAAACACAGATGCACTGCCCGTGAACTCTGACAGGATGAGCGGTCCTTGACGCGAAGCGTCATTACAATAGGCATACTCATGACAGGTGAGGTTCATCCCGTCTCTGAAACATGAGACGCAGAATCCATTTGCCTCCACAAGCAGTGCAAGATACTGCTCATATATAACGTCCTGTTTCAGCAACACAACAGGCTGAACTCCGCTTGCAATGTCGCCGTATTTGGAATTGATTTGCTCAGCTAACGACTCCAGACCACTATCACTCAATGACTCAGTGCTAGCTGTACTGGTGCAAATTTGAACAAGTACGACCTTGGTAGCCCAATGAGGATTTTCTGAAAGGAACTTGTCAAACGCCCGAAGCTTGTGATGTAACCCTCGAATAGGATCTGTTTTGTCCCGCGCCGCAATAATACGCTGATGAGGCCAGCGGCTACGGATGACCCTGCGATGTTGCTGCACAGCACTATCAAGGTTATCACGATCAAGGATTCTGTCAAGTCGAGCAGGGTCGATACCGATTGGGCTACTAGTGATAAAGACATCATGATCCTCCGTTTCAATAATATGCGGACCCGTAATGTCAACAGCCAAAATACGAGCGAGACTCATTTTGAAATGTTGAGCGAATTCCTGGATGTGAAAGCCAACAAGATTCGATGCAAGGAGACCCGACAACAGGTCCGCACGATAAGCAAGGCAACGGAATACTTCAGAAGATGGGAAAGCAACATGCATGAAGAATCCAATGGGGGCATGTGGAAGCCGTTTCCTGACCATTTGTGGAACGAGCATGAGGTGGTAGTCTTGCACCCATACCGTGTCACCGTCTTCGTAGACTTCGACAACTTTGTCCGCAATTGCTTGGTTTACCTTCACGTAGTCTCCCCAAGAATGCTCCTCGTAAGCCTTGGACGTGGGAGTATCAGGGATCTGGCAATGGAACGTTGGCCATAGAAACTCTTTGCAATACTGATCATAATGACCTTCGCGCTCAGAGTCCGGAACAAATACAGGATAACAGCTCCTCTCTTGCATCATCCGATCAGAAATCTCCCATTTCAACTCTTCTGAAAGTATGTCAGTAGGAGTTCCAATCATGCCAACGTTCTTCATGGCTGGAATAAGGTTCATGGCTCTGGCGCTATCCAGTGCATTGTAGAGGCCGCGATTCGAGGATCTTTGGATATCGGTGTGAAACTCCATGCCCGCAAGCAACGCGACTGAGTCGTCCCTTGAAGAGGCAAGGGACGCAACTGAACTTTTCCGGCGACGGCCAGGAGAGCCCCGCGATCCCGTCGAGCCAACACTGGCAGCTGAAGGCGAGCGCCTCGGGCCATCCATCTTCGAGAGCCTCTCACGCTCATATATAACGTCGTCATCCAGATGCGACGTACCCTTCAATAAAGCGACTAACGATCTGTTGTGCCTTTGACCCTCAAGAACCTCTATATTGCGTTGCTTGTCCACTCCTTCTTTCGTCTTGGGAACTCGTAGGCCGAAATTCGGGGTAGGTGGGTCGATATCTGTGGTACGGCGCTGGTGCTCCTGAGCAAGTCTTTCGATCGGAACTCGCTCATCTACAATTGACTTTTGGGGTCTCGTTGTCTTTACTTTCCCTGAGTGCGGGGACGGCGGGTTTTCGACGGGTTCTGATTCGAAATCGAATGGGACTTCTGGCTTTGCGACCGAGGGCGTATCCGGTTCTGGACGAACAAGTGATTGCTTTTGATGTTCATTGGGTATTTGGGTTTCTTGAGTGTGCTCATTACCAGTGGACTGGTCAAAGACCGCAGTGTATGGCAACTTGAGAGCTGCGATAATGAGCATCCTGTGGTCGTCAATATGTGAACGTCCAGGTTTGTCTCAGTATCGCCCTATAATATTGGGCGGTTGTCAGGTGATGCCCTATCAGCAGAGGTAGATTTTAGCAAACGCGATCCAAACGGTGGAGGGCGTAGGTAAAACATATATTATGCTTATTCCGCGGACAGCTTGAAGCATCAACACCATATAAATGTCAGAATAACCGGATTTGCTAGTACCGGGAGCCAATTGTATAGACTCACCGCGTTGAATGCTCATGCAGTTCTTTCGGAAAGTGAGACCTATTGGTCATTGACCTCGGATTACTTGAAACCAATAGCGAGAATTTGGCGTAAAATACACTTCCGGTTTAACCTCGCAGCTGACAGAAAACTCATGTTGGTCGTGTCCGGCTCGTCGTCGGACTCTGTCATATCTTATCATAGTTTGTCATCCTACACTGATCGCTGCCGCACTAATAACTAGGTCACCGGCAATTTGCATTCCACCATTAGCGAGCCAGAACAAATAGAGCTTCAGAGTTTCAAACGAATGAAGTTCTGTAGCACTCTGCAGTTCAACGCTGTCCCGGAATGGCGCGAACACTATGTTGATTACGATCAGTTGAAGAAACTCATTTTCCGGCTCGAACGCGCTCACGTTCCAGCTTTCCGTCCTGAAAGCAGCAGCCTTGTGGACAGAGATCCGGTACCAGTATTTCGCAAGGCACTAGATGGTGAAGTTGCGAAAATAGATGGGTTTTACAAACGCAGGGAAGCGGAAGTCATAGCAGAAGTAACTGATCTCGAAGCTAGACTCGAGAACTACTTGAGTGGACGCAGCACCACTTTTCGTGATGAAGAAGAGGCTGTAGCTGATGAAACCGTGGAAAGTTCTAGCGCAGTCTTTACTGAATCCCAGAACCATGGAGCAGCATCTGATAGCAGCGATGATGAGGGGCATCCACCGCGACGGCGGAAGAGCTCTATCCATGCAGAGCTAGTGCAGAAAAAGTCGATTCCATTTGAGAATGTTAGCTTACGGCGAGACGTGACGCGCATGTATGTGCTTCTAAATGAGCTGCTCAGCTTTATCGATTTGAACCATGAGGGTATCAGAAAGGCCCTTAAAAAATTCGACAAGGTGCTCGGAACCGCTCTTTTGCCGGAATATATGAGCGAACTCAATGCTGTTTACACCTTTGCAGATTCGACCACACAGCTTATTGGTGCTCATGTTGACTCTTTGACAGCGAGTTTCGCGAGACTAGTTGGTGAGCCCATTGCACATGCTGAAGAGACGCTTAAAGGACTTCTCAGAGAACATGTTGTTTATGAGCGCAATACTGTCTGGCGCGAACTTATTGGCATCGAACGCCAGGCCGAGGGGGTCCAACAAACCACAGAGCCCAACAACAAGGTTTCGAAGCGTGGACGAAAAGCATTAGGACTCATCGGAATTTGCATAATTTTCTTTGTGTTGCTCCTGGTGCCTACCCTTGAGTCGCCTGTACAATCGCGTTGTCTAGCATTGGTAATTGCAACCTCTCTTCTTTGGGCCACCGAGACAATTCCTCTTTTCGTTACAAGTTTGCTGGTACCATTGTGTGTTGTTCTGCTGCGGATACCTATTGGAGAAGACGGGCAGCCAATGGACGCCAAACAAGCAAGCGCCTTCATTTTCGCAAAAATGTGGTCACCAGTTATAACCGTGCTGCTCGGAGGGTTCACTCTTGCCGCAGCACTATCAAAGCATAACCTTGCGAAGGCGCTGGCGCAATCCATTTTGAGCCGAGTTGGCACTGACAGTCCTCGCAAAGTAGAACTCGTTCTAATGTTCGTTGCCACGTTTCTCTGCATGTGGATATCGAATGTCGCTGCTCCAGTGCTCTTGTTCAGTGTAGTGCAGCCCATTTTGCGCCTGCTTCCTGCTGGTGACCCGTATAGCAAGTCTCTCATTTTGGGTATTGCTTTGGCCTCAAACATAGGTGGCATGGCTAGTCCTATTGCATCCCCGCAGAACATCCTCGCTTTACAGAATATGGATCCTGTCCCTAGCTGGGGGGCGTGGTTTGCGATCAGTCTGCCTGTATCGATAGTATCCGTCGTTCTTATATGGATGCTGCTGAACTTAACGCTACCTATCTCGAAGGAAGTTAGGTCTTCAATGGCCCATATTCGCCATCCTCACCCTGGAGCTGGCTTAGAGTTCAGCTGGATGCAGATCTACGTGCTTTTCGTGACATTTTTGACTATTGCCCTCTGGTGCTTCTCACACCAGCTCGAACCTTTGATGGGTGACATGGGAGTTCTTGCTCTTGTGCCTCTTGTGCTACTTTTTGGAACCGGAGTTTTATCTGCTGCAGACTTCAACAACTTTTTGTGGACTATTGTTGCCCTAGCCATGGGTGGCATTGTTCTGGGCCAAAGCGTCGAATCATGTGGCTTGCTTAAAACAGCAGCAACTTTCATTCAAGGCCAAGTACAGGGCCTCTCATTGTTCTCAATATGCCTTGTTTTCGGGTTCATGGTCCTTGTTGTTGCATCTTTTATTTCGCATACGGTTGCTGCTCTAATCGTGTTGCCATTGGTGAAGTCTGTGGGAGAACAACTAGATGATCCGCATCCGAACGTCGTCGTAATGGTTTCTGCTCTACTTTGCTCGGCAGCAATGGCTTTACCAACATCTGGGTTCCCTAATGTTACTGCGGTTTGTATGGTAGACGAGCTGGGTGTGCCGTATTTGAACGCCCCCGATTTCATCTCCCGCGGAATTCCCGCCTCCCTTCTCACCTATTTAGTTGTTGTCACTATTGGATATGGCTTGTCAATCATGGTTGGATTCTGAATTCCTGGCCCGATGCTCTGATTTGAGGCTGCAATATTCGCGAGAATTCACTAAAGCCAAGCATGACGTATCTGTCCTTGCAAACCAACAGATTCGTAACAGCAAAGTTTTTGTAATGTTTAGACACAGTGGCATCCTTACGATTTTGAGTCAATAAATAAGTTACTATATACATGAAAATAGTAGTCGATGCGAAAATTGTTATTTTATCTCCTTGAAGGGTGTCCAGAATATTGAGCATCTTCAAAAAATGGGTTCTGAGGCTGAGTACTTGGAGAGATCAACGCTTGGGCCGCGGCACCTATGGCAGCTGTCAGCGGCGTGGGGGGTGCAAGTGTGTAAGTGGCTTTTCCAATTGAGGCGTCATTGGGTTGATGCTCTCCATCGAGCAGAACTTTATAACTGCTTTGCTCGAGTAGAGGTGGGATTTCCTTCGCACAACGAGCCAAGCTAGATACTTCTGGTCCAATTCTGCTGGTGGCAAGGAGCGGAATTACATCGAGTGCTTCTTTGACTGCTCCCAACATGGAAATAATAGACTTCAGAAACAGATTTACCTCATCCCAAAATCTTCCGCGTTCGGTTAGTGACAAGGCACGCGATCTCGCAGATGAAGATCTGTCCAGCAGATCATTAACGCTACGTGCCGTGGCCGCACAAGAAAGGGAGCTCTCACTGAGGCCTCGAATCCGACTTGCGAGGGCAGTTGCTGGCTCGGAAGCATTTGCTGCGTTTTGAGCAGAACGCGAGATCGCCTCATTGAGAAGTGACAAGACCGTTTGGGTCTGCTTCGTCGCATACTCTAGCTGTACATGTAGCTGCGCATCTACTCCCGCAGCTCCATTGATCGAATTTGTGCTTTCGAAGTTAGCTGGAGGCAGACGTGCCTCTTGTATGGCTCTCCACGCTGCCTCTAGCTCAGGGAATGCACAAAGAAGCGATGAAACTAGGTTGCGCATCCCACGGCGCTCAACTTTCGAGATGAATGAACGAAAAACTAAAGGTGCCGTGAGACGCTCCATCGCGGCAGTGCATGTTTTAAGCGCCGCCACATGACTGCCTTCTTCCGCACGAGCCATCGCGTCAGATAATTGTGCTGTTACATCTGGGGGCAGAAAAGGTGCCAAAGGTGCTACTCCGTTCGATACCTGAGTTAGCGCATAGGTTATTTTTTCAAGAGTCGCGCTAAGAGGCCCACTTTCATTTTCAGCCAGGTAGGATTCCTTGAACAACGAACTATTCGCCTCCATACCATCGCTGGAGAAAGTAGTGCCACCTTTAGTCTCTGTTGAAAAGGCAGAAGCGGCTCCGGTATCATTTATGGTGTCCGCTGTAAAGTCCGTAGTAGGAGTCAAAGCAGGCTCTTCGGCATCATTATCACTTTCAGCTCTTTCACCTTCCTCCGCGAGAGTACCTAGGCGACTTCCCATAGTCCCCTGCGGCTCGATCGTATCGGTTACGCTGGGACGGGGACTGTTCCAGGGACTCTCGCGTGGACTACGCGGTAACGGACTGCGCGGAGTCAGTGATTCTGTAAGGCCAGGTTCTAGTCCAGTGTAACTGCTCAGGCTGTGGCTATGCTGCCCGGCAGTCAGGGTTGCTCTTTCAAAATCATCATTAGCTTGAGAGCTACCGCTGGAAAAAGAATCTAACATATGAGCGTCATGGCTCATTCCACGAGCATGCAGACTAGCGACATACGAAGATCCAGGGGCGTTACGCTGCATAACGAATCCCATGCGCTTCGCCGCACGCAGGGTGTCACCGGACTCCTCGTGTTGGCTGGGCTGCGGAAGCTGATGCGGGGCTGCACCAAGACTCAGATTCTCAGAGCCATTCAAAAGGTTGTTGATAGGTTGCTTCTGTGCAAGGATTGCTCGTTGCAGGTCGGGTATATGGTCCCGGATATACTCACGGAGCGAGGAAAGCCATGCTTCCTCATCGTCGCCTGCAGCCGGCAGGACGTTTGGAACTCGTATCGGATTGTCATCGATTTCAAGAATCACGAGCTTGCCCAGACTGGCGATCTGGGGCGGTAGGACTTCAATATTATTGGACACTAATGATAGCACCATCAGGTTTTGAAGCCTAGCCAAATCGTCTGGTAAAAACTGAAGAGCGTTGAAACTCATATCCAGGATCTCCAGCCCCGGCAAAGAGCAAACCGCAGCCGGTACTTCACTGAAGGCATTGTGGCTCAGATTCAGATAATAAAGGCTGTTCAGGCTGCTCAAAGGAGGCGGAAGTGTTCTGAGTTGGTTGCCCTTCAAGCTCAACTTCAACAAGTTTGGCCGCTGCAGAATGGAACTCAAAAGGGGCTCGGCTAGCTCGTTGAGAGCGCAATCCTCTAGGATCATAGTCTCCTCTGAGTCTCCTTCGCTATCCAAACTGGGCTCACTTGACGCGTCGATCGTGTTATTAGGCAGTTGCCCCCTTGAGGGAGCTTTAGGATCTCCATGCGGTATCTCACTATGCGCCCATGCCCCATGGTGAACGACTGCGTCCGCAGCGGTACTTGGATGCGGCATCTTGCGAGCAATGAATACGAGACCAACGGCTCAAAAAAATCGTGCTCGTGAGCACGTGTGAAACACGCCGTGGATAGTCAGAATAGTCGCGACACTCTCGTTACTGCGTGTCTTACGCGATGCTGCTTGTCATATTGTGTAACCGAGAGTAATGCCCCTTACCCAGATACAGCAGGCAGATCTGCCATGGCATGCCCCACTTTCTGCAAGCCCTCTTTCTCCGGAGTTGTGGAAGCCCACTGCCTTCATTGGAGTCCGCCTGTTGTATCGGCCTTGACGCTTTTGGAATCGTCCAAAATCCAAAATACGGTCTGTTAATTATGCGAGCATCGTAGAAGCGTTTTAGAGCATATGCCGTACAATACAAGGATGCTTAAAAGGTACTGGTAATGCCCCTATGAAATATATTTAGTAGTGCGATGATTTGAATTCTTGTCAGCACATAATTATTCGCTCAATCCGCGAGTATAGCCACATGTGAGAACTGTCTTGAACGACAGCTTTCAAGATATGCCGCTTTGTGATACTATCCTGTGTAAGTTCCAAAATATCGCTCATCGATAGCAAGCATCTCCGGCTGGGCATCTACTTTTCCAAATATCATATTGACTTCTGGAAATGCTGCATGGATGCGTCGAGCCCCGATCTCCGATGCGGCAAGGGCCGCAAATGCAATGTTATGTGGTGAGGCACCGTGATCAACAAGGACCGCAATTGCCATCACGGCAGCTGCTCCCGATATGATTTGAGCGTCTGTCAAGATAACTCGGGTCCGCTCGTCCAACCTGGACGGAACCTTCGACAAATGTAGCTTCGGCTCACCAGTTGTGGAGTCGCTGAGAATGAGAAGACGGCCAAGAAAAATAGTTGGGACTATACGGCGCAGAGCCGTTTCGAAGCATTCACCGCCACGCACCATGGTAACAGCACATATCTCACTTTCCTGGTCAGCCCCCTTATCGTCACACCACAGTTTATCCAGTGACCAGTAGACAAGCCTTCCAGCAAGACGATCAACCGCGTAGATAAAGTCCTCGCGATTACACGCCTGGTCTGCAACCATCGTTTGTAAAGCCTTTACCTGATTGGACGCGTCGAGAACTTTCATCTTGGTGCTCAGCTTAGCATCAGAACCGCTTTGCATTCCGAGTTTTCTCATGTTTTCAAGATGCACGGCAGACTTCTGTGCTAGCTGACGCTTGACGAAAAGGAATAACATGTTTAGGGCAACCTGGTTCTCAATACCGCGTGGGATAAGCATATTTGCACTCTTGGCAGTCGGGAGTACATGCGTCAAGTAGTTTGGCTTGACAAACCGATGCCATTGCTTGATCGAGAGCTGGAGTTCGCGACCACGATATAGAATATCACGATGCAGACGTCGAGCCATGCATACATCGTAGTCTTCAGAAACAAATATCTTGAGATCCATGAGCTCGAGCACACGCGGGTCGTATAAGGCATAAATCCCCTCCAAAATCACGACGTTTGCGCCGTACAGCGTGACCGTCTGGTTCGTACGATTGTGCTCTTTGAACGAATAAACAGGGACCTCAGCCTTTTCACCGCGCTTCAACTTCATCAGAACCTCTAGGAGCAGATCAAAATCCAGAATGTCAGGATGGTCAAAGTCCAACTCAGAACGAAAGGCGCGCTCGCGTTGAGCTGCGTCTAGCGGACGGTAGAAATTATCCATCGAAAGCAGCACTGTCCAAGGCACATTAAGTTTTTGGATAAGCGCGGCTGTAATAGATGTTTTACCACTACCAGAGCAGCCAGCTACAGCAATAAAATATGGTTCTTTCCATGGTGGTATGTACTTCATTGACCGCTCGAGTTGGTGTGATACGAGGGTCTTCCTTTGGTAGCCTATTTTGGTGATTATATAATTTTTTATAAGGCCACTTAATTAAGCAAAGCGAAATGATCCGCTCAGCATGTGAAGTTGCTTTAATCAATTGGTCCGAGTCACTAAGTGCGGAAGGCATTCAGTCAATGAAGATTTGACAAGCAAGCTGGATGAACCCGTTGTCGTTTGTAGCTCATGCAAAATATTCCTATATAATGCTCAGTATTTTTCTCGAGAGCTAATTGAGAAATCCCCTGACCTGCGAGATCTAAATAGGAAGCACATGATTTTGATAGATTCATGGTAATAGTGGAGCTAAGGGACATTTATTTATGAACTTATTGAGCTTTGAAATTGAAATTCAAAAACCTTAACCGATCGGATTCTGTGACCAGCTTACCACGACTTGAGCTTCATTGTGCCGTTCTCCATAAGATTGGCCTGCATCTTGAACGCGTTTGCCAGAATGTGGGGCTCGTGAAGGGCACCGATCTTGGCGCAGTAGTTCTCAGCATGATTGACATAGTCAAGCAGTTGGTCCTTGTAGTCTGGGTGCGCACACTTGGTGATAATTTCACGGCTACGCTCACGAGGAGCGAGGCCGCGAAGGTCAGCAAGACCTTGTTCAGTCACGACAACGTCGAGATCATGCTCCGTGTGATCAACATGGGTCGCAAACGGAACAATGCACGAGATACCGGTGGGGTCGGTCTTAGTCTTACGCGCCGATGGCGTGTGCATGACGGACAACTTTGCGTTACGCAGGAAGTCACCTGAACCACCAAGACCGTTCAACATACGACTGCCGTTGACACAAGTTGAGTTAGCGTGACCATAAATATCAACTTCAACAGGCGTGTTCATAGCAATGCATCCAAGACGGCGAATGATCTCCGGGTGATTCGAGATTTGCTGGCTACGGAGCATGATCTTCTGCTTGAACGTGTCGAAGTCCGCAAAGAAACGCTTGAAGCCCGCCGGAGTCAGGCGCACCGACGTGGCAGTTGCGAAGTTCAACTTTCCATTCTCAAGGAAGTCTAGGAACGAGTCTTGGAACACCTCTGTCCAGACATCTAGGTTGTTGAAGCGAGACTTGGCAAGACCGCCGACGATGGCATTGGCAACATTTCCAATACCACTCTGGAGCGGGTGCAAGTTTTCAGGCATACGACCAGCGTCTACCTCTTGGCCGAAGAAGTCGATAAGATGTCCCGCAATAGCCTCGCTCATAGCATCGGGCGGGGCGTTATCCGGAACAGTATCAAGCTCGTTCGACTCCACGATGCCAATAATCTTCGACGGGTCGATGGTGACGGCGGCCTCTCCAAAACGATCATCCACCTTTGTGACAGGGTACGGCGTCCTGAACGGAGGCTGCACAGGCATGTTAATGTCATGGACACCTTCGAAACTAGGAAGGGCAGTGTTCAGCTCGATAATCACCTTCTCTGCATAAGCGGCCATCTCTGGAGTTCCACCAACTGAAGGTCCTAGAACGACACGCCCTTGCTCATCAATAGCCGTAGCTTCAATAAGAGCAATGTCAATGGCATCCTTGTTACCAGACTTGCGGTTCTTTGTGTAGTATCCATACATCATATCCTGAGGAGTCATCGACAAATGCTTGTCGAAAAAGAGAATTTCACCACGGTTGATGCCACCGGCAATTTGCTTGCCAACCTGGTGCGGCGTGCGGCGGGCAATCATGCCCAGATCAGCCCAGCGTGACTCGATAGGCAGATCAGTTGAGGCGCCAGTAATGAGGTTGAACCGCATATCCGACTTGCCGTTGGTCTTAAGGTGCTCCTTCTCGGCAAGATCAGCAAGCTTCGTAGGCAGCAATTTCGGGCCACCTACGCCAGTGAATCCTGACCACCCAAGAAACATGTCATTTTTGAAGTAAGGAAGAAGCTCCTCGTAATGACGGACCTTCTCTAGAAGACCCTTATGACGAATACGCGAAGCCAAGGCAGAGCTCATCTTGCAAAATGTGTCAAGAACAATGATGGCAGAACGACTGGATGTTGAGTTCCCAGCCAGTATTTGTACGATTGGGGAAGTACCCCGCATCACATGACTGACTACCCTCGTATATCAGCTGATTGGCGTGTTTCGGCGCTGCGCGAATGAGGGAATATGATGATGCACCTCGGGGAATTGTTAACTCATCATATATGCATTCTTGCACATTGCCCGCACCGCCACAATCAGGACATCTGCGGCCACTGGTTGCAGGGTAATGAAACAACAGAAACACGGTGTTATAAGTTGTCACATAGCTGTTAGCGCTAAGCCATAATGGAATTAATTGCAACTTATTTAACCCGAGGCTCATAAACTCAAAGTCAGTCTCATTCGCCGCTGACGTCGCGCCGGTATAAAGTATCTTAACACAGGCACTCCGAATATCCAAATTCTACCGACCCGTTTTCCCCACAGACTCCGTGGTCTTGCACCTTGAGGTTTCCTAAATTGCCTCGGGAGCGCATATTTCAAGGCACTTTTTTTTGAAAACCGTCCCGAGGCATCCTGCTGCCGAATCCGAGGCATGAGGCCTGTTCGTAGCCCTCGCAATCTCCGAATTCGATACTTCGGGGTACGGGTTTGTAATGGCCCTAGATCTTCAGCCGGCTGTGTCTTCAGCCGCCCGTGTTTAGCATCTGTTTTCAATGGCGCTGCTTCAGTTCCAAGCAAATATTGAACTCGTGAATGAGGCTCACGACTTCTAGCGGTCTGTCGTGTGATCGCATTTCTTCGTTTACCAAATCTTCTGCGAAGACGGCGAAGTAGACGCTTAAGTCGGCGCAACGGCGTGCTGCGGATTATAGGTGGTGGAGACCTTCTTCTCCTTCTTTTACGGAAAAGCATTGCCATTTAAACATTCCACATTGCACCGTATATATAGTACTTCCGGATTATCTTATAATATCATGACTCCAAATGTTACTTTCCTCTTCCGCTTCGCATCTCGCACGGCATGCAGGGTCGTCACTACTGCAAACATTTCCTAAACTGGTACTTATTAAGCAGTTAGGTTAGTGGAGGTTAGGGGTGAAAGGTATCAATGGGTTACTAAGTGGTGATTCGAGTCAAGAGAGAGTGAGGCGATGCCGAGAACCTAGGTTCTAGAACGAAGAAATGAGAACAAGATACGACGTTTTAATCGTTACGGCCATTGCATCCTATGTTCTAGTCTCGCTACCTCTTATTGAGCAGCTTGCCGTCGTTGTCTTGGGGCTCCTTTTCGCGTCGATCTTTAACAACCCTAGCATGCGAGATTTAGCTCTCAAAGTGCTAGGCACGCTAAACCGGGTCGTCTATCGTGTCCTAGCGCGACGGGACCTCGGTAGTAGTGTTCATGTAAAGGCTGTTCAAATGTGTGCGGCCATTGATCAGTACCCGGCCTATATGAAGTCAATTATCACTCGCAAAAGGCGGCTGTTTTTCATGCTCGACAAGCCTCAGCAGCAAGAAGCTTTGAAAACGTACAGAATGCTCCAGGCAAATGAAGACTATGCCGACAAGAATTTCAAGGCATTGACGCAATTGAAACAATATACAATGAAAACTTTTGATGTTTCTCAGCGCGATATTTGGGGCCAAAACACGAACCCATATAGCGCTGTGGAGTTAATTGAGCATTTTGTGAGAGACTGGTCAGATTCCAATCATCATGGAAAAGCTCGTGACTTGCTGTTCCGCCCCCTCTGGCCCTATTTGAAGGAGAAGAGACGTATACTAGTTCCAGGCGGTGGATTAGGAAGGTTTCCTTTTGATTTGGCTCAAACTCTTGGCGCTGAAGCCATAGTAGACGCCCCAGAACTGAGCCCCTCCATGTACATTGGATCATTATATGCCACTTCCCGACCGTCTGACCAAACGCTTGACCTATACCCGTACTTGCTTGAGTTTTCTCATTGGAGAAATCGCGAAGATCAATTCAAACCTGCTATTGTGAGGTTTCCGGGGATAAACAGTGAATCTGGAAGTGTCAATTTTCACTATAGCGACTTTTTGACCTTTGATAAGGGCTACAAATACGATGCGGTTGCTACCCTGTTTTTCATTGACACTGCGCAGAATGTCTTCAGCTACATAGAAAGGATCGCGCAAATGCTTGAGCCAAATGGCATTTGGGTGAATTATGGCCCTCTTAAATGGGGAACCGCAGCCTTTGTCGAATATAGCGCTGATGAGCTACTATCGCATTTGAAGAAGTCTGGATGGGTCATCGAAAAAACTTGGAGTGGCACGAACCGATACAATGGATCAGAAAGTAGTATGTTGCGAACCGAGTATGAACTAATCGGCTGGGCCGCTAGGCGGAAATGAAATAAAAACTCGATGCATCCTAGCGAAAATTTTGTAAGGATCATATGTGTATACTACGGTGTTTTAGACCAATGGCATCATCTTTGCAGAAACGGAACTGTGAAAGCGCCGAAGACGGCTTTATGGTCAGAGGTGCGTGTATCGAGCGACTTATAGTCATTCACGCTAATGGATTTACCTCGGAAAAGAATGCGATCACACCATGAAGGAATACGTTTTTTGTCACTAGTATCATAGCGATTTGTTCCGCGGTCAAACTTGTAGGTTGGGGCAAAGTCGATCCGGCCTTCCTGAAACTTCCCTAAGGAAAAAGAGGGTATTTTCGCGATCTGCGAAACCAGTTGGTCTTGTTGCCGCAACCGCTCCCAACTCTGAGCTTTGATTAAACCGTCTGCTTGTTCTCGCGCAGCATTGATTCGGTAATTCGTATCACCGAAGAAAAAACACGCATCGTAATCTAGATGCGATGAGGAGAGAACTATTTGGTCTGCATCCCTGTTGCGCTGAATTATAGACGTATGACCGGCCGCGAGATGACAGTTGATAAAACAGAATGACATGGAAGAGAGAGAGAAAGTGATGATCACTCCACCTTTGTTTCCATAGGTACCACCCATCCCTGTTTTAACGACGCGAGACTCGACATTGCTCAGCGATGTCATTAGCGACTGTCTCACGAACAAGCATGACACGAGTCCAACCAAAGGCTTCATTACTACGAGCTGGAGTCCAAGAGGGGTCATCCATTTCTCCATGTACGAGCCCCATCTCTCATACTCTCCTGAGAGTTCTGCATCACCTGCCATGAGCATTTTTAGTGCAGCCTGAGACTTGTTCTCCAATTCGACTACCTCTTGCAGCCCAACGGAGACCACGTCTGGCGTTATTTTAGCGTCACGAATGGGGCCCACAAGCCATTCGGGGTCAATTTTGTCCGGGACGCCAGCATCCACATTCCAGGTCAGTACCTGAATGTTGAATGCTTGAGAAGAGTTTGGTGTTAGTGATTGAATACTGCTAGGAGTCGAGTTCCACCCTTTAACCTCGCCACCCCTATCCATGCTGAGCACGGCAGCTTTGACCTCTGCTTCCTGCAACTTTATAACTGCAGTCTTATGAGCTTTCCATTGTCGTTTCAAAGATGCAACCAAATGCATATTTTCTGTCAAATCGTGATTGGTTTGCAAATTAAAGACGAGAATCTCACCAGAACGCGTGCCAGCCCATAGTTCGGTACTGGTCGGTGCCGCCAGTGCTGTGATTGTGTGGATACCGCCATTGATGGACCCTTGAAATACGGGCCCGTCAAAGACTGTAATAAAGCCATCGTTCTGCCCAAAGAATGCAAGCCCACCACGAGTCGTGATCGATGTTACAGTACCCAAGGAGACCCCTCTTTTTTTCAGAGCAGTTGAAACCTGATGCACGGCCCCGCCTCTCAGACTGTAGGCATCAACTTGAACGTCACGGGCAGTCCACATCAAATCATCGCTACACTCCACCATGTAACATTTTCCCATAATGCGGAAAGTGTACTCCGGGTAAATGTCGTTGTCACGCCCGTTGCCAGGCAGCATTCTAGGCCATATGTTAACCTTACCATCTTCTGCACTGAGAGACACCACATTTCCCCGTGATGTCAAGCTCAGGAAAGTAACTGGTTTAACATGCCCCTTTTCCAGAATATGCTCTGCGACACCATTTACTCCTATCACTTTGAGGCTACCAGAGGTAGTTCCTATCCAGACAGTATTTGCATGCGATACGACAAGTGCAGCAGCTGTCTGGACTTTATGCTCCCACAATAAAGAGCCAGCTCGCCATGCGTATAGCATAACCTTATGCCCAGTTGTCACGCAGACGTAGCGATCATCTGCACTTAGCAGTTTGCGCGTCTTGGGACTCAAAAAGGTTGTCGGAACTGGAGGGGGTGGACGATGGTCCGCGTCGTGGACTTTCAACACGATTTCGTGCTGTGCATGACGTGTTTGAGCCAACAGAGAGCTTTGACTACTGACAGACGTGACGCTACTGCGTCGGGAGGGTGTCTGAGAAGAAGCGACCGAGCTCAATTTGGTGTTTTCGCTCTTGGCACTCCAAGATGGTAGCGGCGTTTGACTTCTTGCTGGGGATGTGGAATGCATGCTATGTTGACCGTCACGCAAGAGACTGAGACTACTGGATGAGTCTCTTGGCTGAATGTTATGATACACAGAGCCGCGAGGGGTTTTTGGCGGAGACAAACCTGTTTCTACGTTAGCGGAAGTGATCAGCTCCGAGTGAGCCTCCTGACCGGTACTGGACTGAATTTCTGTGCTGGCTATTGCTGTGGGGGCCACGAGGCCCTTCAGAGACAATCGGTCTGTATGTTCATTGTGGCCTACCGTTGATGGGTAAATGTCTCTTGGCGAGCGGTTGTCCTCTGGTGAGTGGTTCGACTCGAGAGCAGGGCGTGGCCTTTCGGGAAGCGGTGGGGGCCCTGCTGGATCGGCTGCTTTTTTCACACGAATCGAACCATCTTCATTGCGAAAGTCATTGATATTTATTTTCGGCTTAGGAGGTAACCCGGGACGCGACATTATCGCTGTTGTCCATTCAGCCACTGCCACTGGCTCATGCGGCTGGTCGTATCCAAGTCACTGTTTGACTTGTCACTGCTAGTCGCCTTAACCCATGCCCTCATGCGACACGCGTCACGAACTGGCTTATTACAAACTCAACGGTCGGAGGGCGTGCTCTATTTTTATTTACGGCGCGCAAACGAGGGCGATTGTTCAGAAAGGCGACGAGAAAACCAGGTGTGACAGAAGCGAATAAGTAATACTAAGTTCTATAAATTTACGATGCGACGCGTGCAGCTTTGAAGCGGCTGACCTTTTTAGGCACGCCATTCTCCTCAACTGGCTCGATGGCCTTCTCCGAGTCCTTCTTCTTGAACCCGCCAGATTCGTAAATCAGCTTTTGGCGTAATCGTTGATACTCATGCTTGATCTCGCGTATGTCAGGTGCATTGCTATCACTGTCGTCGGTAACATCTTCAGCATCTTCCGGTTCTCGCTCGAGCACTAATGAAGAGACGATGGGCCGATCCTCCTTCTGAGGCAGTGATTTCTCAGACTTGGAATCTTTCGACAAATTTGTCTTCGCTGGTTCAGCAGCGTTATGCACAGCAGAGTCCTTACTTGTATCTGCGTCCCCATCGTCATGCAATCTCAGGAAGTCCACATCAGGAATGAATGATTCTTCGAAATACTTTGTAGCACGCTCAGAAATTCGCTCCTTCTTGCTGGGTGATGGGTTGTGCAGTGTGCTAGTAGGTGTCCCGCTTTTAAGAGGCATCGGCGTAGCTTGTTGGCCCGTACGATGATCCGTTTGACCATGACCGGGTTTACTTCGCTCAACTGGTGGCGCCTTTTCTGCGGGATGCTGCTGAGTAGCCTGATGCTGGCCGATTTGTGAGCCTGCGTGCTTCGATGTTTGACTCTTCGCAGCCGGAGATCCAGGTTTGGACGCCACAAGTGCGGCTGCTGGTGAAGGAGTAGTCCGCCTGCGGCCTGTACTTGGCGACGTCACAGGATGCGGTCCAGTTGGCGTGCGCTCACGAACCGTTCCATGTACTGGACTTACAGGGTGACCTTGACGCCCCGGAGAGCCGTGGTTCGCACTACCCGCGGCAGCCCCTGCCGCGGCAGCGGCAGCAGCGGCAGCAGATCTAGCCCTTACCGGCGACTTCGATGCCGCAGATGCAGCTGTCTCAGTTGTTAAGGCTGGAGACACTGTCCTAGCCTTGTTCCGGGCGAGACTGAAACGAGAAGGCTTGCGATCATAGATCACACCTTTCCTTTCTGAAGGTGTAGTTTCAAACTCTCTGACATCAACAGTATCAGCAAAGTGGACGTGCGACTCAGATGCTGACTTTTTGGGTGAAGCTTCTTTGCTTTCAGAGCGTTCCGTGACGTCTGCCTCGGGTGCGGCTGACGAGGGACTCTGTTGAGCAAGATGGGCTTGAATGAGCTTCATGGTAGCTTCATCTTGAGGGAATAAAGAGCCTCCTTGCCAACCAAACGCAAAGCTCTCATCATCATCCTCCTCATCGTCAAAGTCGTCGCTGCTGTTGTCCTCACTTCCATCACTAAGGTTGCCATGCGCTCCTCCTTCTTCCTCTTCCTCCTCGATATGATCGAAGTCAAAATTAATTTGTTCTTCATCACTGTCTTCAAGTAACTCAAGCTCTAGCACATCTGAAGGGTCAATGTCGCGATATTCACCTTGTGAAGTGTCTTCAGAGACCCCTACTAAGCCAGAGTTTTCGTTAACAGTGATGTCCTCGATATACTGAATATCATCATTGTTGAGAGATCCCGACGTTTCGACATGTTCGTATTCGCTTCCCACTGCATCATGACCAGCCGGGAAAGATGTCTCTCCGTCATCCCGCGTAGCGCCTGGACTGTTGTTTTCAAGCTGTGCCACTGACCCATGCCCATTGCGCACAAGTTCGGTAATGTTGCTAGCGTGAGACCCGTTCTTTGCAGTTGTGACGGACGTACTTTCTTCTGGCCCGAAACCTGCGCGCTTCAGATTCGAGTTCAGAACGCGCCCATCTTCGTCAAGCTCCTCAACAATATCAAAAATCGGATCACCTTCTTCGCTTACACCAGAAAGCTGGTCCATAGCAGATAATTCGCTGTGGATAGACTCGATTTTGCGAGACAAAAAAGCTTTAGATTCGGCACGAGGCATCGATGCGAAATAGTTGTCACCTAAGTAAACCATGGTTGGATCTTGGAGCTCGCTATGGAGCAACGATTCGTACTCGGCAAGCCTTCGGCGCAATGCCTCAGCTCGCTCAATCAACTTCTCCATAACGCTCGGCAGTGTCGTTTAGACGGTGGACGGCTACTTATTCTTGGTGACATGCACGTGATACAAGTTACCGTTCCGTGTGTACCCAAGGCGCGCATGTGGCTTTGCACGGCTGTGCATGCATGTGCACAATGAATGCGCTCCGGGAATTTCGTACAGTTCAGTTGCTTCAAATGTCCGATCTGCAATGCCAATGAATACGGAAAAAACCTGTAATTGGTTGCTGAGCTGTTCGCGAATTCTAGATAGTCAAGTCCGATTGTTGCCGAATTGTTGCCAATTTGCAATAATCTAAAGGAGCACGACCTTACTGACCTCAAAAAGGTTGTAATTGCTATTTTTCACAAGATATATTTGGCAGTCAGCGTTTTGGCATGTTTAAGTGGCGCGGTGACGATCTCGATTATCAAAAGACGTTGGCATGAAAGCGCTGACTATCGACTTAGTCACAATGTGTATGTTACTGCGTGTAATAGCCGACGCGTCAGGAAACCAACAAGCATAGCGCTAGGTCTGAGATATGCCCGCACCATCTAAGCCCCAGATCAAAATTAGCGCTCTTCAGCGATTGACCAAAGAGTACAGCCTATATATTGATGAAAGGGAGACTCTTGCTGGAAAGATCACCACTCTTGAGCACGCAACACCGGTTGACGAGTATGACGTCAAACGCACAAGACAGGTTCTTGACGAGACAGAGCGCGTCATGGCTAAAGTGAAAAGCACCCTCAAGGCGCATATAGATGAGGTGCGGGCTTTGCAAGGACTGAAGCCCGAGGAGCAAGCTCAGGCCCAGAAGGCCCTAGAGGATGTTGCGAAGTATGTAAAATAAATAAACAGCTAAACAAGTTTGCATATATATGTACAAATGACCGACGGCCACCCGACGCTATTCCTTTTTGAACGTTCCAGCCTTCATTCCCTCGAATTCGTCGAGAGGCCACTCACTAGCGTTGCCTGCTGCGGCACGCTCGAGCTCCTCTTCGGCTTCTTTGGCATCCCAGTACGATTTGTTTTCGATCCAGCGGTCATGGACATCTATGTCATAAAGCCCACCCTGCCGCGAGGCCTCAATCCATACGGAATCGCCCCCAATTTCCGTGGAACCGAACAAGTACCCATTAGCCTTGTCAATTACGTTGAGAAGCTTGATCATCGAGCGTTTGTTCTCTACCGCCAGCACCTGGAACTCCACAAGTCCGAAATCAGACACAAGCTCAGCGATTGCATCCGTAAGTTTTGCAAATCTACCGGAGGTCTTTTCAAGTCGCGCAATGTAGTCCAGATCTTGCACCTCCGTGTAATATTCTAGCCGAAAGGGGAGCTTGCCGTAATTAGCCAATAGGTCGATTTTGGAGAGTACATTGACCTGCGCCAGGTTAAACTGCAGCATTGTCCGCAGAGCCAGCAGTACAATGCTAATGTACTGATTTGGCGTTGTGATGTAGACAGAGTCGACGAGATTTACAACCACAAGACGCATACCCAGGTCCTTTTCGAGCTTTTGGAAAATCCTGGTGAGAGCCGGATGGTGTGTGAACAGTTCGATCTGGCCGGGACAGTCGAAAAGAAAATACTCATGAGAGCCAAGTCGTTTAACCTGGCTCACAAACTCATCGACCTGATCCATCACAGCTTCCATTGCATACATGATACTACCGTTAGGGCCAAGCTGCTGTGACTCCATAATCTCGTCTAATGTGACGAAGTCGCGAATGTCCACCGCGGCCCGATATGGTAGCCGGTCGTTAGCTGGGTCCAAATTGATACAACTAGGCTTGCGGCCAATGGCGCTGAGGAATTGGTTCATTCCATTACAGTACGTGGACTTTCCAGAGCCTGGGGGCCCGATGACTAGTTGTCCAAATGGCATGCTTTGCGGGGCCTATTTTCCAGATGTTTTAACGCTTCTCACCCTCCCACCGAGCCCATGCTCACATGTTACCCTCGATGGCGTGAGCCAAAATTGCTCCGCGATATTGCCACGCCTTGCTGACCGATTGTCGCCGCCGCCGCCTAACTACGAACATACTAGTTGACTACAACAACGTCAGCGACACCCTACGCAGCACCGAACCAACACGTCACGAATGCCGTTCAGCGTACCGGAGAAGGTGACCGTAGCACCGCTGGTGCTTCTTTCGGCTGTAGACCACTTTAATAGAGCTGCCCAGGACGGTAAAAAGCGTGTAGTTGGTGTTGTTCTCGGAGAGGCGATTGGACAGGATAGCAATGGAACCGGCGGCGTTGTGCGGGTGAGCAACAGTTTTGCCGTGCCCTTTGAGGAAGACGCCAAGAACCCCGAGGTTTGGTACTTGGATCACAACTTCATTGAGGGCATGCAAGAAATGTTTAAAAAGGTGAACGCGAGAGAACGTCTTGTGGGTTGGTATCACTCTGGGCCGCGCCTACGAGCGGCAGACCTTGCCATCAATGATTTGTTTAAGCGTTACACTCCTAACCCGCTTCTGCTCATTGTTGACGTGCAGCCGAAGGATGTCGGAGTGCCCACGGATGCATACTACGCAATTGACGAAATAAAAGCCGACGGCACCTCTTCTGGGCGTACGTTCCATCATGTGCCCTCTGAAATCAAGGCGGAAGAAGCTGAGGAGATTGGTGTGGAGCATTTGCTTCGCGATGTGCGGAACGCAGCGGCCGGTACGCTGGCGACCCGCATTTCGAAGCAGCTACAGTCTTTGCAAGGGCTAGGCGACCGACTGCGTAACATTGTGCGATATCTGAATCTTGTTATTGACGGCAAGCTGCCCATGAACCACGTTGTACTGGATGAACTGCAGAATGTGTTCAACTTGTTGCCGAATCTGAGCTCGAAACACAGCCCGGACCTCGAGAAGTCGTTCACGATCAAGACAAACGATCAGCTCATGATTGTCTACCTGAGCAGCATGGTCCGGGCCATTATTGCTTTCCACGATATGATCGACAACAAGATTCAGAACAAGAAGGAGCTAGGGCTCTTAGAGACCCCGCAGGAGGAGGAAGAGTCGCAGGCTGCGACAGAAGAGTCTTCGGAAAAAAAGGACCAGGAGACTAAGTAGCATAAGCGTGTAATTGATACTTCCTGTACCGCCTTATAATCTCTCAAACAGCGTGCCATTGTGCACCCAGGCGAGCTCTAAAGCCGGCTGAAGTCAGACTCAGATGTTTCTGTGTACTTTGATACTTTAATTCAACCATAACGGTCTGTCATAGCTATATTTTAAGTCCGCGTAACCTCGGTAAAGATAGCTGCGGTGAATCGGCTTTTATAATAGAAGTAGGGCGGGGAGAGAGAGGGGAGGAAGCTGGCGGTGGCCATGCGGAGGTGGAAGGGGTGGGGTGCTTTAGGTTAGGGTGCGCTAGTGCCACTCGTGTATCATCATCATTTTAGCGACGCCCCGCATTCTAAGTGTTCTAAAGAGTTGAACGTATTGTCTATCCTTGACGTATGGAGTTCTTATCAAATACTAGGGAGCTCACCAGGGACGTGGTTTTCCCTCCGCGCCCGACTTACACCGAGGAAGACTACCCCTCGCTTAAAGGCAAAGTATACATTGTCACCGGTGCTTCGAGTGGAATTGGCCTCGACTCTGCCAAGCTTCTGGTCTCTAAAGGCGCTAGTGTCTACATCACAGGACGTACACCTGAGAAGATCGAGGCAGCTTTGAAAGCTTTGAAGGCTGCAGGCAATGGTGCTGCCCATGTGCTGCCCATACACCACGAGGATTTGTCTACCGTTGCTCCAGCAGTGCGTGAATTCTTAAGCAGGGAAAAGCGTCTTGACGGGATTATCCACAACGCCGGTATTAACTACCGCGGACAGAACATCATTGAACCGCTCAATTTGCTGGACATCATTGTGATCAACGTCGTGTCTGGTCACCTCATTCAGAAGCTACTCACGCCTATAATGGAGGCAACCGAGGGGTCTCGCATTGTTTGGGTTTCGAGTGCGATCCATTACCACTCCCCCCCATATGGTGGCATAGACTGGCATTCAATGAATGAGTACGATGCGGGTGGATACCTCGGCCAAGGTAACGGCATGTATGGCCAGACGAAGGCTATGAACATCTACCAAGGAATACAGTGGGGCAGGCATCACCCGAAGGTGGTGTCTGTGATTTGCCATCCCGGCGCTGTGTACTCTGACATTCGCCGGAGTAACAAGTGGCGGAAGATGGTTATGGAAACACTGAGCAAACCCACCATTTGGGGTAGTTATGCAGAGGTTCAGCTGCTTCTTAGTCCAGATGTCACCGCCGAAGATAATGGCCAGTATTTTGTCCCGTTCGGACTGCGCACGCGCGTGCGTACCGATGTCAGGGAGGCCGCAGAGGGTCCGCGCGGGGAAAAGTTCTGGAATTGGCTCGAGGACATTACCAGGCCTTACCTAGAGTGATCCATAAAGTTACATGGTCATTTAATTACTATTATCACGTCCGCACCGCGCTATCTGTATAGACCTAGAGTGAGAAGCGGCAGAATTCGGTGAGAGTATTGCTTTAATTTCTGAGCGTGCCGGCATACAAACGACACAACATAGCGAGTGCCACGATGTTTTCGATCAAGACCGTTCTTAGCTACTCAAATGTGCCACAAAGATGCCGTTGCTCGACTAACAAGGCAAGAATCAAGAGCCATCCCTTGATGGCTGCAACTGTCTGGCTCAGTAGCACAGAATGACGTCGAAACGCGTGCTCGCGCAGGCGCATTCTCGCTCCAAGCCGAATTTGCCTTTCGCGCCTCGAGGATATAATGATTTGCGCTGTTTGGGGCAGCGTCTTTCAATTGGCTAGGCGATGGCTACAAAGTAAGTAACATAAGCTGAAATGTTCAATTTTATACGGTGCGATGAGCTGAAGTTAGCTAGTTCAGTATCTAGCAAAGCAGTCTTCAATGTTTACTTTCATTGTGACGCCATCTAACTTGAGGAGGTTATATGCTTACTTACAAGCCAGGGTGCATCATGAGCCGAACGAAACAAACAGCTAATGCTCTGCGCGACGCACTAAAACAAGAGAAGAGCCGCTTTGACAGAGCAGAGAATGTACATTTTGTCAACTTGAAAGATCGAAAGCGGTCCGAACTGTCAACTCAAAGGTTTCCCAGAACACTTGAAACTGGTACCTTTTTCACCCCGCATTTACAGTCCAAGCGTCCTGCGGCGGCCCAAAGCGGCTTAGTGAACGAATATATGGTCATAATACCGCGGAAAGAAAACATTGTGGTTGCCAAGTCCTCGTACAATCCGGTTCGGAATCGTGCACTGCATCTGCCAACAGGGCTGTCACTGGAACTGAAGGGGAAAGTGTATAATCTAGAGAAGAATGACTACCGGTTCATTGGCACAAACAAGGAGATTCTTGTATTCGAGAAACAGTACAACCAGAGACAACGAGATTGGCGCTGGGCACGAGCATTGGCATCAACGATTCTAGCGAGTGCAACAGCGTTGACAGCGGCAATATTTGCAGGCCAGTACTTTTATGAATAATTATGAATTATGTATACGTTTTAAATGCGAACTTTTATGCTTGAGACTCGCTAATGCGGGTCATTTTCAGCATATTAAGACCACCCCAACTCCCATTCCAATTGAGGAGGTTCTTTACTGTTGTCTCGTCCTGCAGATCGGCAATGTTGAAACCAGATTTGAGTTCCTGAAGCTCTATTTCATACTGCAGCTGTAGCTGATTCTGCCTATTCGTTGGTGGTCTTCCAGGACGGCGCTGCTTAGCCAACTCTTCTATTTCGGGTTTCGTTCGGTCAACAAATGCTTGGCACATGGTACGAATTTCGTCAATTGAATAAGAGGGCTTTTGTGTGCGACGGCATAGCTCTTGCACGAAGCGAAACCGCTCGAGGCGGCGCTCTTGAGCATCGTTGCGTTTAAGTTTGTGATCGTCAAGCTTGTTTTGCCGTAGTTCAGCACGCGTAAGTTGCTTGAGCTTTCGCCCACGGGGATGCAGCTTATTGTCAGCTTTCGCCTTCTGGACTTTTGCCAAACTTTTCGCAATTGGCATCTACGCTAACCCGAACGTGTCTCGACAACCGCTTGTATTAGTTTTTAAAAATAATAGTTTCTCAGATCACTACCCCTTACCCCAGTGCCCGTCTCCCTGCCTTGGCCCTTTTCTTCCTCGCATGGCTTTTTCTACCTTCGTGGCCCATGCCTCACATGACCATGCTTGTCATCGAGTTTTACAGAGCTTAGCACCATTAGTGGAAGTAGCTGCATCAGAACGTTTCGTGGACCTTTCGTACGTAGCAGTTTCTCATGCCGGTATACACTTTGGAGACCCTGCTTGAACTGAAGGACTCAGACCTTGTGACTGTTCCTGAGTTCAAATGGAACGATATCGAGAAGGTCGAGCCCAGTGCGAACGGTTTCGGCTTTGAGGCCACTGGTCGCCGGCGCTCGAGCCACCACACGAAGCGCCCTGCCGTGATGCCGAAGGCTGCCATTCCGTTCTCCCAGCGCGCTCTGCGTGACACCGAGAAGGAGAATGCCGAAGCGTTGAACGAAAACGAGGACGCTGAGGACAGCGATGAGGACGAGGACGCCTTCGCCGCGCGCTACTTGCTCCGCAGCAAGCCCAAGTCGAAGAAGGCTGTGGAGGAAAAGGATGAGGATGGCGCCCCAGTTGTGAACCTGAAATATGCCGCGGCGTTGGCTGCGTCCATGAAGATGTCGGACTCTTCGGAAGGTGCCTCGGCCGTCGCCGAGGAGGACGCACCAGAGGAGGACGACGGCTGGGTGAGCGTGCAGCAAGGCCGCCAGCGGCGCACCCGGAAGGGCGGCTCGTTCTCGAAATGGCACAACTAAGATGGCTGACCCCGCTTTTATCATATAGGTGAATACAAGATGCTCAGTGTTAGCCTAACCTGTACATTCGAGGAGTCTTAACGTCTAATAAATCCTAAATGCTTCAATGTGAGATGCTTTTTGGCCTTAGATCTTCGTACGCGCCTCAACGACAATGTCTACCGACCAAGCATATTCGTGGTTCATAGAGCACGGGTTAGGTCTGCCGGGCGCACACTGTTGTTCTTTCAATTGCCGCAGCATTTTCCGATAGCATCATGGTCATTCCATCGCTTAGACCTGCTATGCTCCGACTCGCATCTAAGGCTCCTCTCACAGGGCGCGTATGTACACGCCTTGCGTCTGGTAGTGCGCAGTCCAACAAGACAAGAAGGATGCTCCGCCGTCGCGTCCCGCAACAGCCTCGCGAAGCTGAACCATTAAAGCTGTGCGTCTCGGCCTCGAAGTGTCAAAAGTATGACCTGGCAAAAGCAGTTGACGCATTCCGAACACAGGGCCTCGAGGCAGAGATCATAGAAGCCGGTGAAGCTGCATGGGCTCAATACCCTCAGAAGCGGGATGTTTTGGTTCTATCCAACGGATCTGTAGTTGGATGGGACTTCAGTGAGACCGAGATCGTCGAAAAATTAGTGCCTCTGCTGCAACCGGCAGAATTGGTTCCTTACTTGAAAGTTGAGACCGAGGACATGGATTTTGTTGAACAAGAAACAACTGACACGCATAGCGGTATGATTGGCGACGTCATGTATGTGCATGGCCCGACGGACGAAAGCAGACTATTAGACAAGCTCGCCTTTAGCAGCGGTATGGCACGTCATACGAAGTTGAGCGCTCTTGAGGTTGCCACTGAAGAGCTTCTACAGCAGGTGAAAGGCATTAGTAGCGGAATGGCCGAGGGACACGCACCAGGGCTCAAAACGAAAGAGGTTGACATGCTCACAGGTAGACTCTTACAGCTAAGGGGCAACCTCAATCTTTACAGCACCATAACGGAAACTCCTGATGTCTATTGGTCCCAGCCTGAACAGGAGGCCCTTTACGAGCTCATTTCCAAGAGCCTGGACGTTGAGCCCCGCATCAGTATCTTGAACAAGAAGTTGGACTATGCTGCAGACATGGTATCCATTCTTCGTCAACATCTGAGCGAGCGCACATCAATCCGCCTCGAGTGGATGATCATTGTCCTCATCATGATTGAGGTAGCAATAGAGATGCGTCATATTCTGATTCCGAATGTCGAGCCGGAGAAGACTAACGCAGTACTGGAAAACTCAAATTGAAATTCTAAGCATACAAAAAGAAGCTTTTAGCTGTTGTACATATTGACCATTACTTAGTCTTTTAGTGGCTTGGCTCAACGAACCAAGCAGGAATCTAACACTTTTTATGCATCGACACTAATGTGCTCGTACAATTTGCAGGGTTTCAACAATCATACTGTCAATCTGCCTTTTGTTGAGGTCTCATCAATGCCAACGCTTTCCAACATAGTTAAAAGATCTGTGCTCGTCGGGGGTGGTTTCGGTGATCCATTGATGAACGAATCCGATGGCTCTGCCTCCGCTGATATGCGCGCAGACTTGCGCACAGGAAGCGCCTTATGGTTGGCTCTAGGAGGGGTCATAGTCCCATTTTTGAGGCCAACTGTTCGTAAGCTTTGGGTGTCGGTTTGCCTACGACGCAACTCAGCTACCCTGGGGGCTTGCCCTTGGTCAACAGATACAAGTGACCTCCCTGAAAAGTTCCTTGAGCCCGATCCGTTCGACATGCCTGAAATCGAAACTGCCTTGTGCTTGACAATGCGGTAGTCATCCTGGTTCAGAGGTTCATCCAGCTCGAAGTCAGGATGTAAAATGGATGCTGTTTCTTCCTCTGACGATAGCCCAATACTTGCTAAGTCGATTGTGGAATACTCAAATTTTTCAAACTCGGGAAGCGCCGATTTAGCAGCAATCCCAATGGACCGCTCAACCGGAACCGTGGTTGGATATACAATTCCCGGTAACCAAGATTGTCCCTTCACGCGGTCGGTGATCATCTCCAGAATGTGCGATGAAGCTACCTCATCTGACGCTGAACGTGCAATGGCCAACAACGAAGCGAGCCCTACAGACATCAGCGACACATTGCAGAATAGTTTTTCAGGATCCTGGAAGCCGCTCTGCTCAGGAAGCAGCTTATAGATCCATGGAAGAAGACTGCGTGACTGCTCGCCAAGCCGGTCGATAAACGCGACAATACAATAGTATGTTGCGATAAAATTCGCAGGGTGTTTCGGAGTTTCCGGGTCTAAAAGCACCTGACAAAGTTGCCGGATAATCAGCGACCCCCTCTTTGACGCTGGATGCTCAACTTTGGAAGCAAACTTGATATATTCCGAGAACGCCAATGTGTAGAACGTGAGTACTTGCGGAACTTGGGAAGCAAGCAACCACTGGGTATTCACCCAATAGTCCATGGAAAGTCTCTGTTGCTTCGGCGCACAGCTGAGAATCTCACGGATGTCATAAAGATCATTCAAGATGAGACCCACGGGCCGCTCTGATCCAGAACCAGATGAAGTAGACCCATTCTTCGGAGAGACATCTGGGTTGGACGCAACCCTGAGGAAGGACGAATTCGGCACTGGTGAAGCGTACTTTGTTAAAATGTCCCCAATCATGTCAGCTACCTGACCAGGATAAATGTTGATAGCTGACAAGCTTCCGATATTGCTGCGCAAACGGATGATGAGGTCCTGGATTGATTGATTGTCAACGGCATCAGGCGTGCGCGTGATCAAACGATGTTGCAGCGAAAGAAGCTGACGTTGAACATCGACAGCAGAGAGACCGATCTTGGAATCATCCGATCTTAAGAGCGCGTTCAAATACGTGGTATAAATACGCTCCTGTTTCACATCTTGGATAGGAAGCTTGACCATTTCACTCACAAGCGTCTTCGTGACGATGAAGCGATTTTGAGGGGGAACCCACTTAGCGATGCTCACCATTAGCTTCTGCTGCCACTCACCTTCACTCTTCCCAAGCCACTCGAGAACAGACGAGATTATCCTTGTGATCTGTTCAAGAGAATTGGTGTCAACGAAAGCGCGCACTCCAGCCACAGCCTTCCGCGAGGTCTCCCTCTGCGTACTTAAATGCGAATGCTTCTGGTCCACATCTTCATTAAAGATATCTGGATCAGACGTTGGAAGATTTGCTTCGAGCCCATGCATAGCAATTTGGAGGGCTTGTTGGCCAGTGCGCGTTGCCAGAGCTGGGGAACCGCCCAAAGAGTCCAATGCTTCAAGCGCAAAGACCGTTGACTGTGGCGTCTTCGCTTTGGCTACCTTCGTAAACTTAGCGGTTGTGGCTAGAAACTCTTGAGAATACGAGCTGTGCCCCGAGAATAAAACACCATCATGGTATTTGTTAAAGTCCTGGAATAAGTTTGAGGCCTCTTCAACAAAGGTAGCATCTGGTCCAACCGACTTTTCGGCGACTATGTTGATGACACTTAAAGCCTGAACCGCAAACAGGTTTAGATGGTTGTTAAGTTTGCGTACCATCTCATGAACAATCTCGACTGTTACCAAAAGGTTTCCGACGTGATCCTTGGCTGCATAATGCCGAGCTCGTATTTCCAGCAACGTCCCCGCTTTCGGGATCTTGGCGGGACGCGACTGGAGATAGAAGATGAGCATTGACAGCTCATTCGGCAGTGGACTTTTATCCGGCTGACGTCCCGGTGGATAGCACTTCTTTATTGATCGGGTTAACTCGCCCGCGATAATCGGCATCTCTGCTCCCCCGCCTCTAAGTTGGTAGCTCGGCGGGTCTTATGTGGGTCTGTTCCGGGGTTATGGCATTCTCGGTGACGGGAAGGTGCCGACGGACACGTGACCGAGATTGGATACTCCTCATCTCGCGCAGCATATGTCAGAGCAGCTAGTTGAGGGCGAGATTGCTAGTTGACCGTGTGATAGTTGAAATTGTATACAATTCATCACGGAACTGAGTCGCTTCTGGGATTGTATTATGTGGCTAGCAATGCGTTACTTACACCTCCGGGATTTTGCGAAAAAAGTGCGTTTCTGAATTCCACGACATTTAAGGCAAACAGAGCTGACGAAAGAGAACGGTAAAGTAGTTCTACAGGTGTATGTATATATGTGTTACCGTGTCATTATCAGTACATTGGAAATTACGGTATTTCAACTTCTCAACTGTCGACCACCGAATGCCATGTCAGGGTTGGGGAACCTCGCTAGCCTTGGCGGTTTTATTTATGTTCTATGAACCCGTACCCTTCTTGGCTATATATCAGCCACTGTGCCAAAAAAGCTTGGCCAACACGGACAGCTGTTGTCCCAGAGGTTCGTTAGAAGCATATTGGCAGCCCGCTATGCTGAGCTATGCGCTCCGACTGCCTCTACCCTGTCGCATAGGAGATGCCGTGTACGACAAGATAATTGGCAGCACAGAGGTTAGTTGGAATCAATCAAGGCGGGAATGCATAAGGAAGGACTGTGACTATCTACAGGAATTGCGCTCCAAGATAGTCGAGGAAGGAGCGGATGCCGAAGTCCACCTTTTGCTAGAGTATTTGAGTTGTCTTCAGTCCGTTTTACTCAAGCTTGACTTGGAGAATTTCGCTTTCGCGTGGACTAACAGCATCATTTTTTCCCGCACGCCCGCTCAAGGACTTGGACTGAGGTTCGAGTGCCTGAACTTACTTTTCAATATCGCCTCTTGTTATATGAGGAAAGGTGCGCTTTTTTCTGAGCAAAAGGACTGGCAAAATGCCAAAGAGTTGTTCCAATTGGCAAGCGGTGTGCTTATCCGCGCGCGCGAAAGCGAGCTACAACAACTGAGGCATAGTCCCCCTGTCGAGCTTCAAAGCTCAATTCTTGCATTCTTATACTGTCTTAACAAGACTCAAGCCACAGAATGCCAGGTCATGCTCACCAAGGATCCGTCGCAGGCCTGGGAAACCCATTGGCACTACGTCAGATTTGCCAATGGCCCTACTGCGAACTCTGTCATTCGAGAATGGAAGCCAGTGTTTGCAGAAAAAGCTAGACATCTCGGTAGTTTAGCCTGCTTATGGGCCAGCTACACGCACCAAGGTTCACGCAGGAAAGCTGAGCAAGCGCTTGAGTATGCCGCATTGCTGAAAGCAGTCGAAATGGCCGTTGATGATAACGTGCGTTCAGAGGCACAAGCTCTGATTGATCAACCAAGAGGTCGGCGTTCAAACACGAGCCTTTCTGCTTCTACAAGCCCTGCTGAGTTTTCAGATAGTAACTACTTTGGAACTACTGAAATGGTTGCACCAATCGCCTTCACTTTATCGAAGTCACTTCACGCCATGCTTGCAAAACTTCTGCCACTCACAATCGCGTCAGCACCACTAATTCTGAGCGAAAAGTTGAAGAACTATGTGGAGAAGGAAATTTGCAGCCAACTGTATAATATCAATCGGTACGTCCGATCTATTATGGTGAGGTGTAATTCGCCTTGCAGCATTGAGCTGTTACGTAGCTCAAGCGCCGCGCCACAGAGTCTCGTACGAATTGGTGCTCGAATGAGGAAAAAGGGGGGTCTGAAGCGCTTGTATGAGATGCTAGAGCTCGGAAGCCAAGAGGCACTCCATTGTGACGCGGTTATCCGTAGCGTTCAATCGCCTCATGCTGATAAGGACGAGTTAGAAGCTCTTAAAGATTGTGTCTCTGCAGGACTAGATGCACTGCAAGTCATACAATCTAAGCTCGACCGATCATCCCACCTTATTGAGATACTAGAGCGTGGAGAAACTTCTATTGCAAGGTTTCTGGGTAACGCAAATTCATCTTCATTGTTGACGCCTATGCAACGACCTGTTGCAAAAAGTCGCACAGCCGCATTCTTTGATAAAGCAGACACTTTTTTTGCCACTCTCGGTGAACAGATAAATCGCCGCTCCGAGAAATGTATAGAATTGGAGGCGAGGGCAAGAGAGTATAACTTTTTCAATCCAGTCATGTCACTCATTGATTCGTGTCCTGAGCCCAAGGAGTGGACTCTAAAGGACTTGAAGGATTGCTTTGACTCCGCATTGGCTGAGTTTGAGTCTGACAGACTTTCAGTACAAGGCGAAAAACTCAAAGCTGAGGAAAGTGTGCAGGAGCTCTTGCGCCTCGAAAACGAAATGCGCAAGTTTCGTCGTGGTCCAGTGAAACTAGACGAAGACAAATTGAAAGCTGCACAATCCCTCATGTTTGCTGCTTTGGAGTTTTATGACATCAGCTACAATTTAAGCGAAAGCAGCCGCTACTACAGCACTTTGAACACTGCTGTTGCTAATTTCAAGGGTCGTTGTAGTCGTGCCACAATAAGTCTCCCAGGAATGGAAACAAGCATTCACGATATGAAAACTGGGCCGGGTGAGTATACTTGGCAACCTGGAATGACAGTCAATTTCATATAGTGCTACATAATCTATACCCAAATTCACTCTTTTCCAACAAGAGATTCTTCTTTTAGAATTTTTCGTCTTGCATACCGATGCTGCTTGCTATTCAAGTGTATGTGCCAATCCTCATCACCAACCACAACGACCTCGGTATCGCGCCTTTTGCTACAGGCTTCACATTTATAACGTACCCACTGCTCTTTCGAGAAGGCCTGACGACGCCTTTCGGTTTGTTCAATGAGATGTTCAGGAACGAGAGTAGTTTTTGCGGACGTTGGATCATCATTAAGCCATTCCTTAGCTATTTTAGCACCCCGTTCTGTCACTTCCTCTTGGAAGCGATCCACATCAGTGGAGTCCAGTAAAGCGTACGTACCACCTAGTGATCGCAACATCGGCAAAAGCTTATTCCGAATCCATTTGGTTTGCTTTTTAGCATATCCACGAGTATCCGACTTCATGACCTCAATGCTGGCGGCCAAGGCATCATTGGTAGGATGGTCGAGATACGGTAGAAATTGTTTGAATCCGAGCACCTGCCAAATTCCTGTCTGCTGTTTTTCTGGATCATATTGGCCTTTCAGTTGGTTTACCTCTTCGAGCAGATTGTTCCTTAACATGTCGTCCACCCGGTTGTCAAGACGCGTGTCTAGTGCGACTTTGTTGCACCAGATCCAAAACGTCAGTACACGGTAACGAAGATGCAGTTTTTGCTCACTCTTACCATTGGCCTGTGCCTCGTATATATCACTTGGCTTCTTTCCAGTTTCGAACCAGATCTCGAGCGCGCGTCGTAGTCTTCGTGTATCGTTAGGGTGAAATTTCGAGGCAATTACAGGATCAACCTCCTTGAGCAGCACTTCTACCTTTGCGGGGTCATTTAGTACCTCTAATTGACTCTCGGAGAAGGTTTTATCTGTTATATCCACAGGATCCTTCTTGCCTTCGGCAATAATCGCGTTCTCTGCAATAAGCGACTGTATGTAGTAATGTGTGCCTCCCACAAGAATAGGAACTTTATTGCTGGCGTGCAGTTGGTCTACGAGACTCACGGCTCTTGCTTCAAAATCTTGCACAGTCAATTGCTTTGTCCAGGGCTCTGTTCCAAGTAAATGATGTGGAACTCCTTCTCGCTCAGCAACAGGGTGCTTGTTCGTCATCGCGTCAAGCCCCTGGTACATCTGCATGGCATCGCCATTAATGACCTCACCATTTAAAATCTTGGCCAATTCGACGGCAAATTGGGATTTGCCTACGCCCGTATTCCCAACTATTGCAATTAGTGGCTTCATGAAGTTGACATTCCAGTGAAGGTTTCGATTACTTAATTTTTTTCTAGTCTCATTTTCGCCGAGCGTGAAGTTTTGTGACCACACAGGACAATGAGTGCGCCGGCTACGCACCTGCAACGGGCACGAAAGCCCATCCTTCCGGACTCGGTGACTTCGGAAACTCTTTTTTGGCGGAAGTTGGCCGCCCCGCTCCTAATCAAAGAGAACAATGCTGTCAACCACATACATTTCAGCCCAGCAAATCCTCACGATATGGCATTCACAAGCTCTACAAAAATTCAGATTTTGTCCTCGAAAACTCAGCAAGTTTACAAGACTATTGCGAAGTTTAAGGACACTGTGTACTCCGGTGAGTTCAGGCCCGATGGACGTCTTTTGGTTGCCGGCGACGCGACGGGACTCATCCAATGCTTTGATACATCAACGAAAGCTGTTCTAGTTACATTGAAACCGTCTGCGCACGCAGTTCATGTCACTAAGTTTCACCCCACGTCGATGTCCACGCTTTTATCTGCAAGTGACGACCGAGTTGTACGCCTGTGGGATCTCACTTCGAGCGTTCCGCTTGTAGAAATCAAAGATCAACATAAGGATTATATTCGTTCCGCTGCATTTGTTGGGAATCTTAACCTGATTGCAACGGGCTGCTATGATGGATATATTCGCTTGTTTGATCCGCGAAGCCCATCTGTCGTAGCGGAATACCTTCAGAAAGACCCAGTTGAATCCGTTCTTCCTCTGAATGACTCCACATTAGCTTCCTCTGGTGGCCCAATGGTTAAGATTTGGGACCTTACAGCTGGAAAAAAGGTGAAGCAGCTTGGGAACTTCCAGAAAACCGTGACTTGTCTGGCCGCCGCGGAAGGGAAGGGTATTCTGGCTGGATCGCTAGATGGTCATGTCAAGGTTTTTGATTCAAATGACCCTGCATTCCCAGTGACGTTCGGTTGGAAATATGGTGGACCTGTTTTAAGCACGGCCATGTCGCCGGATTTGAAACAGATGGCCACTGGTTTGACTACTGGTTTGCTCAGTGTTAGAACGAGAAAGTCCCCACCTGAGAATAAGGCCAAGGTGCCTAATTCTGACAAGGAGAATGCTGTTTCTCGCTACAAAAATTACCGAGGTGAATTCGAGACGCAGTCACTGCGTATGACGCATAAGCCAAAGTCTGCTTCGCGTTTGAGACAGTACGAAAAGCATATTAAGGCGTTCCGTTGGGGAGATGCACTGGATGCAGCCTTTGCGCCGAATGTTACAGTGGATCAAACTGTCATGGTTCTTGAAGAACTTCGAATGCGTGGTAAGGTCAGCGTAAGTCTATCTGACCGTGATGAATCAAGCTTGGAACCGATTCTGGAATGGTTTGTGAACAACGTATCCGACCCGCGTCTGGTTGACATTACAGCCGATTGGGTTGGTGTCTTGGCAGATATGTATATGCTTGAGCTGAAAGCTTCGCCTGTTATGACGGCCTTATTCGATTCGTTCACCAACAAACTGAACGAACAAGTTGCTAGAGCTCGTGATTCTCAACAGTTGGAGGGTATGCTTGAGTTCCTTATGGCGTAAGAGATTGCTAGTTCTAAAGCTAACCGTATTTAAATAAATGCGCACTAATGAGACTTCCACAAATTGAAGCTAACAGCTGGAATACTGCAATGCGGCATAAAGCTAGCAGTTTTACGAACTTCATGAGTGTTTATTCCTACCGTTGTTGTGAGCTCATGATCGTCACAGTCCGTCCTCACGTTAACAGAAAATTCAGTGTCAGGTGATGCCATGTCTGATTAACTACTACGGCAAGCGCCTCAAAGTTGTGTGGATAGTAATCTAGATCGCTTGACAGTTCTCTAAGGCGGTCCTTTGAAAGCGGACCATGAAACTAGGCTCAATCTCGAGGGCTCTAAGATTGAAGCATGCATGTGTTTGGAGCATCCGCTCCTCGACTGTCAGGCCCTTTTCTCAATCTAGGATACGAGTGGAGGAAAAGAGCTCTGAAGACCTGAATATCGTGAAGCCGTGGTATGTTGTGGAGGCACAAAAGCAAGCTGTTCAATCATTAGAAAAGCAGAAAGTTGAGATTCCGTCAATGCCCGCGAACGCTCCAGATCTTTTGCACAAAGTCACGTACTATGCGGCTACAGAAATGGGTCTGAAAAATGTGCAAATAATAGACCGGAGAGACAAAAATGACTCCAATACTGGTGCACTAAATCCGGCATTTATGGTGGTTGGTACTGGCTCGAGCACACGGCATTTGCAAAGCGCTGGACTCCAACTATCGACGTGGCTCAAGAAAGAATTTCAAATTTATGCAGATAAGGAGGGCATTCTGACCACGAACTACGTGAGACTTCATAATAAAAGGCAGCGACGCAAGCAACAACGGCAAAGATTCAGTGGGGGGTCAAATATTGAAATGTTGCAGCGTGTTGGTTCATGGATTGTTATCGACACAAAAGTTGACAATATCTATGTGCATCTGATGACCCAAGAGCGGAGAGACGAGGTCGACTTGGAGCATTTAAATGATGATGAAACTGGCATTGAAGATAACGAGGTCTCCGATTCGGACAATGAATTCGTTGTTCCGAAGAAAGACGTGCAAGCTGCAGGCAACAAAGATCTCGGTAAACGGAAATTGCACACTGAGGCTCGTCACATACCAGATACGCGGGAAGAGCTGGCCCTGCGAAATTTGATATTAGAACCCAATCCCGATCTGACTGAAGACAGCAGTGAAGTTCATGACTTTGTGGATCACTTTCCGCGGCTCCCATCACGGCAGGACTGGAAAAATCGTCTACGTTACTTCGCCTTGGCTACAACTCAAAGTCCAAATTTTTCACTGCGTCGATTGGTCGTGGAAGCTGAAACGCAACAATCCAGTGGGTTCTTGCTCGACAACGAGGACGTTGAACTTGTTGTCAGTAGCATCTGTTATCATGGACAAAATCATTTTTCACAACTGACTCGAGATAGTGAGACATTGGCATCGTGGGAGCAGCTTTGTGATTACAAGAGCGCGCTTTTATTGAGATTTTTTGAGTTTGCATTACAACCTACATCTCGATCCTTGGTTCATGATCCAAGGCTTCTGGTCTTACTTTATCGCACCTTCGTGGGTCCTTCTAAGGAGAGCGTTTCACCAGAGCAAGCTCTAGCTTCTCCTAACATGCTTGCTCAAAAGCCTGACATGTTTTATGACAAGAGAAGACTTGTCCCGATTAGGCTGATGCTTGAAGAAAAGCCGGAATCTTTAAATCTGGAAACTATTGGGATGATTCTTGCGTCGTTAGCGAACGGAGAGTCCTATGATGCGTTTTGGAAGGTGGTTAACTTGGTCAATGTGACCACAGGATCAGATAAACAAGTCGCTGGGATTGTCGCAGAGCTCGCGTTGGCTCTGATTGTTAAGACCGGGGAACGAGATCAGATTTTGTACGCGATACAAACATTCCTTCCCACCGTGGTATTAAAGAAGGAGATTGAGCTATCGCCCACGTTGATTGCCACAGCGGAGAGTGCACTTAATATAGTAAGCACCGGCTCACAAGATGGGTTCAATTCGCTTCGCATTTTGCTCAGCAGATATAAAAAAGAGGAGCCTCAGCTGAATTGATATTAAGTTCTTGGAACGGCTTAGGTGAATCAATTTCAAACGGCTAAAGCAAAATTCTTTTTCTCTTGAATTTTGTCGTTAATGCTGATATTTGCCAATCTACCTGCTGTGTGCTTGATGACCTAAAAATGTATCACTTGTATATAGAGCCGTGCTGGCATTCTCTAAATCATGAACATAGCCCCATGCCCGGGTTAGGGTGATACACATTTAGAGACTATTTTGAATTTCGTCATAGAATAAAAGATCAAGTGCTTTTCTTGTGTGATTACAATTAATAGAATTGCCCGGCCTAGTGTTAATGTTGGCTGAGGCTTCGACACAGCTAGGGAACGCTCTTATAGACGGGCGGCCGCCTAGTCACGATGGCAGTAATCATGCGAATGACAAGCGCTATCATAATCTCCGCGATGAGGCCAGGAAAGCACAATCGCAGCATGCACACTATGCTTCTGAGGCCTCAAAAGCCTACAAGAGTGGTAATAAATCCAAGGCTAGTCAGCTCAGTCAACAATCAAAGCACTACGAAGCGCAGGCCGAACGGCTGAACGAAGAAGCTGCGATATACGTCCTTAACGCCAACAATACAGACTCAAGGCCTGATGAACTAGACCTGCACGGTCTGTTTGTTAGTGAGGCTATAACTGCTTTGGACGCTCGGATAAAAGTAAGCCAGCAGCGCCGCCAGCCTTTGCTGAAGGCAATCGTTGGGAAGGGCTTGCACTCGGAGGACCATATCGCCAAACTAAGGCCGGCAGTAATGAAGCACTGTAATGAACTTGGTCTTCCCTCCGAAGTCGAGACTCACAATCCCGGAGTTGTACTTATACATGTCGCTCAAGCAGGAGCCGGAACACAGTTCACTGGCCCCTCGCACGGTCCCGCATATCAACAGCCGCAGCAGGGCTACCAGCAGGGATACCAAGGTTACGCTCAGGGCTATTCTCAGAACCAAGGTGGCTATGGTCATGGGATCAGTCAACAGGACATCCGCCAGGGCTTCAATCTGTTACGCAAGATTTTTTCTTTATTCAGACAGTGCCTTGGCTAATAATCTATGCGGCGTGCTTCTCTTTTGTTTAATCTGATAAGCCATTAATTCTCTATGCTCAACCTTGTACTACTACTGATCTGTATAAAACCTAATTAGTTATCTCCCAGTTCTTTTCCAGAAATTGGATAAAATACTCCTCAACAGCAGCTTCAGAAAGATTCGCCTGTTTGTTTAAGGAAATGTAGTTCCTTCGTATCCTCGTCAGTTGTGGTAAGGATATCGAATACGGAAGCTGAACTTCCATGTTACGCAAAGTTACCACACCTCCTGGATTGTGTTTTTGAAGCTCGAGGACCTCTTTTACAATTTTCGATGTTGCGTCGCTAAGCATACTCAAGTAATCAGGTGCAATAGTAGCACCCTTCAATGTGCTTGCATTAGGCTTCTTCGGCTTTCTGTTTACGAGACAGTCCCACATCTCGTCGTAGGGTAAGGGATCCGCTGGAGTGACCACAAATAACGGGGAGTCCCATCGAGCCATACCGTTCGGCTCTTCGAATCTGAAAGCGAGCGCCTCAAAGAGGTCTTTCGGCCACGGGTCTTCCGTTGCATTTTCATTGAACGTCTTCGCTTGATCAGCCGGCGTCCCTACGTAAAGAACGCACGATGTGACCTGGGCAGCCTTTGCTTCACAAAACAATTGATAACGAAACCCTTTGATATAGGTCATGCCATCGAGTATCACCAAATTTCTAGGACCCAGGAGTCTCTTTACCGCGCTGATTTGCTTTCCACGGGCTGCATTCTCACTTTGTCGCTCATAGTAGGCCGACTTTGACACACCGAGAGATTTGTCGTCTATCAAATGTATTGTGTCGAAAGGACTATCTGTGTGTTTCTGGAAGCTCTCTGCGAGCTGTTGAGCCCGTTTTGTTTTGCCAGAAGCGGGAAGGCCGCACACAACCACAAGCGCCATGGAGAGCTTTTCGAAAATGTTAGCAGTATGTTGTTAGCACAAACGCAGCTAATTAAAACGAGTTAACAGTTCGTAGTCAGTCATATATATATTTGGAATTTTCTTAAGGCACCAATTTGTGTGCACTCGTCTTGGGACAATCTTCAGCGTTTGATGAGAGCTAGTTTCAGAGCATTAGCGAAGGACGCGAACTTCGTGCCTCGGCAATCCTTTCCAGCACATAATGTACCGTTGGCCAATTTCGTAGGACACCATCGGCGAGCACTGGCCGATCTCAAGGCAATGTCACGCGAGATTGACTACATTATAGAGCTGAGAGATGCGCGGGCACCGATATCTTCGATTAATCCACTCTTCGACCAGGTTTTGCCTGGCATTCCAAAGATGGTTTTATACACAAAAAGAGATGTCACACTACTCAAAACAAACCAACTGACAACAGTTCACCCAGATGGGAATTACCGGCTCATCAATACGACTGAACGGAAATATGCCAACCGAATAGTAGCCTTTCTAAAGGCACAAGCGGTAGCGCAGCACCCGCGACCGCCTCTTGGGTTTCGAGTTCTAATAACTGGGTTTCCAAATTCAGGTAAAAGCTCTCTGATTAACAAAATGCGGGAAGTGGTATTCGGAAAACAGCGCAAGAAGGTGGCAAGAACAGGTAACCAAGCAGGCGTCACCCGCAAGGTAAGTGAGAGTATTCTTATTAGCAATGAGCCAAAAGTATACCTTTACGACACACCTGGCGTTTCGGTTCCGCAAACGTACGATTGGGAACATGCTGTAAAACTCGCACTTATTGGCGCAATTCCACTTGGTAGGATCGACCCTATTCTTGTCGCCGATTACCTCCTCTATCAGATGAATCTGTTCTATCCATCTGGAGGCCGATATCCCGGGCCAATGTCAAACGACATACACAGTGTTTTATGGAATCTTGCAAACACCAATGGCAAAAGTCCAAAGCGTGAAACGTGGGACGAAAAGTCGACCGCGGCTTGGTGGATCAGTCGATTCGCAATGGGGGGCATCGGCAAAGTACAATTAGATGACTTGTCAACGCTTGGATTGCAGGAGACCCTTCCAAGAATTATGGAACAAAAAGCCGATCTCAGTGAGCTCCCTACGGCTCGATATGCGGTTAGCCGTCATATGTCTTAGGGATCCCTAGCTTCTTGGTAAGAACAATCCCGGTATAATAATACTCCACATGCAGATTAGCATCACGTGCATCACGACATGCTGGATGAACTAACGTCGAATGAATCTAACTCGTATGTATAGCCTGTGGCTGCGTTTTCAGCCAAAGCATGGATTATGATGATAATGATTTTGACTATGAGGAAGACTTTGATTACGACGTAGGCTCTGGAAGCGATGAAAATGATGAGAACATCAGACAAGAGATTGAGCTCGACGATATCATAACCAGACTACAACACAATCCTACAAAGGCTCGCAGTCAATTGGAAGCGTTAGCATCTTCCTATAGCTCATCAGTATGCGTTGACGCGGCGCTACAGCTGTTCAAGCTTAACGTTTCGCAAGATACTTTTTTGGCGTTAGCGCAAACTATTGCTAACGCGCCTGATTCTGTGGATGATTACGCTCGTTGTTCGGCATTTGAAGATGCCGGTAGACTTTTGGAAATGGAATCTGGTGTCACAAGGGAAAGCACGGTCAAGGCGCATGCCTCGGCAACTTCGACTTTGGGTAAGCTCAAGCATAGCCGTGTGTATGTTCGGGCTGTCTTGAGACTTGCTGATTTGTATTTATCGGTTGGAAGCACGGACGAAGCGTGGTCTGTTCTGAATAATGAGTTGGATCTAGCTCTCTCTTCAATGAGCAATTTATCTGCTCCTCAATTGACCTTTGAGTCTCTGATTCTCAAAATACGGCTGTGTCTCGCAGCAATGCCGGTACAGCGCTCCGATTTGCGTCGTTTCGTGGACTGGGCTTTTCGAATACATCGCGGCTCCCGTTCTGCTGAGGGCATGATTATCTTACAACTAGCTCAGGGGCTTTTGAAAATAGAAGACGGCCAGCTCGATGATGCTAAAATATTTCTCACTAACAGCTTCAAGAGCCAATGTGAGACTGACGTCAATGAAAAGTACCGACCAGAAAGCAGCACTGCATCTTTCATGCTCGTTCTCGTCTCTACTGCTCTTGGTGCTGGCCATTTTGATCCTTCGCTTGAAATTCCCTTGTTAGCGGGATTTACAGCAGACGACCGGACTTTGAAGCTGCCCTTTGAAATTGCTGCCTCATTCCGGCATCGCAACTCAGAAGCATTTGTCAATCTTTTAGAGCAACTTTATGAGGTATTTCGTCAAGCTCAATGGAGATTGGCACAACACGACATCATGAAAGCGTTGAAGGTTAGCTTTGTGGACATGCAGTTTAAGCATACTCTGCACACGTACTCGCGCATACGTTGGTGTTCGCTCATAAGTAGTATTGGCTCACGATTGAACATCAGCTATAGCAACTTTAACTGTCTCGCTCTTGACAACGAGTTACCTGGCTTGTTCAAGCGAAATGATTTAGAAGATACCGTTGACAGGTTCCCGATAAACACACCTGACTGGAGATCAGTACATGCGGCAGCTCCACAAACGATGTCTTTTCCTGAACGATACGTGGAGCATGCGAATAAAGACGCGCAAAAGGCACGAGAAGACAGAATTATGCTCAAGTGGAATCGGGATGTTCCACTCCTACGATCTACTGTTGAAACAAGCTCGGATGGTGCAAGGGACGGATCTAGTGATACCGTTCATTCGTTGCTTCTTAAAGCCATGAAATCTCACTTGGAAACTATTTCCCAATGATTTAGATGCAAATTTGTTTTCAATAAATAAAAAATGGAGTTTTAAATAATTAGGACTTTACTTTTACTACTCTTCTTTGGAAGAGCCGGGTGTCACACCGTCAGGTGAGCCTCGATCCGGAGACAACGCCCTGTCAGGACTCCTAGGTGATGGGGAGGCAAGCTTCGACCTTGCCGGTTCTGCGGGAGTTTCTAACTCTTGCGCGTCAAGAGCAGCCGAAGGTGGACTCCAGCTGTAGAAGTCACGGCGGATTTCGACATAGTCATACGCAAACTCGCCGATCTGATCTTCGTCCACGCCGTTTTTCTCACCCTGTTCATCGACCCTCCAGTGGCAACCAGGGATAAACCCAATCGCAAAGCCGATAATCAAGGTCAACACGGCAGTATATCCAACACATGCAGCAAGGTATGCAATTTGCTTGTAGATCTGTTTCCAGTTGTGAGTGACCCAACCTCCATCATGCTCGGTCACGCCATCGAGACCAATCACCCAATCTGCGCCGAACAAGGCATTAAATATAAGGCCGATGATCCCGGCCATACCATGCTCGGCAAACATATCGAGTGAATCGTCAATGTTCAACAAAAACTTGATCTGTGTGGACAGGTTACATACCACACCGGACACGACTCCAAGAATGACAGATGCCCAAAATGGAATTACACCAGAGCAAGGAGTGGCCGCAACAAGACCTGACACGATTCCGGAGCATACAGCTACCATAGACCACTTCTTCTCTAGTCTCCAATCAACAAGACTCCAAGAAATTGCTCCAAAAACAGCCGTCAAGTTCGAGTTCCAGACAGAGTATACTGCACGCAGATTTGCGCCCGCGGCGGAGCCCCCGTTGAACCCAAGCCATCCAAACCATAGAAGCACAGTGCCTAGTGTGACCATAGACACGTTGTGAGGTCGAAAGTTGATCAAAAGCTTTTCTCTCCGTCTGCCGACAACTAATGCGAGAGCCATTCCTCCAACACCACTTCCAATCTCGACCGGTCCACCACCTGCATAGTCCAAGACACCCCAGCGAGATCCTGCCCAGCCATCAGGGCCCCAAGCCCAATATGCAAGCGGGCAGTAAACGATTGTAGACCAAACGAAAGTGAATATCATAGCGGGGAACAAGCGACCACGCTCAGCTAGGCCGCCCATCAGAATAGCACACGTCACTGAGCAAAACATGCCCTGGAACCCAGCATAAATCAGCTCGGGATACTTTGCATCCAATGGATCGTCGAGAGTGTTGCGCAGCGCAAAATTGTGCAAGTTGCCGATATAACCATTGTCTGCAGTTTTTGAGAACGCCAGAGAATATCCCCAGAACCACCATTGGAACATGGCCAAGCTTCCTGACATCACACAGAGCCAGATCATCGATAAAGCCGATTTTCGACGAGCTAGGCCACTATAGAGGAACCCGAGGCCAGGCACCATTATAAAAACACAAAGGGTGCTCACGACAAGATACGATACATCACCCGTATCATATTTGTTCTCGTGCAGCTTCACCATCAGAGTTCTGGTGAAATTGCTGTCTATCCCGACAACAAGATTAGATACACTCGATTATGTGCAAGCCTCGATCCCGGCGGCGGCGACCCAGTGTCATGTGCCTACTTTTTTCCGACCTAACCCACAAATTTCAGGGCAAATACGACTTCTGAGACGTGCTGGCCGTGGCCGATCTAGGCTGATGACTCTACTTTTGCAGAACCCCAGCCCATATCTAAGAGTCCATTCCGAGGCCAAGACGGCAATGGCAAATCAGCTAATCGGCTATCCGATCCAGATCTGGAATGAAATTTGCCTATATTCAACTTAAAACTCTCATAAAGTAAAAAAAAGCTTAGAATATATCACCCTTGTCAGCGAGCTGATGTTCAGCACGCTGTTGCCAGTAATTGTTGATAGGTTTGTAGTACTTATCGCCTGTGACTGGATGCTGAGCAGCCTCAAACCACTGAGGCTTGTATTCTTTGCCACTCATTTCACGTTCACGACGAACTTGACGCTGCTTGTCTTCCACTCGGCTCTTTTCAACGCTGGCATCGTCGTAACGGCCTTCCTCCATAGCGCGCTGGTCAGGGCGTAGCCTTGTGTCCGTAGGGGCCAGCCAAGGCTTCAAACGATCGGGAAGCGCATTCAGAGTGATCGCGAAGTCGGTTAAGTTGAAAGGCGTGCGGTGCCGAGGGTGAACCTCCCAAAGCAAAGTCTTCTCGTCGCCGTCACTCTTCTTCGCCCACATCTTGTCGTTCCACTGACCCGCAATCGTCCACAATTCCTTGCCTTCTTTGTCAGTCACCTTTCCGTGCAGCTTGTATGCCGATGATCCACGCCATCCACGGGGCTTGTAAGATACGACAGCTTTGACACCAAGAGTGTGGTTCGTGATTACCATGTCGCCATAGTTGTCAACCACAGGGCTACCCATCATTATACCGACAACCGAAGACGTCAACTTCCTAAATGAGTACAGCTCAGTCTCTGTTTCCGCACCCTTGTTAGGCCGCAAGTTCAAGTACCAAATGCCAAGAGGGTTGATGTCAAATGAACGTCCATAGAACTTCGATTCCACATTGCTCTCGCCATAAAAGTCCCAATTGTGAGATTCTGCCATAAGAGCTCCAATGGGAGGATGGTGTGAAACCTGCTCGGCAAACAAGCGATAACCGTGGTCGGGACGCGCATACTCGTACGTCTCTCCCAGCAAGGGATTGAACGGTTTGGCCACACGATCAATAGTCGAAGAGTATGAGGAGCCCGCAAATGCAGCGACGTACGCCATTCGCAAACCGGCATCATGAACAGCACCAGCAGCCTTATCAAGCAGTTCAACATACTCCATATCTTCGGCCGAGCGCTGAAGCAGGGACGTACATTCGTTAAATGTGACCGGCAACGTCATCTTGGTCATGTCTTTACCAATCAAGTTTTTCAAGATACCCCACAGGGAAAGCTTGGGCCGGTTATCTGCGTCAATCTTAAGCCTCTGGCGGGGTGGGTCCTCATAACCAGCGAAAGATTTTTGGCTGCGGATCCTTTCGTACACCTCGCGCTGCTCAGATGTCATATTATCGGCTCCAGCTCCTTCACCCTCCTTTTCGGACGAAGGATCCTGTGAAGGCTCCTGTGAAGGCTCCTGGGTATCCGTCGTGGTTTTCTGCGCATGGCCATGGGAATCGCTTTGTGATTCAGCACCGGCTGCACCAGCAGCTCCTGCTACACCTGCCGCACCTGCCGCACCGGCTGCACCGGCTGCGCCAACAGGGCCTCCCTCAGACTGCCCGTCACGAGTCTGTGCTTGAGCGTCACCGTTGAACCCATGCAAATCACCAGATTCTGCGGCCTCCGGAACCTCTTGTACTGTTTCGGGCACGCCGCGAGGTGGCGCAGCTGGCTCAGGCTTAGCACGTTCAGCCATATCAACCGTGTCGAAGAACTCATCGTCACTATCGTCATCGGGCTTACCAAGCTGTTTCTTCAAAGATATAACCTGGCCTTCGAGCTTTTCACACTGAAGCTCTAGGTCTCGGTAATTTTCGGCCCACATACGCTGGCCCTTATCGCTATGGTCTAGCTTTGCCTTCGCCTGGCGCATTTCAGCCCGGAATTGTTTCTGGATCATAACGATGTCCGATGAAACGACATCAATTGAGCCTTGGGCAGTCGTTATGGCGTCACGCATAGTCTCGTCATTGACCTGGAAAGTAAGGATGGTGAGAAGATCCTTGATAGCTGAAAGCCTTGCGATGAGTGAGTCACCTGTGATATGCGGACCCCTGAGGACAAGTTCATCAGTTAGTTCGTCATCTTCATTGTCACTCTCATCATCATCATCTTTCTGGCCCAAATCATTGACAAACATGCTATCGTCGTGATCATCAAGCGACCCTGCCGTCGACGCGGCAATAGAACCAGCCACGCTGGCTTTACGTGCATGGCGACCCGACATACTGTTGTTACTAGCTGTTCGCGACAGCGAAGTGTTAGACACCGAGCGGGGCTTAGCACCAGTGGGTGCGCTGGGAGACGCAGGAGCAGAAGGATTCGAGCTCAAGTTGTTACTGGGGGCCCTGGCACCAGAAACAGCCCCCGAAGCACCGGCAGCTGCGCCGGCAGCTGCGCCGGCACCAGCCGTGGCGCCAGCCACAGCACCTGTATCTGTTTCAGGGGAGTTAGATGCACGTGCAGAATGACTTTTAGAAGCCCGCTTCTCCTCGTCGCGGACATAAGTGATAGCACTCTGCAGCGCCCAAACCCACTTATTTGCTTCTGCCGGATGCGTGGCCTTCAGATGAAACTTGGTGCTTGGCGAGCGCACCTCAAAAGTATTCTTCTCACCGCTGTATAGCCGCACTTTAGCATAGCGCAGGCCCATAGAGCCCTTGATCATTTTGTCCCCGCCTTTCGCCTCTTCAGATTTCTTGAAGTAACTGAGAGTGCCATTCTGCAAAACAAACCAGCGCAACTTGTAGCCGCTAGTTATGTTCGTGTATTTCTTCAGGTATCCTGACATTGACGGTGCAGACGCTTGACCAGTTGGCCCACCTTTGGAACCTGCAGCTGCACCAGTATTGCCGCCAGCGGTACTAGTTTGGTCAAGAATGGCTTTTGACTTGGCAGAATTGTTCAGCACACGCTTGATATCCTCGTTGTTGGTATAATCTTGTGGGAGCTTGTTGAATTTTCGATCGCGAACCATTGGATCACCGCCATGAGCGAGAATGAACTGCACAATCTTGACATCCCCTGCCTGTGCCATATCATGAAGCGTGGTACGTCCAGTGTCAGGGTCAACGCCATTAATATCGAGCAGAACCGAGACCCTCGGGTTTGAATATATCTTGACAAGCTCGTTAAGGTCATGGTTCTTGAACGCAACCTTAAGACGCATAGCAGTCGCCTGAGCAAACTTGTTCTCGGCAGACGCCAGCGCTTGTTCCATTTCGGGCGTGGACGCTAACTCGACGGCTGTGACTCCATTATCGTTCTGTATAGTGTTGTCCAGCGTGGGAATGCTCATCAGCAGCATGGCTGGCCGCGTTCGTCCCGCGATAACAGCTTCATGAAGCGCTGTGTTGCCCGTCTTTGGATCGGTCTCGTTCACGTCACGTCCCTTCGACTGATACAGGTCTGCCACCCATTGAATTGTCTCAAAAGGGCTGAGTTCAACGGATTGCAAAAGCAAGTTTGGAAAGTCGGCAATATTGTACGTCTTCGCCAGTTCAGCAAGACGATCTGGTCCCGGCGCCCGAAGCGCATCGGTGACCTTCATATAGATCACGGAATTCTCCACGCTGTTGGACATGCTACCGTGTCAACCTGGAGTTCCTTCTTGGTTTAGTACTGCGTATGAGAGATAGGAACAACGCTGCTACTCGGCAAGGTATGTGGAGAAGTGAGCCCACTAGTGTTGTGGAATCACGCGCGGCATGTAGTTGCTGTCGGCGGTATGTCAGCTGGGCTAAGAATGATGATGTCATATCTCATGCGGAGCCAATAGGCACTTGATGCGATGGAGGCTTGGTCTAATGTAAAGAGCCGATAAGTCGAACAATGAGTAGAGCAGTAAAACTCCCCGACCAATTGCTAATCGATATTGATAGATGCTTGAAAATTTAGTGCGCGCAGCGTAGCAAAGCCGTAGCACACCTCGCGGGAGTATGTGTGGTTAGGGTGTATGCAAAACAGTCCAATCTGAAACGCCACATATACATGCAAGAGTGACGATCACGTATCGCCAATACGGCTGCTAGCCCCGGGTTACATAGAGATGCACATATATGGTACACAAGCCCGCTAGTGCTAAGGGCAATATCTCATGATACGCACGTTCTATATGCCGGCTTAATTATTGGCTTGGGCGGTGTGAAGCTGAGTGGAGGTCGGCGTGATTACTCATGTGGGTCAACTCCAACGCGTTGAGTGAAAAATCACCACCACGCAACTACAGCGGGCCTCTAACATATGCTTCGTATCACCGCAGGTATACGAGCACCCTTGCGTGTTGCTCCGGTTAGGCACTACGCTCAAGGCGGCTTCGAAATCTCAGACTATCTTAGCCGTATTGAGGCTATCACAAAGAGTCGGAAACCACAACAAAACAAGGGAACTTCCGCTCAAAGTAGAAAGCCCAGCGGTCGTGTGCAGAGCCAGCACCAGCAACCGCGTGGCCAGCGAACCCCTCTCAAGAATAAGCAGGCTAACGACACGAAGCGCCCTGGTTCGACAGCGGGTCCCCGTACCGAGCGTAAACCTCATGTCCAATCTAGACGGAGACCTGGCACGCAAGCAACCCAGTCCACCACACCCAGGGAGTCTTCTCGACAAGAAAAGCCCGCGCATGCGGCTGTAGCGGAAACTGTAAGGACCTCTGCCAGCTCTGCCACAGAGGGATTCACTCCCTTGAGTTCTGTCTCGCTGGATCCGCTCCCCAAGGGTGGCCGCCGTGCACCTTCTCGTGCTCCTCGCACACGGTCAAAGGGCGGGAAAAAGCCACGAGTGGCACAGCGCCCCAACGATGCAGCACTCAAGGCCCGCAGATCGCTGCAGGTGACCGAGCAGGATACCACCTTTTTGCGGCCACAGCAGGGGCTTGACATTCTAATGCGCAACCAAGGCACCACAGCTAGCGGGTTCATCAATGTGGACGATGTTTCAATGCAATCACTTCAGACGAATATGGTTTCCTCTGCTGTCTCGTACAACGCCCGCGTGCGTTCGTTGCTGCGTGATTTGCCTGACGATGTTCTGGCCGACCGCCAGCGTCTCAATTCTCTTGTTAGAAAGTATGTTCAGGGCTCCTATGATGATGGCGTTGTGTTGGAAGCCACTGGTGGTAACGTGAGTACGGAGAGCCTCACCAAGGTGCTGAATGCTAATCCAACGTATACTGGCGAAAACAAACAATTTTTGGCTCAGATCGGAAGCGGAAAGGTGCCCATTAAGCAGATTGTGAGAAATGCATAAAAATGTTGTACATATCAAATAAGACAGTGACACTGTATATACGGCTAACTATCGTAATGTGTCCATTACTACCCATCTTAAGTTCAGGGACTGCTCTTCTCCAAAGCCCGGTACCGGGATGCATCCGCTTTTGCTAACGCGTGCACAATCCTCGCTTTTTGTTCAAGCGATTGCCATCGTTTCACATTATTGATCGCATATTCTGCAACAACATGAAAGGGCGTGTCGCTGCTAAGCTGAGCCAAAAAGGTATCGATATCGAGCCATTCTCCGCGCTCGGTGACAAAATCATGCAAAACCGCATTCTTCTCTTTGAACTGGCTACTAAGTAGCTGCTTCACAGCTAACGAGGCAATGTCCCTCCTTGTGTCGTTATCGTCGTTGGTAACAACGTCAACATCGTAACGTATGACTGCGCAATAGTCTGTTATCTCATTGCAAAAAAGCTCGAGTGCTTGGCCATGAAGTCCCAGATTCCGGAAAATAATAGCGCGCTCAACGTGTAGAAAAGGCAATCTTGACTGAAACGTGGACATTATGGACGGTAGCTCCAATTGACCCGAGTGGCTCTCTGTTTGCTGATCTAGAAGGTGCCAAAGCTCCTCTTGTAAGGTCAGTAGCTCTCCTGGATATTGATTTGTATCGTTAGCGGCCCAACGTCTCAAAAACATTCGATAAGGAGGTTTGGGCCACTTCATTTCGCGGAATTGATCGTACGACGTCTTGATCACATCTAATGATTTTGAGTTTGCATTAACGAACCCGATTATGTCCGCAATAAGAATGGTAGCAAGATCATCAGTGTACAACCCTCGCGAATAGACAAGATGCTTCAAATAAATTCGCCAGGTTTCTCCTGAGTCAGTGCGTTCTTTCAGTGCTTGAAGAACTTCTTTAGGATCGAAAGAAGATTCAAAATCTGGGTGAGTTAACAAGTCCAGGCTAAGTTTTGAGTCAATACGCGGGTTCGCGACGAATTCCATAGTCAAGTCCCACATATTCAATCCATCTGAAGCATTTTCTGGCCGTTTTTTAGCATAATCAAGAAGGCCCAGTGCAGCCTGCTGCACATCGGAAGCCCCTGAGTTTGGGTCACGCGCAATGCGGAGACGGAGCTTCGCTAATGCGCCTTGACGGTCACTGAAACTGTAATACCGTTCCAAGGCGCCGTATGACTGAGTTTCTTCAAGCCAGTCGATAATTTCTCTACGCGCCTTAAGGTCACGCTCTAGAAGAAATCTAGTGAGCTCGACATCATCCAGCAGCTTTGCATACCTCATCTCTAGCACTTTAGCACTAGTATACGCCGTTGAGGGATTTCGTCGGTGGCGCTTGATTTCCGTTCTGAGAAAGCTTCTGAGAAAGCTGTTACTGAGCCTGCCCTCTTGGCCTTTTCGACGCAGTGACAGCAAGAGCGGACGAAGGCCGGGGTATGTTTCTGGCTCGGCTATACCATTATCGCCATATATGAACAGCACGGTCTCAAAAGGAATTTGAGTACCTTCTAGCCAGGCTTTTGTAGCTCGATCGTATTTTCCCTCGTCAAGGCTGTGCAGCACAAGTAAAAGACTTAAATACTCGAGCTCAGCAAATCCTTGTTCGGAGCCTGCGGTATTCGGGTCAGGCACGATCTCAGTCAAAGTTCCATCCAACACCTTCGCAGAAATGTCAAGAAGTCGTGATGGCGCTCCCCAAAGCTCAATCGACCCATCTTCACCAACAATAGCTATCTCAGCCTTCTGACATGAGATAGACTCTTTCCCCAACTTTTCCAGCAATGCCTGATCTAGAAACTGATAGGGAAATGACAAGCGAAACACCTTAGAAGCCTGCTGAACGTTTGTATTAACTTCACGGACCGCATTGCTGACCGGATGCACATGGTGCACTACCAGAGTATTAGCCTCACCGACCACTGCTAGTACATAGTCTTGTGTAGTGGCAATGCTCGTGGGGTATGAATCCCATTGAATGACAACGCCGCTACGAGCCACCTCACCTTGCGAATCTACGACCAAGCCCATGGCCGGCTCGGCTTTTCCGGTGCCTTGAACAACTAGGAAATCGCTGCCAAACCCGGCCATTAATGGCTCTAGATTCGAATGGATCGGAAAAAGAGGGATCTTGGCGGACGTCGAAATGTCAATAAGCTGGTATTCGGTCGATGTTGCCACAAGTATGATGGACGCGTCTGTCTCACTTCGGCACCCTCTTAAAACACCTTTGAGCTCGATACTACGCTCAAGCGACACCTTGTGAGAGGTTTCCGACGTAAAACGAAGTATCCTAATCGCGCCAGACGAGAATACGGCAACACGCTTTCCCAGTAATACGCCTCCGCAAACATCGTGAAGCGTCAAGCCAGTCACCGGTTCAAGCTCAGGTACACTGTATGCCGTAGCGCTACCAATGCTACCATTTGTGCGTTCCGAAAACACCAACGCTGAGTGGGTACTAATTGATAGTATCGATAATACCTTGGCGCTGTTTTTTGTATGAGCAAGCGATTCGCGGGCTCCTGCAATGGAAATTTCACCGTGGTCACTACCGACAACTAAAGCATTATCGCCGCAACTATCTACGGCAACAATACGAGCATCTGCTTGTACGGACGACCGTTCCAAGCGCATGAACGCGGGGTCTGAGATCCGAGCTGTGAGCGTATCCTGTACATGCGTCCTGAATCCCCCCCTCCAAGGCTGGTCAATCCCGAACTGCGTGCCTTATACAGAGCAAAATAGAAGGCAATGAGGGGCCAGTTCTATTCTCAATGTAGCAGATTGATTCTTGGCGTGGTTTGATGCCTAGAAATCCTCTGAACGACGCGGTTCTCTTGGTCGTCGTTAAATACTATACAATCAATTGGGCTTAGGAAGTTACAATAAATAAAACCGCTTCGCGTTATGGAATTGGTAGCACCAGGCTTTCATCTTGTTCCTGAGAGCCTTCGTCTTCTACATAGCCCAAAGAGCTGCCCATAGTAGGCGGTATCTGAACAGGAAGCTCCGGGCAGGTGAACGGCTGGCGGCACATAGGGCAACGGCCTTCTGAAGACTCTAATTTTAGCCACTTTTCAACGCAATGTTTATGAAAGGCATGTGTACAATCGCCACTTACCGGTGGACACCGAATACCCGGCTTAATGCAAGATGGACAAGTACCTTCAAACTGTACGCGACAGATGCCACATACATCGTCGGTCTCACTTATGTGCCGCCACTTCCATACGCTAACTGGCACCCATTGTTTGATAACTACCTTCATGCTCGAAGGTGTTTATCCATATGCGTTGTTTTTGGTAGCTATTGATGATATAACCCTTGGCCCTGATGGAGAGCGGTCTTGACCTCATTGTGATGATGTAATCGCATCATGAGGACGGTCGTTGGGTAAGGTGAACGAAGGAACCACTATAAGCGCGCCGCTTCATATACAGGTAGAGTTGGGTCGCAGTAGTTACCACAGGATGACCGAGGACGTGGAGCTACGAGAGCAAGACAAGTGGCTGCCCATTGCGAATGTGTACCGCATTATGAAGAATGCGCTGCCGAGGAACGCAAAGGTCTCTAAGGAAGCGAAGGAATGCGTTCAGGAATGTGTTTCTGAATTCGTGAGTTTCATCACTTCAGAGGCAAGTGAGAAGTGCAGTGCAGAAAAGAGAAAGACCGTGAACGGTGAAGATGTCCTTTTCGCCATGGCCTCACTAGGATTCGAAAATTACGCCGAGGTACTTAAAATTTACCTCACGAAGTATCGCGAGTACCAGAACTCGCGCGACCGGGCAAAGAGAGCCGCAGCAGGGTCTAACGGGGGGCTGTTGGACGATGACGACGTAAAAGACGAGAGCAATGCTGCGAATATCAGCAATTTAAGTGATATGAGTACACTGAGCAGCCTAACTGGGCCGCCCCCCAATGCCTCACATATAAACTCTTGCGACATGGAATTGTTGCAGGCAGACCCGGCAAGTTTGGCAAAGACCCGAGATGGCTCTGGTTCCCGCATTAACGTGTCACGGCAAGAATCACGAGAGGAGGTTGAACCAGATGCAGGCAATTCTGACGATGATGATGCACCCGGTAACATCGTGGATTATGCAGAGGAGCCGATTTACGAGGATTTCCAGATCGATTAGCGGAAACACTTGGTCTATCTTTGTTGCTGAAGAGTAACTCTGTTCCATTCGACAGATAGATGACGATGTATATGATTATTTTTAACGTCCCCTTAAACTTCCATTTGCACGAGAAAATCACTCGGGCAGGTTAGTGCGCTTTACGCACTGTCAATAAGTCCTAACAAAAGCTGAATACCCTTAGCCTCGCTTTTCCGGATGTCAACAAGATTCTTCTTCAGAGTTTTCTTTAACTGATACAGGGAATCACCCTTGAGAGTCTCAAGTAATGCTACCACAGTAAAGCAGCCCTCACCTTCTGTCCAGGACACAGGGTACTTCATGACAATCTCCTTGAGCTGTTCAGCAAAATCCGCGTTTTTACGCACAAGTAGCTTTGCGACACGACCGCTCATGGGGTTTACATTCAGGGCATGGCTCTTGTTCAGCTTTGGGTCCGAGTCATATGCAGAAAGCACAGCAGCAAGCGCATCACTATCGACTTCGGGTGCATTAAGAAACAGTTCGCTCACGAACTGCATCCCCAGGTTTTCTTTGACAATTTCGGCCGTGTGCTCTTTCACAGTTGCGTACATTGCTGGTAAGAAGGCGCGCAAAAGTTCCGAGCGACGGGAATCATCGTCTTTCTTTGAGAAATCCTTTTTGTATTCGTTTATTTCCTTGAACCGCTGCTGCAACACACCAAAATACTTCGTGTTCTCGCTCCCAAGAAGAAGCATCAGGAAAGGTCGTCGAGCGTAGCGATGGCACATAAGCTCGCTCATCTCAGACTCAAGGTCAATGAATGCTTTGTGTGTCAACTTAGTGTCGTCAACAGTCATGAATGAGGCCATCATGACAATGGTGCCGTAATTGTCTGCGGCAAGCTTCGCGGGGAATTGCCTCAGGCTCTTCAGCAAGCGTTTGCGTTCCTTTGCCGTGGAAATAGCTAGTGCGATGCTCGCTACTTGAGATCCAGCATTCGTATGAACCATTTCAACGAAGTCATCAGCGATCAAATCGATAAATGTTTCGCGAACCAAACTCTTAGGGTCATGGTCGATATTCCGAATGTACTCCAGCATCATAGCATGCACAATCTCGAACCCAATTGATCCCTTGTTGATCGCCTGAGTGATAACCTTGTTGAGGTTATCAAGGAGGTACTTTTTCTTCTCCGGGTTTTCCGCGATGATCTCGGAAAGATTTGCCTTAGACTCGCCAGCGTTCTTGAACAATGCAAACTCACTACCGTAGAACTCGCGCATGATCTGTCTTTTCTGCTTCGCTGTAGCGAAGTCACGGAACGTGTCCTCAATCACATAGGCACCCTCTTTGTGGCCCATCAATTTACGGAAAGAACCATGCATCTCATTTATGATCTCCTCACGAACTTTCGGAGAACCATAGTGCAGCATTTTCACCAGTAGGTATTTTCCGTAGGCACTTTTAGCCAAGTCAACGTAGCGTCCCTTAAGTGCAGCGGTAATTTCAATGCGAAGCGCCTTGTCAGCGTACTTGAAAACTGTTTGTACAACCCGCGATGCGTCATGTCTGAAAACCATGTCTTTCCAGTTACCATCGACAAGCTCAGTGATCTCCTTAAGCAATCGCGTGCGCTCCTGTTTCGGAACTCCTTGCTTAGCGCGCAGGCCCTCCCAGAGCTTTTTCGTTTCTTCGATCTCTGCACCATGAGCCTTCTGCAACTTACGCTCCCTTTGGAGCTCCTTCTGTTCCTTTCGCTTCAGCTTGGCATCACCGATCTCTTTCTCGGACTTCGTCTTCTCCGGAACGGGTGAAGAATCTCCGTCATTGGACATGGAGTCGTCGAGCTCGTCTTCCTCAGACTCACTCTTATCATCACCCGCTGCCTTGGTCTCGTCAGACTGATCGAGCTCATCCTCCTCGTCATCACTGTTGAATGCGAAGCTGTCATTGGACTCATCGTGAGCGCTGCTCTCCGAGATGTCTAGGTCGTCGTCAGACAGTTCAGAGTCCGATGTAGATGCCAATTCCGGGATATTTTTGGCAACGGATTTCGGCTTGGTGTCTTGCACCACCTTAGCAGTCCGCGCCTTCTTGTTTGGCGCGAATTCCTTGCTATTCTTTCTTTTCGAACTCACAGCCGCCATATAAACAAACGGTTGGAAGATTTCGCACTGAAAAAAATTATGTAACTGTACGTGAAGTCTGCATGTGTGGTGTATGAAGGGCAAGGGGACGTGCATCTTTGAGCTACGTACCGCATAAAGTGTCGGCTACTGTCGGCCAAACTTGTTCAATATGTACCTAATATTCTACAATTCCGAGTGATTCTGCCCTACGACAGCCTCGTTCGATGTGCCAACTACCTTATAGTGAATGTACAAGTCACCATGCAGAGTGCTATCCTCGTGGTCATGGATGGGCATTCCCTCGCCTTTGATAACCTCAACAGCATCATGATTTACCTTCTCACCCCATTCACGTCCAATTGATAACACTGTTTTGTTGTCGAGTCGCCTAAGTTCTCGGGTCCACCCACCGCTTGCCGCTTGTTTGGCGCTCAGTACCTCTTCTCTGAACAAATTGTGGCCTCGTCTTCTATACCCCATGTTTCCAGAGTTCGATTGTACAATGTGAACAATTAGGTTGCCAGGCACCCAGTCCGGGCTCTGGTCACCTTCTCCATCAAGGACATAATCCCATTCACGAGGAGAGCCAGGGTCCAAGAACACATTATACTTACGGTCTTCCTTGACAACTCGGTTCCCATGACAAACAGGGCAGGGCTTTGCAATGGTAGAGCCCTGCCCTCCACAGTTATCACAGGTCTTTTGAATTTGCTGGATCATCCCTGGCGCCAGTTGATGCCGGATTATCGTTTGACCAGTGCCCTGGCAGTGTGTGCAGGTTACGCGTTTTCCATCTGCACTGCCCGACCCATCACATTCGTCACACAACGTGTCCATGGGGATTGAGAACTCCATGGTCTCGCCCTGGTATGCATTTTGGAGAGTGACAGCTAGCGTGGTCACAGAATCCGGGCCCCTTCTTTGAGCCATGCCTTGATTTTGAAACATTGAGCCTCCAAAGAATTGCTGGAAAAGATCCATCGGGTCCTGATGCATTCCGAATCCACTTGATCCACCACCTTTAAGTCCCTCTTCGCCATAACGGTCGTATACTTGCCGCTGCTGGGCATCTGAGAGGACTTCATAGGCCTCAGAAACTTCTATAAACTTGTGCTTCGCATTTTCGTCTCCACGGTTTTTATCAGGATGGTATTGACGGCTCAACGAGCGATAAGCCTTTTTCAACTCACGATCCGATGCATCGCGGTCAACTCCCAGAACCTGATAATAATCAGCAGCTAATACCAGAAAAAGGGAGGAAAGTATAATTGGTAGCCACATAGCCCAAGGTTTTTTTTACCCTGCACTATTTACGTCTGCGATGACGAGTGCGTCGGTTACGTGTGAGAATGTCAGAGCTACTACGTGTTCGTGATGGCCAACCCATTTCCGGCTTGCATCTAATTTGCATCACGTGCAATAGGTGGTCTTCTGCATGAGTTCCTTTTGGAAAACGGTGCGCGTGCGGACGAAGTAGACTGCGGGTTACAGCTGTGCGCTTCTATTGTATTGGCCAGGTCAACATCAGGGAATGGGAGAAGTTGTTCACCTGTCTTTCGGCCCGCAAGCAAATAACCTAAACGCGAGCTTCTATAACCAGCAGGAGTCTTACTTCGTCTATACTGCGGATGACGCTGCGCAGTCTCAAGTGAATCCAAGAGTGCGGTTCATTTACGGCAAGGAATTCACGCCGCGGGCTGTTTTTTGGGACTTCCGGAATGGTTTAGGCAATTGGCATCGATTTCTCGAGAAATATGAGGAGCCGCAGAGTCACGACACTCTTGTTTTGGGCCAAGATCGTCCAGTGAGCGCACTTAATGTGAAAAACGCGAATGCACCTGAGTCTTGGACAGACCGTCTGCGAGTTCAATTACATCCATCGTCCTTACACGAGATTCCTGGCTGGGAAGTGGATCCACGTAGATTCCCCTTTGGAAGACAGCGTGGTGCTCCAGAAGGTCAGGACAATGAATTCTCACTCGTAGCAGAGGGTTTAGAGCAGTTTGGCGAAGCGAGCAAAAAGGACGGACTATCTGCTGAGGATTATCTCGATTCTACGTTCAGACCTACTCTAGAGAAATGTGATTTGCTTGGTGGTGTCAACGTAGTCTCTGATCTCGGTGGTTGGGCCGGTTTTGCTGGGGAATACCTTGAATTGCTTCGCGATGAGTTCATCCCGAAAAATCCGATTTTTACATGGGCTATTTCTCGTCATGTAGAAGCCCCACGTCTATCCTTGACTGTGCGGCAGTCACGCCTTCAAGCACTCGCAACATTCTCTGAGCTTTCTTCACTCGTCATTCCTCTACAAGATAATCACGCCGCGGACTTTGAGGCTAATGCTCTCGAACACATGAAGAACTTTGAAACAATGTGCTTGATGAGCAGTTTGCGAAAGAGTCCGGTATCAATGTATCAGTTGAGTGAGGAACTTACACTTGGAGCACCGAGAGCTAATATTATTCAAGCTGGTCGTACGATTGAAGAGCTAGCTGGGAAAGCGAAGCAGACCCATAATCTTTTGACTTTGCAAAGAAGCGCACAGAAGCCCACGGATGAGGAACTCGCTGACGCCGATGAAGACGGTATATCCGTTAAGTGTGAGCATTGGTGTTCTCAACCATACGGCAATTGTCGCTATTTAGAGGCCAAATTTGAGCTCAACGATAATCCTCTCAAGCTTAGACAGCTTGTTCGATATGGAAATCATGAGTTGAAAGAGCAAATCTATGACCTTACGGACAACTACATTTGGCATTGGCAAGAAAATAGTGACGATGACGACTACTTCTAAAAAATAAGCCATAAAATACTAATCGTAATCCACAAGGCCGCCCTGTTTATTTGTTGCCGAGTCTAGAGCGTCACTACGCGTTGACTGCAAGGTTTCTACCGTTGATGATGGTTGCAGATCGCTTCTCGCCACTTGCGAAGATAAATTGGTGTTCTTCTTTTTTCTCTTTTTCAGCTCGGAAAGTTTCGCGGCTGCTTCAGCCGAAAGAAGGCCTGGTTCCCTCTCAGCAGGCCGTTTCAATGATTCACTTTTAGAATATATCTCTTGAGCGTCACGACGGTTTTGTATGACTTTCCTCACGATTTCACGTATTCGGTCTTCTTCAGTGTCCTTTTGTTGACTGTTGCGAGCCTTGTCGCGCGACCAGCGCACTATCAGTGTCTCGTTTCCCGTGATGGTTTGATTTGACATTGCCTCCTTAGCGAACTGTGCATTGAGCTCTAAACTGTATGTTATGAAGGCAATGCTGTTATTTTTTCCAAGTCTCACATGCTCCACGTTTCCCCATTCCGAGAAACTATCACGAATTTTTTCCACCAGGCTAGCACCCGATCCACTGTTTTTTGTAAAATGCCCCACGAATAAGGTCTTGTTTTCTTTAAGAAGAGATCCGACACCGGCCATGTCGTCGCGATAATCTGCATGTTTCACGCGTCCAAAGCAATCAGTAGTGCTGTTGATACTACGAGCATCTTCTTGATGTGGTATCCTGTGAAGCAATTCACATTCAGACCCTTTGTAGCAAGCGCCTCTGGCAAACCAAATACAAAAATAAGGCCCTCGTGATTTGGTACGACCCGTATCGAGCTTTATGTCACATTTGTAGGGACTCCGAAAGCTTTTGTTCTGTTTGTCTCCTCCGGCCCATTTTCCATACCAAGTGTTAAATACAGCTGAGGGTAGCTGTTGTTGCTGCTCATCCAATGCTGTTACGGAGTTCGTTGCTTCCAAGTGGCTTTTTTCAACCTGCACTCTTGCCAAGCGATCCATAGACAATCAGGTAGTTACGCAATGTGATTAAGTTGCACATGCGCGTCGACACCCTAAAAATGCTGAATCCATAACAAGGTCGGCTCGTAGACGGTTGACCCCGTGTTTTCTCACCTGAACATCATGCTTAATTAGGTATATCTAGGCTATGCAGTGGAACCAATTTATATGGATTTAAGATTGAAAGAATTGGCGACCAGTCGCCCCAGACATTGAATGCTTCTCTTGGTCTAGTTTCCGGAAGTACCAACCCTCCGAGATATCAGGCGAGTCATTGTATTCGCCAGAATTGTGATCGTACTCCAAAGGATCGCATTCTTCTCCAGAGCGGATCTGCCGAATTTTGTCTACGATCCACCCAGATGTAACAGGAAAGGTTTCATTGTCCCAATCCTTACTGCGATCGTTAAGAGCAGCGCCACGGGTAATGCTAAGGCCTTGCAACCTACAGCTACCATGCTGATAGCTCCACCCGAGACAGTGGCTAGTCTCCTCACATACCTTACGACAATGCTCCTTGCTTCTTCCTGGCCAGATGATCTCTTCAGTTTCTGGGATCTCAAATGAATTCTCAGGTCCAAACGGATCCGAGTCTGGATTAATGCTCCAGCCTTCACGCTCTTCTACCAAGTAGGGCAAAATGAAATCATGATATACATCACTGTACAAAACCCCACGCTGTAAGTTTGGCTTGCGTGAAAGTAAGGTGGTTTCCCAGTCGTAAAGACGGTTGATTTCCCAGGCTTTTAGGTGGTGCCATGATGCAATACGCTGACACCAGCCGCCCGATGGGGCAGCAATGCTGGTGTCGGCAAATGTGTTCCCTTGGAAGGGGTCATTCAATAAGTCGGTTTTATCCAAGCCCGCGTTGAGGAAGAGCTCCAGCTCTTCACGCAACACAAATCCTACCATAGCATCGCCGCAGCATTCATGGATTGCTTGCCGTGAGTACTTTGCGACCATATCCTCCTCTCGCTGCGGGTCCCAGAACAAGGCCTCAAGGGCTCCACGACTAAGAACGATACCGGACCCCCCATGAGCGAACCAAAGTTGGACATCCTCGTTCTCAGGTTTAGCAGCTTTCAGAGCCCCGCCGACTTTACCCACATTCGCCGAGTGTCCTTCGATGAGAGCAGGACTACCAATATAGTACGGTTTTCGCGGATCTAGATCACGAACAATCGAGGCCAAGCTATGTGACATGATGTACGTGTCGTCGTCCGCAAAGACAAACCAGTCGCAATGCTTTGGGGCATGCCGGAAAGCGTGCAAAAGCATAGGTATATTCTTGAACTTATCAGTCTCCCAGCCTTCATGGTCAGCATCAAGCCGGATCTTCTTACTGTCCCACCCCCAGTTTTGGTTTACATTGTCTTCTCGAACACGATAGCCAACAAGCTGGGGATCATCAAGTAATGCTTGTGGCAACGCTCCGAGAATGTCGATCACTGACTCTTTGCCAATTGTTGCAGCTTCATCTGAGTAAGTCTGGTGAAATGGAAATCGCTTAAATGTGGACACAAAATGGACAGGCAATCTCTCCCACATGACATTAGCTCCAGTCTTAAGCATATAAAACGTTCGCAGAGCTATTGGGTCAATAACGTCTTGATACTCGCCAATCAGTCCTGTTACAGCACTTGCGGAACTGTTACCATCAGGTTCACGCCATGTATCTGCGCTCCCAAACTTAAGACGATCGGATATAGAGGGGAACCAGTTACCCTCGACTGTTACATGCGTGAATGGGTCTGCTGTTCTGCCCTCAGGGAAGAAGAATGTAGGCTCCGAGAAACGCGAACTAGGGGCTATCTTCCAAAAGAGTATAGTGAGAACGCACAAGAGTAACACGCAGGCAATATTTCTCACCCGCAGGATTCTCAAGCGCATAAGGACAGACAGTAGCCCCGGCTCAGAGTCGGAGATTCAGTTTCGGAGCACGAATACACCGACTATATGCAGGTGACAGCGGCGGAAATGTACGCGCCCCGAGATGTACGTACCCTGACCCTGATCATAATTAACCTGCTTAAATAGCTATGTGGCCTCCGAGTGATCCGGCGCAATACAGCGCTGCAATGGAAAGAGATTGTCATTATCGGGCCTGCTCTCAGCATAACGCTTGTGCACTGCAGTACTTGATCTAGGGTTGAGTCTCTTTAAGGGGCTTGGAATGTGACTTTTCTGGTTGCTGGAAATTCATTTAAGAATCCTTATAACGATGATATATTTGCATGGCAACACTTCATTTACTCTCTATGTATCCAAAGTATGGCAATACTCAAATTCATCAATACACCACGGGCCGCTTCGCAGTTTCAGTTAATCGTCTGATCCAGATTCTTCGGCATCGTGACCATTTGCCAGTTCAGCCTCCAGCTCATAGTCATTCATATCCTCCACATTCTCGGAATCAGGGTCACTATCACTGCGTTCCATATCACTAGCCCTTTCTTCTTCTTGCGTCCGCAGTTTTGCTCTCTCCGCACCGCGCTTGGAGCGAGACGTTTTCAACGCGGCAGCCTCGCGCTTCCGTTGCACATTGGCTTCCTGTTCCTTGCGACGTTGCGCCCGCTGAGCATCTCTCTGCTGGTGTTGCCTCTCCAGAGCCTGAGCCTCTTGAGTAGTTCTCTTCTCGATGCTATGATAAAGCGTTTTGCCGCTGCACAGGCCGTCTTCGATTTTGAGTAGAGTGAGATTCATTCTGGGTCCAACTTCAACAAGCTTCACGGCCTTTTTCACCTTCGCGGCAGCTGGGACAGATTGGGATGCACCGCCGGGGATTACCTCGTCCTCACCTTCTGAATCACTCAATGACGGGTCCACCATGTACTGTGCAACACTTTGCAAATGATGCAAGTCGGGGATCGCCTTTTGGCCGCGCGAGATAGCGTTGATCTTTTTGACAGCCTTGGAAGAGCCTACCACACGGGTCACCACTGCATAATGACGAAGCTCGATTTCGTCAGTGTCGGGGATACGATTCAATAGCAAAACACGTCTGACCCCACCAAGAGAAGTAGAAGCATCGACTTGGATTGTAGGTAGCATATTTTGGAACATAGAAGTGATCAATGCATCCATGTCGCTAGTCTTAGCGCTTGAAAAGTTGTTCATCACCAAAACTGGGGGGTTCCGTAACTCAGGGCTCTGCGGTGTGAGTGCATGTGGCCGAGATTGACTTCGATGAATATCACTACTCAGTGAGTATTGATTCACACGGAAATACAGAGTTGGTCCCCTTGGAGTGCGACCAATACGCAACGTGGTATTTCCAGAACTAGTTTGCGAAAAAATGAAGAAATGCGTGACGCCCAGAGGACCGGCCATAACCAAGTAGTCTTTCAACCTGTTTGACTTACGCTCCTTGAGTTTCGCTGCAGTGTTGGGCTGCATGACCTGGCGGAAGTCGCGCACAAGGGCTGCAAGAGTCCTGGTGGGCTTCCGTTTCGGATCTCCCATCTTGATGATCATTGACTTCGGTACGCCTTCCTGAGACTCTGCCGGTACAGCATTGTGAGTCCTAACTTTATGCCTTCGTGCCATTGTAAATTATGTCGGTCGATAAGCCTCGTAGCGTTCGAGTTTTGTCGGGAAATGCTTACCACCGACCTCAAGTAAAATTGGATTTATTTTTCATTATATAATTTTTTCGAGTTGGATTTGGGCCAGTGGCATAAATACTATCCACCAGGAAAAAAGTAATTCGTCGAAACAAAAATGTCCTCTTTCAAAGACTTAGGTCTCATTGATATTCTAGTAGAGTCTTGTGAGACTCTCAAGTTCAAGAAGCCTACGCCAATCCAGGAGCAGTCCATCCCGCCGGCTCTTGAAGGCCGCGATATCATGGGATATGCCGCTACTGGCAGCGGCAAAACAGCAGCCTTTGCTCTGCCTATTCTGCAAGCCCTGTACTCGAAGCCTTCGCCACTTTTTTGCTGTGTTTTATCCCCTACACGCGAGCTCGCGCACCAAACAGCGCAACAATTTCAAGCCCTAGGCGCATCCATGGGCGTTAAGACCGCTGTTATTATCGGCGGTGAGGATCATATGCAGCAAGCTGTGGCATTGAGTCGGAAGCCACACGTCGTTGTTGCTACCCCAGGCCGCCTGCTTGATCACCTTGAGAAGACGAAAGGATTCCATATGCGACATCTGCAATATCTCGTTCTTGACGAAGCCGATCGACTTCTGGATATGGATTTTAAAGAACCCATCACCAAGATCCTTGAAATTATACCACAGCAGCGGCATACTTATCTTTTCTCTGCCACACCGTCCAAGGATATCGAACAGTTGCAACGCGCAAGTTTGAAAAGCCCTGTGAGAATTTCGATCTCGAACCGAGTCACTACTGTCGATACTTTACAAGAGTACTATGTGTTCACGCCTCTGAAACACAAAGATGCGACTCTAGTGTACATATTGAACGAGTTGGCAGGTAAGTCTTTGATCATCTTTGTGAACACGAAAGATGAGGGTACACGAATCCCAATGATGCTGGAGACTCTGGGGTTCTCAACGGTGCCAATTAACGGCAACATGTCACAACAATCGCGCCTTAATGCATTGAATCGTTTCAGGGCGGGTGAAAAGAATATTCTTGTCGCCACGAACGTTGCTGCGCGTGGCCTTGATATCCCGCAGGTAGACGCTGTGATAAACTATCAAGTTCCTGACAACGCCGCGGAGTACGTTCATCGCGTGGGCCGTACTGCTCGAGCAGGCCGCAGTGGCAAGGCGATTACCATGTGTGCGCAGTACGATGTGATTCGTTACACGAACATTGAGAAAGAGGTCCACGGAGAGAAAAAGCTACCCGAGTTTCCTATAGAGAAAGAGGGCGTGATGCTTCTTTTGGGTAGTATTGATGAGGCTCAACGGCAGGCGAAGATCAACATGGCGCGAATTCACGAAAAAATGGGTAAACGGCCTACACGGGGCGGAAAGGGGTCAAAGCGGAAGCGTGGTGATGACGAGGATGATTGAGCTCTGAAAGTAAATTCTAGATAAAGTTACCGTTTTGTACATTAGAACTGGAAAAATTACAAAAAAACTTGTTATTCGTGTGTGCTCCGCGCCGTAGATTGTATTCGCGAACAGGTGTTCCTCTTAATAAACGCGTTCTACACCGCGCCTAACCCAGAACAATCACAATCAGTAATGGGAGATTTAAAGCGCAGTAGGGACTACTACGAAGCGGAGAGTTCGCCAGAAGCCGAGTCAACGGGTCTCAAAACCAGGTATTCAAAACGCTCTCGTGATGTTGCTCGATATGCGTTGCTAATACAGGGCACAGGCCGTCCTATAAGAAAGAAGGAGCTTTCCGACACACTGGGGGTTGATCCCAAGGACGTAATTCCCTACATTGATGAAGCTAGTCGGTTTCTCAGAGAGCAATTTTGCTTAGAGCTCTCTCCACTGAAGTCTGCTATCCCTTCTTCTAATAAAACGTCTCTTGCACGGGACGAATACGTTCTGGTGTCTATGGCACATAGAAACCGTACACTCTTGGCCCGCACATACCCTGATCATTTACGCAAAGACTATGGAATCATGCTGTTTGTGATTATCATGATCATACTCAAGGATGATTTAGTGGACTTCGATGAAATTTACGTTGGCTTCACGCGAAGCCACCTGCATGGCTCACAACAAAGCGCCGGCGAAGCTGAAATTGAGATTGACAGCGGCGAAGAGAGCGAAATCAAGGAGAAGCTGAGAAGCTCGCTGGCCCGTCTCGAGGCTATGCGTGCACTTAAAGTCGAGACTGTGAGCGATCCTGGCTCTCAAGAAAAGGTTAAAAAGTACCGCGTGGGGCCTTATGCGCACTCAATCCTGGACCAGAGGACACTTCTATTGCTCATAATGCGGCTACATTTCCCTCAAGATAAAAGCATTCTGCATACTCCCGAAGGGCAGGAAAAGTACAAGTCTGTGAGGGATCTCATAAACGAAAGAATCGCCAACGCAAACTTCAAACTGAGCTTGACTCAACCAAGCAGCGGACAGGCTACTTGATACACAATCACGTATTTTAATGTATCACATATATTCAAAATTTAGTCTGGAACTGCAGTTTGTAGATGGTAATACAGCTCAAACACACTGCAAGTGAGCAGACAGTGAAGGTAGTGGTATAGGCCGCGGAATTTTGCATATCTGTGGCAAACAGAACCCCAAAGATAAACGATCCGATAGCAGGGCCGAGAATGAACATTCCCCAATACGTGGCAAACACTTCGATGCCCCACACATGAGAAACGATGAGTGGGTACAAGGTAAATGACGATCCATATCCAGCACCGCTGACCATGCTGGTAACCCACATAGGTATTTCAGCCCCGGCAAATAGAGCATCCACTAATGCAAGTACGATGAGCACACACAGAAGCACAACAGGGGGTCGAAGTTTAAAAACATCAGTGCTAGCGCCGACGACAAGCCGTGACACTGTACTAAGCCCCGTAAACAAGCCAACTTGTAATGCAACACTGCTATCCGGATGACCAGCCTTCACCATGAGCCCGATGTTGTTTTGGTACATCTCCAAAGGACCGCTCACAAGAATAAACGAGATCAAGAACACTAAGGTCTTGTGGTCGCTGAAGAAACGGCGCAGATAGCTTTCAGATTCAAGCAAGTACGGCGCTTCTAATTCCTCGGGATTCTTTCCAGTGACAGTGTCGACATCTCCGAGTCTAGGAGCTTCGAATGAGAGGAGGCCGATGAAGCATAGCGCAATGCCGAAGCATATAAAAAGGCTTGCCATGTTTCCGCCGTGTTGAAGATATTGAGCAACAATCTGCGCATAGAGTAGAGAAGAGCAGCCATAGAGAGTTGTTGGTAAGGAGATTGCAAGCAGCGCGCTCTTCGGATATAGCCGCGCACAGTTTACAAGTGATGAAATGAAGACGGCAGAGCAACCAATTCCTACCGTAGCAAAAAATATCGCCATCCAGATATACGACTGGCGAGTCAAAATCACCCAGGCGCAGCCTGCGTAGCCCACAGCATACGCTACTGAGCCAATGATTCCTAGGGATGACAGACGGGAAGCATCTGCGATATATCCCAGGACAGGAACAACTAGGTAGAGCCCAGCCTCCGCAGCTATGGACACATAGTTCAGCTGCAGCGGTGTGTATCCCAGTTCGGATTCGAATGATTCAGTGTACAAGGAGAAGACCGTGAAGGATGCTGAGAGCAAGCAACTCACAGCACTGAGACAGTATGCTAAGCGGCGATTGAAGTTTTTAGAAGCAGTCTCATGTCTTAGAAAAGGCGTTGACTCTCCGGGCTGTTCCATTTCTCTATAAGTTACACGGAGAAGGTACCGTCGATGCCCGATCTAGACACCTCCACCCGCCTATGTACGGCGCTTATGGGGCTAGGTTCAGTTAAGCACCCGCTTGACACCAGGAAAGCTGAGCAATTGGGCAGTGTGCAGTTCTAACAAAGAAGCTGGCGAGTAATTTCTATAGCTTGTTATACCTAGCTAGATGCGATTTATTTATTCTGTAAAGTGCTCCAGAATGATTCTGGCTCCTTCGACAGCTCTGAGAAGCCGCCGACAAAGCGACCGTTGCTGAACACATACGGCACCGTGGTTTGCTTGGTGGCCGCGGTGAGTTCACGCCTAATTTGTGAACCATCTGGGACAACGTCGAGCTCAAGTACTTCTGCCTTGACTCCTTTAGAATCAGCAAGGCGCCGCGCCCGCTGACAGAACGGGCAGGTCGTGGTCACAGCCAGCGACAGCGGTCTTCCCATCAATGATTTTACTACGGCGGACATTTTAGATCGACTTGTTTGAGTTCAGCCGTCTATTGTGTGTTCAAGTGTGGTCCAGGCTTTGGTAAGTAAGTGCGGCAATATCTAATTCACATGTGATTTTACGTACGTGCCGTTCACGATTCGGTGGCCATGAAAGCGCTCACGAGGGAGCAGCGTGCAGCGAAGTTTGCAGAGAATAAGGGAAGGGACACACCAGGACTCAGAAGTCGCGGCCATCGGAAGCTCACTATAAATGAGCAAGAAGATCTGCTTAATGAATTGAAGAACGAACCCCCGCAACAGAGACTAGACACGCTGCGCATACTGCGCGAGGCGATTCGTAGCTCCGACGAGCCTAATGCGACTCTAGAGAGAACTATTTACGAGCGCTCTGCCCATGAGTACATTCATACGCATGAATTTGCTAGTGTTGTGCATATTCTAGGACACCTCTGCACGCTTGCGGACGTCGAATCTTACTGGCGGAAGCTCTATGTCATTGCACTCGCGAATGCTAAACAATTCCAAAATGCAGTAAACAATTGCCAGGATTGGCCAGAGGAACAATACATTAGCTCAGTGGTAAATATGGACGTTCCGCTGTGGAAATTATTGACCAGCTCGCAATCAGACAAAACATGCCAAATCTTGATGAACCAGCTACGTCCGGAAGTAGAAGCCCATAACAAGCGGCTTGAAATCGCCTATAACCATCCTTCCAAAGTCAGGCGCTAATATCTTGTCAACCAGAATGAGGCAGTCAAACGCCACAGATGACACGTGATATACCGGTGATTAGTGCCCTGTTTATTATGCACGTTACTAGTCTCGTGTGTATAGCTGCGATTTAACCACGCAGGATCATTAAACCTTGGAAGTTCATGGACTATTCGCAGTTTCGGTCCTCGTCTGGCGAAGGTGCTGCTGTAGGTGTGAATCATCGCGCTCTGATCACACGGGCTCTCACCAAATATCCTGTCGATTATGCTCTGTTCCGCGAGCTGCTTCAGAATAGTGCCGACGCTAGATCCAACAAAGCAGTAATTCAATTTGAGACTCCCAGGACAGATATATCTGGCTCTCAATTACATGATGCACCAATCACACACTTACGGTTCACGAACGACGGTCTTGATTTCGCCACTGATGATTGGGCGCGCCTCAGAGAAATCGCCTCAGGTAATCCGAATGAGACCAAAATCGGAGCCTTTGGCGTCGGGTTCTATTCTGTGTTTGAACTTACTGATGAACCTTTAGTTCATTCAGGCAATCAGGTCATGTCTTTCAAATACCATGGTGTACAATTGCACTATTATTTCACACAAAAGGCACCAAGTTATCAGAGGGGTACACTCATTGACCTTCCATACCGTGAAGAACAAAGTCTTCCAGATCTAGTCAAATTTGTCGGCTTTTTAGTTCAAAGTTTCATGCTAGTGAATCTCAACGAAATACAGCTTGAGTTGAAACACGGCAACAAAGTCACTAAACTTCTGCACCTGAAGAAAGCAGCTGCGAAGCCACAAATTTTGCCACAGCCGCCATCTTTCAAAGGCAGGTCGCCGAATCGGACCCTAAATTTGGCGCGCATGGAGCGCACTAGGGTCAAGATCTCTATCGATTACTTGAATGCTACTCAAATGCCTCCACTCTCTCTAGCTAAGGGCTTTTTCTCTTTTGGAAAACAGCTGGTCAGCTCGCTTGTCACGACTTCCGCTGATCCTGACGAGTTCACCACCGTAGAGTGTGACGTGATAAAGGCAGATGCGTTTGTTGATGTGAGCGTTTCATCAAGTTTCCGCAAAAAAATGGTCGAGACTCTGCTAAAGCCTCCGCCGAAGCAGGCAGTTATGTCCCTAATATCTTTCCCTGGCATGCAGTCTTTACCACAGAAGTCTCAACTAACCTCATACATCTTTCCAGACGAGTACAATGATGCCAAAATCTTCATTGGCTTCGCCACCAAGCAGAGTACTGGTTTCAAGTCTCATCTCGCTCTGAACCAGGTAATACCGACTATGGAACGTACTGCGATTGATATGTCGAATCAATTTGTGAAAGACTGGAACAGCGAAATGCTGTATATGGGAGGTGTGATGGCTCGTTGTGTATATGAATATGAGCTCTCTAATTTCCGATCCGCGGGGAAAGATGGACTGTCTGATGCTTTTTATGTTTGCTCTCGCTTCCGTTTTGGAAAGTCAGCGCCGGATGCTGTGATTGGTCTATATATTCGCGAGGGCTTTTGGGGCTGCTCACGAGAAACTCTTGTACCTTCCACTCAGGGAATTCTGACCTCATCCCAAGTGAGGCTTCCTGGTGACGCAGTTGATGTATTGCGAAAAACCCCCGTTGTTACAGAAGAAAGCCTCGCGGAAGACTTGGGAAAACTGAACTATGTGCGCATGGTATCATTGACTGAGATCTGTGACGATATTGCCTCTTCAGTTCTCGATAAGGACAAGTTTATCACGTTCATCAACTGGCTCGTCAAAAAATGGCCGCGACTTGACTCCGAAACGCGCAAAAAGTTCCTTATGGCTGCCACTGTAAGAGATAGCTCCTCGCAAACCTACCATCTCGGCTCAATCGTCTGGTATCACGATCGCTCTGTGCATCCAGAGGAGGAACTAGCAACAACATTACCCGCCAACTGTTTACCATACGAGATGGCTAATAGCATTGGAGTCCAGAACCTTGAAACTCTTGGTATTAAGTCTCTGAGGTTTTCAGTGTGGGTTGATAGTCGGACTAATCAGTTATCAAGTGCGACCCTTAAGAACCAGGAAAAGATTGCCCGTGCCGTGCTACTCGTAACTAGCAGGACTTGGCCTCGTCTGTCAAAAGCCCAAAGAAGCGAAATAGCTCGTTTGCTCAGTAACGTGAAGTGCATACCCACTCAACAAGGGCTCAAATTACCAAGTGAAACCTATGCACAAGAAATTAAGCTGTTTCCGAATCTTCCTGTAGTGTCTTCCGATATTGACACTTCTCGTGTATGGCTCCTCGATATAGGTGTGCGGCAGTCCATGGATATGGAGTTCGTACTTCATGCTCTTGGCTCGCGAATGCTCAAATGGACAAATGAGGACCTCGTTCAGTACTTGTGTGAAAATGAAAGCTCACTGACGCCTGCCGACTGGCAAATCTTGAAAAAAGGTGCTTTTTTCACACAAAATGGAGATGATCTCCGTCGTGCCGACGAGCTTTACTCGCCACAAGCTGAACTTGTGCGACTGGGGCTGCCAACGCTTAGGTATCATGAATGGAGTGATCAGTCCAAGCAAGCTCGTCTTCTATTCAATATTGGGTTAAAGCACTTTCCGAGTGCTAAAATACTATTCCGAGCAAACGATAAAGAGGCTGCGCTCACGTACTTTGTCACGCACTTTGACCAAGCTCACTACTCACCAAAAGATATCACAGACCTTGAGATCATACCTACACTGAGAAAAGGCCTCTATGTGAAGCCATCGAATTGCTTTAGGGATGCAGAACTCCTCTATTTTGGCGAACAGGTCATTTCACACAAATGGGAAGCCTTCTCGAGTAGGTTAGGCGTGGTTCAACGACCTCCTATACAGTCTTTGCTTTTTAGAGTCCTCAACGAGCCGGAAAAATATTTGAAAACTACTAGTCAGTGTGATAACGTGTTCTCATACTTTTCACGTTATACTGGCGAAATTTCTCCGGAAGATATACATCTTTGCCGAACTTCCTCCTTTATTCCTGTATTTGATGCTCAGGGTCATTGGAAAAGTTGGGAGAAGCCAGGTCATGTTTTCATTCCGCGCTCCGAAAAGGATACAGGTGAAGATATACTTAGGCCTCTGTTGAAGACTATCTATCCCAGTCAAAGTGCCGTGCCTTTTTTGCACTTGCTGGGCGTTTCGGACAAACCTAGTTTATCTCAGACCGTTGATATGATGCTTCAAAACCCAGAGCGTGTTTTCGATACCCTTCGGAGCGCAGAGATCTATAAAAGTGTGCTCACAAGTATCGAGCTGCAATGGACCTCGATCGCCCATCACACGAAGCTTATAGACAGAATGAAAGTCGCCCCATTCCTTCTTGGCGTTAGGTTCGATAGGAGTGATAAACAAAAAGAAACAAAGGGGGTGGTTTCGCTTTACAGCGCCGCTGATCTAGCAATCGTTGATGATGTTATCATTTTCAACCAATTTCGAGACTATATTGTCACGGCTCCACAAGACGACACGATAGAGAAGCTTTATGAGCGGCTCGGTGTGCGCTGTTTGTCGCAAACGCTCAAGGAAAAGATCAAAATAGGCACTCAGGTGAATGATGATATGCGCAAGAACGAGCTTGAAAGCCGTATCAATGAGCGATTGCGGCTTTTCCTAGACAACACGTCGAAGCAAGTGAAGCAAGACGCACGTGCTGTTAAGGTGTCTCTCGTGAGCAGCCTAGAGCTACAGCGCGACCTTCCGCCATATGCATCAGTTATCATCTCGAAGTCAGCTTTCATGCATCCGACTGTTCCTAATGAACTCCTGGTGGTGCCTGGTGTACAGTTCGAATGGATTGACGTCGCTGTGGCATTGTCAAAAGCTTTCCTCGTGAAACCTGATCAGGACTCATTCGTCGTTCTGGAGACGCAGCTCAGTTCTGATCTTTCATCTCTGGAGAAGAAGGGCTATAATGTGGAGAGGCTTCGCCATCAAGGCCTTCAAGGTTTTGAACGCAAAACGCCTAAACTGGAATTTAGAGGTGAAAATAATGATTCAGAAGTGCTTCCAATCGAACCCCGAGAACCTGCACCACGTTTAGACGATAGGGGCGCACCGAAGCCTGGATCATGGCCGTGGTCAATCTTCGGGGATGTTAAGAACAAAGCAAATCCCGGAAACGTCACGCGATCAACGATACAAGCAGGCAAAGCTTATGGCCAGGAGCAAAAAGAGGTCAACGCCCCGGGAAATTTAATAAACTCTAACCGCCCTCGTACCGGGAATCAAGAAAAGAATCTCTTTTCTCAGGTCAAGAACCTTATTCCCCAGAGCTTGGGCGGACTCCAACTGCAGGATACAAAAGGTCAACCAAGTAGCCCGCGCGATGTACAGCAACGACTACAAGCGGCATTACAAAGGGGTCTAGCATATGATAGTTCTCGCTTGAATGCACCATTGCATGCTGATACACCTTCGCCAGTCCCAGAAAGAAGTTGCACGAATAATCGCAAGATGTTTGACCTTCGGGCTCTACAATCTTTGGCTAATGGTATGAAACTGTTTGCGACTAGCGAGAATCCATCACCGAGGCAGGATGAGCTCGTGCTATCTGAGACCTTAGTCTTTCTCAGCGCTATTTTTGGCTACCCTTCAACAGCGGTGCACATTTATCGCGACAATGATACATCGACCATTGCCTTCAACCAAAATGGAAGTCTCTTTTTCAACAGCTGTGTGAGTCCAGATGTGCCATTACTGTTGGATTATTACTACCCAGTAATGGCTCACGAACTGGCGCACAACCTCGTGGCTTCTCATGGCGCTGCTCACTCATTCTACACCGAGGCATACATACAGTATTCGATAGGAGCGTTCGCAAAAGAGAGATCTTAAAATATGCTTACCAATAATATAGATTCGCGATAATATGTGTTATGAGCCGAAGTGAAAAGTCCTATCGTCCCAGGATAAACGTAGATACGCTGCGCACATTGCAGCCACATTTGAACCTCTATGTGTAGACCAGCATTTGGTTTAGGGTAGGTGCGCCGCCAGGGTGGGGCCTCGCCTCACCTAAGCGTCCAGCTCCGTCCGTGCGTATATAGGACAGATTCACGGAGACTCCAGCGATGAGCTCTAACGTATACTCAGGCGAACTTCAGAACTCGTCTTCAACGTCCGACATGTCGTCTGCGCAATCTCGTCAGTTGGTCGAACGCCAAGAAGCACTAGGGAACAGCAGCAGCGACGACAATGTAGAGACAGATAGCAGTGCTACAAGCAACAGTAGCGACGAATCAGATCTCGCACCCCCGAGCATCCCCGTGCTTGTGTCTTTAGAATCACCTCTTCTCGCGCCAATCATTATAGCTCTCAATGCTACAAATCGATGCGCTGCGGTGTTCGCCAATAACGGCACAAACATTGTGGACAACATTGCATATGACCCAGATTGGTGGAGAAGGCCATCTGCACCCGTATTATCCCCGGCCGACTCTGAAGATAGCTGGATCAAGCTCGTCGCTGTGGAGCTACAGCGATTGAATGCATTTCTCGAGGGCAAGATGGAACGCAAGCTAGCTGCGACTGCTGCGATCGAAGAACTTCTTCGCTTGAAGGTTCCACGCCTGAGAGAGCGATATCTCCACATAAACGATATTTTTGCGTGCCTTGGTCTCGTCCCCTTGATTCAGGAAGTGCTGTTGAACTCAGCTATCGTTGATGGAGAATGTATTCAGTTACTGCCGGTTGGTGTGAACCCTGATTTGGACGGCTCAACATTGCAGCAAGCCTTAGATGACATGTTCTGGTCTCAGGCCCTCGAGGATTCTGACAGCGATAATCCTGACGACGTGCCAATTCTTGACAGGCTAAGTGATGTAGTTGTGGTGTCATGTCAGAGTTGGAATACTCGTATTGACGAGCTCTTATGGCCCCAGCGCTACACAAAGGAGTATCTGCCGGAAATTCAGGCCAAACGAAGACGGAGGCAAGCCTTAAAACAAGAACTGCGGGAGTTACAGGGCGAGCTCGCTAAGATCGTGACCATTAATGGCGCCAACCTACCAACCTCGTTAGAAATATCGACGAGAGCAATGAAATCTATAGGAGATGAGCAAGCTGCAACTGAGCTTGGAGCAGCGCTCGAAACATTGCGTACAGAGATAACCACACGAAACGCACAAGTGCAACAGCTTGACAGGGAGCTTTTCGAAGCGAGCAAGGTCTCTTTTGAGCTAGATAGGTCTCGAATGACGCCATACCATCTGAAAGGTGTTGTCTTGTTCGAGACGGAAGAAGAAACGGCCACAACTATAACTGAGTCACGCTCTTCGCCGGGCACATGGATTTGGCAGTCACAGAACCGTTGCTACGCTGTCAGATTAGACCAGGTTTTGGCTGCCGCACGGGAAGCTGATAACTTTTTAGTCGTGTACGAAAAGGCGTCGACAAGCGCGGAAAGCGATGGTGCACTGGAGCTAACACCTACAGCACCATCCATAGAGCAGTTCTGTAAGGCTGACAATGAGACTTTGAGTCTTGTTCCAACTCGGGCTGACGATGAACAAGGCGAAAGCTCGTCGTATGAGCCAGCGAGTCGCGAATCCTCTGTGGACACTGGTAGTGGGAACCCCTGGATAACGGAGTAAATTTAGTTCGCGTTTCCTGCGCACTACATAAAGCATAAAGCATTTCGCTTTTAATTATTTTCGACACTTTGCAGTACACGTGTGCTCGATAAAATAAATAAATTGCTCGCTCCAAGATGAACTGACTAGCCGGCTAAACATTGACGTCAGACATGGACCCTTCATCGGGCACAGTGACGTTTTGGAAAAAAGGCAATGACAGAAGCTCCTCGGCTGTAGCTCTCTCGTCTGGGTCCATCTTGAAACACCTGTCCAATACTTCCTTCAGTTCAGGAGAAGCGCTGCTTGGGATTTCTGGAGCATTGCCTCTGCCAACAGCCCAAAGTGCCTGTACTTGTAATAGTGTCGGATATGGATGCTGTCCAGTAAAAAGCTCAACAATGAGACAGCCTAAACTCCATATGTCTGCTTTCGTTGTGACACCACCACGACCGCGTGCAACTTCTGGGGCCATGAAGAATGCTGTACCTTGCATAGATTGTCGAGCACGCGCTGCATCCTCTTGTAAGCTGAGTCCGAAATCGCTTATTTTGACAACTCCATTCAGGCCCACGAGAACATTAGCGCCTTTGATGTCGCGGTGGATTATACCCTTGCTATGCAAATAGGCTAACCCAATAAGGCATTGTTTGATATAGAGCTTGATAAGTGGCTCAGAGATGGTTTGTACGTCAGCCAACATGGACGCAAGCGAGCCGCCTGGTACATACTCCAGGAAGATATTGATGTATTCGCCCTCACTTTTGAAGCCACGATACTGAACGATATTTCTATGTTCAAGATTGCGAAGCATCATGATTTCATGCCGAAGTGCGTCCGCCATTTTCCGCATGCGGGCATCGCCCTCGAGAAGCGGGACCTGTTTCACAGCTTGGAAACCACCACTAAAAAGAATAATGGCAAGGTATACATCTCCAAAGGAGCCGTGGCCAATAAGCTTACCACGCACCCACTCGGACGGGTTCATTTCTTCCTTTTCGAGCTCCTTCAGGAAAAGTGCATCATCCTCTTCAAAGTACTTGTCCCAAGCCTCGGTATCCTCTCCCCGAGACTCATCAGTGCTATCCCTATCTTCATTTGCATTTGTCACATCAGAAGTCTGAGTGCTTTGCGTCCCAGCAGCCCCGTCTGTCTTTCCTTTGAATCTAGGCTCGGCAATTGCTTGTTCAGCTAGCTGATGCACTGATAGCAGCGAGGCCCGCCGGTCGGACCCTGACAAGGCATTGGGGATATTAGAGATATCATGCGGAGCTACGAAGCTCAGGCGCTTTGAGAACCGCATTGACTGACGAAAGTCCTCGACCATATATAAACGGTTCTGGACGTACACAGAATGGCGAACGCTCGCATTCAGTGTTGTCTTGCAAGCCTCTGGGAAAAAGTTTGCCAAATTGTTAGTGATCTCGTCCGAAGTGGGTCGCGTAGACATCGTAGAGGGTGAGCTTGTACGGCTATAAGAACTTTTTGCTACGACGTCCTTCTCATTCGCCAATATGTTGAGTTCAGTCACCCCTTTCGTGAAAATTGCGTGACGTAAAAGCTCACCATTATCATAAAAGTCGAATCCGTCATGGAATCTGTAGGCCTTGTTTGAAGGAAGTTGTGCGCTGGCGATAACTTGACGCTTGATGTCTTCCGACGTGCTTTCACCATCGACCTCGACACTTAAAGCCGACATGTCAGGCTTGAGGAATTTGACACGCTTCTTCGACGTAGACTTTCCTGCCAAAGAGTGCCCCGGCAGTTCAGAGCTGAGAGTGCTCGACTTTGTGTCGACCGCCTCACTGACTGATGGGCGCTGCGACTTTTGAGTCAACGCGCGCCAGAATCGTATTCTGTCGCCGACCTTGGGCACAAGTTCTCTGAGATCTTCCTTTCGCAAATCTCCTACTATGTCATATGTGATATCCTCGGAAACCAGTTTTTCGTAATAGGCCTCAAGATGATGCTCGGCTAGCCAAGAGAGGAGCATGTCGTTTTTGGGAGCTGTGCCAGTACTGCGCACATTAGGTAGAATTGCTGAATGCTGGTCAAATTCATTAGCTGCCGTGGGGTCAGTGAGCATCACCGAGCTGTTGATCGGGCGGGCCCCTTCAAAAAGTCCCGAGCCACGCCTATTAACGAGCCTGTCCATGAGCTACGCACAATAAGTGGTTGTACGTCAGTATATATGCGAGTGCGGCTCGCAACGGGTCTAGAGACGTAGTCGGTTTGGAGCTCTATATGCGAACGCGTGGTTAGGGTGAGAGGCTCTCCTGAAATGCAGGGCCGGCATTGAGGAGTGTCTTGTCTAGCGAGCTATGAACGTGCGCAAGTTCACCCAGCAAGAACTCTAAGTGAGCTTCTTATACGGCAAAACTATGTGCTTCTTAATTGATGATAGCTTGTTAAGGTCGTCTTCACTCTAACAGTGAAATGCCTTACGCCGCCACGCACCCATGGCGACAATCACCCTCTGCCCTCCTCTCTAATTAGCAAGGCGATCCTAACCACATTGACTTGGGGTTTATCGTCATCATCTATCATCGCTAAGGCCTTTCTCTCTCGTGCGGTAGCATCTGGGACTCTGTTCTAAATGGTGCCTGTGAAACAAATTGCTGTACTAGTTGTTTCAGATACCTGCGTAGATGATCACTCGCGGGACGAGACAGGGCCAGCCCTTGTGTCTGCTATGTACTCAGCATGCCTATCGCCGAAGGTAGAGCTAAAGTACGTATCTGACGATACAGAGGCCGTGCGCAGAGTAGTTCAGGAGATCGTGGACGAGGGATACGCTGCTGTGTTCACTGCTGGTGGCACTGGCTTTGCTTCTCGCGACAACACGCCCGAGGCTGTTGAACCTATGTTGACTCGCAAGGCCCCAGGGCTTGTCGCGGCAATGCTGAACTACAGTCTTACGATAACCTCTTTTGCTGCACTAGCTCGCCCCGTGGCCGGCGCAATTGGTTCAACGCTGGTGGTCACTCTACCCGGATCACCGAAAGGAGCAGTAGAAAACTTTGAGGCAATCTGTAATGTTCTGCCACATGCGTTGAAACTAGTGAGTGGCGCAGACTCTCGAAAGGTCCATGCTTCAGACTCTGGCACTACTCATACTGACAGCGTAAGCGTTGCGTCTAAGAACCCGAAGGATAACCATTCACGGAACGGCTCTTCTCTCTCGCATATGCATGGCCATCATCATGAGGGCCATCATCATCATTCCCATCACCATGAACATGAACATGGTACAAAGTGTTCTCATCATGAGCATGGGAGTAATGGTTCTCATCATGCGGGTCCGAGGTTCTTTGGACCAGCATTTCGTCATAGACAGAGCCCGTATCCGATGATCGATTTCAATGAGGCTGTTCAGATCGTCCTTGATAACGCACCCACCCCGGAGACTATTGACGTGTCACTTGAAGAGTCCTTAGGTTGCGTTCTCAGCAGGGACATAAGAGCGCCTGTCAATATTCCAGCATTCAGAGCAAGCATTGTTGATGGCTACGCAATCTTTCATACAGATTTCGAGCATGAAGAGTCCGTTGTCCTGCCTGTCGGTAACATTTCAGTCGCTGCCTCTGACTTAGCTGTTCTATCGCCTCACACTTGCGCACGCATAACCACGGGAGCTCCTGTGCCTCATGGTGCAACAGCGGTTGTTCCAGTGGAGAACACAGAAGTGGCTGAAGAGTCAAATGGAGAGGAATTGAAGGTTCGAATTGTGGCTACCGGCGTGACTCCAGGAGATAATGTTCGTGAAATTGGTAGTGACGTTGCCATTGGGTCTCTTGTGTTACCGCGGAATACCACAATTAGCTCACTAGGTGGTGAAGTTGGCGTGCTAGCCACACTTGGTATAACAAAAGTCCCTGTTTTTAAGAAACCTACTGTAGGTGTTCTTAGCACGGGAGATGAGGTTGTTGACGCCGGTTCAAGTCTCACGGGAAGCCAGATATGGGATTCAAATCGCCCTATGCTGCTCGCAAACCTCCGGAGTTGGCTGAATAGTGGTGCTGGCCCTTCCCAGGTTCTTGATTTGGGTATCGCAAAAGATAGTCTAAACACCCTGGAGTATATATTGACTTCGGCCTTCAAAAAGGTGGACGTTTTGCTCACTAGCGGTGGAGTTTCCATGGGTGAGTTGGATCTGCTCAAGCCGGTGATCGAAAAAATGGGTGGTAAGATATTGTTTGGGCGTGTTGCCATGAAGCCAGGGAAGCCTGTAACTTTTGCAACGCTCCCGAACAAAAAAGTCATCCTAGCATTTCCCGGAAATCCTGCAAGCTGCGTTGTGTGTCTCCATCTCTTCGGTTACCCCCTTCTAATGAAGATGCTTGGCAAGACTAACAATTCTAATGAATGGATGGAAGCAAAACTTGGTCAAGATGTGAGGCTAGATCCTCGTCCGGAATTTCAAAGAGGAACTTTATCACAAGATGCAGATGGCACGCTCTCCTGGAGAAGCTCTGGATTCCAAAGATCCAGTTGTATTACAAGTATGGCACGCGCTAATTCACTTGTGAGGCTTCCACCCTCTACGGAAACACTGAAGCTTCTACCAGCAGGTAGCAGTGTCAAGGTGCTCTTTCTTGGTGCTAACAAGACACCTTAGGTGTAAGCTATATCACTATATATGGTGCATAGATCCGCCAGGCATTTTCTTTCTTTACGGGTGTCCCAGATCAAGTGAAGGCTTTCGACATCTTCCAAATCCTTGCTCATGCCTGAGCTCTTCATGCCTATGACGAGCATATTCTTCGCGGAGCATGTCGTTATCGAATATCATCTCGGCGTTATTGTCGTATGCTTGCTCAGCATTAGGACTGGGTGCACTGTCGAAGTCATGGCTCGGCGGTGAACTGCACTGGACGCCCATGCTTGATGCCGCTGTAGAAGATCTCCACACGCAACGCTGGGATGCGTCTTTCGCCAGCTGCCGCAGCAAGTTCGTATCGGATTTTATATCGATTGGTATGTCCAAATGTGGTTTGGCCGCTATCCAAACGCCAACAATGATCATTGTGTAAGATACCAGCGACCAACCAATTTCAAAATGAGGGGCAGTTTCAAATTGACAGAAGAGAATACCTGAGTTCAAGTATACTAGCGTCACAAATGTGGAGAAATAGTGTGGAACAACTTGCCAAACCGGAAACGATTGCAGTGACTCTGTGAGTAATATCAGCTGAAGGACACAGGTGATTGAGATTATAACAACACATGCAGCTTGCTCGTTCTCGCTAAAATCGGTGCTGATAAGTGCTTTGACAGCCGTAACAATATGTGACCCCATTAATGCCCCAAGGCCGCAGTTTGCCCCAAGCTTTAGAGAGCAGTTGGCTGGCTTATATGACCGAACCAAAGCAAAGACAATCCCTAGTAATAGCTCTGCTTCTAGAAGAGTTTTCCCTCCAGCATTCAATGTAAACCCCGTGTTCGGTGGCTCTGCTTTAGGTCCTACAACGATAAGCAGCAAAATGCCTGGCATCGACGTTAGTGTCCCCAGTGAGGTATGCATATGACTCTCAAATACAAGTGGCGGTAGAACACAATTAGAAATGATCGTAAACACACCAACCGGAGTCATTGTTGCCGCTGAAACAAGTCCAAATGCGACAAAGTTGACACATTCGCTAGCGAAAAGCATGGATAAGCCTAGGTACCATAGCCTCTCTAGGTTCACGGCTGGGAGTCCATGAAGAGCCATAAGAATGATCTGTTTCTTGGCATACTTTTGTAGATTCAGAGCAGCGCTGAGCAGAATATTCGCAATAATGGCGGTGGCAATTCCTGTGTTTTCCGAGGAAATGTCCCAATACATGATTGCCGGCTTGATTATTGTGGTAGAAATAATATTTAGTTTAATATACTAGTTTTGTATCCAGAGCTTTTCATAACTGTCAGGAGAGACTTACCTCATTCGTTGGATTCTATACTTTGTACCCTTTACAGTTGCGTAACTGTGTTCCCTAGGGCATATGTTATATACCCGTACCTACATATGATTCTGACCTGTTCATGGTCCTGACCAGTTTAATAATGAATTACTAAAAGCCGTGGAATGCGACGCGTACGCGTGCACTTCTCCACTCCACAATGACAGTTTATTCCGCCGAAGAACGACTCCAATTCGCCATTGAGGGCGTTAGAGAGAAGAATTTAGGTGTCAATGAGTCGGCAAGAACGTATGAAGTCCCGGCGAGTACCCTGAAGCTACGGCTCGCTGGTGGTCGCTCTAGAGCCGAGGCACGCGTGGGAACACATCGACTGAGCAAAGAAGAAGAGGATGCCCTTGTTGAGCACGTACTCGCAATGGATTCTCGTGGGTTTCCACTAACTTATAAGCTAGTCAAACAGTCCGCAGACGATATACTGGTCGCCAAAAGGATGCCACCAGTAGGCGAAAGATGGGCCGCCGGTTTCGTTCGCAGGGTCGAGACACTCAAGGTCGGCTGGACAAGGGCCCTTGAGTATAAAAGAGCTCTCTGCAGTAGCCCTGAAAAATTAAACAAGTGGTTCGATCTGTACTCTGAGCTTACTGAGCGATACGACGTGAGGGAGCATGATATCTACAACATGGATGAAACCGGGTTCCAGATTGGAATGTCTCAATCGGCTCCGGTGGTGATGAGCACCAAGAGACGGAAAGGCGTCAAGATTAAGGCAAATGAGCGCGAGTGGGCCTCAGTAATTGCTTGCATCTCTGGCGATGGATTCAACGTACCTCCGATGGTACTGGTGAGAGGCAAATCGATCAACACGGCGTGGACGACTAATGCTCCAGATAACTGGTCTATCAAAACTTCTCGCAAAGGATGGACAGACAATGTGACAGCTTTAAAGTGGCTTGAGCACTTTGATCGTCACACAATTGAGCGAGCAGGAGATAATTATCGACTGCTAATTCTTGATGGACATGCAAGTTACACTTCGAAGCCCTTCAAGAACTATTGCGACGAGCATAAAATAGTCTTGGCATGTCTCCCTCCCCATACCTCGCACATTACACAACCACTAGATGTTGGCATCTTCAGCAGCCTGAAGCATTTCTACTCTCAGGAGGTTGACCTCGTGCAGCGCTGTGGTGAGCATTCCATCTTAAAGAAGTCATTTTTCACATCTTTAGCGATTGCTTATGGCCAGGCGCTGAGTGAGACGAACATAGAGGGCGCATTCCGCGGAGCGGGTTTGATCCCATTCGACAGACAGGCTGTTTTATCAAAGGTTGCGATTTACCGGACGCCGCCGCCTCAGCCTCAGTCTGAATCTTGGCAATCGCAGACCCCCAAAAGTGTCCATGATGTCGACAAACAATCTAGGCTTCCTCACAGCTTTATTGACCATCATGGAAGTAGTGAGCCCGATTACATCCATGAAGCTTGCGCAAAGATGGAGAAGTATACTCGAAAGCTCATAGCGGCTCAATCAATTATTATAGGAGAAAGGGAGCAGATGAACATTAAGTTCCGCGAGGCGAACAGAGAACGCAGGGTACGCATATCAAATGGCGAGCCCCTTACATCTCGAGAAATCGCTTTGGTCGAAGAGAATTCACGCTTGAAAGCTCAGCTGAAGATGCATAACCGAACGAAACGTCACTGCGCCAATTGTGGTAAGGAGGGCCACAATTCTCGAACGTGCCATGAGCGGGTATCTGTGGAAGAAACATCGCCAGATACCAGCACCATCGAAACTTCTGATACCCAAGCAAGAAGTGATAGCCTTCGTGGACTGCCGTGGATAATTAGCAGCTCCCCGCCTCCTTCAAGTGTTTCCCTAAATTAATATATGTATGACATCAATTCTACGAGAGTACTCAATCTACGCGTTGATTTAATAATTCATTATTAAGGTGGTCAGGATCATGAACAGGTCAGAATCATATGTAGGTACGTATCTTGCCGGCTTTTGAAATCTCGTAATGACCTTTGGAAAAATAAACCGAATGACACTAAAAAGAACATCTGTCGTATGAATCAAACCAGTTACGACGTGTTGTGTGGGCTACTTTTTGTCTGGATTGCTACATTATCCGAAACGCTTGAAACATACATACATCCGCCAAAAATAAGTAGTCAAGGATTCCTCCTCACACGGGGGTCGAACCCGTAACCTTGGGATAACTTAGGGTTTGAACCTATAAAAGTCCCACGCTCTGCCAATTGAGCTAGCGAGGATTCCACTAGGCTACTGCTGACGCAATGTTTAGTTGCCCTCTGCTTCGGACTATATACTTAGAGTCCTCAGGGCGAACCAAATGCGAAACGTTGTCAACCCAACAATTTAGTTGGCTTCAGTTAATATACGAGACTAAGATTTTGTGCAGTACATTGGTATAGTATAAACCATTAGACCGAAGAACTGATCATGATGACAGGCTCGTTGTGCTTCATTCATGGGCGACGAGTCTCAAAAGCTACTAACAAAGGCGCACGTCACGGATTCGTAGCATCACAATTAATAAATAAAATAATAAAAATAAAACGGTTGCAGCTCCCAGGTTTAATGTGCAACGGAGGCACCTCGTGCCTTACGCTTCTCGAGCAAGGTGGCACCCTCAAGATGAAGGTCAAAGAAAGCAGGCGTTGCAGCAGCTGCTGCTGCTGCGCGCTTGGCCGCAGCTCGTGATGACCCGCCCGTAACAGGAGAGGATGGAACATGTTTGCCTCGTCCTCTGGGTTGAGGCGACTTCATCCTCGGGCTAATGTCGAGTTGCTCAAGAGCATGTTCCACATGCATGACCTCTGCTGAATTAAGTTCGTCATCCTCTTCCTCCTCGGGAATCGCGGCGCTAGCAACCTTCTGTTGACGGCGCAGAAGCTCCTGTTCCTGGCGATACACCGCGTTTGATACATCAAACGCGTCTTTCAGGGCGCCACTCAAAGCCACATCACGAACACCGCGTTCGTGCATAGGCGTCGAAGGTACTGAATATGCCGTCTTGTGAGCCAATACTTCACTTGTACGTGGTACCTGTTGCTGCGTCTGCGTAATCCATGGATGCTCCAAGAACTCATCAATGGTGTATCTCTTTTCTGGATCGACAGTGAGAAGCCGGCTCACGAGATCTTTAGCCGAGTCACTGATTCCATCCCACCAAGGTGAGAGAAATGCGTATTGGCCCATGGCGACCTTATGCGTGAGAACTTCGATGGACTCATCGTAAAAAGGAGGAAATCCACACAAAACAGTGTAAAGCACACATCCCAACGCCCACATGTCCACTGATTTCGAGTAGTTCTCGTCTTTCACGATCTCTGGTGCAGTATATCCAACTGTGCCGCAGGGTGTCATTGTTTTCGAGTCCCAAATTACCTTTGACAAACCAAAATCGGCAAGTTTGATGGTTCCGACACCGCCGCCGCCGACAGACGGAGTGAACTCGCCTTCGTCTTCCTTTGTGTCCTCGTCACCCGGACGAAGAATTCGTTCCTTGGACGGAATGAAGGGTACAGGGGTGTACAGCAAATTTTCCGGTTTGATGTCGCGGTGTACAACCCCCGCTACCTCATGCAGATAGCGTACCGCGTGTGCAACTTGAAGAATGACATGCCGACTCAAATCTTCGCTGAAGTAAGTGAGCCTCACAATCTGGTGAAATAGTTCGCCGCCTTCAACCAGCTCAAGAACAATAAAGTAATGTTCGGCGGTTTCCACAAATGCAAACATGCGTACAATGCTAGGATGGTTGAGTTGCCGCATAATAGCGGCTTCCTTAAGGACCGAAGCACGCTGGCTCGAAGTCAAGTTGTGTTTTTTCACGACCTTGATAGCGCGCGGTTCTCCCGATTCGGTATCCACGGCACGATACACAATGGAAAAAGCACCATCTCCCATCTTTTCGACGAGCTGGAACTTCTCCAAGCCAGCATACGACGGCATCTTAGACCTCGACGCATCCTTCTCTGCAATTATTTGCTTAACTGCAGTGTCGTAGCGGCGCTTTCTACCGTGAGAGCCATGAGAACCATGCGAATCATCAGCACCACGTCCTGATTCTCCAGCATGGGGATGCTGATGCTGCTTTTGAGTGTCGTGAGAGCCATACATGTCCGCAATATCAGGGGACTGGGATTTGGTATCAAAAGAGCCTCGCGTCGAGGGCGTCATAGAGCTATCGCCGGTGGCACCTGCCTGAGACTGCAAAATTTCGCTAGTTCCGCTCTGGCTTGCCGACTCCTTCGATCTTGCCGGGTTCTTTGAATTCGACGATTTCCCTTGTCTAATAAAGTGCTTGAGATTGTCGAACACTGCCATCGTGGGTTGAGACTTGCTCAGTTGAGTGAACAAGCTCCGCTAGCGATTTGCCCTGACGGTTCGTTTCAAAAGTGGAGGAGGAGGGGAGGAAAGACCGTTCCGCTCACACCAAGCTTAACTCATCCAAGTAAGCGGAATGTTTGTGGGTACAGGGCATGGGCTTGGGTCTTGACGTCATTCCCGCGAAGCATGCTTCCGCTCTCCTAAGCCGCTGGGCCGGGTCGGTAGAGCTCCCCCGTATCTACCCTAGCCTGCTATGACAAATACGCCGGCAGGGCTATGACACGACTGACGTATCTGCTGCGGAAACCGCGGCGCCAAGGCAACGCCACTAACGAGTCGAGACTCGAGCCCTCGAGCGTAAATCTAGGAGCTTATACAATTAATATAATTATTTGGTTGTGTTATGGATGTCATCTTTCTTCCAAAATGTGAAATAGTGTGCGGAGACTACCGCCCTGCAAACCCCACAAACCCGCAAACCCAATCAACATATGATGTTACCTACGCGCATCTCTGAGATACCCTCGGAGCCTGCCCTACTTATTTTCGAGCATGAGCGCCTTATTAGACTGACTACTAACCCTAACGCTCTAGCTCAGGAAGTTGTGTCTGGGCATTTCAGTAGCTTTTAGTATATTTAGGCCAGGCTTTGGTCACTTCTCAGCATCAGCTAGAGTGCGGTAGAGGCAAGAACAACAGTAAACAATACAGGAACAAATACAGCAATTTTTATTAGGATTTCTTTCGATCGTCTCTGCGGGCTTTCCTCGCTCTTCGCCGATTCCGGCGCTGCTTTTCCCAGTAACCTTCTCTGAACATTTCCCAATCCTCAATGAAATGGTAAGAGAACGCTCGAGGCATTGGCACTATTTTCACAAGCCCACCAGGATTCTCAGAATATATTGGGTTCACAAGCAAACGCAGCATTTTTTCTTTGAAAGTCGACTTGGTCCGTACAAGCTTCACGTTCAAGGATTTCAGACCTTTATTCGTGTCAGCTAGAAATTGAGGAGCGATCACGAACACTTTTGTGTACATCCCGGTCAGAAAGAACAGTCCAATGGAGATGTAAAGCGCAACCATAAGTAGCTGCTCGACGAGTGCAATTGCTTTGTGCATAGTACTTGGCTGCGTCCGCACGCGATAGGTCAAAAGTGCTGCCCCCGAAACGATTGCCCAGAAAAACAGAAGCCCTCTTCTTCGGCTGCGCTGTAGCTCAATGTACTGAGAACGCAACGCATGCTCCGTCAGCAATAGGTTCGTATAAATACTGTCTGGATGGAAAGGGTCGCCTCCTTCACCGGCGCGAGGTGAAGGTACGCGTGAGTGCTCGGGCTTCTCGTCCATTGCCGCACTGTCGCTACTAGTGTGCTCATGCAACGGCGCATTTACTGGTTTGCCAGTTCCTTCTAAACTGGTAAGCATTGTGAAGTGCCACTGTCACGCCTTCTTATGCCTCCGGTCGGGGCATGTGTGTTCAACCGAATCTGAAAAGCACGCGCAGATAAATGATCACAGTCAAACGATTACATTAGTCATATGATCTATCCTCGTTGAGTAAGTTTGAAAGCGCCGTTGAGCATGTGAGAACGTGCTACCAGTATGCAGTAAATAAGTACACCACTAAATTAACATAGCGGCGTTTAACGGTATGGTGAGGGGGGTTACTAGGCTGGCAGCCACATCCACTGCGCGCGCCACACACACATATCCTGGCATTCCTCCCTAGCAAGCTAAAGCCATCGTTAGGATGGGTTCGTCGAGCCTCCAGGATCGTAACAGGCGCATTGATGTCGACGTCATGAAGCTGTAAGTATTTGCTGGCTCCATACATCTTTTCTGGCTCCATTGGACAAGCACTAACCACCTATCCAGTCTAACGAGTAACTTCAAAGTCGAATTGATCAACGATAATATGCAGGAGTTCATTGTGGAGTTTCCTGGGCCCAAAGACACCCCTTATGAGGGCGGAGTGTGGAATGTGCGCGTGTCTTTGCCGGCCGAGTACCCCTATAAAAGCCCGTCAATTGGATTCTCCAATCGTATATTTCACCCGAACGTTGAAGAGACCCAGGGCACCGTTTGTCTCGACGTTATAAATGAGACATGGACTCCTATCTATGGGTTGGTCAACGTATTTGAGTCCTTCTTGCCTCAGCTGCTTGCTTACCCGAACGCATCGGATCCACTGAACCACTCCGCAGCTACCCTGTGGAAACAGTCAGAGCGTGATCACGGAAATGAGTACAATGAGGCTGTAAGGCGTTATGTTCAGAAATACGCAATGGTGCGTAACAAAGGCGTGGTGACTGAGAGTGAGTCCACGGCGAAGGGCAAAAAATCCGGATCTGGAACCACAACAGATATCGCTCCGGAACGGTTTGCTGAGGAGGACGAGCTTTCGGATTTGAGCTCGCTCGATGAGCCGAGTGAAGACGATGATATGTAGCAAACTCGCTTGAATTGTATGCATATTTATTGACTCTACTTACCAATGTCTGAATGTGACTATGTACTGGTTAAATTCTTGTAAAAGTCTTCTCATCTCCACGCGGCTGATGTTCTCATGAATCATGATCTGCTCTAAGCAGTCCAAACCGTTGAAGTACTTCGTCAGCCGCTGAAAAAGCGCAGCGAGTTCCCCATTATGAGTTGCTCCAGATACAGCAATTTGCGCGAGCCATCTCTTCTCTTTTGAGTTCGCCTTACGTGGGTCTGCGATGATACTATCCTGAATTTCATCAATATCCATACGGTAAGACGAATGTCTTCGAGGCTTAACGTCTTGAACTTCAGTCTCCCGAGTTTCGACATTCTCAATAGCGAAATCCGAATTGAGTTCACCTTTTTCATCAGTGTTAACTGTTGCTAGCTTGATTTTCCTGGTGACTGTGATTAACGCGAACGTTGGTAGGTGAATAACAAAATCATTTTGCAGTAGCCAAGCCAAAGCTCTCATATAAATACCGCGGTGATCAGCTGAGGGCACCTGGAACATGTATGGCTTAGGCTTCCCAGTAGACAAATTGGAGAGCAAGCGTTGTAACGGGGGCATCATTGGAAACAAGCCTCTGAATTTGATAGCGAGTTCTTTGAACTCTTCGCCAAGCGGAGAAAGAGGACTCACGCCGTATATATGACGATGATTCAAAGGGATGATAATTCTCGCCCTACGCCAATACACTAGTGACCAAACAAGGCTAACAATCTGTTTGATGTCAATCTTGTTCTGCTGAGAAAGTTGTTCAATGCTTGATGCTGGGTCGATGCTTCGGATCATCGCTGCAATCGGCCCCTGCGGGTCTACCTCGATCTCTTGTACAATGACAACTGGGTCGTCAAGTAAAAGAAGGCCATATGATCCAAGTGAGTCGTGCTTTATTTCTTTGCTTGCCAAATTGCTAGTAGCGAGATACGCGTGTTGAGAGACTCTTTCAAAGCGGTTAGGAAGCTGCGACAGCTCAAGTTGCAACGGGACCTGAAAAGCGCGGGCTTTGTTCCCCACCATGATTCTGGCAATATTCATTTGCGTCATCGCTCGAAACAAGTTTTTGAGTGCTCTTGCCAGCTCACTGGCTTCCTCAACCGCTTGTTGCTGTTTGCTTAAGCTCATCTTTCGAGTCTCCTCCCGCGCTTTTTGCATCTTCATCACCTGCTCCCACACGTAGTTCCTGCTGGCCTGTTCATTGCGTAGCATGCGCACGAAAGGAACCAGTATATATTGATAAACGCGTTCTTCACATAGCGATGCTTCCGTGATTGGAGGAATCAGCGCAAATGCGACATGGAACATACGCATGGGCGAATCCCTTTCCGTGACCACGCCAGAAATTTGACTTGGCGTGTTGTCCCCATCGTTTCCTGGCTTCGGTAGACCCGTGTCCAAGAGTCCATTAGATGACTTGGATGGCGATGGCAAGGGAACTGATGATGGTGGCGGAGATGGTAAACGTGGCGGGGAACGTGATGGGGACCTAGATTGCGGATCCAGTGGGGAACGCGAGGAAGATCGCGATCGTGATCGTGATCGCGAGGACGATAACGACTGGGACCGTGAGGAAGGCGAATGGGATGACGGTCGCGAGCGTGAACGTGATCGCGAGGTAGAACGCGAAAGTGACCGTGATGATGATGGCGACCCTGGACGTGACGAGGAAGACGTCACTTGCCCGGAGTCGTCATCTACGGTCTTGTCATCTTCACCATGTGTGCTTCTAATGACCGAAGAAGATGACGGAGTTTGTTTTTTGGGTTTCAGTGCTCTCCAAGTACCTGATTCCAGGATATGAATTGGAATTCCAACGAGTATGCAGTCGTCAATGGCCAAAGAGAAGCGATCATTACACATGGATTGTGGAGGACAAAGCATCTCAGCCAGGAAGTCGCGCTCAAAGCCAAAAATTGTGTCGGTCGGTTTGCCACCGTTACGCGAGCTCGACGACCCATTTGACTGAGACCGGTGATTTGAACTGTTAGAGTTCGTACTGTCGGCCGGCTTTGAGTCTGAGGCAGATTCTGTATGTTCTTCATTACGCTTCTGATTCGCAGAGGATGCCATCCGAGGCGATGCTGATGCTTGGTAGGCTGACCCGACGTTAGAGGGCAGTCTTGGTAGACTCGAAACGTCAGTGCGAGTCTTGCCTGAACTTGCACTCCCCGGAGCACCAGTCATCTGCGACTCACTTTTTTGGGAACCAGATATGCTGGGCCGGGGATTAGAGTTGCCCGCTGCTGGTGGATCAACCGTCTCATCTTCTTCAGTGGAGCTTATTGAATCATCACTCCAAACGATCTCGCCGTCACTCCCGTCCTCGCTATCGTCGTCATGTGTCAGGCTTTCTAGAACGCTCTCATCGTAACAATGGTAAACGAATTGGGGTCCGTTGTACGTGCTTATCGCGAGAAACACGCCTGCAACATAGGTGCTGGCCATCGCGCTACGATGCGACGCTGATTTCAGGGTTTGGAAGTTATGGAGTCATTGGTCAAGAACTGAAGTGAAAAGAACAGCCGTTCAAAGAAAAGAGCATTGTGCAATTGAGTCCAACTAAATTTGCATTCGTTCGGAGAAAAATGGACCTCAAAATTATACTACAGCTTTGGCATTAATCGGCAAACAATCTTTTACACAACGTTCTTAGCTGTTCTGTTATCTTGAGAGAATACAGAAATCATTTTATTGTTACATAGAAGTGAGTTTCCTCAAATATGTACGTATGCGATCCTCACCTCGATCGTTGTTCCACCTGTCGGCACTTGGCTCATAAACGGGTGGCCCAATTTGTTCTATCATGAAGCTTGATCCCACGCTGGCGAATGCAATTGTCTTATCCCAGTCTAGCCCGCGAGCAAGTGCGAGTCCCAAACCGCCCATGAAGCCGTTTCCGGCACCACTCGGATCAACAACTTTTTCCGGGGTGTTTTCATAAAAAGCTGGATACCATTTTCTCAAGCCCTTGTGACGAACGAAGCAGCCCATCGCCCCACAACGAATCACCAGGCATGGAGCAAAACTATAATGCCCATCCACAATATTTTCTACTTCCTCTTGAGTTTTAGGCTCAGGTAGGCTCACGAGACTAGCCGCCTCCAAGCTGTTGGGCGATAGAACATCCACGGCGTACTTTTGAACAACTTTTTTCAGGTTCTCATACTGGCTAGGAACGCATTCTGTTGGTACAGGCTCCCAAACGAAGCTCTGGTGTGCACCAGGGCTGCTATTTAGGTCCTGAAGAATTTCGGCGGCACGTTGTGGAGAGCAAATAAGATGAATGACCTTGGCTGATTTCGCTTCGGGGGGCATATCGGCCGCAAAGATCTGCTTTTTGGGGCTCAAGTACTTAAACAAGCGTTCTTCGTTATTCACGAACTTGTTCCACGCTTTTGTTGTCTCGCGCTGGTTATCTCGGCGAAATATGGTGCCCGTCCCCCAACTATCAATAGTTTGATGAACCTCGTCAGGAAAGTCGTAACCTTCGTCACATATAAATCCGATTTTGGTACGCTCCTCACGCGGTATCAACACTCCTGAGCCAAGAACAGCATAGGTGCCTGCACCGCCAACAATGTTGGTCATTGACCTTGTATTGGTATGTATTTCATCGATGCAGAACATTCCCATGGAAAAGAATTCCATTTTGGGCTATGATATCTGGCACAGTAGCGTCAAGTCCGTAGTGTGAATGCTGATCATTATTCATATCGGCAATGGCTTACCTATTTGACCATCATATGCGCAGGAGAACTTGTGTGCTTTCATGAATTGCCACTCCATTTCACGATTGCAATTAACGATTTCTCTACAGATTACTTTTTTATACGTTTGTCTACAACGACCTTAATATCCTCGAGAGTCTCAACTTTGCGTTTTCTTGTCCCTTTCGCAGACTCTTTCTTGGCCTTGGCGTCTATCTTAGCCAAGTTCGCGTTGCGCATTGTCATGCCCGCTTTCACCAATGAGGTAGTGCTCTTTGCTACTTCGGACTTTGATTCTCCGATGAAGGATCTAAGGATGGCCAGATCAATTTCATGAGTGGGCGTTTCGAGAATCTTAGGTACATCTGAAAGTTCCGCACGGTTTACAAGTAGCCGAAAAGTCTCAGGACCACAGAAGCCGGTACCCACTGACGCGTGCTGATCTCGTTTACTGTCTTTTGGCCAACAGGAGTCATTGACGTGGATCGCACTCAAATATTTCATGCCAACGATACTGTCAAACTGATCCCAGAAATGTGAAAACCCCTGTTCTTCTCTCAAATCCCAACCCGCCGCAAACGTGTGGCATGTATCTATGCACACTCCTATTCTTTCCTTGTTGCGAACTAGTTCGATGATGCTTGATAGATCCGAAAGCTCACTGCCCACGATCCTACTAGTATCACCCGTCATATTCTCAAGAACTACTTTGACAAACTTAGTTTTCCCATGAGCCCAGTTAATTGCATCGGCAATACTCTCAATGGCGGCTTTTTTCGGTTCTCCTTTGGAAGACCCAGGGTGGATATTGTATAAACCGATTCCCAACTGCTCACATCTCTGTAGCTCGTCCAAAAACGCAGCACGGTGTTGTGGGCGTTTCGTTGCGTCAGGATTCCCAAGGTTAATCAAATAAGAAGCATGAGGCAGAATATCTGTAGCTGGATTATAATTGAACTCTTTGCAGCCAGATCTAAATCTTTCGATCTCAGCGTCCTCGTACGGCTTTGAGGCCCAGCCCCGAGAGTTTTTCAACCACATTGCAAAGCATGTATTCCCAAGCGCATTCGCGTTAAGCACTGCGCGGCTGACACCGCCTTCTATGGAGACATGCGACCCCAGTTTCATAACTGTATTCACTACAGATGCAAGTGAGGCAACATGTAGTAGTAATGTGAAATGTAGTCAGCTTAGCTCCTTCTCGCTGGAACACCTAGTCATATATATATATGGTCAAGAGGTGATCCAATCGACACAAACAGCTCGAGAAATCAGCATCAATGACACTAAACCATATTTGTTTAAACCATATTGACCAGTAACTTATATTTAGATCCAAGTCATTCGCAGGCTTGACAGCCATCACTTGGCATCTTATTTCTTCTTGCCCTTTGTGACCTTACCACTTTGCTTCCCTAGAGGCTCAGTCTTCTTCTTAGCTGGACCTCCCGCTACTTTGAAGAAATCTGTGAGACGCCCTTGGGGCTTTTGGCCTGCTGCCTTCGTCAACTTCTCTGCGTTTTGGCGCACTCGGTCCTCACTGAAACCTTTTTCTTTAACTAAGAAGTCAACCAAGCCATCGACGTCCGGGGGAGACCATTTGAGTGGCACTGCGTCCGCATCATAGACTTCAGGGTGGGAGAACAAGCCACGAACAACCTGATAGGGGTAGTCTTCAGGGATCTGTAGTTTATTTTCGTGCTTGGACAGAGCCTCTTGAATTTTTTCGATAGATCGGTGTTCTTTGATGAGTTTCAAAGCTGTTTGCGGCCCCATGCCTCGGATTGGAGTGCAGTAATCACAGCCCAGCAGAATACAAAGATCAACGAATTCAGGCATGCTGAGCTCGAGCCCCTCAAGCGCTTTCTGTAAATCAATCTGCGTGATCGGGTTTTTCTTCTGGTCACCAGCCGTGAGATGGCGAAGGAGGATGTTTGAGCCAAATGTTAAAGTATCCATATCCTCAGATCCTGCAGCCCAAACCTTTCCTGTCCGAACTAAATGGGCACAAGTAGCCTCCGCTTCACTAGGGGCTTCGACGACAGGAATTCCCATGAGTTTCAAAAGCCGTTTGGCCTCCTCATTGTGTTCTTTGGTTGCATGCACTGTCCTCCGCTCAAACCTTGCAGCCTCTGCGGCAGAAGTGCTATCCTCTTTTTGTTGTGTTGCCTTTTCACGCGCATCAAGTCGCTTCTCGAGCTCATCGCCTTTCAGATCTGGCGGCTTTCCGTCGAACACATATACAGGTTTCATTCCGTTCTCCACAATACGGATGGTTCGATAGAACATCCCTATCAAGTGACTCGTTTCTTTGCCATCTTCGCTTGTGAGTTGGTTTCCGTCAACTTGCCGCACCGCGATCAGAAATTGGTAAAGAGACATAGACGCGTCTATGGCAACCTTCCGGCCAGCAAGCGCTTTCCAATCAGTAAACTTGATTGCATGAGGTGCATTGTCACTGATGACCTTGTGCAGTCCCTTTATTCCCATCTGAACCTGTGAACCTCAACTTTTTTTTACTTGAGAGGGCTTAAATCTGCTTGACGCGTCAACCAGCCTGCAGAAGCGCGCCCAGCTGTGTCTCGTAAGCATCACGCGTCGTCCCCTTGTGCGCGTTTCTTCCTCAAAGCTCGCACATGATTATATTACCAAGAAACATCGGCTTCTGAAGGAATTATTGAGTTTCGTGAGACTTTGCAAATCTTCGAGGCTAAAAGACCGGAGTTCGTTTTATTTAGTAGCTTCTTAACCACTGCTACTACGCTGCTACACAACGACCTTCTCATAGCAACCACGTGATGTTGTTACCTAATAGTGGATATAGAAACACAGTAACGTTCTGGCTAGCTTTGTTTGCCTTATTCTACAGCAGAGCGTAATGTTTGGCTCGGGGTTCGGGGCACAGCGACCGTCAGGAACGCAGCCTGCATTCGGCTTTGGGCAGACCCAGCCCCAGACTTCCCAGCCCTCGTTGTTTGGACAGCCAGCAGGCTCTGCGCCTCAAGCTGGCAATGCTTTTGGCAATCCCTCGGGTGGACTGTTTGGATCGCAGCCTAATACGCAGCCATCAGCGCCATTTGGCGCCCCATCTGGAAATAGCATGGGGCTAGCAGGAGCCCAGCAGCAGCCGCAGGGTACCGCAAAAGCGCCCTTTGTGGCCACTGAATTACCAGATCCAGCCAAAGGTCTCAGCAAAACTGATCGGTTTCAGACGATCACAATGATGCCTGCATATGAAAGTACTTCAGTGCAAGAACTGCGCTGGCAAGACTACCAAGCGAACCGGAAAGGACCTAATGCATCTGCGACGTCAGGCTTCGGTTTCGGCTCTCAGCCTGCGCAGCCACAATCCGGAAGTAGTCTGTTTGGCCAGCCACAGACCTCCAGCTCGCCGTTCAGTGGCAGCCCTACGACGGGCGCAGCGTTTGGCGGTGGAAGCGCCAATACTGGAGGTGGTCTTTTTGGCCGTAGTAACAGTACTAGCACTACTGGAACAAGCCTTTTTGGTAATAACAATGCGCAAAACGGTGGAAGCGCATTTGGGGGTGCATCCAACACTGGAGGAGGGCTGTTCGGCCAGAACAGTACTAGCACAACTGCATTCGGACAGCCTGCGGCACCGAACACGGGCACAGGATTTGGCTTCGGTGCGAACCAGGGAAACTCGGCGACAGGCACGGGCCTTTTCGGTCAGTCGAACTCCACGGGATCCACTGGATTGTTTGGCTCGAATCAAACTTCTACGAGCAGTCCCTTTGGTCAGTCTAATAGTACGAGCTCCAATAACGCGAGGTTTGGTTTCGGCACTCAGCCGCAAGCCTCAGCGCAACCCTCAGGTGCATTTGGCTCAAGCAGTGGCGGAGGGCTCTTCGGTCAAAACAACGCTGGAAATACAGGATCGAATGCATTCGGCCAAAGTGGTTCGTCGCCATTTGGTAGCACTGGCAGCAGCACCACCGGTGGTGGCTTGTTTGGCCAAAACCAAAACCAGAACCAAAACCAAGGAGCCGGTCTGTTCGGCAGTAATAATGCAAGCACTGGTGGTACCGGTTTTGGTTTTGGCGCTCAACAAAACAATAACAATGGTAGTGGCTTGTTCGGTACCAACAATAATACTCAAACAGGAGGGGGCGGCGGCTTATTTGGCCAGAGCAGCTCACAACCATCTGGCGGGCTTTTCGGCAGCAACAGCAATAGTGGCACAGTAGGCCAACAACCTGGGTCTGGCTTTGGTTTTGGTGGCACTCAAAATAAGCCAGCTACAGGATTTGGCTCCACAACAGGAAGCGCTTTTGGCCAGCCAAATACGGCCAATAATGCTTTCGGGGCGTCTTCGGGTACGTCGTCTGGAGGCGGTCTCTTCGGCCAGAATAACAATGCACAGCAACCAGGAACGTCTAGTGGATTTGGATTTGGCCAGAATAGCAACAATTCGAATACGAACACGGGAGGAGGTTTGTTTGGACAGGCTCAGCAGCCCAAAACTGGTTTCGGTTTCGGTCAACAGTCTGGCAATAACAATGGCACAACAGGCGGCCTCTTTGGCTCGAATGCAAATAAGCCTGCTAGTGGAGGCCTGTTTGGCGGTGGCACCAGTTCAACCCCGGCAGGGGGAAATGGCGGTGGCCTTTTCGGCAACAACAATGCGAGTGCGCCATCGGGCGGTGGCGGTCTTTTTGGCAATTCTGGAACAGCGAACGCAGGAAGCACTGGCACATCTGGATTCGGCGCGAACAACAATGCCGTCGGATCTGGCGCCAATAGCGGTGGCGGTCTTTTTGGAGGCTCTAGCACGGGTACGAATAGTGGTGGACTATTTGGCGGCAAGCCGGCCACTGGTGGATTGTTCGGCAGCCAACCTGCTAATGGCAATGCAGCCGCTCCGAAACCGACGTTTGGAGCTACTAACAGCACAGCCGGTTCTTCCTTGTTTGGTGGCTCCGGAGGATTAGGGGGTAGCCAGTCGCAACCCAATCAGGGAACTGGTGGACTCTTTGGTTCAACCAACAACAAACCTGCGACTGGCTTGTTTGGTAGCTCTGGTACTATGAACAACAGCGGTCAAGGCTTGTCGTTCGGATCTACTACAGCGCCAACGGCAGCTCCTGCTTTCGGAAACCAGAACGCAGGTGGGTCACTTTTCGCTCAGCAACAACCAGCCGGGCCTGTAGCGTCTATTGGAAGCAATGCTTACGGCTCCAATCCTCTGTTTTCTAACGTTCAGCAGCCAGCAGCGACCAGTATACAAAACGAGCAGCCGCAAGCTGTACCCAAGAAAGATGACCCGACTTTCAAGCCACCAACTGGTGTACTTCTCGCGCATATCATGCAGCCGCACCAGCTACTAGTTAAGCGACAGAAATGGGGCAATGGCAGGCCTAACAAAGACGCGGAGGAATCGAAGACACTCGATGAGTATAGTAAAGTGCCACCGTGGCCTACCTCATCAACCGGCACATCTGACAGTTCGCCTCACGATAACGAGGAGAGCAAGAAGCTTGGTGGTGCGACAGGATTTGCGTCAGTTCGGTTCCGCAATGTGCTGTTCAGCAACAATACCGATGATATCATTCTCAACTCGGAAGCATTTGATCTAACTCGTGATCGCGCTCTACCAACAGCATCAAGGAACGTCATCGAGACGGAGGAAGCACCTCGCGCTGTCTCGGTCAGCACTCCGACAAAGGGCGTGACAAAGGATAGCGAAAATCTATCATTGGCTCAAGAGGCAACAGGTAGCGGGATTTATCCCGATGGCTCCGAGGTAGTAGACCAGGATTCTCAAACGGGAGATGCTTCAGGTTCAGATAATGGTAGCCTGGTGGGTGATGAGGAGGTAGACGATGTGGATGAGGGCTCTCTTGCTCAGCCCGCGTCGGATACTCCCGATAATGAGATCGTGAACGATGAGGGATACTGGATTTCGCCGGCACAGCACCGGCTTACTTTGATGTCGTTGCGGGAAATTAGGAATATCAAGGATTTCCGTGTTGGTCAACGGACTCATGGCTTCGTCGAATTCTTGGAGCCGGTGGATCTGTCCAATTACAGCAATGTGCAGTCGCAAGTTTGTGGACGGATTGTTGTGATAAGCGATCGTTCATTTTGCCTTTATCCCATAGAGAGTGAGCGGCCACCTGTTGGCCAGGGCTTCAATGTCAAGCACCGTGTCACTCTATATAACGTGTTCGCACGTACGCGAGACACTCAAGAGCCAGTGAAAGATCCGGAACACCCGATCTGTAAAAAGTTTGCTAAACGCCTCCGTACGAAGGGCACGTTTGTGAGCTGGTCGGCTCAAACGGGAGCTTGGACATTCGAAGTTGATCCTGCCAAGGATACTTAGAGCTAACTAGTTACTTGTATTATTATTCTTATTATGTGTCTAGAACGACTTTTTCATGAATTATAGTCAAATGAAAGACAGGACAAATGCCGCATTTCCACAAATCAGCACTCTTCAGGCCGGAAAACACTCGTATAACCAATAAGGTATGAGTGGTAACACATTACTGCTGCGTCACGCGTTTACTCACCACCACTTTTTCACCTCACACGGCCATCGTCGTTCAAAGCACGAGACCAAGAATCACTTTTGTCAAGGTGTAGTAGCGGCTGGAAATGGCAGCACGAATCCAAAAATCCTTGGAAAGGGTCGTAACAACACGTAGGGCTGCTATAACCATCGCATTTTGGATTCTGCTGATCCATGTCGCGGCTCTGTGGCAGTTCAGCTCGGGATTTCTCTTGACGCGCCCCGTCTTCTCAGATATAAGCGGAGAGGCCCCCGAAACAGAAGCATCATTTGAACGCGCTGTAATCCTAATTGTAGACGCGTTACGTTATGATTTTGTGAATCCGCCAGTGTCCAATAATGCTGTGCCTTACTGGGGTCATTTCCCAGTGCACGACCTTGAGACCAATGCGAAAAATGCCTTTTCTGCGCACTTCTTAGCAGATCCACCAACTACAACGCTGCAAAGGCTAAAAGGACTCACCACGGGCTCGTTGCCAGCTATGGTTGAGGCGGGGTCAAATTTCGCGGGATCTAGAATCGAAGAAGATAATTGGGTCAGTCAAGCAGCCGCGCGGCTCGGCCCAGTGGCTTTCGTGGGTGATGATACATGGGAAGCGCTATTTGCTCATGAATTCTCGCTGAGTTTTCCCTATCCTTCACTTGATGTTCATGATCTCGACACCGTGGACAATGGCGTCAAGTTACACCTCCCCAATCTCATTAAAAATTCCTCTAACAAGCTTGTGATCGGACACATGCTTGGAGTGGACCATGTTGGGCATCGATATGGGCCGAATCACCCGGCGATGTCGTCCAAGCTTGACGAGACCTTTGACTTTGTCAAAGAAATTATGAGCTTGATCGATGATCGAACCGTGCTTATGGTTATGGGTGATCACGGAATGAGCAGTACTGGTGATCATGGTGGTGACTCTGAGCTCGAATTGGATGCAGCATTATGGATGTACTCTCGAAAGTCTCAGTTCATAGAAAACGGCAGTGACACAGTGCAGCAGATTGACCTCGTGCCCACGATCAGTGGCCTTTTGGGGTTACCGATACCATTCAACTCTCTTGGATCACCTATCCAGCAAGCCTTCAGTACTAAAAAGTGGAATAGCATTGTGCGTGAAGCCGCTGCTCAGATCAGCAGATACGCCAAGGCTTCCGGTGAAATGATGTTATTCGAGCAACTTCTTCATGAAGAGCCTCTTGAGTATCAGAAAGCGATTCTTCATCATTTTCGCAGCATATGGGTTGATTTTGATATGGCGGCAATCACAAGAGGGCTTCAGGCTTTTTTCGGCTCCGCTGTCGCCATTTCTATTTTGTATAACTCCATCGCATCAAAGAACGTTGTGAGAGTGAGCTCGTACATCACAATCGGTGGCATACTTGGTAGTATGCTAGGCGTGATGACTGGGGTCGTAGATGCCGGCACAACTGGAACGACCAAATGGCGATTTGGAAACAACCTCCTATACTGGACGGCGGTAGGGGCCCTGTTTGGAACTCTTCCTGCTCTCATACACGTGAAGCCCAGTCGGCCAACTTCATGGACCCTGGGTGCACTGCTACTTCTGATGTTCGAGTGTGGGACGTCATTTTCCAACTCTTTCGTTGTCTGGGAACCGAAAATCTTGCAGTTTCTGTTCGCAACAATAGTCACTTTACTCATCTCTACTTGCGCTGCTAGTGCGAGCCCCATCGTGGTATACTTGGGGGCATGGTACGGCAGCGTGCTGCTTGTGCTTGTAAGGCTTTGCTCTGGTTTTGTTGCCTGTCGTGAAGAAAATGGTCCGATGTGCATGGATACGTTCTATGAGCCAGGGTCAAAATTGGCTCCGCTGTGGACCCTCTTTGCCATAGGCATCCTTGGGCTCGTTTTCCCTTGGTTTCTGCGCCGCTTCTGGAAAATTGGTGGGAACGACGTTGGAACTGCGTCACTCATGATTAGCATGACTTCAGTAGCTCTTGTGTTGAGTATAGCTTACTGGTCTCTTGATAATGCAGAAATGCGTGGTTGGCTGGAACACAAAATGTTTGGACTACAATCTGGTAAAGTGTTGCTGGGTCGCTTGGCGCTGGCGTCAGGGTTTATTGGTGGAATGATGATCTGGTGGAGAAGCAACGTGCCCATTGAGATTGTTCTGTCTTCGAGGGGGATTCCTAAGAAAATTGAAGGATACAATAACATTCACGGCGCCTACGCGCTGTTGACTGTGGTATGCGCTTTTTGGAGTCTGGCTATTGTTAACAAGCCCCCGGGAATCCTCACCTTGGCTGGCCTTGTGTACACCTGCCTAGCGACGTTGGATCTATTAGATGTGAGCTCCACGAAATACACAGTTTTAGCCCCAGTGGTTTATGACCTTCTTGGGCACAGCTTTTTCTACTTTACCGGACACCAAGCCACAATTTCTAATATTGATTGGAACTTCGCTTTCGTAGCGTCAAAGGGTAACTCCTTTCCTTGGTCCGAGATGACGCTATTGTTGAATCTTGTGGGCACTTTCCTTGTATGCGGGGTTGTGAATGTCTATAGTGCCTTGTGGAGGCGCCCCCCGTTCAAGGATCCTACCCAACTTTTGGTATTCTCTCTCAGAGCGGTACTGGGAATGGCTTTTGTGGCCACACTTCGAACTTCGGCATCTGTATTTGCTGCAACTTTGCTGCGCCGGCATCTCATGACATGGAAAATATTTGCTCCACGTTTCATCGCAGCCGCGGTTGCCCTCATTACTATCGATGTGGCATGCTTATTCGGCTTGATTGTTAGCGGTCACACAGTCAAAAAGGTCACTGAGATGTTTGGCTAAATATTCGTACATTGATAAATCATAGAGATTATGAAACTATTCCTCCATACTCATGGCGTTCCCTACATCCTCTCTGGCCATAGTATCAAAGTCGTGGCCGTCATTCTGGAGATCGTTGTTTGCTGGTTCGAACTGATCAGTATTGGCATCTTTCGAGTCCGAACTATTATCTTGGATTTCGTCTTCTTGCTGTTTTTGCTGTTGTTTTTCAAGCGCCAGGCGTGCTTGCTCCATGTCCACTGCTTGCCGATCGTAAGTGATATCGACAGCACGCATAGGACTAGCGCTCACCATTTTCAATCCCAGTGTGTTCTCAACCTCTTGTCTTGCAGAGCCACTGGCTTCCGATCCGAAATCAGAGCGTAACTTATGGATTGCATTGCTCAAAACCTTGGCCTTATCCTCATCTAAGTGAAAACTCCAACCTGCCGCCTTCTCACCCTCGAGCTGGGCGATTTCCTCCTCGGCCCGCTTGATATGGGATTCTATATCCTCAAGGCTTAGCGAGCTTGATATTTTAGGCGGAACTATGGCAGATGTGGGTAGCGGTGATCCAAGTACATGATCCAGCCATTCGTGGTGCCGAACATAGCGTACACTAGCAATGTTCCGGAGCGTGATTGCATCAAGCTCATATCCCACCGTCGCTTCGGTCACATCAAGGGGCGCCGATTCGAGCATCTCCAAACAAGTGACCACGTTCTAGGCGCTGTTTCTCAATCGAGTGATGAACATATTATATAAGCGGACCATTTACATATAATAACCGCTAATTAAAGTAAGTATCGTTTAGGAGAAACGCGAGAGATGAAGGCTGGTGTAGTATTTCCGATATGAATTGGGGTATAATTAAAGATGTGAGTCTAATCGTAGAGTCAGGTATTTAGTACTTGTGGAGAGTCCGACCATTGTATGACATTTCCCCATTCGATCCTGTTCCATATTTACGTTGCAAAGGATCTTGGTTTCGCCCTGACTCGAAACCAAAATTACGCTTTTTCACTGGTGTCTCATCGTAATTCCGATTCCACTGCAGCGAAGCCATAGGCGGACGAGAGGGCAAGCCCTTAGGCGTCGACTTGGGGACACTGACATCAATGTTGTCCACAGAAATATCAGCGCTCTTTTGAGACGCAGGGACAATGGATGGAAGCGTGAGTTGCGACCTCTCAAGTTGTGCGCGTTGTGGCACTTGCGAGGGTTTGATAGAGCCAAGCTTTGGCGATCTAGGGTATCTGGAGAATCCGGAAACTCTGCTTGCAATGTGGGTGAGAGGCGTGGATGAAGTTTGCGTAGTAACGCGAGGGGCAGAACTGGGCGGTTGTGATTCCACAATAATATCACTACGCAGCTCGCCTTTATCAACAATATCCAGGTTGTGTGTCCGTAAATAAGACGTAATAACCTGCGAAATATCATCAAAGCACTCTCCTTCGAATTCTTCCTGGACGCTTACGACAATTTGAGAATACATTGCAGGGTCTCCTTGCATTTGAACCCTCTCGAAAGCTTGCACCTGTGCACTCATGGCTAAAAACAAGGGTGTCGCAACGTGCTCGCTGAACTGACTATGAGGGCCGACAACCATTGCGAAGCGAGATGACCAAGGAATGCGGAATTCGTAGTCGGTAGGTGTTATCAACTGAGCGAGCATCTGCGCCGCCTGATGAGTGTTAGCTTCGGTTTGTCCACTTATCTCGACAAACTGCGTTTCGCGGGTTTCCGTCGCAGGAAGTGTTATCGCAGCCCCTGCAGTGACTTCAGCATCCCGCAGAGCATTGCTCTGTGTAGCAAGCAATAACCGCCGATGATTACGAGTGAGACGAACGTACGCAAAATGATGTTTGCCTGCAAGGTCTGTTACCAATTGTTGAAGCTCAGCTGCCGCTCGGTCAATCTGCGCACGGTTCTTAGCAGGACAGCGAATGACGACGTTGTCAGATCGCGAGTCCCCAAAAGCATTTGGAGTTTTGTCCTTAGTAGTGTTCGCGAATCGCATATACACGTTGTACTTGCGCATCAGCATTTGAATCGCCTGCCCCCCTTGGCCAATTACTTGCTTGTGGTACACTTCTGGAATGTAAAGCGATCTTTCAGCGGGAAGTTCATCTTCCATAAGCTCGACCGCCCGTAGAGTGCTAGTGAGATCTCCTCCAGAAACGCGTAGACGGAAGTTAAGCTCATGAAGTTTGTCGACTGTAATACGCACCCTTGTAGACGACATGACTTTGGCAACTTTTCCCTGCTTTTTTCCAAGAATAAAGTCCATAAGCTCTACTGGTTGTTCCATCAGGACACTAGTCGGCGTTGACCCATGCTCAGTAGAATCCCGGAGGTATTTCAAAGCGGTCTTGATGTTGCCTGATGGACCATAGAGCACGGCGCCTGAATCCAGGATCATAACGTTACACTTGTTTGCCGCCAGTTGGGTCAAATCTGATTGCTGCAGAGGAAACTTCAGCTCCGCAACATAAATTTCACCGCATAGCTTCATCAAGTCGTTAATAGAGCTTTCAATGCTACGCTTTGTAGCTCCCATAAACCGAATTAGATTCGCAGACTCGGCAGCCACAGGAGGCATCTGGATGAACGTTGCATGGCGGCACATGATAGCTTGTAGTTCGTCACTGTACCACTGGAGCAGTGAGTCGCGCACGAATGGCGAAATAACACATTCAGTTATTAGGCTGTCAGTTTTGCTGATCACGACATCCGTGAGCAGTTTTCTGGCAATGACAACTTGAGTCTTGTCACCAGCAAGGTAAACCTCATTGACGCTGACAGTAGACACTGTGTTTGCCACTGGAGGCATATAGACATTAACCCCAGTTTGCTGGAAGATGGTTAGCAGATGCTGACGGTCCGCACCGGCAACAAGAGGTTGCTGAGACAATGGGAGATCGACTCGCATAATAGAGTAGCCATAAAAGTGATTCAGCAGCACAAAAAGCTTGTATTTTGCGTATTCAACGGCGGCGCTAGTCCCGTAGACGCATAGGACAAAGTTTGTGCTGACAGTAATAGAAACACTCGCGTAGATTGCCAGCTCATCCAAGACCTGGCACAAAGCTGGCTTTAGACTTGGCTTCAGTCCACCGGCGTACTGGGAGACGCATGGTATATCAAGCGATATTTCGCACTGAGCCCAAGCTTTGTAAATCTCGAAGACATCAGCAGCACAAGTAGTGGGGACTATGAGGGTATCATTTGTCCACATTGTGGAAGGAAAGAGTTGACGTAGGGGAGCCAAGGGATCCAGAACTAATGACGATGTCAAAAGACTCAGAGGTGTCATCTGTGGATCCGGCTGCTGCCACGGCAACGTGTCTGGGCTCTCATATAGAAGGTTAGCAGAAGGTGGCTTTCCCACGCACTCGCGCGCAAGTGAAAGGACAAATGACTTCGGTGACATGGCACCCGTCCTTGTCAAGTGGATAAGTGTCGGGCTATTTGTGATTCCAAATCTCGATTCGGCTGGGACACTGTTTATGTTTGCACCTAACCGCACACCTAACCCATACGCATCACACTCATGCAGGACTAATGGGGATGGAAACGATGAAAAAGGTACACAACGTTGGATATTGCATGTCATTTTAAAAGGTGGGCATCTGGCGCAAATTGATATGATTCTTCAAGTTTACGTCGTGCTATATCGTTCGTTGTTGCCTTTGAAGGCAGGCCAGGTAATACATGTCGAATACTTAGAAGCACCCTAATCATTAGTTACACTACAGCCAGACTATGAGACTACTAGCAAGTCTCGAATTTAGTAGATACAGTTGTTATTCCAATTCACAACTGTGGAGGCCGTAGGCCCGAGATTAGTTTTGCTACGTAATAAGCCTAAGAGAGTTGAACGAAGGGCTGTCTAGTTAGAGTGGGGTCGAGTACGTGAATGGATGCCGCTCCCGCCTACAAAAGCGACGTGCCCGCAGCTGAGTTGCCAGATTATGTGAGAGGAGTTAATATCGATGACCTGGATGAGCTGTGTGTTAATTCCGGAGCTTTGAGCGGGCTTTGGGAGAGGTCTGAAGCTGCCTCGTTGCTCCATGAGCATCATCTTCGTTTGGCTTCCCATGTTAAAGACCAGATTGGACGACTGCGAAAAAACATCACTGCTATTGAAGAAATCCGCAAAGAAATCAGCTCGCTCGCCAACAAGGAGCGCTCTGCTCAGGATCAATGGCACACTGCAGAGTCTGACATGTACAAAGCCACTGAGCCATATTCGCAGATGAATATCAGGCAAGTAATTGATAAGGACTTGCGCTCCCTGGAAAAGGATACTACAGATATTGCTTCCGAGTTCCGCGACGGCTTAGCTCCAGGAAATGACCCAATTGCCCTATGTAGGCAATACGTGCTGAAGCGGCAGCGTTACTATTACGACACAAGCCTACTCGAAAGCTTGTCCTAAACTTTCAGCGATTTACCAGAATGACTCGTGGATGACTTGCGTTCGGTTTTATATAGATTATCATACGTTTTACGGAGTATGACTCTAGTTTTCTTCTTCCTCACCAAGCTTGAACCCCAGATAATCCTCGGTATTCAGTGGCACTGAAGCCTCTTGCAGGGTTCCCAGATCGCCCGGCGTCATAAGCATGGCCGCATCAAGAGGCGAGTTTGGCGCTGACGGAGGTCGCGACAACTTAATGTGCTCACTAACATCAAACGGATTGGCATCCTCATCAGCAAACAGTGACGGGTAGGCGCGTCGTAAGGCAAGCTCACGAGCCTTGACATACGCAATTCCCATTCGTTCCCAATCCAACAAGTCGCTGAGACGCTCAGTCCGATTGCGCAGGTTAATACGTTGACGACGGGACAAGCCCGTGAATTTTTCCATGACATCTACCAACTCCTCAATGCTATCGTCAATGCCTTTATTGCGACGGTCAACAATGTACACACCATAGTCGCTACAGTTTTCAATAAGATCATCCATGTAGCAACCAAATCCTGAAAGGTTGGTCGTTACTGAAGGAACACCCATTACTGTGCTTTCTGCAGGTGTGTAGCCCCACGGTTCGTAGTACGAGGGGAACACTCCAAGATGGCAACCACGAACAAAATCTTCGTAGTCAAGCGGCAAAATCGGATTGTTACTGTTCAAAAACTCCGGGTGGAAGATTATCTTAACGCGATCGCTCGGATGATTGAAAAGTTGAACTCGGCGAATCTGCGTGAGAATGGGGTCAGTAGCATCATTTGTCACATTGTGGGTTACAATGGGCGGCAAAGAGTTTCGCTTTAAAGCAAAAACGCGGCGTTTCAGCAACATCTGGTCTGCCGGAGGCAGCAGTTTTTCCAACGTCGGCGGCTGGGCATGTGGACTACCTTCAGATGAACGCGCATAATACTCAAACATGCGCCGCCCAATCTTTTTCTGGATGTCCTCCACACTATCCTCAAGAGCTTGCATGACGGCCTGACCCTTTAGCGTCTCCACCGTGTACGAGTTCGTGGTAGTCGGCATGATGATGAATGCAACCACCGTCATTTTCGACCCTTTACTTTTCAGCCGATAGTTCAACCGCGCAAGAGCCTCAATGAACATATCTGCACCCTTGTTACGAAACTCGTACCGCCCGCTGATGAAAAAGTAAAGCGTGTTGTCCAAGTCGAAGTCATAGTGGCCATAGAAGTGCCCACGGACAAAGTCACCGATCTTTTCCTTGTATACGGCATGCAAGTTTTGGAACTCGTGCATAGCATGGAACTTTACAACATTGAGTCCGTTCGGAAGAACACCGTCAGGTCTACGTTTGAGCAAATGCTCCGCCTCGTATGCCGTGATATCACTCACAGTTGTAAACACGTCGCACGAGTGAGCGGCCGCTCGCTCAATGCAGTACCGATGGTAAATCCCACGCTTTCCGGCCTCTGCATCCACGTCAAAAAACTGCAGATTGTTATAGAAGTCGACATTTCCGGCACAGAGATAACGGCCTAGGAGAGTAGCATGCGTCGTAAAGATGGTCGTGGCGTCAAGCTTGCGGTTACGGATGAGTGGAAGCGCAACACCAGACAACCATTCGTGGCAGTGAACAATAATAGCGTTGTCTCGGGCACGGTTCACAATCTCGCCAGTGAGCCAAGCAGTTAGATATCCGAAGACAATGGTATCGTTCGTTTCGGCGTCTCCAGGTGGGCTCGGGATGCCAGCGATGCTCCAAAGGTCGGCCTTCCATTCATCAAGATGAGTGTAGGCACTACCGATATCAAAGAGAATAACGCGAGGAGCGCCCTCAATCAGCCATCGGCCGTAGAGCACACGAATTCCACGCTCACGCATAGAGTGGAGGGTGTCAATCATGTACTTCTCAGTGGGCTCCAGCTCCTCAACCTCGACATCAGCGCTCCGGTGGTCCAAAACACCTACCATGGTGTAACGCTTGCCGAACTCGGCTACCGTCACCGGGACTTTAAGACGCATAACTGAGTATATGCCTCCTACCCGGTGCGCGACCTCGGTTGAAACCTCAAGAAGGATTGGCTTTTTAACGTCTCTCATTTTGACAACAGTTGGCTAGGCGCCTATGGTGATTCCCAGCTATGCGAGTCTGTCGCGGTTGGGATGGTTGTTGGTCAGAAAAAGCCTCGAGGCGTACCGGCGCGGGGCCATAAGCGGGGGTCCTCGTGTGGAGCGCTAGGGTTGCGGCTGCTCTGCTCGTTGACGTCGGCTCCCCTAACCGCGAGAAGAGAGTCATGTTCTCCGGTTCAAAAGCCGCCGCGGCCTTGGTACGATGAGGGCACTTGCGGGCGACATTCATCCGTGAACCGGAGGAGCCGCCGTCCTCGTATATGATTGGCTACTCGTGAAGCGGGCAGGTGGAATAAATTTATTCTCGCAACATTGAATTATTGAAACTATTACGCCCGCCCTTGAACCGCAAATCAGGTTCCGGAAGGTCCGGTGACTCTGTTGGGTGCAGACTTGGCCCCGCCAACGCCAGCACAAGGCCCTCTACGCCCAATGAGGACGGACCCTTGCAGACGGAGGGACAAAATGCATAATAACCCTAAGACTTGCATGACCAACATCCCAGAAGTGGGAGATGCGTCGGGGGCGATCGAGCAAACGAGTCGGCTGTCGCCCATAATCGACAGGTGCGGCAAGACGCGGCAAGACGCTACTATAGGAACTTTGCTCTGCATTTCTTAGGCCTGAATTTGCCGGCATGCCTAAAGGTACAGACCGTACTACATTTCAAGATAGATGGAAGCTTAAACCCTGGTTGGTAGACACTCTAGAACTGTAAGTGCGCAGTTTCAGAATACATTCAGAACCTGTTACTAGGTTACGTTTCATTTTGGTTTATCTTCGAAATTCCCAGCTGCCAACTGAGCTAGCTCTCGCGCCACACTGACTTACATAATTTTTTTTCTCCATCTCCTGTGCAACATAACGCGAATATTTCAAAGAGCTATTTACCAAGAGACGGTATTGAAAAATGCCTCGAAAGCATGGCTACGTGTCTTTCACGGACCGCGTGGCCGCAATCAGAATTGATCCTATTCGAAGGAGTGAAAAGAAAAGAAATACATCAGAGCTTGAGGCTTCTGAGTCGTTTTTTATCAGTTCTCTAGAAAAATGGAACGACCTCAATTTGGCTTCACAATACACAGAATTTGCCTATAAATGTGGCCCTCTGGTACAGTCGTTGCCAATGCTGCTTTACAACCAGGAGAAGGTATTCGACTTGCTCATAGAGTTCGTTGAGGCTACTGATGAGCACAGTGCTGAACCACTTTTCGACTTGTTAGTGTGCCTTGCTCGGGATCTTGGTGAAGACTTCGAGCAATTCTATCCTCGTGCGTTGAGTGTCTGTGTTAATGTGATTGAAAGGGCGCAGCGGCATTTGCACATGCTTTCACTAGTTGAACTAGCCTTCAATTGTCTGGCTCATATGTTCAAATACCTATCCCGGTTACTTACAACAAACCTCATCCCAACATATGATGCAATTTTGCCATTATTTGGTGGTAATGATGAGCATCAGCAGCGCGACTACGTTCTACGCTTCGCTGCGGAGAGTATAGCTTTCTTGGTTCGACGAGCCCAAGGTGAAAGTTTGGTAGCCGTAGTAGAGCACATCATTGGCAAAGTAGCTAGTGCACCAGACAACGCACAATACTTGACCTCTTGCACCCAACTATTTTCCGTTACTCTTCAAGGTCCTGGTGAATCTCTGCACTCCAAAGCTAAGGCTCTTCTAACGCTGTATTTGGACCTATCACACAAGTATGGAGCAGTGGACTTGATTTCTCAGATCCTCGTTGCAACCCTGCATCATACCAGGCAGGAAACCGCTGGCGTTGTCTACGAGACGACAACCAGCTTCATTGAGGGCCATCCCAGCGAGCTTTCGTGCCGCCTACTCTTCGTCTTGGCCGGTATCCGTAAAGGCGACCGCGTGAGCGACTGGCAGGCACTCTATGACGCTCTTCTTTCTCTTATTGAATTTTTGTCCTCCGTTAGCTGGATAAATGCGGCTAGTGCCGTGATCAGCTTCGCTGATGTCGGTACTTCTAGTAAGAACTTAAGGAGGGTGCTTGAGCGAGTTCCTTCTGTTGCCGTCGCGGCAAGGCTGATAAGCGTCGTGCACAAAACTAGGCCAAATCTGCTTTTTTCTTTTGAAACTCTAATATGGCCTGTGATCTTCTCAAAAGTCAAGAGCTCTGATGATCTTGAGCTCGAGTGTGTGGCGCTGTTACTCATAGAAACTGGCAGTCGCCAAAGATTGATGGACAATACGTTAGAGACTATCAAGATTTCTGCAACTGATGGCGGGTCATCCTTATTCCAGTGCTGGTGGCGCGAGCTAATCTCAAAAAGTGAGACCAAGTCAGGTCAACGCGTGCTCAGTGAATTACTTAGCACCGACTTCCTGGCCATGACCCCTGCTTTGCAAGATCTCCAAGCAGAGACTGTGGGTGGGTTATTACGCGACTACGGAAAGAAGCAGGATGTTTTTGATGCAATTAGTCTTTCGTTCGTACCAAGCCTGCTGGATTCGATACGTATTGCATCCCTGAGGCTTGAACTTGACAAACAGAGTGTCTTACAGGCTTTGGGTGATCGCCTGTATGACAGCTTGATGTCATGCGATCGTCGTATGCGAAGCGCAGCTTTACAGTTGTTCAACTTGCTTAATGAGTCTGACACAAATGGAGCTTTCTTGATAGATCAGTGCCTGGTAGTCAATGATTTGCCGTTTGACCTTGAGAATGCCCGTAACATTGGACAGCGCATTCGAACCCTAGCTTCGCAATATGCTTCGCTAGGTGCTAGTACGAATTCAGCGCGTTCAATCGGCAGGGCTTTATTGAGCTTTTTGTTCGGTATGTTGACCTCTCGATTCCAGCCTGTGTGGACTTCGGTTTTGAATACTGTTTCAAAACTTGCTGATAAAGATGCTGATCTTGTCTGTGAACTGGCCATGCGATTTGTGTCGAACCAGTATCCCAGTAAAGCCTCTTTGAGTTTTGAAAACGAGAGGCAAACGACTGCTGATACGTCCGAGCAATTACCAGAGTATTACAATCTTGATTGTAACTCATTGTCATCGTTAGAAGATACTGGCTATACAGAGTGGTCAAAGTTTGCGTCACCGGAACAAAGTCTTCAGGAGAAGGCAGCTGACGCAATAACAATGGAACAGCATGATGACCTGAGGATCTTAGGTATCAAAGTTCTATCCCAAATTCCGAGGATTAGTGAGAGGAAGCTTGGGTCGTCTCTAGTCCCTTATCTTTTGACAGTAGAAGACAATGATGAGAGCGAAAGTTCCGACACTAATGTGTTTTCTTACAAGGAAAAGGTTGCCTTATTGGAGCTCTTTGCGCTGTTTGCGCGGCCTGAAAAATTGCCTCAGTTCTCTGAGGTACGAGAACAATACTTGAACTACCTTTCCAGTAGACATCAACCTCTACAGCGCTTGGCATTGAAATGCTTGCTCGCGATACACTCAGGATCTGATGCTCAGGTTATTCGTAAGTATCGTGGTAATCTTGAAGCATTGCTTGACGATAGTCGCTTTCGTGATGAAATAACAAATTTCATAAACGTTGGCGAAAGCGAGCGAGAGGAAGGCTCTCTTCATCCGGATGATCGTCAAGTAGTACTTCCGCTTATCGTGCGTATACTGTACGGCAGGGCTCTTCTAAATTCCAAGCGGCAGCTCCGTCAAGCAGTGTTGTCGTCGTTGTTATTCTTGGAACCTCAGTATCGTCAGCAGTTCGTGCAGCTCGCTCAACAGCAGTTTGTCCAAACAGGTGTACACGAATCTGAACTTCAACCTCGCAAAGTCCAGGGTTATTTGACCTTGATCCGCGATCTAGTCCGGCGCTTGAAAACAAGTGCTGACAGCTGTATTGCTCTAATTCTTGATGGTGGTATTTTCCCGATACTCGACAGGCTGGAGTTGAGTGGAGACAAGCTTTTACGACAACTTGTGATAAAGGCTTTAGATGAGCTGTTTGCGAATGTTCCTAAATATGAGGTTTGGTCGCCAGTTTTCCCTCACATTTATGAGCGTCTTATCGGTCCACAAATCAAGCCCGGTTTTGGTGCCCGAAATATGAGTCAACCTACGGCACTAATGCGTCTCTTTTTGACACTAAGTACCGAACCAGAGCTGATACCGTTAATTGACGAACACATCGCCAGCGCTCTGGTCTCCTGCTTGGAGCATATTGAAGCCAATGAAGCTGTCATTGCCTTGGTACTACAAGTTGGTTTGAACTTGCTCACAACTGCTCCAGGCGATTTGTCGACTAAGACTTATGCATCGGGGATGCTGGCGTGTATGCCATCACAAATGAATCGTCAACTTTCCCCTGACACGTTCAGTTTGGTTATCTCCTCGTTGAATAAGCTATGTGAATCTGGCGTAGAAGCTTTCAGCGCTGAGACTGTTGATTTACTTGTGACGGCTTCCCTTAGGGTACTGCAACAGCCCACGCGCGTTGTTGCCTTGCCTTTAAAGTCAACACTTCTTGAAGCGTTATCACGACTTCTAGAGAGCCCTAAGTGCTCGGACGAGCTTGTTTCTTCAGCATTCCAAGTACTATCGCCACTTTTCGCTCAATTCCATCTGCAGGATGCCCGAGTATTCCTATGCGCTTGCTATCGTGCTTTCGGTAAACGTATTCCTCAGCTTTCTCGTGTCGGTGACTTGGTTACGGAATTAAACTCGTACGATGTGAAGCGGTTAGGCTTACCTGATTTCGACCGTCGTGGAGCCGCGTTTGAGCTCATAAACGACAAGATTTATGGTGAGTTGTCCGAGTTGGAATGGACACCGTTAGTACATAACATGCTTTTCTTTTTGCGTGATCCGGATGAGATGGCGCTGCGGGTGAACAGTCGATACTCACTTTTCCGGCTGATTAGCTCGCATCCTAAGTCTCAGTTGGTAGAAGAAGTTGTTCTTCCCTCTATTCGTCGTGGGCTAAGTGACTCGGAGGAAAAGTTCCGCAAACTTTACATTGACCTGTTGGCGGAATGTGCAAGACAAGGTGTTATTTCTGACCTGAAGCTATTGCTCTTTGATGGTGATGAAGATCGCGACTTTTTCATCAACATCGTTCATGTTCAAGTATATGCGCGACGTGTCGCTTTGCAAACGATAGGCACTGTGGCTGATCAGCTTGAGGAAGATACAATTTACAATTACCTGTTGCCTTTGATTGCACATTTTGTGGAATTTTCAGGTAACAAGAACAACGAGCTTAACAGCTTGGCTGATGATGCAATGCATGCATATACAAAACTTGCCGAACATGTGTCAGAAAACCAGTTTAAGACCTTGTCACGTCGGCATGTTCAGCTAACCACTACCCACCCGGATCCAAAGGAATTGCGCAAGAACGTGCGCTTGGTTATCAGTATTGCACAAGCGACACCTAAGGGGACAGATGAATTTGTTGTGCGTAGCTTGATCGATCCCCTGCATAAAATGCTGTCGTCGAAGGCCAACGAGCACGAGAACTTGCCAGACCGTATCCCCATTGCAGTAGCTGTCACAACTTTCTTGAAGAGACTTTCTGAAGAAGCGATTCAAACGCATCTACCAGGAAAATTGACTAGTCTGTGTCAGCTTTTGCGATCCAAAGTGCCTGAAATGAGAGATACTGTCAGGCGTACTCTTGGGCGCGTTATCAGAATACTTGGTCCGAAATATTTGAAATTTCTCGTGACGGAACTTCGTGGTGCTCTGCGGCGCGGGGGGCTCCAGGGTCATGTTCTTGGGTATACAGTGCACTCCTTGCTCGTGGAGCTTACACGGCCTATGGTCAATGAAGGTGTGTCGGTGCTTCAACTAGGAGATTTTGATGCAAGTGCAGGCCTAATATTTGAAATTGTTATTGACGATACATTTGGTTCCGTTGGCGAAGAAAAAGACGCGGAAGGTTATGTCACGAGTGCCAAAGAAGTCAAAGGCAACAAAGGTTACGATACTGCTGATATCCTAGCCAGGTGGACGTCATTGTCTCAGTTCGGTCAAATTCTTTCTCCACTTCAAGAGTTCCTTATTAAAACAAGGCTCACCAGCAAAAAAGAGCATAAGGTCGAGGAGCTGTTGAGACACCTGGCCATTGGACTTTTCAAAAACCCACAATCACGAACCCAGGATGCAGTTGTCATGGCATATGAGATTTTCTCCTCCGCTGATCAGTTACTTTCTCGAGAAACCGAGAAAGAATCTGCGGATCAGCTCGCAAAGTCTGTAAACTCTAGCCTCATCGCTAGGGAGCAGGCTGCCAAGGAGAGTGAGGAATTTTACACCGTGCGTTTATCTTCTCGTGATTGGGTTGCGCAGGGTCAGGCAGTTTATAGGAGATATGCTGATGCGAATTTGCATTTGTTGCAAGCATTTTCCCTTGATATTATGCGCAGCATTGTGACCACCTCAAATGGCTTGCTTAACGCAGCCAATGTAAAGGGTCTCCTGCCTTTAATAGCCAAGGGCCTCGAGTCTAAACATGAAGACATGCAAATCGCGGCGCTGAAATTTGCAGCGCACGCTTTGCGTCTTCCAGTTCCGTTCACGGATGGGGATGCCATGCTCTCTCATTGCGGTGACTTGTCTGTGGAGCTGATAAAATCCAGTCCAAGAACGAACACTGATATTTGCCAAGCAGCCTTGAAGCTTCTAACAATGTTGGTAAAGACAAAGCCTGAGTTTGACCTTAGCAGCTCGGTGGTAGCTTATGTTCTTGACAGACTGCGTCCTGATATCGAGGAGCCAGAACGACAGGGAGTCGCCCTAGGGTTTACGCGGGCCATACTGACGCGCAAGCTAATGCTTCCGCAAGTTTATGAAATGGCTGAACTGTTGTCCGAAGTGATGGTGACGAATCAGACCGCATCTATTCGTGATTCCTCCCGATCAACGTATTTGCAATTCTTGACCTCATATCCTATGAGTGAAGCCCAATTCCATCGCCGTCTCACGAGCTTGGGTGCGAACCTGCGCTATGCAGCGCCGTCTGGACGGCTTTCTGTTATGGACGTGATTCAAACGCTACTTGACAAGACTCGCACTGACCAAATCGAGTTGGCATTCATGCAGTGGTATGCTAACCTGGTCTTGTTGTTAGTCAATGACTCTGACTCCGAATGTCGCTCAGCAGCAGCGAAGATCTTGAAATCTATGATCTCGAAAGCATCTAGTACCACTCTTGACCAGATGTTCGAGTATTGCGTTGGTTGGCTGCGGTCTCTTGGAAAAAATAACTTATTGGTTCGAGGAGCCCTTGAAGTTGCGGCGATTCTTAACAGCTTGCAGATGAAGGGCTCTGGTGAGCTGCAGAAGCAACTTCGAACCACAGTGAAGGAAGTTCTACAAGCCGGTGTCAAGCAGGAGAATCACGCGCCCTCAGTCGAATGGCAGCTTTTGTACCTTGCGTTGGATACAGATGTTATGGAATTCATAGAAATTGTCGACGGAGTACTGTTGTTTCCTCATCCTTGGGTTCGCGCTAGAGCCGCACGTGTCTTTGGTACCTATTTCAAAAATACACCACCATCAAGCATTCCACTGTCTTTATTGAACTCAGTTGGACGTAAACTTGTACGGCAGCTTGCAGCACCTAGGCTCGCGGCCCAAGACAGTCTACAAATTGTGAAGAATTTGGTCTTTATTATCCCACTATGGGATAAAGAGCAGGCTTCTTTTGATGATGAACATCAAACGCCGTGCGTGGACTGGCTTGTGCATAAGCTAAGTGGTCAAGTGCGTACAGATGCGAGCTCTTCAGAGCATGTGAATGGAAAGACTGGCGCTGTACAGGTTCTGGCGTCCTTGCCTTCACTCGTGTCGAAGAGCACTGTTACGCGTGTCGCCTATGAGTCAATTTTGGGTCTTTATATTATCGTGGACCAGCTCACATTTGAAGATGCACTCCCCGACTTACGGGACATTGCCACGGAGGCCCTAAGCTTCTACGACCGTGCTTTGGGAACCACTGAATATCTTCGCCGCTACACAGAGGCGAAGCAGTTTGTAGAGTCGCGCCGTGTTGAGCGAAAGGCTAAGCGTGCTGTGGAAGTTATTACAGCGCCTGACGTGGCTGCTCGCAAGCGAATGAAGCGTAATGCGAGTAAACGGGACGTACGGCGCACGAAAAAATCAAAGCACCACCGCTAGTGGGCTCGTCCTGCCACTGTATATAGTTGTATATGATTAGTGTATTATATGCCATTGATGTCTGATAACGCGATGATGGAATATTGATCCCATTAAGGCTCAAACCGCCCTGAAATAGCCGAGGTGCGGCACATCTACGTGAGCTTGGCGTCATGGCGTCATGCCCTTACCCGTATCGGAATCCGAAAAGTGGGATAGGGCTCCAGAAAGCAAAGCTTTGGGGTAAGAAACGCGACCAGCTTCCTAAAACCGGAGTAATTTTTTCCTACATTTTAACATGCTCCGATCCGCTGAATGCGTCGTTAACATCGAGCCTCCTGGCCAACGTAAATTCTGGACAAGCGGAGATGTGGTGAAAGGTTATATCCATATTGACGTGCGCCGGGATCTGCATGTTGCGTCTATTGAGGCGCAGATGAAGTGCGAGGACCGTGGCAGAATTTTTGTCTCGGAGAGGAGTGAGACTAATTTTCCCGGCGTCGCCGATCTTTCCGCTGCGCATTTCGATGCCAGCAAAACCCTATGGTCAAGCTCGAATGTTAGTTTCGATGTACCGGAGTCCGGCATCCTTCCTAAGGGAAGCCATGACTTCCCATTCGAGTTCAGGCTTCCAGAGAAATCCGACGGCTTGCCCTGCAGCTATAGTGTCGAGGCCAATCACTATTTCAATGGGATATTCTGGGGTGTATACGCCACAATTGATCGCGAATCACGAACGCGTCCTAATTACAACACGGTTGGTTACATCAACTTTTACCCCAAGCGCATCCAATCCTTCTCGGGGCATTCGGACTCTTTCACAAATGCGACACACAAAACACACATCAAAATGAGTCGGCGGCCTTCTTTCCTGTCACGAACAGACCTGCAAAAGACCGAAGTAGAACTGGAGGGCCGACTTTCGTTTCCGAGCGATGGTATTACGCAGTCGCGTGAACCTGTACCCAACGAAGGCGAGGATCGGCCGGAAATGCGTATTGCTCTGAAATGTGATCGTGAGGGACTTATAGTTGCTCGCGAAATCGTGCTTTTCTTGGACACAACGGTCGTCACCCGAGTTGACACCCATTCAACCACGGCGCAAGAGACCGCGATCGTTTTGTCGCGTCAATGTGAACAGGCAATCGAGCGCAGCGGGGAATGGGTCGACTTGTCACATATTATTAGTGATGCGCGGGTGTACGGTGTGCCGGAAACTTGCATCACTGATATCCATGATATCAAGCACACACTTCGCGTCCAATTTACAGTCACGCCTGCACATAAGCCAGGCCGCACAACCATTCTCGAGGTGAGTGCACCAGTTCTTGTTCTTTCGGAAGCAACCGTCAACAGTCAAGGGCAAAGCCGTGGCCAGGAGGGGCCGGCACCGCCGCCCCCTTATCAACTACAAGAATAACGTAGGAGATAGTAGAGTAGAGTAGAACTAGGGAATAAATATATACGTATGAATCTGACAGTGTGTCAAATGGCGGCTAAATCCAGGAGGAAAACGGCAAGATGCGAAAGCGAGAGGTAAGATCAGCCTTTTGCGCAGGGTGCGGCCTGGCTTTCTCCTGCGCCATCTCCTCCGCAAATCTTGGAGGCACGACACCACGCTTCTTAAGAAGCAGGGCGATGTACATGACGCCAAGGAGTTGTTTTACGCGGAGTTGCGCGGCGGATGGTGAACAATAGTCAAGCGAAGCCACAGCATCGTCGTAGGGGAACAATGATGCCTCGAGCGTACTGTGGAGTTGCTCACATTGCTTAGGCTCCCCGAGATGCTCAGCGCTCTCGAGCTCATGATCCTGGTCTTGATCGGCGAAGCCGTGATAGTCGATTATCTTAGGAAGCCCCCAATCGGAAAGGCCGTCATCGATTTGAGTGAGCGCAGTATCACAGCTGCGTTCAGACCCATCGATTTGGGCACTCTCAAACGACCCGTAGCTCACCGATCTAGGTAGCGCCGTAGTTTTCCTCACAGACAGTAAGGTCGAAGCGGGAGAGTCGGGCATTGGTAATGCCGACTCGGGCTCCACAGTTGAAACTTCAGCCCTTGATTCTGCGCCAGAGTTTGGTTTCGCGGCGGCCAGAGTCCCAGCACGTAAGTTCGAAGCCGCACCTACTGGCTGAGAAGACGCGCTGCTTTGGCCAGATGGCTGTCGCCTCTTCAGAGTGATGATCGTTTTCATGCGCTTCGGGTTGCTCTTGTCTCTCACGGTGACAACAGTCGTTGCGTTCTCACTCCCAGCGTCCCGTTGACGACGAGGACTGCTTGCAGTATCTGTGCCAAGAAGCCCCGCCGCCGGGCCATACGAGCCCCTCACACGCGGGCGAGGGGGGCGATAATGGGATCCACGACGGAAACCATTGCTGAACACCATTTGTTGCGTTACTCTTTCCCCAGCATCACCTGTGGGATAGTGAGGTTGGAAACAAGGAGGTAGTTCCCCGCAACAAGCATCGAACATATCCCGAATCCATAACATTATTAGTCAGCGCGTTCTCTGTCGGGAACGAGATGTTGATCCCGAATGTTTTCGTTTGCGCCACTCCCGGTATCGCGGGCTGGGCGACGCGCTAGAGGCGCGTGGGCATGATTTGATTCAAATACTAAAGTAATAACTCATTGCGTTTACGAGAGAGCTAGGTAAGTTGAACCACCGGCCTACATTTACTGGCTGGTAGCGATTCCGATGACACCGCAGGCATTGCGGCCACCGGCGTTGCCCGTCTTCTTGGACTCCGCGGCGGCGTCACCGGTGCCCTTTCCAAGGTCATCCGTGCCGGCGTGGATCACAAGCGAGCGGCCCACAATGGAGTGAGGGCCAGAGAGGGAGATGAGCTTGTCCGTGAAGCTGCCCTTGGCAACGCCCTTATCGTCTGTCTTGACGTTGCCGAGGTCGCCGATGTGGCGAGTCTCCTTCGTGCCGGCACGCTCACCGTGCTCAACACTGTAGGGGTTCAGGTGGGGACCCGCCGACACACAGCCGTTAGTGACATCGCCGAAGCTGTGGATATGGAAGCCACGCTCAGCGCTGGGCGAGTTGCCGGTAATCTCGTAGTTCACCGTCACAGGCTCGGAGTCCTTAGCCTGCTCGAAGCGAACAACGCCCTTCACGTCAGAGTCACCACGTAGAACCGCTACTGCAGAAACCATTTTGTTCTTAGATCTTAATGTTGGGGGATTTAGACTCTGGTGCAAGCCCTTATATATCCGAACTTGCACATTCATGCATCAATTGCACATGACTTGCGTAATCGGGCGTCCAAGTGGTCAGCAGCAGAGTGAGGCAGGGCGTTCGAAGGAATACGTCTAGTTTGCAGGCCCAGAGACGTCGAACCCTATGCTGTAATTGCTATTCAATCACAGACCTAGATATCTAGTTGAGCGATCCTCAATAGTGCCTCAGCAACACGCGGCAATCGGCAACGCGCACCTCGCAACACCATGAATGAATTGCGCTTATATAATCGTAGGGATGTCACGTCAGGCCGCGACCGTCCGGAGCGCCGTTGATCCCCACACTTCTCCGCCACTTCTCCGCTGGAGCCCGTGAGCCTTGGATTAACCTTTAGCAATCATTAAAAAGTTTTCCACAGGTTGTCGTGTCTTAACTGAAGTGTCCTTAAGATTCCTGATGCCATTGATAGGCACAGATAATACTAAAGTCACGTACTGCGGTGTCACTAACGGCCTGCGGACGGCTACGTCTAGGGCACGGGCGCGCAGCTCTACAGCGTGGTCTATATAGCACGCGCCACTTCCCCGTCTCCTCCACGATACGCTTGCGTGAGCGGCTACGTGACATTGCTGGCACAGCCGATCACGTGTGTTCCCGACCCTCATGGGGTAACATGAAAACAAGATGACTCACGTGTACCGGCGAGCATAATAAGCATGGCGCGGCGGCTGCGCACCAATCTCCACACGTCGCTGTTTACTCCAATGTCGCTCCGAACAGTGCGCTCAGCGCGCTCTTTACCGTCCCTCAAGCAGTCTCTGCACTCCTCCTCCACGGCGCCCAAGCCGTCGCATCTCTTGTCGACCTCCCGGGATAACCTGCATTCGCATTATGCGTCGCTCACCGTGAACGTGCTGAAGCAGGAGTGCCGCACGCGCGGCCTCAAGCTTAATGGCCGCAAGAATGAGCTTGTGGACCGCATTGTGGGCTTCGAGCACGCTAAGTCGTTTTCGTCCGTGGCGAGTGCGCGTACACAGACTCCGCGCGCCAAACCTAGCATGAAGTTCAAGCCTGATGTGTCGGCGTTTTCTACGTCGACCGCTACTAACAATCCTGAGGCTGCACAGATCAACATTCCCAAGGTGCCGCCGACTAAGAAAGAGGCCAAGTCATTCAGAATGCCGGTCCAGCCTGAGAACACCCATGGCGCTGTAGAGATCGACGCAGACTATGCAAAGCATCGCATCACTACTGACCCCGGCGCAGCCCTGGGTGACGTGCATGTGGTAGACGGCGCTCCGAAAGTGAGCACCATGAATGTCGATCTAGGTGACGGCGCCCCCAAGCATGACGAGGAACTAACCTCCTCGAAGGGCGACACCATCTCCTCGGGAGACAAGACATTCTTGGCAGTACTTGGCGGAGCCATCGCGGCCTGGTGGGGCAGCAAGTATGTTGGCAAGTCGAAGACGGCCGATTCTAAGCACTGAATCGATTTCTGCCTAGAAATAAAGGGCACGCCCGATACATACAAACTCCCCAGACACTACGCAAATTATTTATACTTAGTTACTATCTCTTCTATGTAAATGAACACTCTACTATGGTTTTTCCCTTCGGACTAAATTGCTGGCCGTTGGTTGAAAGCAGTGGATCAGGGCGAGGACTGCGCCGAGCGTGGCGTGACTGATCAAATCGCTAGCTCGCCATTTGACACTTAGATCTGCACCGAACCGTCCGTTTTGGCACCACGAAATGTTCACAAAGGAGCAGCTCGAGCACATCAACAAGCAGCTCGCTGGCGTGAGCGCTGAGAAAATCATCGAGTGGGCCATAATCACCATTCCGGGGCTCTACCAAACCACCGCGTTCGGTCTCACCGGCCTCGTTACTTTGGACATCATTTCTCGACTCTACGCCGAGGCCAAGAGTCCCGTCGACCTCATATTCATAGATACCCTGCACCACTTCCCCGAAACTCTCGAGCTCGTGCAGCAGGTCCGCGAAAAGTATCCCCGGACCACCCTCCATGTCTACAAGCCTGAAGGCGCGGAGACAGAGGCTGAGTTCGCCGCTGCCAATGGCGAGAAGATGTGGGAAAGCAACGAGCTTCTATACGACTATCTGGTGAAGGTAGAGCCAGCTGATCGTGCATACAAAGAGCTGGGTGTGAAGGCTGTTTTCACGGGCCGGCGACGAAGCCAAGGCGCGGCGCGTTCAGAGCTCCCCGTGGTCGAAATAACCGACACGGGCCTTATCAAGATTAACCCTCTGTTCAATTGGTCTTTTAATGACGTGCAGACTTACATCAAGACCCACGACGTGCCATACAACAAGTTGTTGGACCAGGGCTATCGATCTGTCGGTGACTACCACTCAACGGAGCCCGTACGAGAAGGTGAGGACGAGCGTGCAGGCCGCTGGAAGGGAAAGCAGAAGACTGAGTGTGGTATCCACGACACGCAGCGTTTCGCGAGCATTAAAAAGGCCTAAATAAATAGCCTGTAAATAGTTTTAACAACATGTAGTCATACATAGGAAGCTATTTGTGCTATATATTTTATGTATTTATATGCAATTTGAGTCGGTCATGCGCCAGGCCGTACTTGGACAGACGATGTCATGCGTCGACTTCAGTTCTGATCACGTCTGATCAAACCATATCATGAGTGTCTTCATCGCTGAGCGAAGAGTTGATTTTCTCAGCCACGCTCTCCATGGTTGTACCAACAGCTGTCGCGACTCGCTCTTCGAACACGCCGAAGACTAGCTGGCGTAGATACTCGAGCATCGTGCAGATCAGGTACACCAAAACGATCTGAACGACGGCTATGATTGGGAACATTGAAGACTCTTTGTGCACGAAAGCACACACCCAGTCTCTCCACATGCGTGGCGCGATGAATATGTTCTCGTGGATGAGATATACTCCGAGCGACCGCTCGGCAATGGCGTTCACCAGATTCGACTTCAAGGAGCTCCGTACCGCGAGCAAAAACAAGACTATGGCGAATGCTAATGACAAAATAGACCAATTTTCTCTTGCCAACGCGTTAGGCCCCTTGCGGTCCTGGGCCCATTTGATATCGTAGAACGTGAACATATAAACGGTGACACAGTTCAACACTGAGAGCAGCGCAAGTGTAGTAACCAGAGTCCGCGTGCGGATCTGGTCAAAGAATGATGAGTAGCGGCGCAGGAATGCGCCTAGGGCAATTGCAAACAGGAACCACTGAATGTTACAGAATGCAATCTCGGTGCCCCAGTCGAGTATGCTCATCACAGTAAACAGGCTCCCAAGACCCGCAATAAACTGCGTAGGAGTGGTCTGCTTGGCAAGCACGGCTATCCAGCCTGTGCAGAACGAGGCTACAATGTAGGCGGAGATAAACCAGTATCCATGCCCAGTAATAGGAAAGAGTGCGAGTCTGTACTCATGGTGCTGCACAGTTGTTAGAACAGTTGCCGGCACGAAGATGATATATGACCACATAGTGGCCTGTATCCAGGTCCGGGCCACCGAGCTTGGCTTAATGGCCTTTCCCTTTAGGAAGTAGCCAGTAAGCATGAGGAACAGATTTACGCCTATTTTTCCACTTGTGGACATGATGTTGACGAGCAGCTCATTTGCTGGACGGTAGGTCTCTGATTCACGATCCCAATCCCATGGCGTCACGCTGGAGAAATGATGGATGACAATGAGACCCATCGCCACGATGCGAAGTAGCTCGAAGTTAGACTGACGTTCTCTAGACATTGTTACCCCAGATCGACGAGTTGCCACTGAGATCAGAGATCGCGGCCCTTCCAACCGTGATTCACGAGGATTTTTACTTGTAGATATACGCCTTATTTATTCGATTATCAGAATTGCATGCGCCACGCCGAGACAAAAACCCTCGCTACACCATTTCCAGAAAGGGATGACACGATACTCAAAGTTTAAGACCCCACTCTGCACGTATGAATGCACTTAAACAGCTTAAACCTGATCTCATGCACACTTCGTGCTCAGTAAGTTATATCCGACTGTAATTAATTATTTAGGATGCATGAAATCGCCTACAACCATGGTTCGGGGAAATCAACTTCCCATGAATCCCGCTCATCAGTGGAGAAGGATATGTATGCACTGCCTCGATAAACGCGACCTGATGCCCCATTAGGATTTTGGCGTGGAGTGCTAAATCATCTGAGCCTCGCTCTCCTTAATGATGCATATCACCTGCGCAAACCCTTCCCCTATTGCTTAACGTGACACGAAAGGGGGAAGGGCGTTTCGAACTAAAATAGCAATAGCACTGAAACAAACATATAACCTACGAGTTTCTATTGTGAGAGGTCCACTATAGGGCCTCTACCCATCCCATCGCTCTCATGCGCGGGGCTTAATTTGCCAAAAAGCCTCCCCGGATTGACCCTTAGCCATATGCAGCCGAATGCACAGACCGTACTTTGTAAACATCACGAGGCGCGGTCCGACGTGTACCTGTACCTGCCTGCCGGCTTGCGGAGCGTGCGGTGAAATGCTCGGGGCTCGTGATCTAGCAGTGGTCAAAGAAAAAGCCACCTTTTCTCGTGTTCTGGAGTCGCGCTGAGGGGAAGACGGTCACGAAAGCGATAAAGCAAGCATGAACATAAATAACTTAACCGAGTGCCTACCCCTGCTGGCGGCCTTGTTTCTTAAAAAAGACGCTGCATGATTGGCTGAATCATATGTAGCGCTTAGCTATCAATAAATCTCTTTTAGAATAAATTACTGTTTTCCCTGTCAAGCACCATTTGGTATGAATCAAATATTTTGGTGCTTCTTGTGCGGAATGCGATGGGCCGTGTCAGAAAATTAATGGAGAAAGCCCTCTAGGATACTTTGCGCCAAACTGAAAACAAGATACCGTCTCGCGGGCCAGCGGTTAGCTGGTCTGTTCAGGTGATCCGATGTAGTCTAATGGCTAGGACGTGTCGCTCTCACCGACAAGATCAGGGTTCGATTCCCTGCATCGGAGTTTTCATTTTTTTCTTTTCTAAGTTCATTGTGCTTTATTTTACTTTATCTCGAATATATTTGCCTAAATTCGCATCGAACCTGGCCACGGCGTGCTAACTCACTCCTTTTAGGTTTCAATGTCTGGTCAAGAATAGTGGGGCTGCTGACTAGCTGCTCAAGTGATGCCGACTAACTAAGCATGGCTGCCCCCGGACTTGGAGTACCATCAGTAGACACGTCAACGGCTCGGAGCACCATGGCGAAGTACTCAATCATCCTACCGACATACAACGAGCGGCAAAACCTGCCGATTTTGGTGTGGCTTATTGCAAAGACGTTTACGGAGAGCGGGATTCACTGGGAGGTGATCATTGTCGACGACAACAGTCCCGACGGCACGCAGGACGTCGCGAAGCAGCTGGCCGGTATCTATGGAGACAACATCAAGCTGCGCCCGCGGCCGGGCAAGTTGGGCCTTGGCACCGCCTACGTGCACGGCCTGGAGAGCGTGACAGGCGACTTTGTGATTATCATGGATGCCGACTTCAGTCACCACCCCGAGGCTATTCCCGAGTTCATTGAGAAGCAGCAAGAGGGCAACTACGACATTGTGACGGGCACGCGCTATCGAGGGGATGGCGGTGTCTATGGCTGGGATCTAAAGCGCAAGCTGGTGAGCCGCGGCGCCAACTTCCTCGCGTCCACATTGCTGCGCCCGCATGTGTCGGACGTGACGGGCAGTTACCGCCTGTACAAGAAGGAGGTCCTCCAGAAGGTTATTAACGAGACGAAGTCCAAGGGATACGTGTTCCAGATGGAGATGATTGTGCGTGCGCGGGAGCTGGGCTATTCTATTGCGGAGGTGCCGATCTCATTTGTCGACCGCGTGTACGGCGAGAGTAAGCTTGGTGGAGACGAGATTGTGCAGTATCTCGGCGGTGTATGGCAACTGTTCACCAGCGTATAATTCTAATTAGGAGGTATCAAAGTGACTGGCACAGATATATATTAATTGATGCGAACCAACTGCGCAAGCTTTCAGATGAGATGAAGTGATGGAATCAACCAGGCGTTGGGCCACGACTCGTCAACTATCAATCCAGGAACACTGACGCGTTCGAGCGACACCCGGATTTGATAATAATGTGCTTACGTGCGCACGCCGACCTAATGGCGTAGAAATGCTGTTTCTGAAGCAGACTGAACGCGCCGCAGCACCGTCAAGACGCGGGCTGCGATGCAGCCCGAAACGCGTCACACGTGCCGCGCCGTCGTGTATCACAGCCCGAGTCCAAGAGTGCGCGGCTGGCGGCCCCTGCCCCGGTGCTTGCGTGGGCTGGTACCCTATACCCTCGCGAGTCTGAAAATCCGGCGGCCGGCCAATGAGCGCCAGAACCCTAGCACCCGCTGTTCTTACTCTGCTGGATCGATCACGGCTTTGCATTTTCAACCTCCTTCTTAATCAACTGAGGATGCTTTCGTTGCGCCAGGGTTTTTTGCGCGCTGCTAGCGCCCGCCCGTACACCACGAGCGTGGCTGCCTTCACTGGCAAGAAGAACGCCAAGGGCAACTACACGGTGCCCATCATTGAGGGTGACGGCATCGGCCCCGAGATCAGTGAGGCTGTGAAGCAGATCTTTTCTGCGGCCAAGATCCCAATCGACTGGGTTCCTGTCGACGTCACGCCCAAGCTTGTGAACGGCAAGACGACGCTTCCCGAGGAGACCATCGATATCATCAACAAGCACAAGATCGCCCTCAAGGGCCCGCTGGCCACGCCCGTTGGCAAGGGCCACGTCAGTCTGAACCTGACGCTGCGCCGCACGTTCAGCCTCTTCGCCAACGTCCGCCCCTGCAAGAGCGTCGCTGGCTACAAGACGCCTTACGACAACGTGAACACGGTGCTCATCCGTGAGAACACGGAGGGCGAGTACTCCGGTATCGAGCACACGATTGTGCCCGGCCTCGTGCAGTCAATCAAGCTCATCACGGCTCCTGCCAGTGAGCGTGTCTGCCGCTACGCGTTTGAGTACGCCAGGCTCACTGGTAAAAAGAAGGTCATGGTTGTGCACAAGGCCACGGTTATGAAGCTTGGCGACGGTCTCTTCATGGAGAGCGCCGAGAAGGTCTCCAAGGACTACCCCGAGATCGAGCTGCACAGCGAGCTTATCGACAACACATGCCTGAAAATGGTCACGGACCCGGCCCCCTACGAGGAGTTCGTCATGGTCATGCCCAACTTGTACGGTGACATCATGTCGGACCTGAGCAGTGGTCTCATTGGTGGTCTTGGTCTCACGCCCTCGGGCAACATGGGCATCGAGACCTCGATCTTCGAGGCTGTCCATGGCTCTGCTCCTGACATTGCTGGAAAGGGCCTGGCCAACCCCACGGCTCTTCTCCTGTCGTCGGTCATGATGCTGCGTCACATGGGCCTTTCTGACAAGGCTGAGCAGATCGAGAAGGCCGTGCTCGACACGCTTGCCTCGGGCAAGGAAAACATCACGAAGGATTTGAAGGGCTCGGCCACCACGAAGCACTTCACCGAACAGGTCATTACGAGGCTTTAAACCCGTCGTCTCAACGTATATATAGACCAGGTATTATGATGACACACTAGACGCTTTTGCAACGATATTATTGTAGTATTCACGAATACGCTCAGCGTAACAGAGGCAGACGCTTTCTGATCTAGTATCCCTGACTCTAAAAATTTTTTTTTACTATGACCACTTCTTCATGAACCCGTTGTGGAAATCAACGAAGCGTTTGTTCAAGTCTTCGCCTCCTGGCGCCAAAAATGTCGTACGGAAGTGGAAAGTGCCTGGCTCTTGGCCAAACCCGCTGCCAGGCACAACACAGATGCCGGTCTCGTTGAGCAGCGCCATGGCGTAGAACGCATCTGGCTCAGTTCCCTCCTTCTTTGCCGCCTCGACTGCCTTTTCTGGCACAGTGATCTGCGGAAATAGATACATCGCACCCATAGGTTTTTGGCACTCTACGCCTTCCATGCTGTTGAACGCATTGTACAGCGAAAGCGCACGGTTATGCAGGCGGCTCAAGATCCCATTCTTCTCTTCATTGTAGTTCTCGTAGCTTGCATCTCCAGGCTTGGGTGGATTCACCATGATCTCTGTCAAAACCTGACCGCTCACCACGGGGCATAGCTCGATACTAGCCAGCTTGTACAGCTCATCAAGCACCTCAGGAGAGAATCCAACGCATTCCATGTATCCGCCACGCTGGCCGCACTCGCCCAGGAACCCCTTAGACGTGGAGTGCAACGACACCAGACCAACAGAGTTGTAGGAAGGATCCTGCTCGGCCAAACGGCTACGCACCTTCTTGAATGATACAAAGGGTGGCGAGGTGTCGTGGAAGATATTTTCCTGGTAAACTTCGTCGGCCAGCAAAATGAGCTGCTGATCTCGCGCCAGCTTGATGATATCAGCGATTTCTTGCTCCTCCAGAACAGCACCAGTGGGATTTCCCGGGTTGATAACTACAAGCAGACGAGGCCGCACGCCCTCACTCTTGGCCTCATCGATCTTGTCAACGATGCTTTGAACGCTAGTGCTCCAGCAGCGCGACTCGTCCAGTGAATAACCGATGAAGTTGGTGCCTACAAGGCTAGACGTCGCGGAGTAGAGCGGGTATTGCGGCACAGGAACGAGGATGCCCACATCATCGCTATTGGCAACCATAGTCATGAGCTTTTCGGCCGCACTGCTCGCGCCCGCGCTCAGGAAAATCTCTTCTGGGTCCGAGGGGTAGCCGTCACGCTCTTTAATAAAGCGCGCGACACTCTCGCGAATGAATGGCACACCCTTCGAGTGCGAGTACGCACCTACGCTACCAATATGCTGCATCAGTAGGCGTGCGCGGTCAAGCGCATCGGGCTGGAATATTTTGGGAGGGGCATCGAGAAGAGCCGGGTACTGTATGAGCGAAAGCACCTGGCGCACGAAGGTGATAGGCTTTTGGTCGAGCTGCTGCGGGTTTCCAATATTTAAATTAGTGACCTCGGGAAACGCGTGAGACTTCGGGTCCCGCATCAGATCATCCCGGATCTGCTCAGCACGCTGCGCCAACGCTCCGCGCACAGCATACTTAGCGGCAACAACCTGCGGGTTGATCGTCGCTTTTGTCAGTGTCATTGAAGACTATCTAAATAAGCCACTACGCCTGTAATATAAGAGTCGTAGTGACTCTTTCTCGGTTAGGGCTTCGAGGGGCAGCCTCGCCTCGGGGCAGGGGATTTGTGGGGTCGCGCGTCGGGGGAACCGCGAAGTGCAGCCAGCAAGTTCGTGAGCTTCCGGTGCGTCAGGGCCCTTTTTCGGCGTTGTCACTTGCATCTCTTTAGTTGTCAATAATATGCTGAGTTCTATTTGTGGGGCATAGGATATGTATCCTCGCTATGTAACCTAATGAAGCCACGTATAGGCGTACTCACACACCCTGCATCAGCTCGGGCGCACGCGTACCAATCATAACGGGCTCCATAGCAATCCTAGAAAGCTGTTGGCAAAATTTTCCGGCGCATGCCCAATTAGGTTAGACATTTCGCCAAATAGACTACATCGACCAAAGCGGCTTGAAAAGAAGTTTGACATATCTAAATGGTCCAATGAGCTTGCCCTGGACAAACTGTCCCTCATAGTCAACTTTCTGTTGTCCATGCTAAGTGTGTCATTACTTGAAACGGTTCATTATCGGGTCGCACCGGCTTAGACTGGGATATAAATACAAAATGCTCCTAATCGCCATTTAATCTACAGCACTTGTTTGTACTCGCGCAAGATAACCGGCACTGATGAAGCTGGCAAAGCGCCGACCTCAGTGATGACCTTAGAGATGAACTTCTGATCGGTCAAATCGAAATAGACCGAGTTAGTGTTCCCAGACTCCGGTGCATCCAGCGATGGCACGAACTCATTCACGGCAAATGCATCCAGCTGTACGCGATCGCTGAACTTAATTGTTTCACACAATACAAGCACCGGAATACCGCGCGCAGCCGCCATCACAGCTACTAGAGCCGTGCCCACACGAGAGTAGAGGTGTCCATTACTGACCATTGCGTGCGCGCCTACCATTAGCGTCGTGACGCCCTTTATTACGTAGGGAAGCGCCGAAATGAGAATGTACGTTGTAGGGATTCCCACCGCCACTAGCGAGGCCGCGGCTTTCTTGCCCTCAAACAAGGGCGGCGAGTCGGCTACAATGACGCGGAACCGTTTCTTCTGGTTCACGTACGCGTATACAAGGGTTTCGAGAACAACGTGGCTCATTCCGTATGTTAGAATCACGTCACCTTCGTCGCGCACATGCGAAGACGCGTTCTCGACAATGATTGTGTCTGCAACATCAAGTCTGTCCCTCACAAACACACGGATCAGCTCGATGAGGTGAGCCTTGGCCTCGTGGTCAGGAGTGTCAATCGGCAACTCAGACGTCTCCTGCTTCAACCAACGAATCGCGTTGCCCATCGACACGCTTAGTCCACGGCCACTCTTAAGCACTTCGATTTGATGCGAAAGATGCACAGCAAGACTGCGGCTGAGCGTTGAGTGAGGTGGCGTCTCATAGTCGCAGATAACTTGCTCAAAAGCCTGCATCATTGCCTTGCACCGGAGCGTCGAGCCAATAATTCGGCAGCTTTGCATCTGCAGCGCAAGGTGCAGGATAGCTGGATGCACGGACTTGGTGGAAACGATTGCTTTCGGCGCATCAATTCCTGAGAAAAGGTTCAGCGGTGCGTATTGGCCAAACCCGCTAAACTGGGATGCTGGCGCGCCCGATGCGGCTTGATGGGCTGACGCAGGCTTTCCACCATGGCTATTTGAGCCAGATGAGCTACCGCCGGCACCCGCGTTGCTGCCGTGCCCGGCCTCTGCCCCGCCCTGCGCAGAATTCGAGCCTGTGGATGCGTGACCGCCGCCAGCAGCAGTCCCTTGCTCCCTCTTGGCGGCTCGCTGTGCCTGCTTCTGCTTTTTCTTCAACTCCTTGAGCTCTTTTGCGCTGAGCTGCTGAGACATGGTGTCAAACTTAAGGGTCTCACCGGCTGGTACAGCACCCCTTAGCACTTTCTTTGACTTACTTACGAGTTGACCGTTAGTATAATTTCCAAGCGTGACTCTGGGTACAGGATACCGCTATTATTATGTAAAACCAATCATCGACCGCTTAATGTCCTTGATTCCTAGTCAGTCCCGTTGAGCCATACATCCTGACGCAAAAAGAATGCCGTTTCTTGACCTTGCCGCGTGGGGCGTGATGGGTGTTGCCGTCCAGGGGCTCGCCCAGGGCGTGCGCCAGAAGCCGCTCAACTACAAGCCCATCGGATACGCAGTATCCGGTGCTGTGTTCATTGGTGTTGGCTACCTACTGCAGGGCGTTCGTAAGTCGCAGCAGGAATTCATTGATAACCGCGTTGCCCAGCTGGCACGAGAGCGTCTTGAAAGGGGAGTCGACTTTAAGCGGGAGTAAGGTCGTGCCCCAGATGCATAGAGAAGCCACCGTGCGGATCCTCAACAGCACGGCATTCCCCTGCAGATAAACTTGCAGATTCGTTCAGAGGGACACGAAATGATGCAGCTGATTCATGACGAAGCGCACCAAAAAGGTTCATGTCGCTCCTTTGTGCGCCAAAAGTGTGTCATTTTAAAACATCGCTTATGTATTTACGTTAACTACAGAACGAGAGTATTGAGTGGTGACATATATGCATTATGATCCACGTTAAGTCGAGTTGCAATCACTGCGAAACGTGCTTTTTCGCAAGAAATTCTATAAAGCCTGAACTCCTTTGGCAGCTCGTGGTGAGCTAGCTCTTTTAGTCCCCCGGGAGGTTGCCTAAACGAACAAGTGTAACGATCCGGCCGATATGGCGGGCAGAAGGGACATACTCTACAGTTTCTTTGGATTTGGTCTACTCAACAATCTGCTCTATGTGGTCATTCTCTCGGCAGCCATTGATCTCGTAGGCCCAAGGACACCTAAAGGCATTGTCTTGCTGGCAGATGTCCTCCCATCCTTTCTGTTTAAGGTATCCGCTCCATTCTATTTTGATGCCGTCCCTTACAACTACCGCATAGTGCTTCTCATTGCATTCAGCTTTATAGGAATGCTATTTGTGGCACTGTCTTCCATATTGGGATTCAAGCTGTTTGGAATTGTTCTGGCGTCGTTGTCAAGCGGCTTGGGCGAGGTGACATTTCTCCAACTCACGCATTATTACGGCGAACGCGCCGTGCATGCTTGGAGCTCCGGGACTGGCGGAGCAGGACTCGCGGGTAGTTTTGTGTTCATGCTCATGACGTCCTATATGAGGATATCTACCAAGACGACTCTTCTGCTCTTCAGTCTCATGCCTTTCTTTGTCGGGATCATTTATGTATTTGTGCTCCCGGCCACCAATGAGCTTCCGTCGAGACAGCGATCTCTTTATGACCTACTTCCTGGCTCGAGAGAAGAAGAACTACCAACACTCTCACAACCGCGATCTTTGCAGCCAGAAACTGGCGATGGATATATACATGTGTCACCACCACCGAAGCTCGAGCGCATTAAACGCTTATTGGTGCCCTTCATCTTGCCGCTCATGGCAGTCTACATCGCAGAGTATGTGATAAACCAGGGCGTTTCTCCGACTCTGTTATTTGACTTGGACGACATGCCTATGTTCCACAGGTACAGAGATGCCTACGTCATGTATGGCAGCTTATACCAGATCGGAGTCTTCATTTCACGATCGTCAGCTCCATTCATGCGCATACGTGCGCTATGGCTCATGGCCTTTTTGCAGATATTGAACCTCGTGCTTGCTGTTCTGCAGAGTCTGTTTATCATTAGTCCGACAATCTACCTGAATTTCATATTCATGGTTTACGAGGGACTGTTAGGTGGGTTTGCATATGTGAACACGTTCTTGTTGGTCTCCGAGACTGTGCAACAGAGTGAGCGCGAGTTTGCTCTGGGAGCGGTGACTATGAGCGACTCGTCAGGGGTTGTCGTTGCGGCTCTGATCTCAATGTGGCTGGAGAAGTCACTATGCAGCTACCAGTTACATACAGGCCGGCCATGGTGTCAGTTATAAGACTCTTGTTAGTTCCTTAGAATCAAATAAATACAATGTACATGATGATTTACAAAGCAGCATTGAGCAACTAGTTCTCAGAAGGTGGCACAAAGTCCTTGGCCCGCTCTTTTTCTCTGGCCTCCTTCTTGAGCTTCCGATCTTCCTCACGCTTTTCACGCTTCCTCTGTTCTTTTTGGTTCTTCGAGAGAAAGTACTCACCGCTCTCAATCTCAAGATCGACCTTCCGCGGTTGCGGTGCCGGCGGGAAGGGCGTGTAGGCCTTCTTCTCGCGAATCTTCAGCGGCTTCTTGCGGGCAACATTGCGCTTCTTGAACTGAGGCAAGAACCGGCTCCAGTCCTCATGCGCAAGTCCAGGCTTCTGAGCAAGCTCGCGCTTAATCATGAGCTCCTTGATGTGATATATGGGATGAACGTTCATCATACAGTCCTCTACAATGCGACGAACTTCCTTCAACCCCTTATAGGATCCCATGGCGGCCACAGTACTACCTTGCACAAGAATGTAGCATTTCGTGAGGAGCTCTAGAGCCTTCAGAGTATTACCGTTGGGGCCAACAAGTCGTTGCCTACGTTTAACAAATCGCTCTTTACTCGTCACAAAGCCGCCAATCTTAATCACGTCGCAAGCCACATCGTCTTGCAGCACCTTGATGGCTTGCGGCAATGGAACGCTACGCGCAAGCAGCTTGATCACATCGCGAGCCTTGAGGATGGCTGCCGGATCATATGTCTTACGAGTGGTCCGCACCGTCATTGATCCCTCGACCAAGTCGAGTGTGCAAGCAATTCCCTTAGCATCTAAAGCAGTAGTGAGCTCTGCCCAAACCTGTCGAAGATAAGTTTCCCGGTATTTGGGAAAAAGTGTGGCAAAGCTGCTTTCTTCCAAAAACGCCGTCTGGCTGGCAAGGTCCTCTGGCTTGAAAGGCTCGACCTTCCACTTATCTATGTCCGGCGTGTCCCAGGGCTTATCCTTATTGTGATTGGATGGCATTCTTTACAGAACCTCGCAATTGCTAGGATAAATCTAGGATATAACTTTGCCAAAGTTCACAAGTGCTTTTAGTTCTTATTGTAAATTTCATGTTGGAAAAAATTACGCCGGCACGTGACTCAGGTTCGAGAAGCTGGACTTCACAATTCATAGGGACAGCTTTGAGAAAGGTCAGGCTTAAATAACGTCGCTGGAGATACTGGCCTCAAACAGTTGATGAATATGGTGCTTTTGTGATATCTTATGTATTTGTTTAGACTGTAGCTTCATAGTAGATAAAATATGCTGCAGCTTATCGAGTTGGCGCTTGAAGAGTTGGGTCTAGGCTATACGGTCAGGAGCTATTGTCCGATACTCAGCTTAAACGGAGGAGGCCCTTTTCAGTACTTTCTGCCTTTGCCTCAAAACAAAATGCCATCACGCGTTCGTCCACTTGGCACTCGAGCTTCTAAGCTGCTTGGACTCACCTAAGGGATTAGGAAGCACTCGACGCGGCATGGAACGCGCCGGCGGTATGTGCATACATGCAGGCCCTACTTCTGAAACAATGATGTTACTAATAAACGAGCATCGTGAGCGGCGTTCTCGAAATTCCAATAGTTGAGCACCCGAGAAGCAACGCAACGGCACGGCCGGATCACCTCCGAAATAGCAACCCACGCCAATTAAAAAAGTGTTCGATCGAGCGATCAAATGCAGAAGGCTGGGACTAACTAAGCAAATTGATCTTATCGAATGTAGGGTTGGATAGCCCAGGTCACATTCAGTCCATTTCTCACGTGCCTGGTGCCACAGGCTTGCAGAGGCCAAGTTGTCAATACGGCATGTCAAGACATGCTAGGTGCTCAACTGTGTTCTTGGCCTATACATATGTTTTGGGAGACTCACATACAAGTTTTTGTACATCCACTGGTCTATCATCCTTCCGGCCAATTACCAGTCCAATTTGTAGCGGCACGTCCGAAAGGGTTCATATGTAGGGTGCGGCGTAAGACCAACTAAATATAGGTGGGCAGCAATGCTTGCGAATACGAGCACAATCAGAACAGAGCGTCGATTAAAATTGCAATGCACACAGCATTTTTCAATTTACACTATGTGTCAACTAAAGTGCTGTTGCAGCATGGCCGGCATCATCTGGCGATGAGGACATCAATTGCTTTTCCTAATGGGATCAAATGGTGCAGGGGCGTCACCAAGCTATGCATAATGCCGTTACTCATCGGCATGAAAGGCGCGCCATAAATTCCAGGTCCCGATTAAAAGTGCCGCTGAATCCCGCGTGTACCCCTGCCCTCCCCCTTCCCGATTTGCAACGCGCCGGTTGCCGGCCTCGTCTCGTACCTAGCTTCTGCACCTCTGGGCACTCATATCGCGGATCAAGGCAGCGTGGAGAACGTTGGTATATCTCTAACGACGCGTATATTCATCGGGAGTCTATAGTCTTCCTTGCATACGTCTCGGTGCTAGGCACTCAGCCACTTCTACTTCCCCCGCGTTAAGGTCGAGTCTCTTGCAACGCGGCTCTGATCTTTGCAGCCAGAAAGACGTTTAAAACCCCCTTGGAAAGCGTGCACGACACTTGCTATAAGTTGTGCTTCGTGACTCTGTTGATCTCTGGCCCCTGAAACAAGCTCCAACCCCTACTTTCAAGATAAAGTTTGATCTTGTTTCAAAAATGCCTGCGGTGCGCGAACGATACCCTGCGGCGTGCGATTTTGAAGACATCGCACTTTATGACCCCAAGAGCACTCGGTCTTCCAGAAAAGGCTCAGAAATAAGTGATCACACCCTGCGGCACTCCCAGGGTTCTACAAGTTCTGCAAGCTCTCGAAGCTCCTCACAAGAAATGACGGTGCCTGCAGCAATTCTGTCTTCCATGGATCCTCATACGTCGTTCCAGTCGATCAATTCCGATGTGTCTACGCCGACCTTGGCAAGCGACACGTCTTCTCTCCGCTCATCTCTGTCTTCGATATCCTCCCCAACTCTTGTTGCTTCTCAATTTCACCAGCAGCATGTACCTTCTATCCCGGAAAAGGCACCTCCTCTTCCAACAGACCCAGCTGGATCAACTAATAATGGCCGCCGGAAGAGTGTACCTGCGCTAGTTGACAATACTTCCATGGCAAGTCTCACCCACTTACCATCATTTCGCGCCCAACACCGTTCCTATGCATCGCGGACGCGCAAACAGCGGGAGTTGGACTTTGACAGAGATGAGGGTGAGGATATTTGGCCTGGTGGGCTCATGTTCAACGTGCCCATGTCTCCAGCATTGTACGCACAGCAACAGAAGCAGTTGCAGCAGCAGCAACAGCAACAACAACAGCACCATCATCATAATCATCACTCCGGAATAGCGCATGACACCTCTGGGCATGATCATCATAGAGGCGGACGCAGTGTGCCACCTCCTACTCAGCAGAATCGCAAGGGATTTGTCAATCCGGGCTCTAGGAACAAGTCTTTGCCAGCAATCCATGAACAAAGGCTTGAAAGGGAGAGCAGGCGCAGTGTTCCCGAACATTTGTTCGACATGCCGCATGGTATGCCAACGCCTCCTAATTTCAGCGACACGAGTACACCTCGTTCTACGTCGGTTGGATCTATGGACTTTATGCGGAGATCTTCAGCTAACAGCTCAATTGAAGGTCTTGATCCGGACGCAAGTGACCTTACGCTCGAGCTTTACCGCCTTGAAGAAGCGCAAGATAAAAGGCGTCAGAGCGAGGCCAATGGCACGCTAACGGAGTCTCTAGCATCTATGGCTTCATTGGATGATGGCGAGGATATGCTTCCGCTGCCGAACCGGAAGCGATCCTCCGATAATGATAGCGTCAGCAGTGGTGATTCGCGTCGATCATCGTTGACGCGTCCAGAAAACCTTCCTCCCAAGGATCCTGAAGAGGAGCGCAAACATTTGAAAGAGTACGAGAAACTTATGAAAGAGTCGATTGCGGCGGAAAAGCGGAAACAACAAAAACGCGAGGAGGAGGCAAAGCAGCGTGCTCACCAAGAGAAGCTGGATGAAGGTGTCTGGTGCTCATGGCTCGCGAAGAGCCGCAAATCTCGGCTCAGCTCGGATCTGAAATGGCGTGGCATCCCCGGCCGCGTCCGCGGTGATGTTTGGGTTGCACAAATTGGTGCAGATATTAATAGTCTCCCAGCTCCCAAGAAAGTCATGACCGATGAGATCTCAAAGGATGCTGAGTATGTCTGGCCTGAATGTGGCATCTTCGGCTTGGAGCGTCCTCTCCATGGTGCGCTTATTCGCGTGGTTCAGACTTTTCTAGCCGCCTACCCTGAGATTCAGTATCAGTTCTCATTGGCATCAATCGCCGGCTTGCTACTTTTACATCTGGATGAACGCGAGAGTGCCGCTGTGATGGTCAAGCTTATAAGCTCTGGATCATTGGTGCACTCTGTGCTCACGAATAACGAGCAGCTGGCATCAGCGAACTATACGTCGTTCGTGAAAGTGTATGAGACGAAATTCGAATTGTTGTCGAAACACTTTGCGAAGATTGGCCTTACCGTTAGCGAGTTCATGAACCCACTAGTGGCCGGTCTTTTTAGCACGGTGTTGCCCACTCCCGAACTTGCGGCAAGAATCCTCGATGTGTACATTTTTGAGGGCGATAGCTTTTTGCTCCGCACGGGACTTGGACTCCTGAGGACCAATGAGGCTTGGCTCTACGTGTCTAAAGAGGAGGCACTTGAACATCTTGAAGATGCTCGTGTGTCATCGGACGATGCTTTTATGCAGGCAATTCGCGATGTCACAAAATTGCACTAATAATACCACCCTGTCTATAGAAGTGTCGCATTATGTTCAATTTGTATCATCTAATACCCAATGTATCGTTACTACGTCCGATTTAGCCATAACGAGCGTTATGAAAATCGCAATTGCCGGGCAGCCGCCTTCAATCCTATTTTCGATAATGACACAGCGCTAAATTGGTACCTCAGACCCACGAAATCTCAAACTCGTGATCAAAGAGCACATGACTTCGTATGCAGCAGACAGGCGCATCCTTCCTTAAAACGTAGGGATCAGCCACAGAGACGGTCAGGCGGCCATGAAACCGAGAGTAAGTAAAGCCCATTTCTTTGGGAAATTCCCGGAGCTTCAAGGAAGACGAATACTAACCTGAACAGCTGTTGATCGTGGTCCGTCATGGCGAATCCGAGGCGAATCGCAACTGGGCTGTCAACATCAATATGCCGAATCATCAGGTCCCCCTAACAGAGACTGGACACAAGCAAGCTCAGCATTGTGGCCAGTCTATCCGTAAGTGGTTGCGATCCGATGATAAAATAGTGCTGTATCAAAGCCCATACACACGCGCTCGGCAAACTGCTGATAGGATCGTTGAAGAACTAATTAATCCAGAGACGGATGAACGTCTCTATGACACGCTTGACCGTAGAGAAGACCCACGCCTCCGCGAGCAGGATTTTGGCAACTTCCAAGAGCACAGTGCCATGCAGGCCATTCTGCGGGAACGGGATAACTATGGTATGTTCTTCTATCGTATTCCAAACGGCGAATCGCCTGCAGATGTCTATGATCGCTGCAGTCTATTCTGTGAAACGCTGCACAGAGAGTTCGACCGTCATAGCCCAAGCGTCGTCATTCTGGTAAGCCACGGCATTTGGGGCCGCGTATTCCTTATGCGGTACTTCCACTGGACATATGAGCGCTTCGAGTCGCTAGAGAATCTACCAAACGCGGACCCTGTCGTGCTTCAACTTCAAAGCAATGGGAAATACGAATTCACAATGCCATTGAAAACCTGGTGCTGACAGGAGTTAACAGTTATCTCTTAATGCGGAATTAAAATATAAATATAGGTGAGGTGTCATTAGAGCAACGCCTAATAACGCTGATGTATTGTTGCGATTCTGCACTCCAAACCGCTCAACAAACTGTTTGAGTTTGGTATGTATGCTTTTGTCCCGCTTTCCTACTGCACGAACAATTATCCTTAGCAGCTGTGCCATTGCAACAGGTTGCGGAGCTCGACTTTTCTTCAGCTGGTGATGGCCTAGGAGCTGTACCTCGTCCGTACCCATTTGTCGCATAGTAATCCATAGGATAGCGCTGACCCGGCAACCATGTGTCTTCTCCTAAAGCTACCATAGCCTCGTACGGCGTCAAAAGCGGCTTTGAGAACGCGTAGCCCCAATCAATAGAGAGACGCGGACAGGCAACCTGGACCCAACAGTCTACGTCTGTGAACTGGGCTAGCTTTTGTGGGAACACTTCAGAGAGGACGACGACCACTGTTTCGATGCCTCTCTGGTTGAATTTTTCGGTGAGCAACGTCAGCGTCTTTGGATTTCCCTGGCGTCCCAGGGCACCGAGAATGAGTCCAACCTTCTGAGCATGCTTCGATACATTTATAGCATCGTAACGGATACTTTGCATCTCCTCATGCCCGAACTCTTCCACAGTGAACTCCTTGTTATACGGGTCATATTTGTACGCTTTGATCTCCGGGTTATAAATCATCGCACTCTCAAGATGAAATCGACCGTCCCCAATGTATACAATCGCATCAATGTTCTCTTGGTCGAGCTGGGGTGCCGTGCATCCTAAAACTTCGCCTTTCGACAGAGGTCTTTGCTGAGGGGAGGATGCTTCAATACCGGCTTGCCTAAGTGGCTCAATGATTTGGTGCAGAGTGTAATTGAACTGAATTGTGCTCACCAAAGCCAACCTCTTGTTGCTCAAATGACGTGTGATTGTTTTGATGAGATGCTCCTTATCGATATCAATAGTCACGAAAACGTACAACACCTTGATTTTTGTGACGTCTACTGGAACAAGACACGAATGCGCATAATGAATCAACATATCGCAGCCAAGGCTCATTGCTGTGAAATCATCAATGCAACACGCGCCATATGTGACATCACCCATTACCACGACTTCAACTCCGCAGAACTGCTCTAGAATATCAGACACAATGCAGGCATATACAAGCAACCCCTCTGGCATTTGCAGGGCCACTCGCTTAGAACCCTTTGTGCGAATGTTCCATACCGTTTTATGAATTTCGAAATCGTAATTCGCAGGAAGGAGCTTGATGGCGTCGTTCAACGCCTGGTCTTGTAAAATCTCGACAGGAATTTGGTTCAATGCACGTCTTACCGGACGCTTTGATACAGCGGTAGATACGGCTGCACCATTTTCAGTTTTCCGACCAACGAAACGCCGCTTTGGCTCTACTTGTGTCGCCATAATAACAAAAGAACCAGTCACAGAAGTGAGAATTTCATAAAAAAATATTACATAAGTGGTTTCAAAGCCAACCCTGGAAGACCGCCGACTAGTCTCACCACCGGAGACCGAACGGCGACGCATCAATCCACTTATGATAACACCGCAATTCGAGGTGAATCAAGACGATGACTTCGTATTTATCCGAATACGTGCTCCATTTATAAAGGCATCCTTGATGCAGTTTGAGGTTGCTGATAACTTATTCGTGTTTTCTCTTCCACCATACTATTTGCGACTCCGTCTTCCTGGATCCGTCATTGAAGATGACCGCATGAGTTCACACTATGATGTGAGTTCGTCAATGATCCATTGCAAGATAGCAAAATTACATCCGGGTGAAGATTTCCCGGATCTTGATATGTTGTCGAAGTTGTTGGCTACAAAACAACGGCAAAGCGCTTGGCTTCCGGCTAAACCACTCATACAAGAAGTTTATTCTGATGGAGCTCAGAATAATCCGAGTGTAAATGCGGATGAAGAAGGTGAATTTGACTGGGAATTGGAGCAAGAACTTCCAAGCGAGAACATTGGGTCGGTAACCTACGGGTTTAACAACCAATACTCGGAAAGGGTTGGGCTCTCATTGCACACTGGTAACGAGATTAATGAGCTTGATGAGCCCGAGAAGGAATCAATTGATCAAAGACTCGAACAGCTACGTTCCAAGACAGTTGATCAGTTTGATCCAGAACACTATTTAGCTGACCTCTACGACCACAGCACGATCCGAGAGTTGCTCATGTTTCCGTTTCCGAGCCGTGTAGAACTTGAGGATTCGGGCAAAGATCGCGTTCTCAAACTAGGGTATCGAGAATTTCTCCTTTCTGACCCCAAAGCGACATATATCGGGATAATCCCCCTCTTATTTGCCTGGGCCTATGACTACCGAACCAATTTTGGTGAAGCCACAGTGGAGAGCTCGTGGAACATCGGCAAGCTAACACCGTCAATGTGCTTCTTGTACAACAGCTATCACACTGTGGTATCTGCGGTCCAGGATTGCTCATCGCGAGCGCTCACCAAACCACTGTACAGAAATTGGGAGCTCACAATTCAGGTATGGCGAGATACTCTGTCCATTCTGCGCAATGGTAGAAAGAGCATACTGGCAGTGTTTGGAAATTTACTTGAAATTTTTGAGAATGAATTGCACTACTGTTACCGCCAAATTATTGTTGAAGACTATGCTATTTGGATCCAAAATGCGTCGGAAAAGGTCATTGAGAGTCTGTCTAGGGAGCTCGACAAATGTTTAAACGGCTTACAAAAGCAAGATCTGTTTCTCCCGGTTACGGAAACTGAGGAAGGTGACTTAGACAACGAGTCGTCTTATGGTTCGTCGGATAGCGACGACGAAACTGATGAAAGCGAAGCCGCGGATAACTCATGAGTCGTCTTCTGTCCCAACTAGCCCCCTTAATTAACGCAAAATATCGCAGATCCTCTAAATTTAGCAGCATTTTTCTTAATTATTGATCAGCCAGGGCTAACGAGATCACCCTATCGTTGAAGCGGTACCTTAAATGCACCTAACCACGACCTAGGCTCTCCACATAAAAGGACGACAAAAGCGCGTTTTAGTCACAGACACGCATTATAACAATGAAAAGCTGGGTCCGGGAACTATTTTCTGCGTTTCGAACAAGCGAAACGCTGGCCACGCACTTCAAATCAGAGGAAGTTCCGAGCTCGAATGTCTCCGAAACGGCCTCTGGTGGTGATGCGTTGGAGAACCCGAATGAACACCACCACACAGTCGCACATTCAGCAGCATCAGCAAGTGCAGCTGAGCCGACGCAAGTTCCGGAGGCTAACGAGAAGCCGCCTGTCAAATTGCACGATGTTGATGTGACTCAAATAATGGTTCCAAGCCATGTAGATGATGGGCCACGTAACTCGAAGTGGAAAAAGCTCGTTCATAAAATGTGGAAGTCCCTGAGCTTTATCGGTCCCGGATTCATGGTTGCTGTTGCTTACATGGATCCAGGTAACTACTCGACGGATGTTAACGGTGGTGCGCAGTTTCAATACAAATTATTATTTGTTATTCTGTTGTCTACCATTATTGCACTCTACCTCCAAACTTTAGCGATCAAACTTGGAAGCGTCACTGGCAAGGACCTAGCGCGCAACTGCCACGACCATTTACCTATGTGGATGGGGTGGATTTTGTGGATATTCGCAGAAGGCGCAATTTTAGCAACAGATGTGGCAGAGGTTGCTGGGTCTGCCATCGCATTGAATATTCTTGGTAATGTTCCACTGATTGCTGGCGTTTTCATTACGATTGCCGATGTGTTGCTTGTCATGCTAGCTTATGGACCCGAGAGTGGGATGAAAACAGTACGTGCCTTAGAGTACGGGGTTATCACACTCGTTATGACAGTTTTTGTGTGCTTCTGCATTATCCTCGGACGAATCCCGCATGCTAGTGTTGGTGAAGTATTTAAGGGCTATCTCCCGAACAGCAGCGTCGTGACATCAAGTGGTATTCAGGCCTCGGCAGGCATTCTCGGAGCTACCGTTATGCCGCATTCCCTGTACCTAGGCAGTTCGCAGGTCATATCTCGAGTTCGCTACTATGATATCAAGTCAGGATACTCTCCTCAAAGCCGGGGTGAGAGTGTGAATGATTACTCGCCAAGTTTTAGTGCGTTGAAATCAACAGTCAAGTACTCAGTGATCGAACTCTTCGCTGCGCTTCTATCCATTGCTTTGTTCGTCAATTCAGCCATTCTTATTGCGGCCGGTGATACGCTTTTCGGAACTCCCGAAGGTATTGATGCTGATCTCTTTAGTTTGAACGACACGTTGACGAAATATCTCGGCAAAGATGTTGCGACAGTCTTTTATGTGGCACTCTTAGCCAGCGGTTTGAGTGCTGGTATCATCTGCACTATTGCTGGTCAAGTCGTTAGCGAGGGCCACATTAACTGGAGGACAAAGCCGTGGGTACGACGCTTGGTGACCCGCGTTATCACACTCATTCCCTGCGTTGTCGTAGTCGCCTGTCTCGGAAGAAATGGTTTGAACAAGGCTCTAAACTGGTCCCAAATTGTTTTAACGATCACTTTACCATTCTTGGCTTCGCCTTTGGTATACCTGACGTCGAGAACTCACGTCATGAGTGTCAAAACCGAGCATTACCAGCCCAACGAAGACGACATAGTATATGACAAAAAGCAGGGACGCGATTGTTCCAATGGCTGGGTCAGCGTTGTTTTTGGAACTCTTGTGTGCATATTCATTTTCGTGGTAAATGTCTACCTGCTAACCGAGGTAGGTATCACTGGCTCTATATAGGAGCTATAGTGGAACAAAACAAGTAGAGATGAAACAGCACCTCATGATCTTACGACCTTTTATGCTTCTTATACGTTATCTCCAATCTTTTTCAGGTTAAGTTTGTATGTTGTCAGTCTAGGATTTGGTATCACAAAAATACATAAATATGGAAATACAGCTAACGATAATAAATAGCAGGGTTAGATGGCTTTTGAACCCAGAACTATAAAAGCCCCGGTGACAACGAAATACGTGACAGTGCGCTGAGGCATGTACGTGAAGGCGGCGCCGAGCATTTGGATGCTGATAACGAACATGAAACCAGCTGTGCCAGCCATGGAAAGTCCGAATGCAAAATCAGCGTTTGGAGTCATGGGCGCATCATTTCTGAAAAGAAACTTGTAACCTATGAAAGCACCAAGGACCTGAGGGCCACACCCCAGAACAATGGCTATCGAGGCAGCAAGGAAACGATTCTGCAATGCTCCATACAGTGGCGCGGCCATGGTAAACCCCTCCGAAAAGCTGTGGATGCCCAACGCCACTACCAGACTCAGCCCCAGGTCTTTATCGGCTCTCGACGTGGTGAACAAGAGCAGACCCTCCGGTAGGCGGTGAACAGCGAGGCCGATCACTGTCTGTAACCCGATAGAAAGCAATTGAATTGCCTGATTTTTAGTGTTGCGGAGCGCTCCGCTTTGCTCCGCATCTGCGTGCTCATGACTTCCATGTGAGCCGTGAGGGTGGATGCCGGCCTCCACATCGCGCTCCGGGTGGTGATCTACCTCACAATGAAGAGCGCCATGGTCGTGCACACCACTGCGAATAAGCGGAGTGTGTTCGTGATCTCCGTGCCGAACAGCTTTATGGGTGCACTTGCTAGTGCCAAGATCATGCTGGCAAACAACGACGGAGCGCGAAGCAAATGCATGGACCAGCCAGCTCATCACAAAGCACAGAAGAGCCCCAAAGAGAAAGAGCGGCACGACAAGCGAGTACACCTTTTTGACAGAATACTCCGGCCTTCCACCCAAAATGTGAGTCACAGCGCTGGGAAGCAGTGAAAATAGTCCAACCGTGACGAGGGTACCACTGCTCAATGAGAGCGCGCCACCCAGGAATAGGTCTGAATGCAGAATCGAGAACTTGTGGGTACTGAATTTGTTCCAAATAACATCGACGTATATGAGCAGGCTTCCAAGTACACTAGCAGTTGAGGTGATAGCGATTAGGAGCCATGACTCCGCGCTCCCGCCAGGAACTATTGACGGAGAGAATTCCATCAATTTAGATCTAAAGTTTGATCGAGTCTAACTGGTGAGAGGCGTATCGTCACAGGAGGCGGACCACTCAAGTCCTCACCCACCCCAACCCTGTCTGTCGGGTACTCACTTGTTGAATAGAGGCGTTGTGATACGACACACGCAGGTACTCACCGCACGGGCCCCCGTCTTCTCCCGCGTCTTCCGTCATGCCACTCATTGTGAGCTTGACATTGAATTATGTAGGTGAATGTATGTATCTACGATAATTATGACCATAATTGCTAAAGTGCATTGGGCACGTTGCTACTAGCAATGTGCTGTTATTGTTGTTATTGTTGTTATTGTTGTTGTTGTTGTTGTTGTTGTTGTTGTGATGATAGTCGTATCAACAGCGATATCCATGGAATCCTGAAACCATTTACTTCTTTTCGTGCTGATAGTAGTCTTCGTACATAATGAAACTTTCTTTTACAAGTCGAGGACCGTTCTCGATGGCGGGATCGTTTTAGCGGTTGAAGTTGCGATCGCGGGGATCGCGATAGGACCCACCTCCTCGGCGCCGACGGTTACCAGGCGGCGAGCGGGACCGGCGGCGTTCATCTCCGCGTCGGCGATCCCGGCGATAGTCCCTGTCATCGTCACCAGAATCTGTGACAGCCCTTCGCGGATCCGCCGGCTGCTGAGACATCTGGGCCGGAGGCTGCTGCATCCCCTGGAAACCACCAGCCATTCCGGGCATCATGGGCATGCCAGACATGCCCTGCATACCAGGCATTCCCGCCTGGCCGCCCTTCATCGCGTCTTGCATCTGTGCCATGTAGGCCTGCCACTGCTGGTAATACTGAGCCATCATTGCCGGATCCATGGCATTGGCATACATGCCCTGCGGATTCATGGCACCCATTCCTGGACGGTTCTGGAACCCAGCAGCACCATTGCGGTTGTGCCAGTCGCGGCCCATACGCGGCTCCGCACGCTTCACCTCAATACTCTTGCCCTTCAGATCCAGGAATTTCTCGGCCACGATTGTGTCCACGGCCTTGTGATCATCGAACGTCACGAAGCCAAAGCCGCGCGGCCGGCCAGTGTCCTTGTCAATCATGAGTTGGGCGTCGATGACAGTGCCGTACTGCTCGAAGAAATTCTTGAAGTCCTGCTCTGTGACGTCCATGCCAACACCGCCAACGAAGATTTTAGCGGTCTTGTCCTGTTCCTCCCGCGGAATCGCCCGCTTGGGGTCAATGATCTTGCCGTCGAGGAAGTGCTCCCGTTTGAGGACTTCCGTGACCGACTGCGAGTCCTTGAACGTGAGGAATCCGAAACCACGAGAGCGGCCAGTGTTCGGGTCGCGCATGACATTGCATTCAAGCACTTCACCGAACTGGCTAAAGTAGTTCTTCATGCTCTCGTCGGTTGTCTCCCAGTTCAGGCCACCAATGAACATCTTGCCTTCATCCTTCGCAGGAATGAAGATATTACCAGCATGGTAGCCCTCATCTGTGTGGCCCGTCTGGCGTGCACCAGCAGCGGCCTGCGCAGCTGCCTGGAACTGCGCTACCTGCTGGGCTTGGCCGACGGAGGCGTCCTGCTGCTGCTGCTGCTGCTGTGGGGTTGCCGAGCTCGAACTCGAGCTCATTTGCTGGAGCTGCTGGAGCTGCTGGAGCTGTCGCGAGAACGCGGCCGCATCAAAGGTAGCACCACTGCCACCAGCCGCTGCATTCGCGTTCGAATCGCCCTGCTGCGAAGAATTGGTGCCTGAGGCACCACTGTTCGCAGACGAGCGACTCGCAGAGTCTCCAAACAGTGCCAAGCGCGGATCGCTGGCCTGAGCAGCGCCACCAGCCTGCTGTTGCGGCGCTGCCGCAGGACTCGTTGAATCTATGGAGCCCTGCTTCGCTTCGGCAGACTGGCCACTCGGCGCCCCAGGGGCACTACTCACGTTTGCACCATCAGTACCGTTGTCGTTGCTGCTCACGCTTTTGTTGTTGCTGCTATTCTCACCACTAGAAAATCGTGTTAGTACATCCATCTTCCGAACAATATAGAACTCTGTGCCATGATAAGGCTTCCAAAAAGGTTGTAATAAATACTAAACGTCGGCGAAGAAATCGTCATCTTCGTCTTGGGCTGACATTCTTCTCTATGGGACTACGAATCTATTTCCCTTGACTAGAGAGTTGCAGAGCGTAGAAACCTGGTTCCTCGATCTGCTGTAAGGCCCATCACACTTGGTCAGGTGACACGGGACGCCCTTTGCGCCGCCCCAGCCCTGTTTTCTCCGTCTCTGACTGACTGGCTGACCGGACCGCTGGGTCGCAGGCCTACTACCTTCGAAGGCGACCCTGCCTGCGCCAGCAGCGGCGCTATCAACTTTGAAGCTCGAAATTTTTGCATCTAAGTCACAAGTGCGCATGACCGCTAGGGGAAGGTAAATCTCATTATTAAATAGAAAATTAGTAGTGGGCAATATCTCTACAGAATTAAACGACGCAATGCAATTGCTTGCAATCGTGTCGACAACACAGAAGTAAGTATCTAGAGCAAGCGCCGTCAGGACCACTAGCTATTAAGATCGTTAGCGACGGTGGGTATGCATTTTTTAAGCGGGCATTTTCTTTGCACCCTAATCCCAACGCACGTTTCCCCACAGCCTCTCCAACAACGGCCGAAATACGGGAAGTTCTCCACTTCTAGGTCAAGAATTGCTCATATCACAAGCGGCTGGTCTTCAAACACCATTGCGTATTCAATTGACCTCGATATGGATGACTGGATTGTTGTAGGCGAGCCTTTGGCCTCATCGACGCAAGATTCTAAGCACAGCGCGGCCCAAGCAACAACCGAAGAAGACGTTTCAGAGGCACCACAGGTAGCCGAAGCAGATGATGGACTATCAGCACAAGAGCCTGGAAAGCCCTCATTGCCCCAGCTGAGCAAACAACCTACGGAGCAATCAGGTTTTCAGTTCAACGATGTAATGCGCAGCGTCAATGAGTTCCAGCGGGCTGGCCTAGGATTGTACGACCTCTATACGGACCAATTGCAAACTAAGTTCCACGATTTCAAAGAGGTGGCGGCAAACAGCTCACGCTGGGCATTAGAGCGAGCGCGGGCTGAGACCCAGCGCATGCTCGAAACGTTGGCGGCAACAGAGGTCTCCGGGTATTTGGCTCAAAATGCTCTGGACTCAAGTAACAGAAGCCGGAACGCAGCGCTCCCTCACAGCTCTAAATCCAAGCAAGCCTACGCTGCTACAACGCATGACTGTAATGTTACTGAACTCGAGGAAACACTCAGCGCGAATTTGGTACCTGCTTTGTTTGATGCCCGAATCCCGTTATTTGATGGTCGTGACTTCAAGGAATGGTTTGCTGAAGCGGGGCCTTTTTTCGATAGCAAGCTTTCGGAGCAATCCTCTGAAACATTTGCATGTGGCGTCAAGTTATATAGTTTACCGAGCGTTGCTGCAACTATTGACGAGGTCGATTTCACTAGCCTGAACTCCAAGGATGAAGTCGTCGACTTTCTTACTGACTATTTCAATCAACGACGCTCTCGGACGCGTAAGTATAAGGAGCTCTTGCGTTCGAACACGCAATCCTAGAGTGCAGCGTGTGTGCATAACTATATTGAAATTCCTAGTCTTAATTAGTTCTCCACGATACGATTGTTGAAGATTACATGCCATATACTATCAGGCTCAAGACCTTCATGCAATCAAATACTCCATGGAACTCAGGCAGCGCACGCGCATTCGTATAGCAACACAGCTGATCTCACTCACAGAGGCTTGCCTTTGTCGTTTGGCAAACTACTCTTCTTAGGAGTTATAATACAAGCGAAAGGTAGAGTATCTGAGTTCACTTGCAAAAAGCATGATGTCAGAGTAAGGATGAAATGATTTAATGGAAGCCAGATTGCAAAACTAAGGTGCCAAGGCGCGTGGGGCCTAGGCATCCTACCCAACCGCGCACTCCTAATTAAACTTGTAACGTAACTAGTTATTAGTGACCGGAGTGGATGACGGAACAGTCTGGGCGCTCAATTGAAGAAGTTCTTGCTTGATAGTTTTAGATGAGCTTCAAATTCAATGTCAACCATATGGATTTGAAAGGAACCTTGTCCAAACTCCGAATAAAAAATATCAATTGAGTCACATATTACTGCCATAATAAAATTCATCAGATAAAAGCTGTTAAATTTGAAGACGCCTGACCAAAGAAGCACGTACCGAAAGAATACCATCTGAAGTGACGCATTATATGGGCAGGGGTTGTCGCGCTCTTGTGAATAGTTCTGGTGACTTATTTTTTGTTCGAGAGCAGATCAAACGTCGATAGGACGACATTAATTGGAGCCGCCAATGAGATTTCTCATATTATTAGCACAGCATCATGAGGAATTCAGAGCAATGGAGTTACAATCTATTGCTGATATGGAGCACATAGACATCGACCTTTCAGGATATCAGAAAAACTCTCCGTTCCTGGAGGTGGACCTCAAGTCTGAAGATGAAGCTCGAAGGCTAGTAGAGCGCAGCTTTTTGAGTCGGTCCGTATTTCGCCTGTATTCCCAAGGATCATCTATGGATGAAGTTCATGAACAGAACAAAACAGTACATTTTGAGCATCTTATGGGCAAGAGTTTCAAAGTGGAATTCTCTAGTTTTCAGGGAACCCGCGACGTGAAAAGTCAGCTGTACGAAATCAATCGCCTCTCGTACATGGACCTGGATGGGCCCATTCGCATGAAGAATCCAGATGTCAGGCTCACCTTCGTGGAGTCTTATGATGAGAATGAACCAACCAGACCGAAATATATTTGGTTCACACATCTTATTGCTGAGTCCAGTCGTTCTGCGATGGATGTTTACGACTTGAAAAAGCGGCGCCACGTTGGTACCACCAGTTTTGAGGCCGAGCTTGCGTTTGTAACTACTAACATGGCCCAAATTCGAAAAGGGGATCTTGTCTACGATCCCTTTTCAGGTACTGGTAGTTTTCCACTGGCAGCAGCATACCATGGTGCATCAGTGATTGCTTCAGACATCGATATGAGACCTTTGAGAAACTATAGGAACAATTTTGCACAATACGGCACTACCAACAAATTCGTTGATGCCTTGGAAATGGATTTCACACACAATGCGCTTCACCGTAGGCTCAAATTCGATGCAATCATATGCGATCCGCCATACGGCGTGCGAGAGCGCATTGTCGTGTGCGGAGCTGCTAAACCGGATCGATTTGTTGGCAAAGAGAATGTTGTAGTCGGTAACGAGCTGTCACACCGTCGCCGCGACTATATCGCTACCAAAAAGCCCTACGACTTGAGTTTGATGCTGAGGGACCTCCTTGCTTTTGCAGCAGACCGTTTAGAGCCTGGGCGTAGGCTAGCGTTTTGGCTGCCGCTCGATGAAGCGGAGATCGAAAATACGAGACTTCCACTTCACAAGGACCTAGAGTTCAAGTCGTACAGTTCGCAGAAGTTTTCGAAATGGGAACGCTGGCTATTGACATACGAGCGCCGGCCCCTTGGAGAAACGGGCCCTGAACAGCCTGTTTCCATAAGCAGCGACTTTCGTGAGCGGTACTTTGCCAGATATAATAGATAGAGTATATATATCTAGCTTTAATAATGAGCCTCAGAACTTTACTATCTAGATTCCATTGATTTATTATCTTCAAAGGAGAATCAGTTGTCCCTATCAATTTTCATCATCGGCTAGAAAGAAAAGTTATGTGCCGGTTTGTAATCCTTTTATAGTTGTCGCTCGCCCTCATCTCAGAAGTGCGTAAACAGTTCAGTGATGAGAGACAAAGTTGCGCCATTTATTGCTATCCTTGTCGGTGTTGCAACCGGAGTGTACACTTTCCAGCCACTCATTCTGTAAGTATAATAATTTTTCACGCTGTGGAAATGCATCCCCACATTGGACGTCTTTTACTGAAGTAGTATACTAACATCGCAGGGAGCAGCTCAAAAGGGATGGAAATCTCAATCCGAAATACGATGAGGATGAAAAGCTTGTCGAAGAACGGTTTGGCAACTTGATTGACAGGCCTACAAAACCGTCGAAGTAAACAAGTTGAACGCGGCACTTTCTATGCAGATCGAGTCTGAACAAAAAGAGACTTTAGGCTGTCTATGAAGCGAATGAAATTATATACAAGCTCGAGTTTTAGGTTCAGGCCTTGCCCATCTTGGCCAAGAAGTTGTTTTCCTTGATTTTTTGGCGGTTAGCTTCACGCCGTGCTTTCCGAACGGCAAGGAGAGGGTTGGCGGCAAGCTTGGCCTTCTGAGCTTCCGGATCAAGCAGGTCCCACAACCAGCTGGGGTATTCTTCATCCGGCAGAGCAATCGGGTCATCGCCATTCTTGCGTACATTGCACCCCTTCAGCTTCACGCCAGCTGCGACGCTCGATTTTACCTTTGGCGTGGCCTTCGCAGACTCTGAGTACAGTCGTCTGAATATGCGAATCATCTTTATGCGCGTCTTCTGATAGCAAATGCTAGTACTAGTCTTGCCAGTGGGACAACGGAAATCCCAACTATCGTTAGATCAAGAGTGCGAACCTTACATAAATCAAAAAATATCCAAATTCCAAGTAGGAGATCGTCAAACCCGATCTTTTTCAATCCACAATAGAAACTTTATTATGGCCAAGCATAGAAAGCAAAAGAAAAAGTTGCCTCAAGACAAGAGGCTTGAAAAGCCTGAGATTGATGAAAAGCTAAGGCAGGAGCGCATCCTTCCTATAATTGCTTCTCTGAAGTCTACCAACCTCGCCGAACGCATGGTAACACTGGGAGCTCTCGCAAATATAATTGAGGATCCCAATATGCGCCATATGCTTCTTAAAGAGCGGCTTATACATGTGATTCTATCGCACACTTTGTCTGACTCGTCTTTAGAGCTCGTTGCCGAAGGCTTTGGTGTATTGCGAAACCTCGTTCTGTATGAAGGGAGAGACACAGCACTTTTTTTGGTTCGTGAGCAAATTCGTCTCCCCCTCAATGCTGTTTCCACAAAGTCCAAACTAACGCTGGCGGAGATTGACTCCCTGGATAAGCAGCGGCTCGAGATGTTGAACCAGATGGTCGAAAATATTTTTGGACTGGTCACGGCTATAGTTATCGCACTGGGTGATCTGATAGATGTGAACGATGTGATGGTACTTGCTCTGGATGTTGTGACGAGTAAATCTGAGAAGCTCTTGAAGAAGACCTACGACGCTGCCTTTGAGGTACTATACTACATGTCCGAAGACAACGATGATCTGCTCGAACATTTGTCTTCTCAAAACTTTGTTCAGATTCTGAGAGAGATTGCTTCTCATCTGAATACCGGGCAGGCAAAGATCTACGAGCTGGGCATTGAATGCAACTCTGTTATTTTGAAAGAAAACTCGTCCGCTGAGGAGATGGCGGATCTTGTTCAAAGGCTGATTTCTTTCCTCCAACAAGTTCCGTCTGCCGAAGTCAATGCCTTACAGGTATGTTTAGAACTGCTAGCTCTCGTTGCCCAGACTGACAACGCAGATGTCCTTTCAGATCTTGTGTCAAACGCCATCCCCAGAGTCCTTGACTTGATGTCGGACCGGCAATACTCTTTGCGGGCTGTAAGTATCCTGAACAATATCGGGTGGGCATTGAATGGGCTGCAACAAAACTGGCTTAGCCACGCTGAAGCTGTGTTCAATCGAGCTGTGGATACTTGCCTCGTCAGCGAGAGCGATGGTGATCTTATAGCCTCGACATTGGGTCTTTTGACGGCTACTTTAGTACAAAGTCCAGCTCTCATTCAGGATGAAAGATTATTAGAATCCCTTCGGAATTTGTTCGAACGGGTGGATACTCTTTACAGAGAAGACGATATCGAGTGGATCGCACTTGCGTCTGCCCTTGTTAATCTACTGGGGAGTACGGCTGCTCAAGTCGACCTGGTTTCGCCGACATCAGATCTTATTTTCTCGCTCCTAGAGAAGGCCGATACGGTCCAGTCTGTTATAGACGCTCTGAACGCTTTGTTTGACCTTTTTGGTGACAATGAATCTGCTTTCGACCAGAGGGAATATCAGGATAAGCACTTGAATACAAAGTTAGAGCAGTTGCATACCAGGCTGAAGCGGATTCTAAAATCCACTGGTAAAACCTCTAGTGTACTCAAAGAACAGGCTGATGATGCACTAAACAACCTTGATAATTTCATAGTTTACAAAAGAGGTTAGGTAGTGCGGCTATACTCGTAGCTATAATCTCGTGGAATAATAGCCAAGCGCCCATGTAAAGTAATTTTGGTGAGAAGACCGTCCATATGAACAGATGCTGCCGCAAAATTATGCACGCAAGCACTACACCAGTCGCTGCCACCGAATAGAACCAGGTTTTTAGAATCCGATATTGAGGTAATGAAACCACGGACGACCAAAACAGTGGGGCAGACCAATTACCTAGGTACGTCAAAAAAGCGACCAAAGGTATATTATAGCCACTTACTCCATTGTAAGCATTTGACAAGTCGACTGTGGCTAATGAATTGGATCCACCCATGGCAAAAAATGACGAAAATTCGAGAGCCAAGCCTATTAAAGCAACAAAAGGCAGCGGTATCTCTCTTTGCAGGGTCTCAAGGAAACTTTTCCCGATAATGTACACGCCCCATAGAGGTATATTTGCCGGTTTTGTCTGCAATACGTAAAGCAGTGCACCGCAACCTCCGAAAAGAAGACTGTCTGATATACTAAGGATCATGGCTACTCTTGCAAGTGATACGACCCAAGGTACATTAAGGGGAAAATGCAATGACGCTACTTTGAAAGCAAGCACAGCTATCCCCGCGACAGCACTAGTGATTTTTCCCTGTTGGGTTTGTGAGCGTTGAGGATGCTTGTATAGGCTGATGAATGCAAGAATTATGAGACACCATAGCACGTAAGGGTGCGATTCGAGGAAATCGCTAGTGTCGTACATTGCAACCCACTTTTGTCCCGCAGTATTCCAGCCTCTCATTATACGGAACAAGAACAGAAGCCCCACGGCTGCGAGCTTTACTGATCCGTCCAAAGCAGAGACTGCCGCAACAGCCAACAAGAAAGTCAATGCCCAGTACCATATGTAGTGTTCCTCTTCTACAGTGGAACTTCCGAGCATGCCAGCAAAGTACAATGCAGGGACAGCAAGCCAGGAAATGCACATAAAGCGATGCTTTACACTCAACGCTCCCCAATTAAGGCTCCTTACTGATAACCAGAATGTTACTACGGCTAGTAACATCAGGATAGCCAACCCCGCGTACATGTAAGACAAAACATACTCTGACGATGTACGCATCAGATGCCTTTGAATGCTTCTCAGTTGCTCTACATTGCACTGATCTGGCGTTAAAGCAAAATGTCCGCAATTTGCCTGCCATATTCGCTCACGTTCTTCCTTTGACTGCCACAGAGGAAGCAGATGCTCAATAAAGACACCAAGTGAATTCCTTGGGATAGGAAACCCAAGAAGGAATGCCAACGTCGGCACAATATCGACCTGATAAACTTCTGAGTAGTACTTGTAGTCCTCATGCCGCGGCAGCGGTGCCACGAGATCGTTATTAAACCTCTTTGAAAAAAACGCCAAAGCGGCCGAAGTTTCACTTTGAGCAGCGCCACCATGATTTCCACCCTCTGTCATGCCATGATCTCCGGCAAGTACAAGAAGGGTGGAATCATCAAGACTATCGAATAACCTAGTCACGATATCACTCATTTCCGCCTGTTTCTGCTTCATGAAAGGACTCTGAGGCCCGCCTTTGTGTCCTATGTGATCCAGGCCAAGATAGTGCAAGATGAGGGCATCCCAATCGCGGCCGTTGCCGTATAGTTCAGAATCCAAATGGCGAGTGACATTATTGTCTACCTCAGTGAAGTCGGCTACATAGAAGGAGGATGTTCCATCCGACTTGGAAAAGGTATTAGGGAAAAGTTTCAGCCATGTATCGTCGCCAAACATGTGCAGCGTTTTATTTTGAGAAACAAGCTGATGAATCCAAGAGTCTTGATTCTGTAATGTTGAAGCCGAATCAGACTCTGCAATGTTGATAACTGCGTCCAGAAAGTTTGGCGATGCTCCGGTAGTTAAGCCCTTGAGCCGGGGAAGCGTTACCGTAGGCGGATCCGAGAACGCCGTGAATGCATATCCTTTCCCATTTCGCAGTAACTCATGTACGCCGTCCATATGATATTCTGAAGAAAACAAAAAATCGCTGCGCATCGCATCTACTACCATGAATATGACGCGGTTGAATTGCGGACTGACGCCCGTGGTTTCGGTGGAGTAACCTAAGCGCGTGCGTGTTGGTGGCAGGAATCCCTTGGTGAATACTAGGAGGCCTATTAAAATACCAACTTCAATCACCAGGGCTCTGAGCCCAGGATGCTTTAGCATTTTTCCTGTCTCCTTCCAACGGTGTCCCTGAGTGGATACGCGTCAACACGTCTGTGACTTTATGGATTTACGCGGTAGATAGAAGAACCCCAGACCCACCACCACTAGGTCGCGCGTGGTCGAAGGATGATGACCTAGCCTGCTGCGGGGACCTAAACCTGGAATAAATTAATTCTATAGTTAGAGTCCACAGCTAGTCACAGAGATGTAAATTCTTCAGAATTCGAAATGAACTTCATTGGATCCCGAATTTATGCCTTTCTGTCAACCTTCCGGCGAGATTGATGTGGCTCACATCCTATTAGGCTGCAGATGATACGCCGTTTCGGCGGGACGCGCGCGGTCAGGTGCGCTGACTGTTGTCGTTAACCTCTACCGCTGTAATACCCTCAGACCTTAGAAGCTGCGTATCCTTTGAAAGAGGTTCTAACAGGTGATTGCCAGTACTTACAACAGCATTTGTGCAGTTCCCGAGCTCGCTAACGGACTCCTGAAGTGCGGCGATGAGCAAACTCCACCAATCGCCGAGCTCTGAAACGCTGCAGAGTCCTCAATTCCTCTTCGGTGATGACAGCCCCGTGGCATATCAGCGTCGTATGAGTGCCTCCAGCAGCGATCAAAGCAGAAACAGCTCACTTCCGCTCCCATTGACTAGCGCAGACCACTCTCCTGGGAGCCCAGGACTCACCGTGCAGGAGCGGGAACGGCCATTCAAGTCGAAGAGTAAGCACAATCTCGCCGCATTTGGCGCCAAGCTCTCGTCGACCGCCGCTTCTGTGGGCGTTCATGCCTCCAAATATAAGCAAAAAGATTCAAGGGAGCAGCAGCAGAAGGACTCTATACGGGACTCCGTATTCATAGATGTCTCGGAGCCGCGGACACCAGAGGCGCCGTCAACGGGCAGCCCAAGCATGTCCAGCGGAGGTGGGAACGCATTGCTCAAGTCTATGAAGTTCCGGCAATCAAAGTCTGACCTTAAGTCTTTAAAACTCAAGACGGACTTGGGCATTTCACGCACGAACATGAATGATCGATCCTCAATGGGACGGGGCGGAACCACAAAGGAATTGGATCGCATAGCGGCCATTGGGCAACCGAATAGCCCCGTTCAGGGCCCCGAATTCTCATTTGGTTATCACAACCATCATCATTTACACCATCCTCATATCAGCTTTCGCAAGCGCGACTCACCCGCAGCAGTGCTGAGCAGTTCCGCATCAAACTCAACGCTTGCTAGTGAGGGCACTGTGTACAGCTTCAATCCGTCGAATACAGGAACTACGTTTTCTCGAGTGACGACAAACCCATTCAAAACAATGGAGGAGGCCAGAACGTTTCTGGAAAGTACATGGAACTTGCTGCGATCTCGTATCCAACCCGTGTTCAGCAAAGAGGAGGAGCCTTTACGCGTGCCTGTTGAAGATTTCAACATTCTTATCGTTATGCACTTCAATACGCATCATCTTATTGGCGGTACGGGTCTTGAGATGTTGACACGGGTCGATGAGCTACTAATGACCGGATTCAAGTCCTCACAACTGACATCACAGCCAGTCTCGCTGAAGGGATTCACAGAGTCCTGGCAAACATTCTATTCTCATACCCTCATTGCTCTCGAGGCCATGTTCCTTCCCTTGCAGCTTGAGATTGATGGCGTGGGCCAAGTTTTCACAAGCAGAAAAGCTGCTCAGGAATATTGGTACCCTGTTATTGGAACACGTCCGATCGCCCTTGGGAGTAGTCTTGCATCGTCCCGAAAAGCACAAAAAGTTAGCATACGGCGCAAGGTTCTTTTGGTGTATAGAGATGCTGTGGTCATTCCATCGCTTCAGCACGTAAAGCTCATCATTGACGACCATGGCTCGCATCCAAATACTGGGGTCCATACACCTGAGACCCTGTCTTTAACGCTACAATGTCTGTCCACGCTAGCGCTCCTTCGCACTAATGATGATGCTCAGAAAAAACTCGAGGAGGTTTTGGACGTGACACGCCAGAGTTGGACCTCACGATCTCGATTAGTGAAAGAGCGAAGATCGAACTCTGCCAAGCGTACAACCTCTTGGACGTAAAACGCATGTACTGACTATTTCTATATTTAACGAGCATTGATAGACTTTACCATGTCGCTCACTAACTGATAATATATATCACAAATAAATAGGGTTGGCAGAGTGAAGAGTTGAGTCGAATCACTCCGGCGCCGGTGGATCATATGTCTATCTCAGAATCTTGATTCGTCTTATCCTCTCGAGTTGAGAATTCCATCTTGCTTAGCGTTTTCATAACATCCTCCAGAGCCCGCACGTCACGAGTGCCGCGTGCTCGTGGCTCTCGCTTTGGTGCAGGAGCCTTTGCGAGATTTTCGAGCGCCTTTATAGATTTGCTATGCTTTTGCTGTTTCTGGTTTTCGTTCGACTCTCTGAAGCTCAATTGAGCATCTGTGGTCCCGTAAAATTGCGCCTTCTGATGCTCTTGAATTGTGCGATCCAAAGTTTGTAGCTTTCCTAAATCTTCCTCGGCTTGACGCCTAGATGGCTTTACACGCTTCGCTTGGCCAGATTTCTTGGTCTTTTTCGCAACTTTCCCCGCCGGCATTGCTACTTTGAATAAATTTCAGAAGAAAAATGAAGACTAGACCCATAGGCTAAGGGTTCCACCCCGGGACCACTGAGGCATATTTACCACGTATTTGGTATGCGTTAATAAATACAACAGTCTATTACTATGGTTCAGATGCTTGATTGAGGCTGTCTTGTTGGCCGCGGATCGGGCTTGGTGCCCGCAGATCCAGATGAGAGAGTTTCTTGGTCAGCCGTTCAGACTCTCGCAGACGCTGAGACGCGTGTTGTTCAGCAACTCGCTGCCGTTCTGGGGAATTGGCAGGAGACCGCACGCGTCTGATAGGTGAGCGCGGTCTGTTTTTCAGAAAATCTTGAATAGAGCGCTTCGGACTTAGCTGACGGTGTGGACTCGGCGACCTAGGAATTGGATCTGGGATTCGTCCATTGCGCGCATCATGCCCAGGTACAGGCGGACCCTGTGTCGGAAATTCGTTATTTCCCATGGTTGCACTTTTCACGTCCTCCAAAAATGACCAAAACTGCGACCCAATTTCGTCCACAACCCGTCGGCCCATACCAATCACGTCCTTCTGCATCTCGCCATGGCCACCCGGCGGCTTCAGTGCAGCGAGGCTTCCCCCCTCTGGCAGATTGACGAGCTGTGCAAGCTTCTTCCCGTTATCCTTATATGCTGCCAGGTCACTCTCTGCATCCTTCATCTCCTGCTGTAGGCGGCTTATTGTATTGCGCAGGTCAACAACTCGGGCTTCCTTAGCGGCAAGTTGATTCATATAGGCCGCGAGCAAATTGCTGCTAGTATCGGCAGCCACAGTGGGTGTTCCAGGCTGCGAACGGCCCTGTGTGCCATTGCTATCGCTGCTGCGTCGCGAGCTACTGTTTTGCGCATGGGACAAGGGCCGTAGGGGGCTAGGAGTCGTTGGCGGCGATGCGCTCGTGGTTGGCGAGGTTACGTGCTGAGCAGCGCCGTTTGTAGATTGCCTCACCGGCAGGAACGACATGCCCCGAGTGCGCCTTGTGGCTCTGTTGGCATCAGACGCCGTGTGAGATGCCATTGCACGATACGACACGTCTTCCGATAGTCCTGATGAAGCACTCACAGCTGAAGGGGCTGTGCACTCGTCGGAAACTCCAGTTGTTTCGGACTCTTCGTCGGAGTCCAAGTTGCCGAAGCCATCACTGCTGCAAACCGTCTCCATTGGCGGGACTTGTTGCAAGTCCAAAACCTCAGATGTCTCGTAACCATAATCCGCCGGCGGCTTCATTGGGGACCCCAGCAACTGTAGTCGCCAGTTAGTACCTCACGGTAACGGAAACAGACGGGCTCTGACGAGGAGGGCAGGGTCCGACGGTGCCGCCGCGGTCTTCTGCACGTGACCGCCGCGACCACCAGCGTTCCAAACAAACAACACGAACCCGCCGCCGAGTTCATTTAGCTCAGTGTTTGTTGAATGGGCATTGCAAACGCTTTATAGATGCGATTACTGGGTGGAGGGATGCTGAGGACCTTCTTCACTAAAAGCCGCCTCAATGTGCTGATATTCTTGATGCTCGTGCTATTTTCGTGCTTGTTCATGGTGCTGTCTGCAGCGTGTATCTTCTTGGCTGTAAGGTACTGGTGGCTGCCGACAAACAATGTCCAGTTACCTGTCGACTTTGTTCCGAAAGCGATCAAATCCTCTGGCATTACCCCAGCTCGCCGTGAACTCACGGCCATCGTGAATCTTAAAGAAATCGTGTCACTCGTGCCGATAGACTACAGCATTGACATTGAACTGAAAATGCCGAAGTCTTCACCTAACCGAGAGATGGGAAACTTTGCTATCCGTGGAGTTCTCTCAAGTATGCCCTGGAGCGGCGATTTCGCGCCTGATGAGCTTCTCAAACACTCTCAAGAAAAGACAGAGAAAATGTGTCTACTTCCATTCCAGAGTAATGTGATGCGCCTGATTGAGTCGCTAGCTTTCGCTCCTCTCTACTTGTTAGGTTTGAAGGAGGAGTCCTCAATCCTTCACGTCCGGCTTTGGGACACCGCCGCTAACCCACTCAAAAGACACCCATATCTGCTAATCAATCTGGCAAAACCAGTATGGGTTTCTACTGCGACCCTTAGTTTTACGGCCCGTTTGCAGGGGATCTCGTACCTTCTCCGCGCATACCCAGTCAGCACCTTCGTCCTAGGGACTGCCTTTATTTTTGAAGTCGAGCTCTTATCAGCTGCTCTAGCTCTTATCTGGTTTGGTGTCAAGTTTAGCTCATCTACTGATTCTGCAGAGCTTAGCAATGCCACCAGAAAGATCCCCAATGGTGGTGACCGTCGCTTAATCTATGAGACGCCCCGTCACCATGTACACATGTCGACATCTGCCACGCACGCTAGAGACAAGGAACATACCAGCCCAACATTGAAGGAAGATGATCTTTCAATTCCTGAGTGGTTCACAGAATCGGTCGACGAGAAAGCTGAACGTCCTCGGAGCAGTGCAAACAATCCTGCATCGTGCGCAACACCCGCAACACCATCAAGTAACAGAGATGACAATGCGACTCCAGTGCGCGTTGACAACGAAGATTCTAATATCGCAGACCCACAATTATCGCACGCTGCGCCGCTGTCGCCTGCACCTTCACCCTAAACAGAGTTTCCTATGGACGACTTCGGAGAAACGACGATGGATTACTAGTGAATGAGTTTTTGTACAACAGTAGTATGTGTTAATGATGGAGTACTAGTGAATGTCTTTTATACAACAGTATGTGTTAATGCGCCCCGTTGTATACATGGGGGATGAAGAGTTAATAGCAGCAGTAAGCTTATCCTACTGCCCGCCAAGGAATCTCTGCAACAAGGAATGGCATTTGAAGCATCTCAATATTACCATTGGCCCTCTCACGTTCCTGCGTAGCAAAGCCCTCGAATACCTTCACGGTTACATCCCACTCTGCCAGCGATCGGAAACCGTAGTTCCAAACAGCCAAATCGGTACCCTTTGCGCGAAAGTTGGCAGCTTCCTGATCGTCGCTGAGAGTAAGCGGTACGGAAAATGGCAGCCGAGGTACAGCTATTAGGCCTTTGTCCGTGGTAAGAGGAGGACCGTTACCAGGCACAAGGACGAACCGAAATGGTGACCGTGCGATTTCCGAGCGCTGTTCTGCGAGTTGAGGGGGCAGAGGTACTACAGCTTGTGCCGCTTCGTGCTGCTCCCGTTTCCGGTTCATCCTGAGGGTGCGTTTGCGCTCGAGCTTTTTAAGCTGTCGTTCCTGTTTCGACAGTTTTACAGTCTTGACATTGGCGCGACTACGCGTTCGCAGCAACGGCTGTGGCGTGGTGTCTGCCTCGCTCGAAATGTCCCCATCAGTTGCAGTTACTGCGCTGGGAGGGGCAGGAGTGTTCGGAATTGCAGCAGAACCCACATTAGAGTCAGAGGTAGTGGGCTCGGAAGAAGAAAGATTTGGAGGTGAAGGTGAAGCTGAAGACGAGATAGAATCAGAGGCCGCTTCAGGGCATGCATCTTTACTCGAGCTCGAGCCCTTTCCTGGTAAAAGACCCTTAATAAACGACCAGCGTTTCTTAAGAGTCTGTGCGATACCTTCGCTGGAATTGGCTCTCGGCTCAGACTGTTCTGCATTCTCTTTCAAGGGCTCGTCATACTTCTTATCCGTCGAATTAACAGATGGTTTTTTCGCACCAGCAAATGGGAGAGAAGTTACCAGGCCACCTAGGCTCAAGCGGCTGGAGCGACTATCCTGGCTCGCAATGCTCAGTTGGCTTCTGTCACTGTCATCGCTTGCAAAGCTGGCCTCACTCAGCTCGGTGGAAACCGTACACATCGACCTTCCGCTAGCCGTGGAAACCCCTGTGGCCGAACTCTGAACACTGGCCTTGCTTGACACAGACGACTGACGCTTCAGATCACTACAGTCAGGATAGCTAGGCTCCGGAAGCCAGTAGGCTGCATTATCAAAAATGTCGAACGGGTATAACCGGCTCAGTCCACTTTCGATTCTATGAGCTGCGGCCTGTTGGGCAACGTTCGGCCTAATGGCGATACGCATGCGCGGAACTGGGAGAGATGGTGCGGTGCTTGGAGCAGTGTTAGTGACACTGGCGAGATGCGCACACCATGACATCAAGCATTCGAGTCGTTGGGTAAGCAATGCTCGCGATTCAGCGTAATACCCTGCCGACTCGACGTCTAAAAACCACGATTCTGCGTCGATTCCAACAGATGCGATGCGATAACATAATATGCGGTGGTAATAGGACCTTACGAGGGGGCTCCAATGACAGAATAATTGCAAGAACGTTTCGGGAAGGAGAAGCCAGTCAGTCGCAGATTGCAGATAGCTCACGTCATTATTCTGGCCTCTGCAGTAGCCAGGTATATTAGGCCAAATGTTGAAGAGAAAACTCAGTGCACGTATTTCAGTGTGGCAATTGTCACTTTTGAGCATGCGCTTAGCAACAGTAAGCCAAAAGTTCCAGTCCATAATGCGATAATGGTTAGCAAGTATATGTTGCTCGGACTTTGTGGATGGAACAAGGAATACAGATGACATCCATTCCTCAGCGAGATCGCACACGGTCACGCAACTGTCCATGTCATACACTTCACATCTTACAGCTGTCGCACGAACTACGCGATCGAATGCCCTTGAGAACGAAGTGAAGTAGAGAAGAGTAGCATCATCTGAGTGCAAAAGCTCTCTGAAGGCAGAGAAGCACTTGATCTGGTTAATGCGGACGCGCCCCATTGGATTTGTTGGCGCAGACACTGGACGTCGAGCATAGGGGTTGCCGCTTCTAGTTCCCAATGCTCTGTTGGACTGCGAAACCACACTATCGAGATTCTCCACGAGAGCACTCAGAACCAAAATCATTCCCGGCGCTGATATGACGAGTGCCTCAGCAGCGTCAGCATCCTCACCCTCGGCTGAACCAACACCCAATGGATTCATGATAGGAAAGAATTGAGTCTGCAGGTTGCAAAGATGTTTCAGGAAACTAGCAAACACAATTGACTCGGCATGCCAGTGTCGAATCCAACTCTTTTCGGGTACTGATTTGAGCCAATCTGGTGCCACTATACCAGACGGAAGAGTTGTTACATTGACCAGGTCTTGTAAGTGTGCTGGGACCCCAACCAAATGGGCCGCACTATTTGCGGTTTTCGCATTAAATGACATGAACCGAGAGACGGTTTCTTGTCTCAAGTTGAGGGCCCTTAAAAGGTATTTTGCGACACCTGGAATGTGTATATACCCATAAGCCAACACTTTACCTAAATGCGCGGCCTGCGCGACTGGTAGATGCGGCATTATTGTACTTTTCGACAGCGCGTGTGTTACGGTACGTCGCAAAAGTGATTGATACAATAGTTCATGTTGGTGATCCAGCCACTCAGGGCGAGACATTAACCCCGACATTGCCTCGTAAAAGGCATTCCTGTCTGATCCATTGATATTCCTCTGGTTCGAGTTCAAGTCATTCAGCAACTGGTCATACCACGCACCGAGAACCTTCAAAGGAAACTCCTGCTCAAAAGCACTAGGCATAAGATACACCTTGTGTTTTCGCAAAAATGAAAGAAGTGACAGGCGCAAGTAGTTCGCCTTTGCTGGGCCCTGGCGCGCATTGAACTTGGTAAGCTGTTCTTTGAGCTCATGATACTCGGACTTCCGGCTTGAAGCCAAGGGTCGTACAATTGGCGACGATGTGGGCCCGCGATTACTCTTGGGGCTCATTGGCCATTGCAGATTCATACCCTTGTTCTTGCGGACGACTCCACTGAGCGATGAGAGACTTGAGCGATGAGAGGAAGTCGAAATGGTTGTGGCATCCGGAGATTCGGTGAGTCGGAAGGAATCCAAGCTACTGGACTCAATCTCGGAGTCACCGCTACTGACCTCAAAAGTGCTCTGTGAGGGCTCCTTCCAGTCCGGAGAGGTAATTTTGTCCTCTCGAAGAACCTGGAGGTTGTGGTCCATATTTAGGGGTGGCTCCAACGTCCCTGGTTGGTCAAGCTCAGACGACTGGATCTTAACATCTTGGTCCGAATCAGAAAAGTTCAAAGATTCCTTGGTGGGGAATGCCAGGACAGCCGTGGCAGCAGCCATTAATTAAGTCCACAATCGCACTTTTCTCCCAGAAATCTCAATTTCCCCAGCGTATCAGCAGCGAAAAGTGCAACAAGTGTCTAGTCTTCCACGAGCAATGTCTTACGGGTGCGGGTGCATTTATTACTCTGCATCTATGCCTCTCTCAGGCTGTGTGCGTTTTGTTCCATGTGGCTGACCCTATCAGTGACGCAGTGTGCAATTTTTTACCCTACACCCACCGCCCTCGTTCTCCTCCCCCGTGGAACGCATCTGCGTCATCCCCTCTCCGGATGTAGCGGGTGTAGCCATTCTATGAAAAGAAATGCAGCTTGCGCATCTTGCCGATGCGGATGCTGGGGACATGATCCCTATACATTCGATAATGAGCTAATTTAAATATATCGGTACATCGTGTCCACGCATCGTCATTTCCTTGTCCCGTATTTGTTCGGGCCCAGCCGGATAGACGTCTGCGCCGCCGCTGCGTCCGTGTACATTTTTAACTCAGCCCATGCTGTTTAGTTGACGGCTACGTCCCGAATCGGAAACGAGGGCATGGGTACCGGTTGCAGAGTGCTCATCTTACATTAGTCAAGCTGCGCAATCATTGGGAAAGCCGAGCAAAAAACAATTAGACGACCCGGGAAAACGTCGAGAATTTGACCCTAGCCTTTGTGGGCGCACGTTGGCGCAGATTTCCTGCTCATCACGGAATTATACGCGGAACCCGCTGATAGCGCTGCGTAAATGCCCTGCGCACAAACGGGGGCTTGAGCGCCGCGTCAAAACGATGAAGTCAATCATAATACTGACGATCCGTCAATTCAGTTGACGAGAACGATTGAGCGGATTGGGGCCGCTATCCGTGGCCCATGCGGCCACCTCTACTGTAGGCTCGCCTCACTAAGTGGCGGCTCTGCATCAAGCACGCACCTTTGCCGCCTGCGACAAGCCTGCAGCTACGCTTATTAAGACGCACAATCTCCTTCGGGATCGGTGTTTCGAACACGCTGCTGCTGGGTTGCGTACTCAGGCACTCCTACGCCCCATCATACATGCATCGAAAATCATCTCTACCCAGCACCGCTACCCATAATCCCTGCCCACGCCCTTGGCCCAGCATTGCACCAAACGTCAGGGGAAGAACCGCTACGCTATACCTCCAAACAACACTATACCGTCAATTCCAGAAACAGCGGCGAACAATATTCATTAGTTATACAAAAAAAGTTGTAGTGTGCGCGGTTCAGTCAAGTGCTACTAATAATTATAACATGAGCGACGTTAAGGAACTCATCAATTTTCTGAGCTCGCCCCAAGAACAAATTGCGAATATTGCTCTCGAAAGCAGTCTTCCCTTCACGCAGCCTAGTGCGGGGCAAGTACATCTTTTTTGTGACAATGACTTTCTTGGAGCCCGCTCTATCAAGAAGCTAAGCCTGAAAAACGGCACGGATCAAGGAATTACGAACGCTCTAATTGCGCTCATTAATTTGACCGACAACGAAAATATCCGCTCGGATATTGCGTCCGACGCAAATGCTGTGATTGCATACGCTCGGCAAATCGCGACGACTCCGAAGCCAAGCTATACAAAATACCTTTGCATGCTACTGTCAAACATTTCTCGTGAGCCAGAAACCATTGCGGCGCTCAGAGGCGCCCTACTTGCCGCCCTCGTTCTGACATTTGCCAAACCGGCTAACTTCCTAGACGACGATTACAACTTCTTGGGCCTGGCGTTCAACGAATTCGCGAGAATAGAGCCCTCTTCTATCGTCAAGCTCCTGCCGCACCTTTTCCCGCAACTAGCTCTCGGCTCAATTAACCGTCGTAAAGCAATTGCTGCGTCAGTGAAAAACTGCTTGTTCGACGCAAGCACTCATGGACCACTAGCAAATGACACACCACTCATTGAGACAATTATGATTTGTCTTAAGGGCCCTGAGCCCCTCAGTGAGGAGGATGCAGCAGGCCTGCCTCCTATGGTAAGAAACAACTTGAGCGAAGAGAAACAGCGAGAGTCAGATAAGGACCAGCAGTACACTTTGATGGAGTGCTTGCTGCTACTCAGTAGTTCGCAAGAAGGGCGTGATGCGCTTCGACTCAAAAACACGTATTACATTGTGAGGGAGCTTCACAAAGCCTCTCAGGACCCCGACATTGTCGAGATCTGTGAGAAGTATGTGAATATGGTGATGCGTGGAGACCCCAATGAGAAGGCAGAGCCTTCCAAGCCCAAGAAGCAGAAGCAAGACGATGAAGACGACGACGGTATACAAGAGGTTGTCTAAGTAAAGACGAATTCAGAGTCGGATTCGACCGCTGAGGACTTTAATAACCCTTGATCACGATTCATTTCCGTACTTTCCCTTAGATTAGCCCGACGGATGTGTTCATATGGCTGAAGCGCGTGGGTTGGCGCTTGATTGTACGCCAGCACACGCGTTTGGCATTCATTAATATCCAGTTTGGGCTTTGACCCTGCAGGTATAAATTTGCTGCACAGAGCTCGGGCCCATGAATCTGTTTTGTTGATGCCGTCGCGTAAATAGTACAATTGTCCGAAAATGAAAAGGGCTTCGCCGTTTATCTCCTCCAAGAGGTACCGGATTGTCGGTGATTTGGAAGCGAGCGAAGTTATCAGTGAATGTATCGTCCTTATGTATGCCTGAACGCGATCCACGTGTTGTTGTATCTCTGCGGTAGACGACGAGCGGAGTGCCAAATCTCTGGCATATGTACTGTCCCTTGGTCCATACGTAGACGAATCCTTGACTGCTTCATGTCTATGTTTCGCAATTTGATTTCCCTGTTCCAAACCCCAACTTCTAAGTATATCCGCCACCACTGCTTTGTCGTGTCGCAGTAGTTGCGCCTGCTGGGCTCGAATGATATTGATCTCAGCGGCCACCAATTCAAAATCAAGTTGGGCTATCAGTTGTGCGACAGCCTTGTACTCAAAACGCAAGATTTGGTAACACTGCTCCACATCGTCGGCCCTCACAAAGCCCAGCTCCTTCCGCAAAATTGGCCGGGCCTTGAGGAAGGCACGGTCGCTTCTGTGCGAGCCACGGTCCATTGATTAAGCGAGACTATCTGATGCCCTATTTTTTAAACTTGACAGTCATTTGACAGTTATCGCGCTCTGGTTATATTAAATATTAAGTTGTAATTTGTCACTTGTGCTAAACTGCGAGCGGCAAGGTCCGGACCCATGCGCTGAGCTCGTCGTAACTGAATTACAGGCCACTTTCGGTTTTCAATGGCTTTTGTGTCAAAGTAGCAATAAAAAGTGGGCACCCGGCCCCGCTTAAACCCATGCTGCAGCATCATGCAGGGCAGGGCGTCCGCCCCAGTATGGGACCGTCCAACGCCATTTGCTAATAAATTTAGGTGGTGGTGATCTTCAGCTTACTCAAGTGACGCACGGCTGGAGTAGTGGAGAAATTCACGTCATGTCCTACTTTGGCGGGGTGAACATCGGCAAGAAAGTGGGCGAAGTGGTAGAGAGCCTCGAGGGCCCGCGCTCTGGCGCGATAGTGGCCGCGGGAACCTATATGGGGATCGCGCCCGAGATCACTGCCGTACTATACCAGCCGAACGACAAATTCGGGCTGATCAGCGCTATGGCGTCGCTAGTGCCCATGTTCCTTTGCGCAGCCCATCTGTCTGTGTTTCTTTGTCGGCGCACCGCAGAGGACCTGTGGATTGGCGTGGGACAGATTGTGTGTGAGATTCTGAATGGCGTTGTCAAGATCATCATCCGGCAGCCACGCCCGTCGTCCCCAGTCACAAACATGCCCGCCGATTCATATGGAATGCCCTCAGCGCACGCCCAGTATATGGGCTACTTTTGCGCAATTAGCATCTACCAATCACTTGGTGCCAGGCATATCTCATGGCAGCACAAATCGATTCGCGTCGTGGGAACAACTCTTCTCGCATGGCTGACTGCGTATTCACGCTACTACCTTTATTACCACTCTGGTTCTCAGGTCGTTGTTGGCTATCTTTTGGGAACCGCTCTGGGGATTTTTTGGATAGAGGCTTTCAATTACATCCGCCGCATTGGGCTACTAGCATGGGGTCTTTCACTCTGGCCATGCAAGCTGATGCTTGTGAAGGACACTACCTATAGTGTTGCCGATGAGTACGACGAATGGGTCCGCGAAAAAGCCAAAAAGGCCAACTAAATTGAGAAGGTGGAGGGGCGACCGCGAGTGGCTATCTCTGTAATGCATAACCGTCTTCGTCGTAACTAATTTATTCTCATTCAACTTTACAAAGAAATAACCGTTGCAAAATTTTTAGATGTTCGCGTATGCGCGTGGCATGTCGCTCGTTCGTCGCCTAGGCCGGGGTAATGCGTCCAATCAGCACTGCACGTGACTGCGGATCACGGTTCTTTAATCGCTTGTCTCCACTCTAACTCTCTTTACTGCGTTCAACTAGGAGTTCATGTATCCAGCCAAGGCACACGCGCAGCGTGTTGTGGATACGTATGAAAGACTGTTCAAAAAGAGCGTAGACTTCGATATTTATGTAGCTGCGGAAAAGCAGCGTCTTTACCCATATAGCGACCTGGCCGCGCGCTTCCGACAGAACCGCTATTTTGCCTATGTGAGTGGTGCCATGGATCAGCACGACTGCCACGTGGTTTACGACACCAAAAACAACAAGCTTGTTTTGTATCTTCCGCTTGTTGATGATGACGACGTAATGTGGAGCGGCCTGCCTCTATCATTGGAGAAGGCCAAAGCGAAGTACGACGTGGACGCTGTTTATTACGTCTCCGATCTGCAGTTTGCACGCGAGACACGCGGCATCCAAGAATCGACAGAGTTCCCGAGCGTTGTAGCAGATCCGAAGCTTAAGGACGCTTTTGATGAAGCTCGCGTGATTAAGGACGCCTACGAAGTGGAGCTCATTCGTAAGGCCAATGAGATTACCGCCAACTGCCACCTGGCTGTCATGTCTGCGCTGCCCATAGAGACTAATGAACGGCACATTCATGCGGAATTCGCCTATCATGCTATTCGTCAAGGCGGCAAGGTGGAGGCATATGATCCAATCTGCTGCTCTGGCACGAACGCCGGCACGCTCCATTACGTTAAAAATGACGAGGACATGGCGGGCCGACTGCTTGTGCTCATTGATGCGGGCTCGGAGTACGACTGCTATGCTTCGGATGTAACACGATGCTTCCCCATCAGCGGACACTGGACAAAGGAATGCCGAGCTATCTATGAGCTTGTGTGGAAGATGCAGCACGAGACAATGATGCGCGTAAAACCAGGGGTGCAGTGGGCCGACCTGCATTTGCTTGCACACCGCATTCTCATTGATGGTTTCCTCAAGCTGGGAATCTTCAAATCGGGGTGCTCTCCCACCGAAATTTTTGAGTCTGGTGTATCTGCTGCATTCTATCCCCACGGTCTTGGCCACATGATGGGCCTCGACACTCACGACACAGCTGGTCATGCCAACTATGAGGATCCGGATCCGAAGCTGCGGTATCTTCGCATTCGTCGTGCCCTGGAGGTTGGAATGGTAGTCACCGTTGAGCCTGGCTGTTACTTCAACGACTTCTTGCTCGAAGGCTTGGGCAAGAATGGTTCGCACTTCATCGATTATGATGTGCTGAAACAGTACATGCGAGTCGGTGGTGTGCGTATCGAGGACGACGTGCTGGTCACTAAAAGCGGTTTTGAGAATCTGACGCACTTGACGTCAGACGCTGATGAGGTGGCCGACATTGTTCAAAAGGGTATCAAAAAGGGCCCTGAGGGGTTCCACAATCTAGTGTAAGTAGTCTACTGGTATATACACATGTATACGGAGTCATAAGCTTGTTGCCTTTCTTCTTCTTCTATCTAGTCTGAAAGGATGTGTGGTCGTTCGCAAAATCTAGCGCGACTCCGATGCATCAATGTCACTTATCGCTTGCTTCACCGTGGCGTAAAAGGCATCCCACGGCTGTTGTCTCAACTTGCCATTGATACCTGACGACTCGAGTAATGCCTGAATATCATAGCGGGGCACCACCTCAGTAAAGACGACGCGCACACCACGCGAGAGGTAGCTAGACACGATTTCGTAAAGTGTTGCCGCAGCGCTTGCGTCACACTCTGTCATGCCTTTCAAGTGAAAGATCACGACCTTCAGCTGCTGGTCTCGCGGAATTGGCGGTCGTCCGGGGTGCACTCGCGTAGTGCCGTGGAGTTCAATACGGCGCAAGCGTTCCTCAAGAACCGCCGAGTTGGCAAAAGTAAGCGGCTCGGGGATTTTGACCACAAGAATACCAGCATCAAGATCATAGCTCCCTGGTGACATACCCGGAATGTCGTCTGCGTTTTCAAATGACAACGTTCCCGGGTTCCGCGTAAGGATCTGAATGCGTGGCCGGGTCGCATGGTGAATCACGCGGATGAGCGCAGCTCCAGTTCCAACAGCGACGCCAGCCTCAACGGACCAGAAAAAGGTCACAAACAAGGACAAGAACATGGTAAATAGGTCGCTGTACGCACCCACGCCCCAAAAGAATTTGACGTCGTGTGGTGCTTCCTCAAGAAGCGTGATTCCGACAGAGGCAATAACAGCAGACAGCGTGCATCGCGGCAAGTAGTAGATGCATCCCATGAGCTTATAGGTGCAAAGCAATGTAACAAGGGCAGAGACAATGGCAGACATTTGGGTAGTGCCACCGCCCAATAAGTTAATTTTCGACCGACCGTAGCCACCAAAGCTAGGCAGCGAGCCAAACATGGCGCCAACAACGTTCGCCGATCCCAAAGCCACAAGCTCCCGGTTAGTACTGCGAATCGAGTCGCCAGTGATGAGAATCCGAGCGGCTACCGTGCTCTCGAGTAAACCTAGCAAGGCAATGAAAAAGGACGACTGGAAGTTGATCTTGAAGTCGGACCAGTACTTAGGACGCAACATCCACACGAGCTCGAGGTCGTGTGTGTTCACCTCACCTACCACGCTGAGTCCACCACTAGCAAAGTTGCCGAGCTTCGAGACCATCGTTGATACAATGACGACGATGAGAATGTCTGGAATAAGCACTGCGCGCTTCATTCCCTTCTTGTTCATGAGGTAGCGCTTCAGTGCTTTGAACAGCAGAATCGCGAGGAGTCCATAAAACGAGAACGAAGCATCTACGGGAGATGCGCTGCGCCAGTTTCTCCATGTGTATTTCGCCTTGGCGAAGCTGGACGCGTCCAAGCCCAAGTCCTTGTGCATTTGCTCGCTGAAGCCAAGCATGGCAGGCAGTTGATCCGCAATCATGACGACACCGACTCCCGTAACGAAGCCACGCAGCAGGCTTTGCGAAAGCACATTCGTGAGAAAACCAGTGCGGGCTAAGCCGAGGAAGAGGATGATGGCGCCAGCGCTGCCAGCCAGAAGACCGCTCACTTGCTTAGGGTCAAGATACGATCGTCCGTGTCGATGCGCAGGCGGGTCGCCAATGTAAGGGGCAGACAACTTACCCATGAGGAGAGATATGGGGCCCTCCGGGGCCACGACCATTGGCGGCACAGACCCCAAGAGCGCATAGACCAAGGGAGCTACGATGAGTCCGTAGAGCCCACTGACAGCATCCACACCGGCCAGCGATGTCGCGTAGCTGAGCGATACGGGGATCTGGAAGCTCGCCAGGGTGAGTCCCGAGCAAAAATCGCCTGGAAAGCTCGACCACTTGTACTTACGCATCCAGTCCAAAGCAGGGATGTAGTATGCAATGTACCATGTGCTTGGCCGGCGCAGGAGCTTGCGCGGCTGCGGTTCGGGGTTGATGCTGCTTGCCCCGCTCGCCAATCCGCTGTATGACGCGGCGCCCGGCGACCGGGGGGAGGCATATCCGTAAGTCAATGGGGTGGTTTCATTGGCCGAATTCGTGTATCTCAGCTCTCTAGAGCCTGCACTGGACGACGTGGGCCTGCTCCTCAGAGGCTGCGGCCTACCACCATCTTTAGCATTTGAGCTCATGGCGTGAGCCTAATCGGAATCGACGCAATACTGATAGGCAAACTGTACGGCCATGTAGGGCACGGGTTCTACGTGGACGCGGTGGACACAGGCTACCAGCAGCTATCCAGTTCTATGTCTAAAGTTTAAGCAAACCTGTGAAAACAATGGCTTGATTTCATACATCTCATTAAGCGTAACAGAAAGCGGTTCTACGCGGGCGTGTGCCGCTCCACAAGTGTCTAGATCCTCAAGTTTCTAGATCTTCTCCGTGATCTCGGGCACAACCTTGAATAGGTCGTCAACAAGACCGACGTCGGCCACCTGGAAGATGGGAGCGTCCTCATTCTTGTCGATGGACGCAATCACCTTCGCGTCCTTCATGCCAGCAAGGTGCTGGATTGCGCCGGAAATGCCCACGGAGATGTAGTACTCGGGCGCAACAACCTTACCGGTCTGGCCGACCTGCATCGAGTTGTCGCAGAACTTCTCGTCCACGGCGGCGCGCGAAGCACCAACGGCGGCGCCCAACTTATCGGCCAGAGGGAAAATCAGCTTCTCGAAGTTCTCCTTGTTCTTGAGGCCGCGGCCACCGCTCACAACCGTCGTAGCAGATCCCAGCTCGGGGCGCTCACTCTTGATGAGCTCCTCCGACACAAACTCAGACTTGGGCCCGCTGAACGCGACCTCAGAAGCCTCCTCAACTGCCGCCTCGCTCGAGCCCTCGACGGCCGCCGCGAAGGCGGACGCGCGCACCGTCAAAATCTTGATGCCCTGCTCCGTGCTCACCGTCTCAAGCGCATTGCCGGCATAGATGGGCCTCACAAACTCGTTGTCGCTGACGATCTTGATGATGTCTGTGATGGGCTGAATGTCGAGCAGCGCCGCCGCACGAGGAATGACATCCTTCACAACCGAAGTGGACGTGGCAACCAGGTGCGTGAAGCCCCCGCTCTTGACGATTTCGGCCACCAGAGCTGCGGTGGGCTCGCTCAACGAGTGGTCGTACGCTGCGCTGTTTACGGAAATCACCTTATCCACGCCATCGATCTTCGCGACCTTCGGCGCAACACTAGCCGCATCGCTTCCGAAAACCAGCGCCGTGACGGGGTGGCCCAATTGCTGCACGGCATTCAGAGCCGACAGCGTGTCCGGCGTGATGGCCTGCGAGCGGTGCTCCACAAACGCAAGGGTCGAAGCGAGCCTACGGCTCAGCAGGCTCTTCATTCCCGAAAAAGCTCTGGGTGCGGTGAACATTTTGGTCTAAACGCGCTGGCAAAGTCGAAAAGTTACCGAGGTTGGTGGTAATGAGTGCCGGTGCCGGTCGCGGCCAGTGCCAGGACTACCTGTGGTCACGTGCTGGGCGTCCCCCCTCCCTCAGCGGCTCCTCCCCCACATCCGTGATGCGTCATCCTGCTACTTTTCGTGGGTCTAGGTGACGACTTCGCAGCCAATGCGTGACTTCGCAGCCGGCGCGTGAGGTCAGCGATTCTGCATTATTCCGCCCGTTGCGAGCGGCCATTCGCTGAGCTTGTCTTACTCTTGTGTTAAGCTAACGGATTCTTGGTGCTGATTTTTCTATGTAGTTGTCTAGTGATGCGTTAGTGTTGTTTACTTTGCATTGTTTTTTTGTCAACGACAAAATGCAAGACCTGGAAAATGAGCTGGTCAATAAAATGTGCATGGAGGCGCTGAAGTACGAGGACTTCGACATTACATACAGCCATGTGGATGTGTCCATAATGGGCTCAATATTGGACGATCTTGTTGTGCGCAACGTGCCCGGTCATTTTCGCGGTTTCGCGGCAAAGCACGCAGACATGCTGGGCGGGTTATCAACGCACAGGATATTGGATGCGCTTCTCGACCACGAATTAGAGGTGGCGGTAACGCCGTTGGGCAATGCAGACGCTCCAGTGGATGGTAAGTTTTTCGCCCAGCCGCATTTGACCACGCAGAGTACGCGGCTGCTATTAGAGAAACTCAAGGACCCAGAGCGCAACAATCAATACTACTTTCAGAGCCAGAACGACAATCTGAGTCTTCTGACTGACTGGGGATGCCCAGTCCCGCGCACACTACCTGCGATTATGACTGACGACGCAAAATATCTGGGGAAGCAAGAGGCCGCGAATCTGTGGATCGGTACAAAAGGCACAACATCGCGTCTCCACAACGACAACTACGACAATATTTATATTCAAATCTCGGGCACGAAACGAGTCTATCTGATTCCTCCAGGATTCGCCTACGACGTGAAAGAGAAGCCCCTGGTTCCTGCTACATACAATGACCAGATGGAGCTCGTGAGCGATGAGTCGGCTGAACCAATAGTATTTCCTACTTTCGACCCGGCAGCGGAGCTCAAAACGTCACGAACACCTCCCTCTACGACAATGTGGGTTGTCGATTTGCAGCCCGGAGACTTGCTGTTTTTGCCAGCCCTGTGGTATCATCAGGTCGAGATTGTGTCCGATGGGTTGAACATATCTCTAAACTATTGGCACACTGCCTTCGACGACGAAAAACGATGGGCCGAGTGGAACTTTACACGGCAAGTCGCTCTCATGGTGCATAAAGCAAAAGGCTCTAGTTAGTATCGAACGTCAGCGCCGCCGGCAACGAGTTCGCTATAATGTATTCCCCGTTGGGCAGATCATTGCTGTCTGCCCGCACCTCACCGTCTTCTAGAGTCGTCACAATGCCACTGGCTAGGTGCCGTTTAGCAAGCCTCACACGCGCCACAGCCGGGTCAACGCTGGCAAACCAGGTATCGGTCGCTGAATTGGTGATTTCATTCCACACCGGATCCTTCAAATGCAAATACAGGCCCTCCATAATGACAATCTGAGTGTCGCTAGGCACCTCACCACCGTCGACCACTGGATCTTTCACTGCGTGATCGAACGTGGGAAATTTAACCTGTGTGTTTGGCTCGGCCAACGCCTTTGCCAAAGCAACTACACCCGGCGCATCAAATGTATATGGGGCACCCCGGAATTTGGCAGCCTTTTCCGCGCCAATTCGCTGCTCCAGATCGACGCGCGTATAGTGATAGCCATCCATGCCGACAACCACAGCTTTAGTGCCGCGTTTCTGGAGCTCTTTCTCGACGCCAATGGCGGCGGTGCTCTTCCCCGAACCGGGCATACCTGCCAATGTTATCAAGATGCGCTCTTTGCCACTTTCCCGCAGTTTTGATTCGGCCCGATCTGTAAGCTTGGTGATGAGGTCGGTCGACATTCTCTAGAACCAATTGACAGTTGCTGTGAAGTGAACCTTTCTCGAACTGCAGAAATGAATGGCCTTGAGCACCACCTGAACCCCATGTCCAGCAGTTTCACGTGCCCTGGTCATATATCGCAACATATTCCGGGAACCCATATATATACACTCCACAGTTTCACAGTACTGACACAAGCGACGAAAGCACTGTCGCTAACAGCTAGACAAAAAGAGTAACGCCTGTATATAATATTATTACGAATGACTACGAGCTGAAGCCTCAGTTTACATGTCATCATCCGAAGACACGTAGGCGTCACCGAGCTCCTTCTTCTTCTTCATCCGCTCCTTCTTCTTCTTACGAAGTTCAGCAGCAGACAGCTTCTTGGCCTTCTTCTTGATCTCGATCTTGTTGCCCAAAGCATCGAACTTCTCCTCCTCGTCGTCGTCCTTGGCAGACAGACGAGGACCAGAGCCCTGGCCAGAGACCCAGTTGTGGCCGGAAGGAGTCATCTTACCGTCCATGACAGCCCACACCTCCTCGGTGATGTCCTTAGTGAACTCAGCCGAGTGCGTGATGATGACGACACCACCCTCGAACTTCTTGATAGCACGCGACAGAGCTCCAAGCGAGTCACGGTCAAGGTAGTTGGTGGGCTCATCAAGCACGATAAGGTGAGGGCGCTGCCAGGTGCAGGCGGCAAGCACAAGCTTGACCTTCTGGCCACCAGACAGACCACGGATACGAGAGTGCGAGACAAGCTCAGCCTCAAGACCCAGAAGGGCGCAGTGCTCCTCGATCTCCTTGCGCGTCAGAGGACGGAACTGGCCGGAAGCAAGAGCCTCCTTCATGTCAACCTCGGCAATGTCCTTGGCGTGAGACTCCATAAGCTCGTTACGAGGGATCCAGCCGTTGTCAACAGACGACATAGGCACCCAGCGCTCGCTCTTGAGGCCAATGTTGTCACCGAGCAAGAACGAGACCTCGTACTCGTACGAGTTCTTGAACTTACGACGCGACAGAACCTCGTTCACACGACGGTAAGTGCCCTCGACCTTGTAGATCTTGTTCTTAGCCTGCTCGTCGTTCTCGTCGATCTGGCGGCTAGCACGGTCCATGGTCTCACGGTCCTCACCAGTCTGGAAACGCCACTGGATGTACTCACTGGGCGTCTTGTCCAGGTGGTTGTCAATGTGAGCGAAGGCGTGCTGCTTCACGTACGCAATACGGCAGTTAGGGTGCGTGTACACCTCACCCTTCGTGGGCAGCAGCTCACCGGTAAGAACGTTGATAAGCGTAGACTTACCAGCACCGTTAGGACCAATGACAGCGATACGGCTCGAAAGAGAGCACTGGAACGAAATGTCGCTGATCTGCGGCTTTTGAGTGCCAGGGTACTGGAACGTAACGTCCGAGACCTTGACAATGGCCTTCTGCTTGGTCTTAACACCCTCAAGGAAACCAGGCTCAGGGAAGTCGAAGTTCACCTCAGAAGCACCAAGCTCGAAGAAAGACTTGGCGGGCGGGTACTTCTTGACGAACTCAGTGACGTTACCCTTGTACTTGTGGAGCTTGAAGTTCTGGTAGTTGATGATGTACTGAGTAACCTTGTCAAGGAAGCCAGTGTCGTGCGAGACAATGATGGAGGTGATACCGCAAGTGTTCAGGTAGTTCACAAGCCACGCGACGTTGACAGTGTCCAAGTGGTTCGTAGGCTCATCAAGCAGCAGAATATCAGCCTTGCGGAGCACAGCAGTAGCCAGCGCAAGCTTCATCTTCCAGCCACCAGACAACGAGGTGATAGGCATATCAACCATCTCGTCAGTGAAGCCGAACTCGTTGAGCTGCTTGCGGACCTCCTCACGGGGGCCAACAGTGTCACCAGTCGTGGCAATGACGTACTCAAGGACGTTCGTGTCGGAGTGAGTGCCGTCAATGTCGTGCTCGACGTAGACAGTCTTCAGCTCATCATTGGGGAAGCCCTCAACCTGGCCCTCAGCAATGGCGCGCATAAGCGTGGACTTACCAGCACCGTTGGGGCCACAGAGACCGTACCGGCGGTTACGCTTAAGGCGGAACTGGGTGCGGTTCAGGAGAATCTTAGCACCGTAGGCAAGCGAGAACTCGCAGTTGCACAGGTCCTCACCATCGTCATCCTCCTCGTCGAACTGGGCGCCACCAGGGATGTTGGCAACCGACTTCTCGCGAAGCTGCTCAACAACGGCGTCAACGTCGCCGCTGGGCAGGAACACAAGGAAGTAGGGGCGGAGAGCCTCACGCCAGACGTTCTCCTCAGTGCGGCGCTCGTCAATGAGATCACCAGAGATGGCGGCAATGTACTCAACAACAGGGTCGAAGTGCTTGTCGATGCTCTTGTCCTTGATGAGGTCACGGACAATAGCCAGGTTCACATTGACGTCACCAGCAGTGGAGATCTCAGGCAGCTTGTCGTCAGCACCGATGTTAGCAACGCGCTTAAGCGTGTTGATAGCACGGAGAGTGACGTTACGAGCCTCAGGGTCAGCAATGTTAGCGTAGTTGTGCTTCAGGGACGGGTACAGCTTGTCCAAGAAGGGAGCAACAACCTGCGGGTCGTCGACAAGCTTGCACATGTTGTCGATAATGACAGCAGCCTTACGCTTGATGGGCGTCTCACGCTCAGCAAGACCACGCGAAAGCAGAGGGACCATAATGGACAGAGTGGCCATGGTAACCTCGCTGACGAACGTCGTAGCACCAAGGATGTGCACAGTCTCCGGCACCTCCTTGGGGTCGGCAATACACTTGATAAGCGCAGGGATGAACTTGTTGATATCCTTGTTGTCGACCGTCTCCGTAGAGGTGTTGATGGTAGAGTGCGCCTGCTCCTTGACCTCCTTCTTCGTGTCCCACATAGCATCGGACAGAACAGGGATCAGCTCAGGCATACGCAGAGCAACCTGCTCACGAGCGACGTGGACGAGCTTGGAAATCGCCTGCAGGGCAGCAACCTTCTCAGTCCACTTGTTCGTCTCAGCAAGACGCGTGGTCAGGTGAGGAAGGAGAACCTTGATGGCCGTGGGCGTGATGGAGCCAGTGATGGCCACAGCAGCGTCACGAGCGCGGTCAGCAACCTCCTTCTTCTTGTCACCAGCCTGAGCAAGCACATCCGAGGTCAGGCCAACGAGCAGAGGCTCGCTGTCGACAGACGGGTTGCCCTTGGCGATGGAGATGATGGCCTCGAGAGCGTTAATGCGCTTCTCGGGGCTCTTCTTGTCGTTCAGAGCGCCACGAAGCTCCTGGAAGAAAGCCACCGGAATGTCCTTCTCCTCAGTGGGCCCGTTGACGAACGTCGCGATAGAGTTGGCAATCTCCACACGATTCTCATCGGTGGAGATCACCAAATTCTGGAAAAGTTCGTTGAGAACCTTCTCCGAGTTCTGCTTCTCGCGATTAGCAGACATCTTCGGCGGGATGAGAGAAAGGAATTTGGCGGATGTGTGTCGCTATTTATTAGTCCCAATAGATTAGGGTGAAAAATTTTTAGTTTTAGGTAATTTTTTTAGGGGTTTTTCATTTGCAGCCATGTGCCACTAGGGTTTGCCTTTTTTATCACGTGTGGAGCGTATTCACGCGCTGGCAAATGCGTCTGCATGATTGCCGCGAAGAACTACGGCAACGCCACACTGAAGAGCTTTTCGTAACCCTATTTTTCGCCGCCGTATCGACCGGAATGAAGGCGCCGCTATAGTCACGTTGTACTTACCCCTTGCGTCTTGCATGCATTAATTGATCACTGAAAAGTCATTAGACGCGAGTTACCAAGAATAACTAGTTTACCTAGCGATCGATTCAGTGCGCACGCACGTTCAGATCATATTACTGACATTCACTCTCTTTGTCGAATACGTAAAGCTATGTCCTCATGTAGCACAATTGCAATCAATTACTGAGGTGCGTTGGCCGGCGAATCGGTGCCGCTCTGGCTTCCTCGCTTCGATCCTGGAGTCGTTGCGCTTGGTGTTCCGTAGTAGCTCTGATAGGGGTTCTGGTATCCTTGGGCCATTCCATAATTCGCATTGTAACCGTAGTATTGAGGAGCACCGTAATAGTAGCCCTGTTGAGCTGCAGCTTGGGGCTGTCCTGGTTGTTGCGATTGCTGAGGTTGCTGCGGCTGCGGCAGCTGCTGGCCGCCGGCCTGGGGAGTGCCTGGAGCTTGAGGAGTACCGCCTGCGCTTTGCGCTTGAGCTTGCGCCTGGGCCAAGTACTGCGACTGGTACTGTTGAATTTGCTGGATCTGCTGAGGCGTGTACCCAGCATAGCTGTACATGTAGTTGTTGTATGGCATTGAGTACCCTTGTCCTTGTGCCATGTGGCCATTCTGCGCATATTGCTGTGCATACTGAGCATACATAGCGGCTTGCGCCTGCTGCTGAGCAGGAGTAGGAGCTTGCGAGGTAGGGGCTTGCGGAGTAGGGGCTTGCGGAGTAGGAGCTTGCGAAGTAGGGGCTTGCGAAGTGGGGGCTTGCGAAGTGGGAGTCTTTGACACTTCCGGTACCTTCGGGCTTTGGGGCTTGGAGGAAGTTGTCGTGTTGCTCTGCTCCTTGACTGGAGTGGCTGCACCCTTATCCGCCGCGGGCTTTCCATTTTGCTTCGAAGGGACCTCTTTCTCGGCCTGTGGCGCGGCTGGCGCGGCAGCCGTGCTTGACTGCTCAGTCGAAGTCTTCGGCTTGGTTTTGTCGCCGTTTGCCTCCTGCTTGCTCGGCTTCGGGGCTGCAGAAAGTGGAGCAGGAATCGATCCTATTTCGCCAGAAGCGTAAAGGGCGGTGTCAATCTGGGTTGGGATAGGCTTGATCTCAGTCCCTAGCTCTTGCTCGATGCGGTACATGTTGAACCGGTCTTGCCAGCTCATCAGGTTGATGGCGAGACCGAGGTGTCCGTAGCGGCCGCTACGGCCGATTCGGTGCAGATAGGTCTCAGCGTTCTTGGGGAAGTCGAAGTTGATAACGACGTTCACAGCCTGAATATCAATTCCGCGAGTCAGCAAATCAGAGCACACGAGGTTGCGGGTTCCTCCATTGCGGAACTCGTGGAAAACGTTGTTACGCTCGGACTGGGGCATGCGCGCATGTGAGTAGTAGCACGAGTATCCCAGCTCGGTGATTTTGCGAGCCAGTAGTTCTACTCGAGGAGTCGAGTTGCAGAAGATAATCGACTGGTTGATCTGCAACTTCGAAAACAACGTGTTCAGGCAGCGCAGTTTCTGGTTCTCCTCCACAAACGCGTAGTACTGAGTGACTCCTCGCAACGTCAGCTCGTCCATAAGATTAATCTCGTACGGTTGCTTCAGGTGCTTCGTCATGAAGTGCTTTACGGCAATAGGGAACGTAGCCGAGAAAAGCATTATCTGGCGCTTTTCGGCCATGAATACGAGAAGCTGCTCAATAACACGGGTGAATTCGGCGCTCAGGAGCTTGTCGGCTTCGTCCATGGCCAGGATGTTGCATTTCGAGAGATCTGCGACATTGCGGCTAGCCAGGTCGAGAATGCGGCCAGGCGTGGCCACCACCACATGTACGGTCTCGTTCAGACGGATAATGTCGTCCTTTAGCTGCGTACCGCCCGTCGTCACCATGATGTTCAAGCCAAGGTGCTTTCCCAACGTGCGCGCAACTTGCGACGTCTGGAGTGCAAGCTCACGCGTGGGCACAAGAATTAGCGCCTGGATAGCATTAACATGCGGGTTCACCTTCTCTAGCACAGGAATGGTGAAAGCGGCGGTTTTGCCGGTGCCGTTCTTTGCGCGCGCCAGAATGTCGCGACCCTTCAGCGCTACAGGAATAGCCTCTTCTTGAATTGGGCTGGGCTTTTCGAAGCCAGCTTCAAAAATGCCCATAAGCAGTTCGCGCTTAAGAGACATGTTTTCAAACAGGCTGCCCTTCGTAGCCAACACATCGTCCGTTTGTGGCCGGGTGTCCTTCTTGGGGAGGTTCAGCGTCGCCTTGAAATCATCGACACTGGTCGCTTTCAATTGTTCTGTGACCTTGTCAACAGTGGCCATCGTATCGTAGCGTAGCTCGCTTGCAAAAAAACGTCTAGTTTTGAGTGGTATGTGTGGGTCACGAAAGAGAACCCTGCCAGCCTGATCGGTCCTTTGGACGAACCCTACCGCCATTGCACCCTCCAGGCCCTAGTCGCAGTATCTAGTAACAATCTTCAAGGGTCCGCGGTAAGTCTGCATCTTATGTAGGGGTTTGCGGAACTCAGAGTGATGCCGGTTCCAGAATAGACTTCGCTTCAAAAATTTCAAACCTTTGATCGCTCTGCAGACCCTGAGAACTTAGGTAAAGCAATGGAATATGGTACTTTGCTAGCGCCCGGGGTAAATGCGCATCTTAGATGTGCTCACGTGACACAGGTGTCTCAACACCCCGGTTAGGTCAACGTGTTTCAGTTGATCTTAATTACTAGCGAGTACAGATGTGATCTCATCTTACATGCGATTGGCAGGCATGACATAGAATAGGGTAAATTCAGGCATTCTGTCTCTGACCCTAAAAGATAAGAATTGTGGTTTAAAGTAAGCTTGTTAAAATAGTGTATCGCATTGGCATACGCCTCCGGCGCCTGATCGATTGCCAGTCACCATCTTGGCAAATTGATTGCAACATTGAGTCTTAGAAATATGCTGCAGAGTCGTAATTGACTAGCCGATTGATATCGGTTGGTTTGAATACGCTATCAAGACAGCTCTAATGGCCGCAGAGACGAAATCCTGGCACATAAAAAATCATTACTTACTTAGACTTTTTCAATAGGTAAACCTGAAGTCAATACGCTTGTTGCCCTCATCGGTCGAATTGTGGATGTACTCCACTTGCTCTTCAACAGACAAACGACTCCACTTCTTCTCTCTTCTGTGGTTTTGCACCACAAAGTAATAGCGTGTTATTAGAACCATGGCACAGGCTGCCACAGATATCCCTACTAGGGCTTCCAAGCCTTTGTTGTAGCGTGGAGCGTCAGACGCGACAAATACATTGCTTCCAACAATGCTACCCGCTTGAGAGAACATATTCATCAATGCTGCACTCACTGTACGGCGTGATACCGAATACGAATTAGCAGAGCTCCACGAGATGGTAATTGGCCAGGATGGCGGGTAAGACAGGGCAACAAACATCAAGGCATAGCTGGCCCAGTATTCATTCAAGAACCCAGGCCACCACCGCATACAAATAATGGGGATAAGAAGCCAGAAGGGGGAGAAGAAGAGTAGCCAGCCATTTTGCTTGTACTTGCGAGCCAGCCATGACTGGCCAACCATGACGAATATCGAGGTGATATTGTATGGGACCATAAGCAGGTTAACAATGACCGGCTTGAAGTGCATAGCCTTAAGAATCAACGGCATATATCGACTCAAGGGTGTCGAAATGATGTCGATAAGGAAGCGGGATAGATAGAGCGACCACATGTCATAGTCCGTAATGGCACGCCAGAGCATCTTGAAGGTAATACCCTGGCGATTGTTCATTGTTCCCTTACTGGGATCATCACGAATAACGCGGTTGACCATAATTGAAACTTCTCTATCCGTGTACCAACCGCGAGGCCGGAACCATTTCTTCGTTTTTGAAACGGTAGCGGGCATTTTGTAGGATGCCAGACCAACGGCCAACGTGATAATACCCTCGATCAAAAAGATGTACCGCCATCCAGCCCATCCTCCGTGTCCATCAAGAGTCTGAATAGCCGCTGCCAACAGACCCGAGAAAGCTTGAGTCAGGGGGTTAGCGATGTAGAATAGCGCTGACCTCACGGTGAACTCGTCATTCGTATAGAAGTATGAGAGCCAGGTAATCTGCTCAGGCAGAAAGCCACCTTCGAAAGCGCCCACGAGGCAACGCAGTACAAGGAAACCGGCTTTGTTTTCCATGCGGCACTGGCAGATGGCGCAAATACTCCAAATCACAACTTGAGTGGGTAGAAACCAATCCGCGCCAACCTTCTTCGAAATCAGCTGCGATGGCAACTCAGCTGCCAGGAAGCAGACGAGATTCAAGGTGCCGCCCAGATTGTAGTCGTCAGTGGTGAGGTGCAAATCCTCGAGGAGGCTGCCCGAGATTGCGTTGGCCAGGTTGTAGCGGTCAACATCGAGGGCCAGAAACATGATAAAAGCCCAGAACAGCGCATGAATATCTGACTTCAGAACGACGCGGCGCTCCTCCGCTGGAGTCCAAGTAAGATCGGGGTCGACAAGGTGCCTGTTCTCGTATGACGACTCCTCATACTGCTTCATCCAGTAGTCCCTGATTTCCTTGTTCTGGAAGACATGGTGGTAAGCCAGTCCGGCGCTTTCCTTTTCGTCGTCGCCGAGGGCGCTCGAAGCGTAAGCGTGTTTTGAGTTCAATGAATCCGCTGTCTCCTCCGAGCTGGGGTATGGTGCCTCCTTCACCACACCGACCGTTTCTACTTTGCCATAGTTTTCCACGGAGGCATCCGAAGCCGTACGGCCGTGTGTCTCCTCTATCTGGGAGTCGCTTTTCTTTGTTCGACCAAGAAACCACATTTCCGCAAGTGGAGATAGTGCTCGAATTGCGGCGTGGCCAAACGGTGCTCAATGCTACTAAATATATTGTTTTATGGTGAAATTTTACAGGGCCCTTAAAAGGTGGGCCTAAGCGAAGCACGTCACCGTCCAAAGCTGCACTTGACAGATCGCAACTTCACGCGTGACCACAATTCGCAGCCGGGATGTGCCTGCGATCGATAATATGCATGGCAATTGCAGGGCAATCGCAGGCCTCCAACGGGCGGGGAAACAAGAAGTTGTTGCTAATAAACGCGTTGGAACGCCACGACTTAAAGACAGGTAGATACACGGGGTGCGAATTCCTTCCCTTCAATCTATTTTCTATTTGACGCGTTAAGTATAAGCTCGTTATCTCGCCTAGCCGCTGATGCCTATCAGCACTCGCCCCGAATCAGAGCATCTCGACATCACACGTGAAATATCGCGACACGCGCCATTGGACAGAGGTTAAGAACTGCTGGGTATCTAAACCGGATTCGAAGATGGGGCTCACATTACCGTGAAAAATCTCCCCTGACCGCCCGCGCCCCCCCCTCACATGGCGGCCGTGCATGTGGCCACACCTTCCACTGTGGTACCGTAACCCTAGCGAGGAAGTAAACATGCGTAAGACACCACCACCAGCTTTGGCGCAGGGTTCCCAGGGCTCTACGGCGATGGCCACCCTAACCACGCAGCCCGGAGGCCTCCAGACAGTGTTCTAGCGCCGAGCAACGACGGAACGGTGCTGGCGCGGTTTTGCTGGGCGATTCGGCTATGAACGACCTTTCCCAGAAATCATTGAGGCGGCGCAACTTTAAGCAGCTCCAGCTGAACGCCGCCGCCGTTGCGCCGCCGCGCCTTGACGACTTCACGCTGACGCCGCGCAATGCGCGCGACGTGAACAGCGACGGCAGCACCAGCAGCACGCAGTCGCGGCAGTCCGTCGAGGTTCCGCTTCGCCCGCCGGCCACCTCTGTGAACTTGCGGCGCATCGACCAGGAGGATCTCGAGCTGGTCTGCGAGCTTGGCTACGGCAACGGCGGCGTTGTGAGCAAAGTCGTGCACAAGCCGTCCGGGCTGCCGATGGCGCGCAAGCTCATTTACATGGAGAACAGCGGCGAGATCCGCAAGCAGATTTTGAATGAAATGAAGACGCTGACGTTGTGCGACTCCGACTTCATTGTGAAGTACTACGGGCAGTACGACGAACAGAACCAGGTCATTGTGTGCATGGAGTTCATGGACTGCGGGTCGCTGGACAAGATCTACCAGTCGCAGGGCCCGCTGACCGAGGAGGTTCTGCTTTACGTGAACGCCGCGGTGGTGGATGGTCTGCAGTACTTGAAGCGGCTGAACATCACGCACCGCGACATCAAGCCCTCGAATATTCTGGTGAACCATTCTGGCGATATTAAGCTGTGCGATTTTGGCGTGAGCGGCGTGCTCATCAATTCAATCGCCCAGACTTTCGTGGGCACATCCATGTACATGAGTCCCGAGCGCATTATGGGAGACAACTACACGGACGCGGGCGACGTGTGGTCGCTGGGCTTGACGCTGGTCGAGCTTGCGCACGGGAAGTTCCCCATAGAGTCTGAGGAGGACGGCGGGAAAAAGACGCCGATTTTTGAGCTGCTACAGCGCATTGTTTCTGACCCCGCGCCGGAGCTCCCCGAGCACGCATCGCCCGTGTTCAAGGCGTACGTGAACGAGTGTTTGCAGAAGGACAAGGAGCAGAGGCTTGCCGTGCGGCAGCTGCACGAAACTGAGTTCTACGCGCTGGCGCGGTCGCGAACCATTCAGGCCGGCGGGCCCCGGCCGAATGCTGTGCGCCGCTGGGCGGCGAGTCTACCTCAATTCTAGCGTTTTCAGAGACTCGTTGATTCTCACAGACTCATTGCTGTGGGCACTAAATTATGTACAAAATTAGCTGTTCTGCGCGGTTCACCGTTCCGGGATTGCCCTGTAGCTTAGATCTAGCTGCTCTCCAAGCTCACATTCTTATAAACGTCCCATGCCTGCATCGCGCGGTAGATGCCGAAAAGCATGACGGCGGCGCCGCCAACTCGTACACTCGCGCTATACAGGGGAGTCACATTGGGAAGCTTGCGGCCGTCCTTGGTGCGGAACACAAGGCCTGATGCAAGGTAGGCGCCACCGCCCGTCATGAACGCCGACGAAAATCCCAAGCACAACAAACAGTCCTCGTCCTTCATAGGCGGCGCATTCGGGTCTTTGGGCTCGTAATGCTCCTTCGTAAACAGCTTCAGAATACTCGACGACATGGCCTGCGAAAGCCCGCGCGGGAAAGTGAAATATGTCTCTTTGACCCACGCGCCCCTAGCCCTGGATCGATATATTACGATGCGCGCCATGACGCGTTGTGGATGTATTGATTCCGCGTAGGGCACCAAATTCCCGACTAATGGTGAGCGACTTGGAGCGCCAGCGGCTCGAAAACATCCAGCGGAATCAGAAGGCGCTGCGCGAGTTCCAGCTGAAGGAGGCGGCCAATCTCGCGTTCGGCGACAAGGAAAGTAAACAAAAAAGAAATGCCCCAGGAACCAAGCTCGGCGTCTCGGACTCAAAGCGCCGCAAACAGCGGAGCGAGACGCCCCCGGCACCTCGGCGCGTGCGAAATCTGAGAAAGCACGGCATAAAAGACGAAGATCGCGAGAAGTATTTGGCCCCGCCGCCAGAACCTGCCCCGGCCGTGTCGCGAGACCAAGCGCGCAAAGAGGGTGAGCTCGAGGTGCGCGATCTTGTTGGCCAGGGTAATTGGGATCAGGCGCTGCAAGTCATGCAGGGCCTCGGCGGAAAGGTCTCGCAGGGAGATCTTTTTGCTCAGAACCTCGAGCTCAATGACAAGGTGCTTGCGAGTGTGCGGGATGAGCTGAGCTCACAGCTCGTGGCTGATAACCGCGACATCAAGGTCGTTCCCGAGCGGATCACTAGCATCGCCATGCATCCGTCCTCTGATAAGAAGGTTGTACTTGCTGGTGACAAGTTGGGCGGTCTTGGACTGTGGGACGCAGACCGGCCAAATGACGAGGGCCTAGTGAACTTCAATTATCATACGCGCGGTGTGGCTACCATTGTGGTTGACCCCGAGAACACATCGCGCGTGTACACGGGTTCCTACGACGGGTCCATTCGGATGCTCGACCTTGTGAAACAGAACAATACGGAGGCATTTGTGTACGACTGGAATCTTGATGCGGGAATTTCGGATTTCGCCCTCGTAGATCCCAACGTTCTGTACTACTCCACACTAGATGGACATTTCGGAGTGCATGATAGCCGTACCAAAAGCGGAAAGCCAATGCTTTTGTGCGAAAAAAAGATTGGCGGGTTTTCAGTGAACCCGTTGAATACTCAAGAGGTAGCAACTGCGTCTTTGGATCGCACGCTAAAAGTCTGGGATCTGCGCAAGCCTTACCAACTAGATCTGGAGGAGGGTGAACCTGAGAAGGGCGCGTTCCTTAGTGGTGTCTACGATAGCCGGCTGAGTGTGAGTGCATCCTCATGGAATACGAGCGGACAGATAGTATGCAATGGCTATGACAACACAATCAATGTATTTGACTTGGCCTCGTTCGACTATGGGGAAGGTGGAAATGCGAAACTCGCACCATCTGTCAGATTGCAGCACAACTGCCAAACAGGACGATGGGTTTCTATATTGAAGGCGCGCTGGCACGAACGACCGCGTGATGGTGTTCAAAAGTTCGTTATTGGAAACATGAATAGGTTCGCAGATGTGTTTGCCTCGACGGGCGACCAACTTGCCCACCTCGACGCCGAGCACTTGACTGCTGTACCTGCTGTCTCACAGTTCCATCGCAGTGAAAACTGGATCGCCGGAGGTGTGGCGTCAGGAAAGGTTTACTTGTGGACGCCTGGCGACGGATCCCAAGGAAACGATGATGTGAAAAAAGAGGAAGAAGAAGACGGTGCAAGCGATTTTAAACGCGAAGACGAATAAGAACACTGCGCTACCAGCTTTGTCTGGTATGCTTATGGTCAACCGACAACCAGTAATAGACTAATAGATGATTCAATTATTTATCATGACTTTTTTACTTTTTTGCTTGTACGACGACGGCGACGCGAGTGGTCTAGAACAGCCCTAAGAGATCGGTATCAGGCTTGGCGCTGTTTTCCCTTGTGTTTTTTCCTGAATCATTACCGGATCCGTTGGGTGCCGCCAGACTGTCCAAAAAGTCAAATGACGATCCGGATGGTCCTTGCGACGGCTCGTCCGCTGAGTCGTTCGTCGTAGCAGATGCACTGGCGGGGCGAGCGACCTGAGGCGCAAACAATGACAGGATATCCTGCGTTGCGGATGACGAGATGTTGTTCGTTGCTGGTGTTGCAGTCGCGTTGCTGCTTCCACTGCCCGCTAGGGAAGTTGAGACAGACGGTGTGGACATGAAGATGTCGGAAAGGATGTTGTTGCTTTCTTCGCCCGCCGCGGAGCTGCCGTCGGCACCTTCGCCATTGAGATCCAGGAGGTTGTCGGCCTTGAGAATCTCGTCCTCCTGGGCCAAGCGGCGCTGCTCCTCGAGCGCCTTGCGCTGGACCTCGTCGCTGCCATAGCGGCCCTTCGAGCCAGAGGCAAGTGCCGTGGGACTCTTGTAGTATACAGACGACAGCGTCGAAAGCTCTCCAAGGAGCTCCTCGAGGAGCTGTTTAGGGAGCTGCTCGATTGTGCTCTCGATAGTCGGCCGGTCAGCAAGCACGATCTTCTTGGCAAGCTCCGTGTCGCTAGACAGAACACGCCAGTATATATACGCACGGTCGCGGATATCCGCATTGTCGCTCTTCTGGGTCGCCGTCTGCAACAGGTCGTGAATGATGTCATTTCCCTCTTCAGGTCGTTTGATGTACAGCTTGACGCAAGCCGTGAGCAGCTGAAGTTGGACCTGAGTTGCTTCCTCCATGAATGATTTTACGAACGGTGCAATCAGCGACTTCACAGGTGGGATCTTGTCGGCGAAGTCACCCAAGATGCACACGATAGCGGCACGGGCCTCGGGCTCCTCCATCTCTTCGATGGAGTCGCAGAGGCGCGGAATCGCATCTTCAAACTCAGGGTATTTGCGCAGAATATCGCGCATCACAATAGCAACCTCTTGCGTGATATAGGGCACTCGGTGGTCGAGAAGATCGAGCAAGGTGTCCACGACGGCATCACTGCTCTTTTTGACTTGCACGGCTACCTGGCCGAGTGCCTTGACAGCCCGGCGCACAAACACAACATCTACCTCGACGCAGTACTCATTGAGCTCGGCGACCACCTGCTTGTAGTTGTCTTCCGATACGAGGTTGACCATGATCTCAACCTTCTCGAGCTTGAGGTATAAAGGATCATTGTAACGGCAGTAAAAGACCTTCATCTCGCGCTTCAGAATACCGGGAAACTGCTGGAGAATAATGCGAATGTTGCGCAGAGCGACATACTGGAGCTCTGGCGGGGTGGCCAGGAGGGTGACAAGAGGCGAACTCATTTTGCGCTTCAAGACCTCCTGACGCTCCTCTGGAAGAATGTGCAAATGAACAATCACGACGCGAATAGCCATAAGGACTACGCTGGGGTTGGCATGCTGAAACTGCGGCACGACGCGCTCGCAGATATGCTCGGCCTCCGCGACGGAAGACGTGCGGTACTCAGAGAAGGCTGTGAGAATAGTGATGCGGCCCCACTCTGTGCACTCATTCAGAGCGGCGAGCAGCTTTTCAAGCGTCTCGCTTGTGATCTCAAAGCAGCGAGTCTGCGGCGCTTGCCGCTGGATGTCCTCAAGCGCGCTCACCGCGTTGGCAATGACCATTGGGTTCGAGTCGTCGAGTAGGTCCTTCAGCTTGCCGATGAAGCCCTGCTCGACCGCCATCTCTGGGTTCAGATCGAACAGCTTTGCGACGCAAATGGCCGCCGTCTTGCGCACATACGGGTTCTCGTCCTTCAGCGTGTTGTGCAGCGGCACGGCCATGAAGTCGATCATTTTGTCTACGCGGATGCAGCCCATCGTGCGGATTGCCAGGGCGCGCACAAGCGGATTCGGATCCTCGCTGTCCTGCACGAACGTGTTGACGGCGAGAATAACGAGCTCGGGATGTGTTTTTGCGTAGTTCATAAGGTACAGGTACACAAGCTTCTTCTGGTCAAGGTCATGGGTGGCCAGGTTTTTCAGGATGTCTGGAAACAATCCGCTCACGTCCTTGCCGAGCGTCATGGCGTGGATCGTGCGCTCAATCGCGTCCTTCCGCTCGAACGCGTACTGAGACACAAGGCCAGCGCGCAGCTCGCTTGTTTCGCCGCGCGAGCTGCTGCTCTTGAAGAGGTTGCGGATTCGCCGCTCTATACTTGCCTGCATTTTGCTTCCACTGGCGTCTACGCAGGCAACAAGTACCGTGGAACCTCAATGCAGTTCTGTTGTTTGCCAGGTTGATCCTGATGACATAAATCACACGCGCGCCTGGAAGGGTGGAGACGCGAGCTCGGCCGCCGGTTGGGCACACAGAAAGTCGCAGCACATATTAGAATAGAAACATTAGCCTGTTTTATTTTATCAGTAAAATATTTAGTTGAAGCTGAGTACAGAAAGCGCGGGATCGTGTGCGGCGTTGGCCGATGCGTGGTGCTCATGCATCTCGGTTAGCGCATTCAGCGTAAGCTGGTTCGCATCAAATATCCACGCTCGCCGGTGAATTGTGAGCCGCGTTGGATGCGGCCGCGCAGAGCTATCGAGAGCCTAGAAACCAGGAGTGACTGAGCACTGGGCGAGGGCTCGCATTTGACGCTCGGAAGCACCTCGGCGCACGTACATGATCAACTTGGGCCTCAGTCGCATCCGCGAGCTGTTGACTCGGCTGGGGAATCCCCAGAACGCTTTTCCGGCCTTCCACGTAGCTGGCACTAACGGGAAGGGATCAGTATGTACATACATAGAGTCGGTGCTAGGCGCCAATGCAGTCAGCACAGGCAAGTTCACGAGTCCGCATTTAATTACGCCGAACGATGCGATCCGCATCAATCAGAAAGAGCTGGCCAGAACTGAGTACGACGAGCTCCTCCAGGACGCTAAGCATGTGTCCCTGCGTCACGGAATTGAGGCTACGGAATTCGAGCTCCAAACAGCAGTGGCATTTCAGGCATTCAAAAATCACAATGTGGCTGTTGGAGTCGTGGAAGTCGGACTCGGCGGCCTCGAGGATGCGACAAATGTTCTGTCCACAGACTCGATCTTGTGCTCAGCTATCACCAAGATAGCTGTGGACCATGAGGGTTTCCTTGGGTCGACTCTGGAGGCAGTGGCCAAGCACAAAGCCGGGATAATGCGCCCAGGGAAGCCGTGTGTGGTTGATGGAAGCAATGCGCCGAGCGTTCTGGACGTGATACACGCCCAGGCTTCGCACGTAGGAGCTGACTTGTATCTTACGGGGTCGGAACCTGCCGACTACCGGGAACAAAACAGGGCTGTAGCGCTCGCGGCACTCAAAATAGTGTACCCACAGCTCGACGACAGAGTGATTGCGGCTGGGGTGAATTCTGCAGTTTGGCCGGGGCGGCTGCAGTGGGTAGGGCCTTCGACGTTGGTTGACGGAGCACACAACCCCGCGGCGGCAGCGGAGCTCCGTCGCCATGTTGACGCAATGAACATGCCCGTGCGATGGGTTCTTGCATTCTCGAAGCCTGCAGACGAGATTCTCGACGTGCTTTTGCGGCCCGAAGATTCTGTGGTCGTGACAAGCTTCGGTAGCGTTGAGGGCATGCCGTGGATCCGGCCCCAGCCCATACAAGATGTTGCGTTCCAGGCCCAGATCCATATCAGGAATCCTGTGTCCGCGATCCCGACGGTGCACGAGCTCGATCCGTATTTCGATGGGCTGACGGTTGTGTGCGGGTCGCTGTATTTGGTTGGAGAGTACTTGAAAGGTGCCTCCGCCACTGCCGGGAATGCGATCAGAGAGTGATTAGCGTGTAAATAGTTACAGATTATGAAGTTAAGGTCCTAAAGCTCGTCACGAAGGGGCACCTCGCCCCTCAGAATTTGCATGGGCGTCGGGAAGCGGGCGCCAAAGTAGTACGCCGTTCCCATCATGATTGCCATGACAGAAAGAAGCATAGCAGCGGCTGCAGCAAACAGCTTGAAGCCCTCGATCTCGTCGTCCGAGAAGCGCAGGAGGAAGAAGCCCCGCGTGTAGACAGGGTGCATCACCTCGAGGCGGGAGTGCGCCGCCTCACCCTGCGAGTCGTTTGTGTTTATGTACTGTTCGATCTTGGAGCACATGAGCTCGATTTCCAAGAAGTTCGGGTCCGAGGGGAGGTTGCGCTGGTGGATGCGGCGCGTGAAGTCCTTGAAGATGCCGTACACCTGGCGCATATCAGTAGCAGCAAGGATCAGGCGCGCAGCAAGGCCCTTCGAGATCTTGACGTGGCTCTCGAAGATTGCCGGGTTGTTGAAGATGAGCTCGAGGGTGGCGATGCTCATGACCTGCGGGATGGCGCAGAAGCGGAAAAGCGACGGCTCCTTCACGTTCGAGAGGTATTCAAGGCAGTCGGTGACGTGGCTCAGCGAGAGCAGCATCAGTTCCGAGACGCAGTGCATGCCCGCGGTGTGGTCGGTCTTGAAGTCGGCCAGGTTCTTCGCGTACTTGCGCCAGACCTCCTGAGGCCAGAACGAGCGCCCGTCGTCGATGTCCTCGCGATAGTCGCGAATGATGTTCGTCTTCTGCAGGAACAGGCCCATGTGGTCGTAGAGCTCGGGCCTCTGCGTGAGGGTCGGCGTCGCAAACTCGGCGACGAGGGCCATGCGCGTGATGCCCTCGCCAACAATGCCAGCAACATAGTGGCAGTACTCGTCGTAGTCCTTCACGGTCTTGAGGCCGTCGAGATTCTGCTGCGAGCCAATGTCGGCGTAGTGCACCATGCCGCGGCCCATTGTCTCGGTGATGTCGGCAATGATGTCCTGGTACTCCGAGCGCAGGTTGTGGAACTCGCGCAGCACGACGTCGAATTCAACGAGCACAACGCGGTCCTTCTCGGTGGGCGAGCTCTGCGTGAACGTCCAGTCCTTCCGGGGCAGCACCTTCTGGCGGAACGAGCGCAGCAGGGGCAGCTTCACGTCGAGGTCGAGGCCCGTGTCGTCCTCGATGGTGTCGAGGCCGCGCAGCACGAGATAGAAGATCATCATTGCGTTGCGCATCTCCGGGTGGAGCTGCTCGATGACGGCGGCGAAGGAACGCGACGTGAGCTTGAGGAGCTCCCAGCAGCGCTGCAGATCGCGGCCCTCCTTGCCGCGTTTGTGCAGCTGCGGCTCGAGAAACTTGAGCTGTATAATCGCCCACAGGTCTCCGATCGTGTCCATTTTGTTGGCGTTTATACAGGCAAAGGACGGCAGGCCTTGTTTTGGATTCCCGCGATTCTGCTGCGTGTGTGTCACCACCGGCACGCGCGGCCTGACACGGATCCGCAGTCAAGAGCCACACAAATAATTCACTGTTACTACATACGGGCTGCGCGCCACGCATCGGCCAGCCATCGGCGCGGCTCGGTACTGGCAGCCGGCCGCTTGGCCCATAGAGCTCTAAATCTGAACCGCTTTAATGTAGGTAGATGGCAGACATTATGCTGGACTGAGGTGCTCCACGCTATGCGCACTGTCGCCCGCTGTGCTCGATGGATTAGTGCTCGTGCTGGGTGGGTGCGAGCCCTTGCCGCGGCGCTGCCTACTAACTAGCCCAGCGCCATATCCATCGACTTCGATTCCGCCGGTTAGCACAGGCCAAACGCACACAGCAGAGAACGGAACGGGCAGCTGGCAACGGCAATGGCACCGAACAGGAAGAAGCTGCTGCTCATTGGCCGCAGCGGGTCGGGCAAGTCGTCGATGCGCAGCATCATCTTCTCGAACTACACGGCGTTCGACACGCACCGGCTGGGGGCAACGATCGACGTCGAGCACTCGCAGCTGCGGTTTCTCGGGAACGTGACGCTGAATCTGTGGGACTGCGGCGGCCAGAACTCGTTCATCGAGAACTACTTGACCACGCAGCGCGACCACATCTTCCGCATGGTCGAGGTGCTCATCTACGTGTTCGACATCGGCTCGAAGGAGGTGCCCAAGGACGTCGACACGTTCACGCGGTGCCTCGACAACCTGCAGGAGTTCTCGCCCAACGCGAAGGTGTTTGTGCTGCTCCACAAGATGGACCTTGTGCGCGTCGACCGCCGCGAGCAGGTGTTCGACGCGACGATGAAGACGCTGTACGGCCACGCAAGCAACTATCAGTTCAAGCTCACGGGCTTCGCCACGTCCATCTGGGACGAGAGCCTGTACAAGGCCTGGTCGACGATTGTGGGCTCGCTCATGTCGAACATGGGCGCGCTGCAGCTCGAGCTCGAGCAGTTCTCGCGCGCCTCGAACGTGCAGGAGGTCGCGCTGTTCGAGAAGACCACGTTCCTGCTCGTCGCGCACTCGTCCGCCTCGGAGGACGCCGCGTCCACGCCGCAGGCGGACCCGAAGCGCTTCGAGAAGATCTCGAACATCATCAAGTCATATAGGCAGTCGGTGTCGAAACTGCGCACGCAGCTCGATTCGATCAGCCTCGTGAGCAACAACTGTGTTGCCCTCATTGAGCCCCACACCACTAATACCGTCGTCATGGCGGTGCTGCCGCCGGGCAGCGCCGACACAAACATGGTTCTGGCCAACATCCGAGCGGCCCGGCCGAAGTTCGAGGAAATCGAGCGGAATAGCAAATAGATGTATTTTGTGCAACACAATCTGTTTAACACACGTTGATTTGTTCTACACAGGTTGACGTGTTTCACACAAGTGTTTTATACAACTTAATGACGATGTATGTGTTTACTGAGCGCGGCGAATTGGCACTCGCGGGGCGTACGGAATACATGCGCTAGCTTAATGTGCATAATGTGTGCGTTTCAGCACCAGAATGCGTTATTTCGACAACAGACTCCGGCCAGCCTGGGGGGGCTAGTTCAGCTGCATGTAGGCTGCACTCGTCGGAAGCGTTGTTGTACGCCGGCGCGGCTTTGCCTCGAGCAAATGAGACTTGACCTGGCCCTGGGTCATCGCGCCGCATATTACTGCCTCGCCATCGGGTTTCGTCTTATTCGCCCCGGGAACGTGTGGCGTGTCACATGCATATTGCTGGGTTATATGATGCATCCTGCCAACCTCGTATTCCTCGACACATCGAGATCCCCCCGCGTCTAGCAAAATGACTTCGTTCAAGCTCCCCGCACACCTGTTCATCTACAGCGGCCTGTTTGGCACGACGTTCTACCAGTCGTTCTTCGGCGGCATCATCGCCTACAAGGCGCTGCCCATTGAGATGTTCAGCAGGCTGCAGCACCGCGTGTTCCCGGTCTACTTCACGATTCAGACCGTTCTGTCGGTGCTGCTGCTTGTGACGACTCCGTTCGCGCTGACACGCGCGGCTCAGGGCTCCCTGATTGGCTCCCTCTTGGGCGCGCTGTTCAACCTCGGAATCATCATGCCGAAGTCTCACAAGGTCATTTCCGCCCGCGAAGTTCTCATGGAGAGGGAGGGCAAGAGCTACAAGGACCCCACGGCCAGCGATGAGATGAAGGCGCTGAACAAGCGCTTCAGCAGGCTGCATGGCATCAGCATGCTTGCGAACCTCGGCGTCATCTTTTCTATCGTTTCGTACGGCTTCACGTTCGCAAACGCCATTGCTAAGTAGGTAGAATGGTTAAGATTATCGACTAAACAATATTCACTGAACGACATAAAGATGAAATGATAAGTTGCTACGATGCTTGATTAGCACCCACAAGATGAAGACACATCTGGCCAAGGACCGGGAACTCGTCAACGAAAAAAGCGTTATAAACAGGTGCATTTCATGCAAAAACGAGCGTTGTTTGATGTTTCTACGGCGGACAGGCTTATGACATTTTAATGACATTTTAAGCGACGGTGCTTGATCTTCCACTAGTAAGGCATTGCGTAGAATACGTAGATTTTCAGAAACTGGAGGACTTTCTATAGCTACCGCAGACCTCACAAAAAAGAAAAACTATTGCTCGGCAAAGCTTCCGTTAAGCCAAAAATAATAAGCTGCCTACTGAAATGAAGCAAAAAAGAAATGGTCACGGGCGGGATCGAACCGCCGATCTTAGGGTTATTAGTCCTACGCCTTAACCAACTGGGCCACGCGACCAACTGATTGGTTCTACGCTCAAAAGAGCGCATCATATATACGTGCTGGACTCAGGTATTGAGAGAAGACGGCTAAGCTAAGACAGTATGCACGACAGGAAAGGAAACTTGATTGGCAAGCCTAAGAAACGAATGCGCGAAACACGCCAGCAATAAGCTATACTGACATTGCTGTAGTAGAAGGAGTATCCCGATGCCGTGGCTCCTTAAAGTCACCAGATGTACCGTTGAATTCAAGAACGGCAAGAACGTAAAGACGGCAAGTCGGAAAGTTACAATGCAGCAGATCTATGTATGCTACTAGACTAATTGTCATGGGCTCAAGCTCGCGAACTGCCTACCAATCAACAGACCGATGGGTTCTGAAATAAACAAACGGCGCACGATACATTGCGCCGGGCGTATACTAACACATTTGTTGCTATGTACAGGGGGAAAAGAGAGGTAGTGCCCCGGTAATCCACGGCACCCCGAAGACTCCGGAGCAGTGCTCCAGTACGCAAGAACAAACCTGCGAGCGTTGAGCCATGCGGCTTGAGTCATGGGTCTTGAGTCATGCGACTTGAGGCATGCGACTTTGGGTATGCGGCTTGAGGCATGCGGCTCAAGCCATGGGTGTTGAAAAAGGTCTGTACGGGCCTCCTTTGAGGCGAGCTCAGTCTTCCTCCTCTTCGGGGTTGTATGTGTTTTCGTTCAACCGCCGGTTCAACTCGCCCTTGATATAGTCGACCTTATCGGAGTCCACAAAAAGGTGCGTCTCGTCGAGCTCTTCCAGGATTATGTCGTGAGCCCGCGAGTCCATCATGACGATGAGCGCCCGGATCGAGGGGTCGCACTCGATCAAGGTGCCCCGAATGGCACTTGGCATGGAAAGCTGAGGATGAAGCACACGTGAGGCGCGTTAGTAGTGAGGTCCGTAAGTAGCGGTGGGTGATTTACATAGGCGCTGTTTCGAATGTGACGCTAGTCTGCAGAAAAGGACCGATGTATTTATGGCAAACTGACGTCGTTCGGCAAAAAATAAAGCCAAAGTAATGGCGTAGCACTTCGGTTAGAACCAAAAAAGAATGGTCACGGGCGGGATCGAACCGCCGATCTTAGGGTTATTAGTCCTACGCCTTAACCAACTGGGCCACGCGACCTTGCTATGATGGCATCCCTGATGTTGACTACATATGGTACAGTGCACGCCTTGGCTGCAGAAAGCCAGAGGATAGCCGAAGACAGAGGCAACGAAATCCAGACGCGTCAAGCCCATGATTGAGACAGTGTATTGAGAGTACTGTACATTGGGTTATGGATTGCACTGCGTCCAGTATTGCCCTGCTTCAAGCGGGACTGTGGGCCATGGGTAGCCTGGAATACGCATGCGGTAATATATAAAAAGTGTATGTGAAAGGCAATGTACAAGGGTCAGCGGCCACGCTGCGGATAAGTCTATGTATATGTTCAGAAGAACCACCACCAGCGCTTGCGCTTGTCGGCGTGCGTTCCGAAATTGCGCGGCTCGCGCTTCTCGGCCGCGTCCGAGATGATGTTCTTGCCGCTCTCGGCAGCCTTGCCGGCCTTGTCGGCCAGCTCCTTCGCCACGTCGTCGACGGGCTTCTTCTCGCGGCTGGCAATCGCCTCGGCGGCCCTGCGCACCGTCGGCGAGTTCACGTCCGCGGCCTTCGCAGCGAGCTGGTGCTTGTCTACGGAGGGCATGGCGCGGTTCACTTTGAACCCCCACTGCTGCAGCTTTGTGGCCACCGCCGGCGTGACGGCGATCGTGAGCGGCACGCGCACAACAATGAGCGCCTTATGCAGAATGTACGCGATGGCGAATTCGGCCAGGAACAGGCTCTTGCCCCCGGCCGCGGCCTTGTGGATGTACGTGTGCTCGCGCTCGCTGTCGGCGCCCACGAGTTTCCACATGCGCGACTCGAGCTCCTCCATATTGTCCTGGCCCGCGCTGTGCACCAGCAGATAGCACAGCGGTAGGTCGACGCACATGAAGGCGCAGTAGACGCCCGTGGCCGTCCAGCCGTACTCCTTGACGAGCTTCTTGAGCGTCATCTTGCCCTGCGCGCCAGCCTGAGGCTGCGTCGACGCGAGGCGGCGGTTAGAAAACGCAAACACAGAGCGCCCCGCGGCACGGCCACCGGCCGCAGAGGCGCCAAGCCCAGCAGAGGCGCCGAGTCCGGCCCGCACGCCCGTCCGGAGCCCGCTCTTAGCTCCCAGTCCCAGCACAGAGCGCCACATCAGTTCGTAGGCGGTGGTCGAGCGTTTCGAGCGGGCGCCCTTACTTAATCGCTGCTACTAGCGGCCCGGTTGGCCAGCGGAGGGCGAAGAGCGCGCACAGCCGGGCCCGGCAAAAAGTGCGCGCGAGGGAGCCCGAATAGCGGCGGCTAATTCGGCGGTGCGAGTCCGCCATTGGCGTGTGCGCAGGCCGCGCGAACGCGGGCACCGCCGCCGACCGGCCGGTCACATGCTCACGGGCGTGGTTAGGCGGGGGTGCGGCGGTTCGGTGAAATTTCACCTGCCCTGACTGGCAATAAACATGTTTAGGTCGGTGCTTCGACTCGCGGCGACGCGCGCGCGGCCCGCGGGCGTGTTGCTGGGCACAGGCGCGCGGGGCGCGGGCCTGCGTGGCGCCGCGGCGCCGGCGTTCGCGCGCTCCATCACGTCCGTGCAGCCCGTGCGCAAGAAGCGGCGCTGGCCGCTCGTGCTGTTTGGGCTCACCATTGTCGGCGCGTACGGGTACTGGAAGTGGTTGACGCACCACAACTTCCCGCCAAGCGTCGCAAAGCTGCTCAAGGAGGGCCTGTGGGCAACAATCAACGGCGCGGGTTACCGCAAGCCAGACTACAAGCAGGCGCTGCGCAAGTACATCGAGGCGCTGCAGGAGGCGGACCGCCTCGAGATGGTGCCGTGGAGCAACGAGTATACGGGCATCCAGATGATCATTGGCGACGTGTACGAGCGGCTGCACCTGTTCGAGGAGGCCGCGCTCATGTACTCGGAGATCGCCAACACGTACCTCATTGCCTTGAGCGACGGCTCGATTCCGCCCGAGGACCGCGACAAGATCATCACGCGCGACCTGCGTGTCGCGCTCATCGCCGGCCTGCTCGGCTCGACGGACCCAGCAAACTTCCGCAACGTCGCGGCCATGCTCACGCCGCACATGATTCTTGCCACGCGCGAGGCCGCCAAGAAGAGCGAGGAGCTCCAGTTCCTGCTGCACCAGCAGCCTGTTTTCGACATGAGCTACCTGCGCGACATGCGCACGGGCCAGCTCCCCACGTCGCTGCTCGAGCATACGTGGGGCTCCTACAAGAGCGAGCTGTTCGCCATGCGCGAAATGCTCACGGGCATGGCCACCGCCAAGGGCCAGTACATGGAGGCGCTCATGCTGAAGCTGAAGACGACGCAGATGATGCTGACGTCGGGCTTCTCGGCCGGTGAGTGCCTGCTGTCGGCCGCAAACATCGGCTCCCTCATGTACCTGCAGTCTGTGAACATGAAGTTCATCAAGCCCGAGCAGGACGATACCGCGGAGGACGCCGGTGACGACGCCTCGCAGCAGCTGCCGCAGGATCTCGACGCAAAGAAGCTCGACGAAATGCCGCAGGGCCGCGCGATGAACAGCCTTATCCACCGGCCCATGCCGCAGCGTAGCACGCGCCAGCCCACGGCGCAGGCGTTCGCCGACCTCGCCAACACCGTGTTTGGCGAGATCATCGAGACCGTGGGCGAGCTCGACCAGCGCCGCACTGACTTCATCCCGGAGGCCTATGTCATGGCCCTCTACGGCCAGGGCGTGATCGCCGCCGGCCGGGGCGAGTGGAATCTCGCTGCGGACCGGCTTAGCGAGGCGCGGCTGCGCGCTAAGGGAAGCGAGATCGAGACGCTTGTGGAGAGCGCCGAGGAGGAGATCGCGAAGGTCGAGAAGCTGAAGGCCATGACGCCGGACGAAATCCGGAACATCAAGGTCACGGAGCTGCCCGTCGTCGACGTCATGTTCTGGAAGCTCAATCCGGATGTAGAGGACATCAACCGGCCGCAGCCCCCCGAAATCGAGCTATGATGTCTATGTATATAACAAACTATTACGAACCTTTTACCGACTAAGTCATAGCATGCCTTCTACGGGCATAAAATTCCCTTACTTCTGGACATTAAATAAAAAGCTGTCATTGTTCGATGTAGAAAGGTCTTTTTTTTTTTTGCCTGGCAAGCCCCTTGCAAAGCCCCTTGCGTTCTTCCATTGATATTTTCTTTTGAACATGCTCCGCTTCACTTCAGAACAGTGTGCTGCCGCTTAGGCTGAGGCACAAGCTCTACAGAACGGTCGCGCTTGCGGGCGGCCTGCTCGTTGTTCTGAGCAGCAGCGCCAGCATTGGCGCCTGACGTGACCTTTTCCAGCACGAGCCTTCTCTCGGTGGCCGGCCGCTTGAAGTTCACGAAGCTCTCTTCATTGATAAGCCGTAGCGAAAACGCCAGCACGTCGAAGCGCACTTGGTCGCCCTTCCTGACCTGATCCGCAAACAGCGTGATCTTGTCGCCGTCATACACCTTGGCCCGGGTGCCCTTTGGCACGTTCAAGCCATTCACATACATCGAGTCATTGTTCGAAAACAGCCACGCCACGTACTTGTGGGACTGCGGATCTGCCACGCGCTCTAGCTTGCAGTGCAGCCGCGACAGCCGCTTGTCGTCGTGCATGTAGTCGACCTGCGGTGATGGAACGTTTCGGTGCCGCTCAAAACGGCCAATGGAAAACGTGTTGGACGTGGCGCAAAGGTCCTTGCAGGGCTCACTATTGGGCAGGGTCTGCAACACAGCCCAGACACCGTTCGGGAGCGGGCCGTCGCCCTCCTCGAGGACCTGCGCGTCCCCGAAGTCGCGCAGTTCGACGCTCTGCGATAAGTGTGCCTGCTGGCTCAGCTCATGGTCGATCCGCTTCTTCGTATCCTCGCTATCCTCATCGCTATCCTCGTCGTCGGGCGCCAGCTGCGACGGCGGCCGCGAAGACTGTAGTCGCAGGTCGTCCAAACCATGGATACTTGTGTGCGGCACGGCGTACTGCTGCTGGGGCAGCGAATCAGGGCCGGAGTCCTGGCTGGTTAGGCTTGGCAACTTGCTGGGAAGCCTCTGGGGAAGGTCGTGGTCGTAATACATGTCGTGGTCCATGGCCACGGGCGCCTCGCTCGAGAGTCTGCTCGGCAGCGACTGCGGCACCGAGCTTCCCTGAGCGTGATCGTGCTCTTGAGACGCGCTGGGCTGAGACGGTGTGGGCTGAGGCGCTCTGTCGCCAGGCGCGCCGTCTTGTGTATCAGGCAGCGGCTCGCCCGTGATCCACGGCAGCTGGAGCGCCTCAGCAGCCTGCGGACGGCGGCTCGTGTCGACCATGAGCAGCGAGTCAAGGAAGCTGCGCGCACCTTGCGACACGTTCGCGGCATCCAGCGGCTGCTTGTAGTAGTCGCCGTGCATGACGCTGCTGTACAGCTCCTCTTGCGTGCCGCCGCCAAAGGGCATGCAGCCTGTGAGAATGACGTAGGCCAGGCACCCGACGCTCCAGATGTCGACGAGCTGCGTGTAAACGGCCGTGCGCTGGCTAGAGCCCGTGCCGCCGCGGCTGGCCAGCACTTCGGGCGCAAGGTACGAGAGCGTGCCGCAGAACGTCTTGAGGAACGTGCCCTGGTTCGACAGCTTTGCGAGACCGAAGTCGGCAACCTTCACGGATACGGGGTCCAGCGTGTTGATGAGAATGTTGTCCGGCTTCAGGTCGCGGTGGCTGATGCCCATCGAGTGCACATACTTGATGGCCTCGAGGACCTGGCGCACAATGGCGCGGCTCGTGTCCTCGGGAATACCGGGGTTGCCCACGTTGAGAAGGTGGTCCATGAGGTCGCCGTGGGGCACCCAGTCCATCACCAGGTAGTAGTGCTTCTCGTCCATGAAGATGTTGTGGAGGGCGACGATGTTCGGGTGGCGCAGGGCCTTGAGGATCTCGATCTCGCGCTCGACGGCGGTGTGCAGGTTGCCCGTGATCTTTGTGCGGTCGATGATTTTGACGGCGACCTTCTCGCCTGTGTCGCGCTTCACGGCCTGGCGCACGAGCGCGAACGCGCCCTGGCCAACAAGCTCGCCGAACTCGTACGACTCGTAGATGCCGCCCTGCGGGCGCGCCTTCGAGCTGGTGGGAATCGACACAACAAGCTTCAGCTCGTCGGCGGCCACGCCCTGGCCAACAGTGATCATGTCGCCGTTCATGAGCATGCAGTTGCGGCCCTTCGGCACGCGCACGCTGTTGAGGCAGGTGCCGTTTGTCGACACGTCCTGCATCATGATTGTGGGCGGATCGTCCTGCGTGGCCCAAATCTTGAAGTGGATGGAGCTGAGGCGCGTCCTGTTGCTGGGGAACTTGAAGTCGGCCTTCGACCCGCGGCCAAACGTCCATGCCAGGCCCTGCTTGTCCGGCAGCAGCTCCCACGTGCACGAGATGCCGACGCTGCCAATCAGCACGACGAGGGCGTCGTTTTTGGTGCCCGAGAACGACACCTCGCCGCTCGCGCGCGGCAGCTCGGCGGCCATTGGCTGCGTGGGCTCGTCCATGCCTGCGTCGCTTCGGCTTGGGCGGTGTTGTGCTGCTGTGTTGTGAGTGCGGTTGTGGATCTGTATATTAAGCGATTTTACGCGTCACGACCGGCTGCTTACGCGTTCGGGTGGGCCGCCCCCAACTGGGCTCCAAAGTGAAAACAATACGAACATGCTTGGCAAATAATACGGGAAATTAGGCTAAGAAGATGCAATGCAAGGTTGACGGGTGTTTTGTTTGCAGAATGCAAAGAAGAAAATCCGAATAAATAAGGGGTGCACGGGCGCGAGAACGCGCGTGCTGTGACCGTCCTGGGCTCACCGGCAAGCAGCTCGTCTGCGAGCCGCAGCCTAAAACTACGACTCCTCGGCAATGACCTCCAGCGCGCGGCTTCGCATAAGGTCCGGCTCGACGAGCGGCGACACCGTTGGAACAACAAGCTCCGGCGAGCGCGTGCGGAACGCGCCGGCAAGATCGCTCATGTCCGGGTCGTCGAAGATGGACTCGCGCATCATCTCGAGCGTATTGCGGCAGTGCGACGACGGGCGCCCGTTGCCGATCGAGTTGCGCACGTTCTCACGCTGGCGCAGGTAGTTTTCGCGCGTCTCGTCCAGCCGCGAGGGGTCGTTCACAATTGACAGCAGCGCGCCGGCCTTCTCGCGCACAGACCGGCCCTGGTCGTTGTTGCGCGAGTCGAGGTACTTGAAGTCGAGCAGGCCGGCCAGCATCGCCTTGTGCGCCACGAGCCAGTCCCAGCACTGCGGGCTGCCATTCAGCAAGAAGTACTGCAGCACCGTGAGCGACTTCGACTTCTGGCGCCAGTGCCGGTCGCTCTGCTGGAAGCGGTACGCCAGAATGCCGAGGATTTTGAGGCACGCCTTCGGCTTGTACGACAGCGCCGTGAGCTCGAGCAGGTCCTTTGTGGCCGGCCCGAACATGTCCTCGTTTGTGGCCTTGCGGGCCAGGGCCTCGGGCGAGCTGTAGCTCTTTGTGAGCTTCGTGAATGGGTTGAATCCCATGCGTTTCAGCTCACCGTATTTATCCGGGCCCAAAAGTTTCGAGGCAACGAGGGTCGACAGGCTGATTTAGCTAAGCAAGCACCACCGCTCGTCGTTGCCGCACACGAGCCGCGAAGCAAAGTCGCAAAATTCGGCGCGCCATGCCAGGAAAAAAGGGTGAGGTAGAGATCCGCAGTAAAAATACAATTAGGCTGCAGCTAGCTGTGTAAATTCCGAATCTGGCGCTCTGGGCGCCTCGTACGTGTCTAAAGCGGCGCGCTCTCGTACTGCGCGCGCACGCATTTCCCGCATCTCGCGTTTACACAAATCGCGAGCACAATTCGCGCGCCCCAACCGAACTGCACAGCCCGCGCCGCGCGCGCAGCACCGGAACGGGCGGCGGTTCGGCACGCGAGGAGCCGTTGAATTCCCGGCCAGGTGTGGCCGGCCCTAGCCCTGCGCATCAAGCGTTAGGCTGCGGGCTCACACCAAAAATTCACCTAATTACTGCGAGCGACTCCGGCCGGGAAAAGATCGGCGGACGCCTCTTTGCGATGTCGGCTGCTCCCCCCGACGCGTCCCCTGCTGGCGGGGTGCTTGGTCCGTCGTCCTCGCTTCTGCAGCAGGCCCTTCTGTTTGTGGCAATCGGCTGGCTCTGCGCGCGCGTGCTCTCCATTGTCCGCCAGCCGCGCGCCGAGCTCGCCGAGTTCATTGGCCTGGCCGAGCCGGCAAAGCCGGCCATTCTCGTCGAGGGATTGGGCAGCACCTGGGCCGCCATCTACTGGTACTACCCGTCGAGCGACGGGCGCAACGCCGGCAAGCGCCGCCCCAAGGCGCGCAAGTATGTTGTGAACGTCGGCAACCAGGTCATTGAGGCCGCGCGCGAGCAGCGCAGAGTCTTGGTCGAGGGTCTCGACCCAGACACGTCGTACAAGGTCGTCGTCAAGGCGATCCAGGCCACGCCCGTGCACTCGCACTTGCACCTGCACCACGGCAGCAGCGGCAGCGGCAGTACCACGAGCAGCACGGCCGGCATCGAGGAAGGAATCTCGTCCATCCTTGGTACGTCGGACCCGGGCTCTGTAGTAGTGTCCTCCTCTATTTATTTGCATACTCTGAACAGCGGGCCTGTCACAGAGAGTGTACCACCCTTATCGACACTACTACGCGACCAGCCGCTCGATCCCATCAGCATAGAGTCCACGAGAGACATCATGGCGCTGCAGAGCGAGACGCGCAGCGTTCTAGAGCAGTTCGACGCGTCTGAGGCTGAGTACGGCGTCAAGTACCGCGCGCTCATCCAGGAGTACAACGCCGTGAACGAGCAGCGCAAGCTCGAGGAGTCGCAGCGCGCGCACCTGCGGGCCGAAAGCAAGACCTGCGAGGACCGCAAACACGCCCTGGACGTGCAGATCTCGAAGCTGAAGCAGCGCGCAACCAAGGCCGCAAAGTACCGCGCCGACATTGACTCGTCAACACGGCAACTTTCCGAGCTCGAGCAGCAGCATGCCGGGCGCAAGAAGGAGCATCAGCAGAAAATAGAGTCCCTTGAGCTGGAGTATCAAAATCTCGCTGCGCGCGAGGACCGCCTATCGCGTAGCGCCAAGGAGATGAACCAGCGGCTAAAACATGCCGAGGCAGCGACAGCAAGTGCACGCGAATTCCTGAACAAGCTCAAGAACACGGGCCATCATGTTCCTGGCCAGCAGCTCGAGCTGCTGAAGGCGTCTGGCGAGCACGAGCTGGGTCGACAGGGAAAAAACCTCATAGAGCACGAACTGCAGCTCGACGAGCGCATCGAGCGTGAGTGGGTGCGTGCGCAGAAGTCACTGGAGCAGCGCTATGTCGAGGCATATCTGTTAAGCTCGGAGAAGGAGGCCCAGCGGCTCGTCATGCAGTCGCAGTCTCAGACTATGGCAGCCCCGGCCCAGGACTCGCCGCGGCAATCCATGGACTCACAGGGCTCCATCCCCGCCGGCCAGACATCCTCTGGCAGCGCCGAGCAGCAGACACCCCCCACGCCGGGCTCGGTTAAGGACCTGAGCAACCACAACTCGATGCTGGGAGTCAACAACTCGCTGATGCCCCAGCCACAGCCTCTCAGCCCAGGCCCGACCGCCATGCCGTCTTTCTCATCGCTACAGTCGGCGCCGTCGATGTCGCTGCGCCCGAGCGCGTCCATCCCGTCGTTTGACTCGGCCCCGTCCGTGCAATCCGTGCAGTCGCTGCGCGGCGTGCCGCCCATTCCGTCGGCATCATCGCCGCTGTCAAACATCCCGCAAACCGGGTCGACGTCATCTGGCCAGCTGAATACGCTACATCCATTCACACCGTTAGGGGCTGCCCAGCCCTTCGGCCCGCCGTACCCTTTCGGCGCCCCTGCATATCAGCCTCAGTCGGGGCGGAACACACCTGCGTCAGCGGAGGCAGACGAGGTAATGCTGAGCCCATCAGCGGCCCGAGACTTGATTCCCTCGAACCTGTTCCAGGACAACGACTATGGCGAGCTCGATACGGGCGAGGCCGACGCGACGCTGGATATCCAGGAGACTCCGCGGGCGCCCGCGAGAACAACTAACAAAGACAGTAGCCCCTGGCTGCCGTGGCTGTCACCGCATATCCGCTCGCACAACCGCAGCAGCAGCCTGTTCTTTGGCTCGGGAACCGACTCGAATGGCTCTCCGAATCATCCTGTTTTCACCAGCTATGCTGACACGTTTGAGCCGGACGAGAGCTCAAGCGCTTGGGACAGTAAGGACCACCGTGGGTACGCCGACCATGGTCATGCCGACCATGGCCACGATCATGACCATGGCTACGAGCGGGACCACGATCACGAGCATGACAACGACCACGAGCATGATGAAGACGACCCTCTGTGGTCACAGTCGCCAACAAAGACCCCACGAAAGAGGGGAGGGTCGCGATTCTTTCATAAAACCGGCAGTGGCAGCAAGCACGGCAACTTCGTGAGAAGACTAAGCATATTCTCGCGCAAGGACGCTGCTGAGGGCACCGAAAGCAATGCTAATGCTAACAACGGCAGTGTCAGTTCGAGTAACGACTAAGGCTAGCGATTATTTTGTATAAGTTAACATGACCTAGTCAAATGTGACCTTTTTACCGGCAGAGGGCAGAACAGACTGCTTCGCGCGCTGCGCGTTCGACAGAGCCTGTCCAGGAGTAGGCCTGCTCTTTCCGGTGCTCTTCCTAGCTGGGGCAGCCGAAGCCCGCGAGGACGAGTCGGAGCGCTGAGGCCGGTCCGAGTACGAGCGTTCCGAATGAGAGTGAGAGCGATCAGAGTAAGAGCGGTCGGAGCGAGCACCTTCGGAACGGCTAGGGCGGTCGCTGCTTGCGCGTTCCGGCTGTGCAGCTGCCTCGGGAGCGTCAGCCGTCTTCTCCTCGCCAGCGGCAAGGTCGCGTTTAGGCCGTCGCTGGCTTCGGTCCTCGCCGTACTCCATTCTGAGGGTCCGACCAGCGAGCTTCTTGCACCGCGGGTCCTTGAGCGCCTTTGTTGCGGCCTCCTCTGATGTGAAGTCGATGAAAGTGAACCCTTTGCACTTGCCCGAGTCCATGAACGTTGCTGTTCGTATTCTGGAGATCTCTCCGCAGTGCTGGAAATGCATTTCAAGCTCCGAGTCAGTTGTGTCGAACGACAAGTTGCCGACAAACAGAATGCGGCTGGCCGGGTGGTTCTGGCTGTCCTTCTCGGGCCGGCCCTCGAACGAGCGGCCGTCCTTGATAAGAAGGTTTCTTTGGTCCAGCCGCGACTCGGACAGGGCAATTGCAGACTTCATCTGGTCTTCGGTCTTCAGATCCACGTATGCGAATCCCTTTTTGGGCGGCATCTTGACTCGCGTGATGTCCTCCTGCGTAATGGGAGCACTTGACCCCGAGGTTTGCTGAACGAGGAATTGGCGCAGCGAGTCACCAGTCGTCTCAAACGACAGGTTTCCAACCCACACGCAGTACGGAGACCGCGGCTTGGGCTGTGTCTTATTCGGGTCTTCAGGCTCGGGCTCATTGATCTTGCCCTTTTTGAGCAAACGCTTCTGTTTTTTGTTCAGCGGTTTGGGCGCCGTGAGGTCGACCTCGAGCTCCTCGATATCACGCTTCGACATAGGCCAATGGAGCACTCGCAGGAAGTATGCTGAACACTTCCTAATTTAATTTTTTTCCAGGGCCAGTGCTTGCATTTTAATAAGCAGAACGTGTAGTGTTCGCGATAATGCAATGCATGCACGGTGTGGAGACAAAGACAAACAAACCCACGGCGACATAAAAAGAAAGGCTTTTTTTTTGTTTTTCTAGTACGCTTATTTTCATAAAAGGTTAAATTCTGTAGAGCTCAATTTGCGATCCAACTTAAGAGAAATCCTTGGCAAGTAGCTTGGCAATGGTCGCGAGGTGGATATTCGTCGTGCCCTCGTAAATGGTTCCGATCTTGGAGTCGCGGTAGAACTTCTCGAGATCGAAGTCGCGCGTGAAGCCGACGCCGCCCATTGCGTCCACGGCCCACGACGCCGTCTTCTGGGCGATCTGCGAGCAGTAGAGCTTGGCCATGGCGGCCTCTTTGATGAAGTTGCGGCCCTCCTCCTTCAGGCGCGCAGCATTGTAGAGCAGCAGGCGCGCGGCCTCGATCTCGGTGGCGATCTGCGCCGCCTGGAACTGCATGCCCTGGAATTCACCGACGAACTTGCCGAACTGCTTGCGCTCGGTAAGGGTGTACTTCATGGCCTGCTGGAATGCGCCCTCAGCGAGGCCGATCATCTGAGCGCCGATGCCAATGCGGCCCTCGTTCAGCACATTGATGGCGATCTTGTAGCCCTCGCCGAACTTGCCGAGAATGTTCTCCTTCGGCACGAACACGTCGTCGAAGTTCAGGGTGCACGTCGACGAGGCGCGGATGCCGAGCTTCTTCTCCTTTTTGGCGATCTGCACGCCCCAGTCCTTCTCCACCACAAAGGCGGTGATGCCCTTGTAGCCCTTGCTGGGGTCGGCGTTGGCGAAAACGACAAACGTCTCTGCCTCGCCCGAGTTCGAGATCCACATCTTGGAGCCGTTCAGCACGTAGCCGCCATCCTTCTCGACGGCCTTCGTAGCCAGAGCAAAGGCGTCGCTGCCCGAGCCGGGCTCGCTCAGCGCGAACGAGCCGACCTTGTCCGTGGCCAGGCCGGGCAGGTACTTCTCCTTGACGTAGTCCGAGCCATAGTGGCGAATTGACGTGTTCACAAGCGTGTTATGCACGTCATTCATGGTGGCGATAGAGGGGTCGACCTTCGCAAGCTCCTCGACGACAATGATGGCCGACGTGAACGACGCGCCGACGCCGCCGAGCTGCTCAGGCGTCTCGATGCCCATGAACCCGTTGTCGAACATGGCCTGGATGATTGCAGGGTCCATGACCTCGGACTCGTCCATCTCGCGCGCCTTCGGCTTGACGACCTCCTGGGCGAATTGCGCCACGGACTCGCGGAACATGTTCTCCTCGTCGCTGAACGTGTTCAACGACGACGCATGCCTGTTCTGCAGCCGCAGAGCGGTCGCCCGCTGCGCCGCCGCGCGCCACGCAAGCGGCCGGCGCACAGCAGCCCTGCCCGTGAGCATACATGTCTTCGAAATCCCCGCAGAAAACATAGTTGAAACAAGATGGAGAGAGAGTGGAGACAGCCCCGCCCTATTTACAGGGCGCTTGGATAGATGTGGGGTATCAGGGCTAGGATGCATTTTGTCGCGAACGGTTAATTTCCGAGGCGCCAGGCCGAGGCTGCATGGAAAAGCGACTGGCGGAGCCGGTCTGAGCAGCAACAAATAGCGGTCGACGCGTGCAGTGAACATGGCAATGCGGCGGGCTCGAATTGCCCGGGCGCCGCACTGGAGCGGCCTCAAAATACCCGGGACGCGGTAATAGTAACGGTTCGGCAAACTGAGGACCTCGCAGGCCAGCACGCGAGACAAGCCACCATTTCAACTAACTGCCCGGCGAGCGTGCTAAATTATTTACCTTAGCGGATGCAGGTCATTTATCTAAGGCGTGTGCGTGATATGTACAAAAGCGGTTTATACCTTGTGGCGGAACTCCTTGTCGACGTGGAACGGCGACCAGATGCCTCTTACCGACGGGTTTGTCGACTCGACGGCGCGCTGGTATTTCCTGAGCTTGTCGCCAGACGCGTTCTGCACAAGCTCGATCTTCTCAAGAATCTTCTTCGGGTCGTAGTTGCGCACGCAGACCGTCTTTGTCTTGCCCCCCGCGTACTCGCCCTGGACTATTGGGTGGCCGGCCTTCTTCTGCACGACAAACTCGACCTTTGGGTGCGCGGCGGCGATGCTGCGCAGCTGCGAGCGCAGCAGCTCACGCATGCCCTGCGAGGACCCGCCCCAGTTGCAGTACCGCAGCGTGATGCGCTTGCAGGGCTGCACGAAGGCGCCGACGCCGTTCTCGAGCACGGACGCGATGTGCTTCACGGGCGCAACGGGCATAGTTCCGGCGAGCTAAGCTAGTCAACGGGCTAGTCGTCTATTTCTGAAAAGTTCTTGGGCCCGCTGAGGCCGCGCGTGACTAATGACCGTAACGCGGAGCGTCCCGCGACGAGGCGGGTGGCATAGCTACGGGTCTAAAGCCCAGGCGCTAGGAGCTGCGCCGAGCGGATCAGCCGAGCCGTGAATTGACTTTCGCAAGCAGCTGTTTTTGCGCGAGCCCTCAAATCCGTGCTTCACCGGATCTCGTTGGGCCCTTTTTATCACGAACCCGTTGCCGCTGACATAGAGTCCTCCTCCCTAATGCAGGCAATGCTGGGGCTGGGCCGAGCCGCGGGCCGCCGCGGCCAGGCGCCGCGCGTGTTCTCGCGGTCAAAGGCGAACTTTAGGCTCAAGCCAGACCCGAACCGGATCCCGCGCACGCGCACGCCCGAGGAGCGCATGAAGAACTCGCAGCCCAAGACGGGCACGATCGAGGACTTCCAGCTCTACGAGCGCAACGTGTCGCCGAACAACATCAGCTCGGTGCTGCCGAACGGATTCAAGCTCGACACAGGCGCGCGCGTTGTGTCGGACCCGCAGAAGCCCGTCGGCCTGTTGCTGCTCGGCCACGATGCGTACGCGCTCGACCTGTCGTGCGGCGTCGAGGGCCTGAAGAAGGGCCGCGTCGAGCTCGACACGGCGCAGCTGCTGGGCGTGCTCGAGATCGTGCACCCGAAGCCGGAGCTGCTTGTGGTGGGGCTCGGAGGCAAGAGCCGCATTCTCGGGCCGGCGACGCAGAAGTTTTTGCGGCAGCTCGGCATGCAGATGGACGTCGCGACGACGCGCACGGCGGCGAGCAACTACGACCTGCTTGCAAACGAGCGCGGGCAGACCGTTGCGGCGCTGCTCCTGCCGCCCAACATATAGTGGCGCGGAGGCAATTGACGTTGACAACTAATGGCCGTTGACAGACTCGCGGCCGTTGACAGACTCGCGGTCGCCACCCGGCATAAGTTATTTGCAGCGTTGTGTGTTGCCCCTCCGACATATAAGGTGCACACGGAGCTAATTGAGCTAATTGACCACAGTTAGGCGGTCGCGCGGCGGCGAGGCGACGCGGCCATGTACATACTACATAATTTATTTGGGCGCTCTGTTTTGCCACACGCGCGAAGCCATCCCCAATGATCTACATAGCTTATCGCTTACCTTGCAGAACACGGCGCTGGGACACGGCGCTGGGGTAGTTCCCCACGCGAGCGGGCGATCGCCACTGAGCTTAGCGGGCGACGCGCGCGCAAAAGAAAGTGCGGGCAACAAGCGGCCACGACAGGCAAAAGCGGCCCCGAGGATTTCCTATTTACGGTTTGGCGGCCGGCTCATGTGCGCGCTCCGCTATCCAGTGGCTCGTGCTTAGAGTTCCGAATTGGGCGCACCCCCAGAAACACCCTTGCCCCCGACCAGTCACCTAAAAGAGCCGCCACACCGCCCACAAAGCAACGTCTCCTCTTCTCCTTTCCAACGTCCAAGCCCCGAGAATGAAGTTTTCTGCAATTGCGCTCGCGGCCACGCTCATGACCTCGGCGTCGGCCGCCGTGCACACAATGCCTCTGAAGCACGCGCCGAACGCCGAGATCTACGGCGACCACCGCTCGTACGCATTGCACCTGTCGCAGCTCGCCAACAAGTACGCCGGCGCCATCGAGATGTTGCTCGAGAACACGGCGCAGGCCGAGTTCCGCGACCGCGAGCTGAAGTCGCAGGACGTCGCCTCGGTCCCGCTCACGAATTACGCCAACGCGCAGTACTTCGCCGAGATTGGCCTGGGCACGCCGCCGCAGACGTTCAAGGTCGTGCTCGACACGGGCAGCTCGAACCTGTGGGTGCCCTCGTACCAGTGCTCGTCCATTGCCTGCTACCTGCACGAGAAGTACGACAGCGCCAACTCGATCACGTACAAGCCGAACGGCACGGACTTCAGCATCCAGTACGGCTCGGGCAGCGTCGAGGGGTTCCTGTCCGAGGATGTGCTGGAGCTGGCTGGACTGCAGATCCAGTCGCAGATCTTCGGCGAGACAACGAGCGAGCCGGGCCTTGCGTTTGCGTTCGGCAAGTTCGACGGCATCCTCGGCCTCGGCTACGACTCGATCTCCGTGCAGCACACCGTTCCGCCCGTGTACAACGCCATCAACCAGGGCCTGCTTGACGAGCCCAAGTTCGCGTTCCACCTCGGCCAGGACGGCGAGGCGTCCGGCGGCACGGCCACGTTCGGCGGCGTCGACGAGTCGCTGTACGACGGCAAGATCACGTACCTGCCTGTGCGCCGCAAGGCGTACTGGGAGGTGAAGTTCGACGCGCTCTCGCTCGGCGAGGACACGGCGAAGCTCGACATCGGCGGCGTCATCGACACGGGCACGTCGCTCATCACGCTGCCCTCGGACCTGGCCGAAATCTTCAACGCGCAGATCGGCGCCGAGAAGTCGTGGACGGGCCAGTACACCGTCGACTGCGAGAAGCGCGACGTGCTGCCGGACCTCACGTTCACGTTCGACGGCTACGACTTCCCCATCACCGCCTACGACTACATCCTCGACCTCGGTGGCTCGTGCATCTCGACCATCACGGCCATGGATATCCCTGAGCCGGTCGGCCCGCTTGCCATCATTGGTGACGCATTCCTGCGCAAGTACTACTCGGTCTACGACCTGGGCAACGACGCGGTTGGCCTCGCTCCTGCGAAGCATTGAATTGTCAAGATGAGCGAAGTACTTAATTGTCAAGACGCAGCTCAGTATAATATTACCAAAATGTTTCATAGTTTATTTGTTTTTTTCTAGCGCCCGCAGATCGTGCTTCAAGAGAGCATGAATATATGCATTGGGTTATGCGCGCATCTGCAAAGCTAGAGGGCGAGTTCATCGATAAGTTAGGTGCGCCAAAATCTAAGTTGGAGGTTGTAAAATTGACTATGACGTTTTGCTACAGTGCCAATTTGCAAGCTGGACACGCCGGACGCCCGCCGCCGGCCGCCCAGGCGCAGGGACTCTGCGCCAGTAGCTCGCACTTATTCCTCACTGCCATCAGGGCATTGACCGCAGCTCAGCACGAAGCTCGGCGTGCTCTTCATGAACGGTGCAGGCCGAAGGACCAACCATGGAAGGGCCACACGTGCGCCACTGCGCCCTGCACGACGCGTTACTTTGAAATAAACAATAAGTACCAACCGCTACAACACTTTTCTATGGCTTAAGAACTTGGTATAATGCGAAGCCGAGAAGCACGATAAGCGCGCTTGCCACGGCCGTGAACGAGGGCCTGGGCGGGCGTGTGTCGACGGCGGGGATTAAGCAATGAGGATCTGCAGCGGGCACGGCGTTAAAAAGAACCGAGCTGCTGGTTGATCTCGTCGATCTCGGCCTGCGCCTTGTTGAACTTCTCGGTCATCTCCTCGAGGCGCGTGTCGGCGCTGTCGCGCTCCTGCTCCAGCGCCTTGTTGTGGCGCTCGAGCTCCTCGTACTTGACCTCGAGCTCCTTCAGCTTCTGCGCCGTCGTCTGGTACGCGCTCTCGGTCTCGTCGAGCTTCGTCTCGAGCTCCGAGTTGCGCGTCGTGAGCGCGTCCTTCGCGGACGAGTGCGCAACGCCCTCGTCGGCAAGGCTCTTCACCTCCTTCAGCTTCGTCTCGAGCTGCTCGTTCTCGGCCTCCAGCGTGCTGTTCTTGTGCACAAGCGACTTAATCTCCTGCTCCTTCGCGTTGTTGTCCTCCTCGAGCTGCTTGGCGCGCGCGTTGGCCTCGTCGGCCTTCTCCTGCGCCTCCTCGACCTCAAGCTTCAACGAGCTCAGCTTTTCGCGAACCTTATCCATGGCGACTCTTTGTTTGTCTCGTGGGTGGGAGGTGGAAACGTGGTGTTGTGTGTGGTTTACGCTGTGTTGGCGTCGCTTAGCGATGGGGCGAGGAGAGCCTGCCCCTGCCCCGCGAGATTCCCCCCGTAGGGTCAGGGGTGAACCATGTGGGTAAATAAATATAGCCTCGTCGCGGTTGCGCAGCAGCAGCAGATCGCGGAACTTGCCGTTCGCTAGTGCGGCTCGCCCCAGATTCCGGGCGCCGCCGGCGCGCGCAGGTTTCGTCGCTGGCGCGCGCCGCGCGAGCCGGCTGCGCGAGGCATGGCCGCGCTTCTAATCGGCGCGTGCTGGCTCGCTTTGTCACGCTGTTTATACAAACCGCTTTCCAAACGCCAACTTTCCAAGCGGGCGGATCCTTATCTGAAGCAGCCATGTACACACCCTCGCGAACGAGCTCGCGGCAGAGCATGCGCCGGCCTCCGAACATGCACGTTCCGTCCCTCGGCTCCGTCGGCTCGGGCTCGAGCGCGTCGGGCTCGAATGGCTCCGCCAGCTCGGGCGGTTCTGGCCTCGGCGCCGCCGCGCTCGCCGCATACGCGTCGCCCAGCACGCCAAACCTGCCGCCGCCTCAGACCCCGCAGCAGCGCCTGCTGCGCCGGCCCATGTCCATGCAGACGCTGCCCAGCGCGCGCTCGCAGGCCCGCACGCCGCGCCCGGGCCACGCGCAGGGCGCCGAGCCCGTGTACCGCGGCACCATCCACGTCGGCGTACGCGCGCGGCCCGAGCCGCGCGACGTTGCGAACGGTGCCTGGCTCGTCGACTCGCTCACAAACACCGTGGGCCACGACGCCGCGGGCTCCTTCCACTTCGACCGCGTTTATGAGGGCCAGGCCTCGAACGGCGACGTGTTCCGCGACTCGGCCGAGCACCTTATCACGCGTGTTGTTGAGGGCTACAACGCAACCGTGTTTGCCTACGGCACCACGGGCTCGGGCAAGACGTACACAATGCAGGGCTCTGCCGCCGATCCGGGCGTCATTCCGCGCTCCGTGAAGCTTCTGTTCGAGCTGCTGGCGGCCGCCGGCGGCAACGCGAAGGTGCAGCTCTCGTACTTCGAGATATACAACGAGCGCGTCTACGACCTGCTCACCGAGGACCAGCCCGTCGAGGTCACGCTGCGCGACGATGCGCAGGGCGAGCAGAGCATTGTTGGCCAGCGCGAGCTCATGGCGAACTCTGCGGACGAGCTCCTGGCCCGCGTCGCCGGCGGCGACCTGCTGCGCCGCACGTCGTCCACGCAGTACAACGAGCACTCGTCGCGAAGCCACGCCGTCGTGCGCGTGCATGTGAATCGTGAGGGCCGCCAGAGCGTTTTGTACCTGTGCGACCTTGCCGGCAGCGAGCGCGCCGTTGTGAACAACGAGCGGCGCAAGGAGGGCGCGTTCATCAACAAGTCGCTGCTCACGCTGAGCTCCGTCATCTCCATTTTGTCCCAGGGTGGTCAGGGCCACGTTCCCTACCGTGATTCGAAGCTTACGCGCCTTTTGCAGCCCTCGCTGTCTGGAACAGCGCTGGTCTCCATGCTGTGCACCATCCAAACCGGCCCGCTGCCCGCCGGCGGCGCCGAGACGCTGAACTCCGTGAGGTTCGCCGCAAAGGCGAAGAACCTCACCGTAGTGGCGCGCCGCAACTCGGTGTTTGATGAGGGCGGAATGAGCGCTGCAGGCAGCCGCTTTGCCGAGCAATTGCAAGCCGAGAACGAGATGCTGCGGAACGAGCTTGCAAAGATGCGCGCCAAGCACGACGACCTGCGCGACCGCCTCGACGTGTACGAGTCCGCCGAAAACATGACTGCGGAGGTGTCTCTCGAGGCAATGGCCGGCATAGGCGGTGACGACCTGCCAATGGGCCTGTCTGCGTCCTCAGATCAGTCCGAGTTGGTCGCCAAACTGCGCAGCGAGTCCGCGCACTACAAGGCGGAGAACGCGAAGCTCCAGGACCGCATTACACAGCTCGTGAACAGCGTCACACAGCTGAATGCCGACGTCGCACTCCTCGAGAAGGCGTCTCATGCAAGGCAGATTGACGCCAATGGTGCCGCTAGCTCGCAGCCCGACTTCCATGACGAGATTGCCGAGCTGCGCGAGACAATAAAGGACAAGGACCTTGTCATAGAGTGCCTGCGCGGCATCAACAATGAGCGCAACAAGCTGGCATCAGGCTCAAGCAGCTCTGTGAGCTCCATGCGACTGTCCGACCCGGCAAAGCTGAGCCCGGCCTCGACCGACGCAGGCTCGGCCACAGAAGCCATTCAGGACCTGAGAATATGAGCGCTGCGCCCACATCGAGCCCAACATAACCTATCTTATCTTAGCCTATCTTATGCAAACTATTTATTGAATAACCAGAGTTCCAAATCCACAAGAAAGCCCAGAAAAAAAAGTGTCGACAAAAAATCCACTTAGTATGGCAAAAAACTACGTACATTTAATATATTATTTTCGAACTTGCGGGCTCAGGTCAAACGATCTGAGCTGCTGAACTATCGGGCGTCCGACACCTAGTTCAGACGCTCCTCAAGTTTCAGATCGTTGACGGGACCCAGTCCTACAAGACCCCTAATGAAGTTCTCCAGGGCTGACCGCTGCTTGTTGAGGCCGTTAACGGGCTCAACGCCAGGACGCGTGAGCGGCGCCTTCAGCCAGTACGACAGGAACGACAGCACGGAGTGCAGGCTCTGGTACTCGCCCGAGGACGACGCCTCACGGTACTGCACACGCGACAGGAACTCAGTCATGACCACAAGGTCGATGATGAGCGGCGTCGCCAGCAGGGAATCCTCGCACACGTTGTGGATCGACACCGTGTTGTGACCGCCAAGCATAAGCTCGGAGTGGTACTCGTCCATGGCGACCTTCGAATCGCCGACAGCGGGCACATACTTGATCACAATGCAGTGGTCGACCTTGTTGCCAAGCTTCTCGTTGTAGAGCAGGTGGTTGCTCTTGATCATGTCGTCCACAACAGACGACTTCGAGATCTCCTTCGACCGGAACTGCTTGGGCGCACTCAGGTTGTAGCCATCGTTGTTACCCAGGTGGTTGTACGACGCGATCGACACGGGCTTGATACCGGCGTCCACAAGGTACTGCGCAAGCACCGACTTGATCTTGGTCTGGCCCGACTTGAAGTCGTCGCCGCCAATGAAGGCGTTGTGCTTCTCAGCGAGTTCGATGCAGCCCGGAACAAACGTGTTCTGCGGCGAGCCGTTGATGTACGGCACGCCCTCGAGGATCGAGGCCACGGCGAAGACGGTCGACGGCGCGACCTCGGCGTGCGACGAGCGGATGCTGGCAAGCAGGTTCTCCGCCGTGTCGTTGACGCCGGGAATGATGTCGCTGTAGCGCTCCGTGTTCGCCGTCCACAGAACAATCACCTTGTCGAGACCGTTCGCGGACTTGAACTCGCGGATGTCCTTGCGGAGGTGCTCCACATGCGCCCACTTGTCCGTGCCGGAGATGACGTTGTCAGCCCGCGTGCCTTGGTTCGCGGCAATGAAGTCCGGGTAGTAGATGGAGGGCAGCGGCGTGTACTGGTTCAGCGTCTTCACGAGCTGGCGCTGCAGATCGTAGTCCAGCACCTGGGCGCGCTCCATCGACTCGCCAATGCTGGCCTTCGAGATATCCCAACCACCTATAACAAGGTCGTTAGGGTGAAGCATGGGAGCCACCTCGTTGAACGGGGCGAACACGTCCTCGCCCTTCTCATCAATACCCAGGAACAGAGTCGACGCCTGAGTCACAGAGCCGAAGTAGTTGGGCTCGACGACACCGGTCTTCGTGCGGAACGAGACGTTGTCGCGGTTGGCGTGGACGGCAGCAGTGAATGTGCTGCCATTGTTACCGCCCCAACCAACAAGCATGATGCCCGTCTTGGGCACCTTCTTGTCGAGCTTGAACTCGTACTCGACTTTGGTCGGCGTGACGGAATACTGGTTGTTCGTCTTCGTGACGCGCGCGTTCTCGTAGACGTACTTCGAGAGAATCGCGTCGTCCTCAACACGAACACGGTCAGTGTTCACATTGACGCTGGTGTAGCCCGAGCGATGCTCAGACGAAGTATTACCGGAAGCGGCGTTGGCGTTGTTGGCGAAGGTAGCAGTAGGAGGAACCATTGGTTTGAGGTCTTGTTGGAAAGTTGTTGGTGTAGTAGTTTGAGAGTATTGGAAACTCGGTGGATTTTTTTTGTTTTGTTTTGGAGTTTTGAATTTTTTTGTGGGTTTTTGAAACTGGTAGGTGCTTTGTTGCTCTTTGTTACTTTGTTAAAAGAGCCTTACACGAGGTCTTGATCCGCTACAGCCAGCAGCAGCTGATGGGGATGTCCTGTGAGGGTTGTGTTTGCTAGGAAGGAAGTTTGCGAACGTTTTCTGAAGTTGAAACTGGTACGGTTTGCTACGGCAAAGTCGTCCAGTCGCAGAAAAACTAAGGGTGGGGAAGCAGAAATGGTGTGCGATCAGGGCCAGTTATATATGACACCTCAATGCTTCTCAGGTTTTGGGGCTGGGGCGATCACGCCCTGCATGCAGAGTTCCGAACAGCGTAGCCGAATCCTCCGCATTCCAGTGGACAGTCACGCCCCCCCCGGCCGGGGAAAGCGTTGGCCATGACATAAGATAAAGAGTTCGGGGCAAGGGGGGCGCACACCGCGTGGTTTCTGGCTCGGGTGCGGTGCGGGCCGCTGCCGGCCGCACCAAGTTCGAGCGAGCTAGCTATAGTCAAATATGGTCTATATATGAGTCTTATGCGTCCAGAGCTCCGAGGAGAGCCCATGTTCATGGACCCAGCACAGCGCTGCTGCATTATATGCCTTTTAATTTCTGTCCGAGAGCACATTAGGGTTGATGTTGATTACGCCAGGTGTGCATCTTCTGCGCGGCTGTCCAAAATAATATGGTAAGGGCATATGCCTGGGGTCTTGGCACTAGCACACAGCAGGGGTAAACACCGGCATAAAAGCGACGCGGCCCGCGGGTTTTTCGAGATTGGCGGAACTGAGACAGTCTCTAAACTCTGCGATAAAAAGCAACCGCCGTTTACGGCGATCTCGGGCGGCGCCCGGGACCGAGTTCCTCACTGTGAGGAGATCAGTCACCCGCGTCGTCGGAAGTTACTCAGCGGCATTCGTGACCGTGGCACGCCGCGATTTGCCCATGAGGTAACCGACTGTAATTGGGTTAGATACAGAAGCCGCATGTGATTTCGGGAAATTGAGGCCGACCCGCTTTAGTGGTCGTAACTAGAGACACACAGAGGCCTTTGACACAAGGGGGCATTAGAAAGGCCGCGCTGACGGAACATTCTGCACCGAAGGCATGGGCCGGTCACGTAACTAGTTATCGGAAGCAAGACGACGCGACAGGAAACGAAATAGAATAATATAATTGAGACAATGGGTTACGAGGAACGCGATCGTACAGCGCATCTTAAGAGTGGCAGTGTACCGCAGGCACTCAAAACGTACCGCAGTCGAATGTGCCGCAGTCGAAATGCAGTGCAGTCGCAATGTACCAATGAACGGATGGCGTCAGATCATTATTCACTTAAGTAGGACTCAATTCAGGTACGGACATGGCACCGCTCAGGGCCAGCGCGGCTTAATGCGCGTGTTAAGCGGTGCGCGCGTATCAGGCAGTGCGCCCACCAAACACGGCGTAGGTGGCTGGGGCCGCAGATCCCACATGACTCGTGGTTCTGGACCATCTTTTGCCCAATTGGACCAGCCATTCGAAGCAGCGCTGGCCGACCTAGGGATGCTCAGGAGGAGTGTCGCCAATTGACTACAAAATACAACCATACTAAATAATTTATATGCCAGCGAGAAGACAGCGCAGTTCGTAGGCCTCTAGAACCAGGTCGGAACCGCGTACTCGGCACCGCAGTCGGCTTTTAATGGCGTTCAGTTGCCACCGCGAAGACGAAGGACCAAATGGAGCGTCGACTCCTTCTGGATGTTGTAGTCAGAGAGCGTGCGTCCATCGTCGAGCTGCTTGCCGGCGAAGATGAGACGCTGCTGGTCAGGAGGAATGCCCTCCTTGTCCGAGATCTTGCTCTTGACGGCCTCAATGGTGTCGCTCGACTCGACCTCCAGGGTGATGGTCTTGCCCGTGAGCGTCTTGATGAAAATCTGCATGAGTAGTGCTGGGGTCGCGGAACCTTCGAAGGATGACGAGGAGAATTGAGGGGCGTGACGGCCGTCTTCTTAAATACATGCTGGTTCATAACCCTTACCCAGAGCCTACATAGAGTTGATTGTAGCGTGGCGAACGCAGCCGGCCTTATCTTGCCACCCAAAGCAACCTGCATCTGGCCCTGCCGCGGACCTGGATGCGGCGCCATTCTACATTGCTAGTGCCTACGTAACTAATTGATACTCCATGACCGGCCCCGTGCCCGCGCGGGCCTTGGCTTGGCAGCAATCTCCGCACGCACTGTGACGGTTCGCGGCCCCCCACTTCTGTGGCGGGGCATCATTGTAAGGGGCCAGCGCTGCTTTGTTGGGTAGTGGAACCCAAACCCACGAGCGCCTGCCGTATTTAGAGCCGTCACAATCACTACCGATCGCATGTACTCACGTGAGCGGAATCTTCGAGGCTCGAGAGATAGCCGCCGCCGCGCATAGATAGCGTTGGAGTCATCGCCGCCGCCGCCTGCGGCATAGAGCACGTACCCAGAGCAATTGCTTAGCCAAGCTAGAGACTCGCGGCTCACAGGCGTTTTTACACGCGTCTTTATGTTTAAATGGTATGTACAAAAGTGTTACAAGAGTAGTATGTACACAAAGTAGGCTGCGACTTGCGTGTCCGCCTAGCGATTGTCGCAAATAATTTCCAAAATTCACACTCCTTTCGCAGTGTCCCCGACCGATATGACGCCTGAAGGTGGCGACGCAAGCTTCGCGTGCTGCCCGAAGTAGATCTTGCCATCCTGCTTGCGGTACTTGCACAGCTGCATATAAGGCTTCGCATCGCTTTTGCCGCTCGCCGTGACCGTGACCATGTTGCAGCGACGGCACTTTCCCAGCATCTGAATGCCCGCCTGCGGGAACACAAGCGTTGTCCACGTATCCTCGGCCCAGGGGTCCTTCGCCTCAACAACTATGTTGGGCCGGAACACAGCTACATCGGCAAGACCCAGAGCGGCCGCACTCCGCAACGTGACCAGCAGCAGCGGACTCGAGTTTGCTAGCGAGCTCTCGGTACGCTTGGCCAGCACGGAACCATCAACGTTTTTGTCGACGGGTTTGTTTTGCTTAGCTATGGTGCACGGAATACCAACGGCGCGGCTGAAGAAGTCGACCACCGCGGGTGCCGTGTTCACCACGAATTGTCCCCGAACCGCCGACGAAGTCCAGCTTTCGCAGGCGTACGGAATGCTAATGGGTTCGGATGCACCGGGTTGATCGCAGCGCACCGTCAGAGTTGACCCATCCACGGCTGGCTTCAACGACGCCATTGACCGGTGGTTTTTCAGTGAGAGCACTTTGTTGGAACTCAGGTCCAGCAAGCAGAATTCGCGGTCGTACTGCAGCCCCTGAGGACCAAGTTTTGATGTTGGCAGAGATATGGGACTGCACGACTTGATAGGGTACGTGTAGAGTGCAGAGACGCTAACCACAGACTCGCTGTCCTCAGACAAAGCAGCAGCTGCTACAGTGTTCGTCTTTACACTGTCTATGACATCGAGGAGAGCGTTCACATCTTCGTAGCTCGAGTACGGCCCAAAGCTTACTCGCACGACACCCGTGGCCTTATTGTCGATAAAGCTAATCTCATCATTACACTTCTTGCCCAGTGTTTTGTGGTTGCGGATGATGGCATTGTCGTCCATGTCTGAGACATTGGTGAACGCACCAATGTTACAAAGGGTACCTGCCCGCACATGGACGTCCTGCAGCGCGGCGGCAGTGCAGAACTCGTTGTGCCCAATATGCTCGAGCATGAACGATACAATCGGAGAATCGCTGGGTGCGTAGACAGTACACCCAGGTACTTGACGAAGCTTGTCCTTGCAGTAGCGGGCAACAAGTTTCGTGTGACGTGCTATATCTGTTGCTGCCTCGCGCCCATAGAGCCTATCAAACTCATTCACAGCCACCTGCAGCATGAGTATGGAGTGAAATGGTGCGGTTCCGTCTTCCAGCAAGTCCACCAAAGACTGTTTGCGAGCAACATACTCCTCTGATGGAGCCAGCGCGGCAACCGTTCCCCCGCCAAAATACCGTTTTTGCGAGAAGAAGTCGAAAACCTGCGGCGTTTTCCGAACAACCAGAGCGCCGAGATCCGGCAGCCCGTATATTTTGTAGAACGAGAGTACAGCAAAGTCGGGCTTCAGACGGCCAAGCTCGGGCGCCTCAGTGGCCGCATACGAGGCAATATCCAAAAGGACCAGCCCGTTTCTTCCGTGCACCTCTTCGATAATCTGTTCAGACTCCGCGTACCGCCTGCCGTCGAAGTTTGACTGCAGCGGCCACGAAACCACCTTGTTTTCAGCACACTTCGAAAGATCCTGCAGGGTCGCGCATGCGGTGAAAGATTTCGATACTCCGCGCAGTCCCACCAGCGAAGTGTGCGAGTCCAGCAAGTATGCGTAGTCGTGGCTGTGCAGCGCCTCTCCCACGAGCTTCGCAGCAGCAGTGGCGTTTGCGCAGAAAACAAGGTCGTACTCGGCGGGATCGCAGTGCAACTTTCGCAAAAACAGATTCCGTGTGTCCGCAATAAGCTGGCTCGTGCCCGACGCGTGCACCGTTTGCGAATGAGGGTTTATGAGCGGCCCGGCACACAGCGCCTCTGCCGCGAGACGAGGAACGGTGTGGGGAAACAACGGCGCCCCTGCGTTATCGAGATACGCTCGAGGGAGGTTCCCATACTCGTTGCGAATCTCCTCCAGCCGGCCGCCGTATCCGTAGCCCTCGGAACTCGACATCACGCAGCTGACGGCGGCCGCGGACCGTCCACCACTTAAGAAACCCTAGCGAGCTAATCTTTTTGCGTAGATAAGAATTACGCAACCCCGCGGAAGACTGTCCGGGGAACTCACCTAGTGTAACGGCGGAAAGCGAATTTTCTGGAGGTTATGGCCATAATAAGCGCAACGTTTCTTTTGCAGCTCGAGAATGGTGGCAGTAAACATAACCTTCAAAGGCCGTGGCGCAGGCAACGCCGTCCGCAGTATTTTGCGCCCGACACACGCACACAAGGCACCGCACCTCAAACGCCACCCTAAATCACTCACAATACTTGAATTTCGGTAGTCGTGCGGAGCGGAGATGATACGAAACTTACCCGTTTTGTAGGCCGAGTCGTAGCTTGGCGGCGGCATCTCGCGCCGCGCACGTGAGCACCATCTCCCGTTAATGAAATGGTTTGTTTACATATGCTGCAGGTCAGTCTAAAGACAACAACACTACACGACCCCCCCGATGAAACAGCTCGAGGGTGTACCAGGGGCGTCTACGTTGCCGGCTACGGGCAGCCCGACGAAGCACCTGGAATTCCGCCGCGGAAACAGCCGCGTCGTCGCAGACGTGGCAATGAGTCCGCGCACAACCTTCGCGCGCCGCCGCGGGCTAATGACGCCGCAGAAGTACCGTGCCGCGCAGCAGCAGGCACGAAAGCCCAGCAACCCGATTGGGAGGCCCGGCTCGAGGCCTCTGGATGAGAGCGCCCCGAAGCTTGCGCCGTCGCAGCCGACTTTGAAGCCTGCCGAGGACGACGAGTGGCAGGATATCGACCAGCCGGCGCCGGCCGAGCGCGCGCCAGTGCTCAGCCCGACGACCGAGCGCCGGGGCGACAGCGCCAAGAAAGATCCGGTCAAGGGTGAGGCGCAGGCGCAGCGCCCTTTCGTGCTGCCCCAGCCGCGGCTCGAGGCGCGAGCCGACAAGCCGCCCGCGCAGCCCGCAGCGGCGAGCCTGCAGTCCGAGGACGAGGGTGCGAGCTCGACGAGCTTCCTGGGGTTCTCGCCCTCGGCAACTGGCGCTAGCTTGCTGCAGAAGCTCGGCCGCCGCAGCAGCCGCCTGAAGCGGAACTTGCGTGCGCGCTGGAGCGACGAGTCCAGTGACAGCCAGCACACGCCGCACGAAAAGCGGCCCTGGAACGGTACCGCACCGCAGTCGGCACAGCCGCCGCCAAGTGCCTCGTCAGCGCGCTCGTTCTGGCTCGACCCGGGCACCCCTGCATTGCTGGCAATGTACCTGCAGGTCGGCTTCAACGTCGTGATGGTTTCTGCCCTGCTCTACGCAATTTCCATTTTCTATACCACAATCCGCAACGACGTTAGCATGAAAGTGGAGGAGTATTCTGTGGACATCATTTCCGAAATGGCGCATTGCTCGCAAGAGTATCTCCGCAACAATTGTGACCCGTCACGCCGAGTGCCTGCGCTCGAGATTCCGTGTCGTGAGTGGGAGCGGTGCATGGACCGGGACCCGCGCCAGGTCGGCCGCGCAAAGGTCAGCGCAGAGACTTTCGGGTCTATTGTCGAGGCGTTTCTACGACCTATCGGCATTAAGTCCATGGTGTTCCTGGTCTGTGTCTTTGCCGGGTCGTTTCTGCTAATTAACGCCGTGTTCGCCTCGCGCATCGGCCCGCGCTTCTCAGCGCAGTACCACAACCCGTATATGTACGACGGGCCGCCGCCCCAGAGTGCGCCGCGGCCAAGCTCGGCTCAGCCATTCCAACAGGCACAATACCAGCAGCAGCCTCAGCACATGCCTCCGCAGCAAATCCAGTACCAGCCGAGCCCTTTCATGCCTTTCACACCGTCGCGAGCCCACGCGTCGCCTTTGCCGAGGCAAACCCCGGTGCATGCCGCCTTGCAGTCGTCGCCAATCCAGGGACACCAGCTTCCCTCCTATTTAAACTACCAGTACTAAATTATTACCATTAATTCATTCTCTCTGGTCGCGAAGGAGCATTTTTAGCAAAGCTTTGAGCCACGCTTTCGAACACAATGAAAAGGTTAGAAGAGACCTCTAACTTCGCGTATCTTTATGTATTGATTAACTGGTTCCTAATTATGCGTAATCGTTCTCCTTGCCTATCTCAATACATAGTATACTAGCTAAATATAATCACTATCATAGAAAACATTCTCAATTGGGTCTCGTTTGAGCAAGCTCAGCTGAAGGTAGAATATCCATATCTTCTGTAGCAAGTCAAGCATAAATCCCTGCCTGCGCTGAGGGTTCTTCACAATATCATCGCAACAGGTGTCAAAAAGCCACTCGTACGCCTCAAGGAGAGCTAGCATCGGCTTAGACATGACCGCGCCAGATTTTCGCACACTTTGGAGACGCTGTAATCCGAATAGTAATTGGTCGTATGCCGCTCTGCTCTCATTTTGTAACATCCGAAGCATGGCTCCTTCAAGCTCTGCGAGTACGGCATGCGTAATGCTCGATGCCGCCAACAGTGACTTTAAGCGCTTGTTGACTGGCTCACCTAGTTCCGGCACGGGAACTCTGAACGTTGTCGCACAAGCTGTGTCGTCCGGGCTAAGCATATGTGTTGCCTCTAGATTGACTTGAAGGATGTTACTTCCGGGCAGAACATCTCCCTGCACCTCCACAACTAACTCACGAACGTCGCCCATGCGCATGTAACCTATGTCCCACTCTAGGACGCCGGTTTTCTCATCCAGTATTTGAACCTTGGATACTGGACTAGGAACCCCCGAGCCGGGAAACACGGGCTCTACCGAGGGAGCGGCTTTGCCACCCCAAGCTTGAATAATTTCTGTGCTAATGCGCGGTTTAAACCTCAGCATGACATTTTTGTGAGTGTACCGCGACTCCAGCTTGAAAACTGCATCGATAAGTTCTTCCAATTCCTGGTTTGACTTCAAGTAATGATATGAGCCCGCCGTGTGCTGTGCGAGCATGCTCAGGGTCATGGCATTGTGACATTCGGAAAGCCCTACTGTGTGCACTGGTACTCGGCTCCGTGCTAGACTGGAAGGGAAAGTCTGTAGTGAAACTTCATTGTCACTTACCAAAATGATACTCGCCGTCGTCTCAAGGGCACGGTGGTTTGCCAGAAGCTGGTGGGCGGCGCTGAGCACAGAATCCAAAGATAAAGGCGAAGTCGGCCGACCCGTATGGCTGTCCAGTTGTTCGTCGATACCGTCTAAGGTAGATGCCCATATTTTCGAGTGCGGGGCAGAGAGCTCGATCCTACGTTCTATCCCTTTTTTGCTGAACAGTATCAGACCTAGCTTGTCACGATACGAGAGCGAGTTGACGGCGGTTCGTACTGCCTGTTGCATTACTAGTGCTTGAGAGCGCGACTTCACTGGCAAGCACAAAATGATCTCGGCAGGAAGAAACGGGCTTAGACTAGGCAAATCAGCCTTCTCCAGGTAATCTTCAAGTTTGGTCACATAGCTGTCATAATTTGGTCCTGGCGCGAGAGGGAAATGCGCCTTAGGATCCTCGAATGCATGTTTCCACATATGCGCGATTGCGGGAGATGCGACATTAAGATTCAAATCTATGAGATCTGAGTTTGCAAACTGCAGTTCGACAACCATTGGTCGAGATGGCTCCACATGAGCCTGTGCGTTGGCATGCTCCAGGTTCACCACAGCTGGCACTGCAGAATTGTGCGTAACGAGAATCAAATTCTCAAAAAGGTACACCTCACAGGACTCCCATTCAAGAGTACGTGAATCCGGACTCGTAACTGTTGCCGAAGTGTGTAGTCTCAGCGTAGTCATACTTGCCAGCGCAACCGATTTAAATTCGAAATTCATATGTGCCAACTTCTGACGAGCCTTGATTGAATGCTGAATGTCCTTCGCAGAAAAGCGGTATTGAGACAAAAGGTCCTTATCGGAAGCTACGGGCTCTGACTGAACCGATACAAGTACGCGCGTAGTGCCCTTTGTAGGCTGATCTGTTGCGGTAAGCACCCGAAATGGACGCATACGGGAACTACACACGACAGGAAACGCGTGCTCACTAGCAAACAAGGCATTGATTTCTTTGCGCGCGGAGAGTCCCAAGCACGAATCCTCTGAAACCGGACCTACTGATGATGTCGGTGAAAGTGATGCCTGAGCGGGTACTGTGTGCGTTGTTTCCTGAGCAAATGATTTGGCGGATTCTGAGTACGAAGGATCGTGATGACCCGAAAACAAAGTGGCTCTTCCTGTGGAGACACTTGTAGAGTCGGACTCACCTCGTGCCGTGAAAATGATTGGAGACACTGGTGGACTTGGTTCATTTGGCAACAGAAGTGGTGATAGAAGACCCTTTGGCGCATTCTCGTCATTGCTGTTGCGGCGAATGCTGGTGGTTGTACTGAGAGTTTGAGTCAGGTTTGACCGGCTCGCACGAATACTAGGGCGGAGAGAGGCATCCGAGCTTGGCAATAAGCTAAACGAAGAACTTCGAGGCATGACGCGCGCAGCCAACGCATTGGATACAGGCGTGCTGATGCCTGGCTTAAATCCAGGGGAAAATTCTGAGTCTGAAATAAGTGCCATATCGAAAAGATCCTTCTGTTTAGCCGCAGATTTAGCTGCTGGTTTCTCACACAGCGAGCAAAGCACATCGTAGTTGCCAATCTCCTCTATGGAGCCGTTGAGTCGATACAAGCATCGGTCATGGGAATAGTGACCGCATTTAAGCCGGTACACAGGCTCGGTGTCGACCGCATCAGTGAGTCCAACACTGCAGAAGACGCACTCGGCGTCTGACTCGTTACTGGGGATGGCCGGCACACTCGGGGGAACGAATGCCGAACCCATCTGAGTAGGGGAGTGTTGAAGGAGATACCTTCTGGCTAGAGCATCATGATGTTCACGTTTTTTCAAAGAGGAAGGTGGGGTGCTGATACCTTTGTCCGGAGTGAGGCCTGGAACTGCCTCTGGGGCCGCAATTGGCAGGCTGATGATCTTATTTTCAGGGGTGGTAGGAGCCGGATGCTGTGGCTGTGATGGTCTTCGTATGAGCTTCTGAGAAGTGTTCGCCATTCCGATCAGGTACGCCTTTGCCGAGCTGGTCTTCGGTTTGGCCGACGCCTCGGCGGTGTCCACATGCAGAGAGGGCTTAGACTTGGACTTGAGATTGAACATACTCTCCTAATAACGTGGGAAATGTATGTGGAGGGATATATGAGTACAGGGGGCGGTAGTATAAATAAGCGCATCGCTGGAGACTCACCGCGGCCCGTACCCTACGGCGAGATCGCTGAGGTTTGACGACCCCGAGCGCACTTTTTGCCGCTATAACTGGCCCCTGGCGGACTATTGATAACTAATTTCCAGGTGATCAAGACGATTGCAATCTTACCAAACGTCAATTAGTTTTATAGCCAGATTGAGCCTGCCGTTAGTGCGGTATAGCTCATCGCACCGCTGAAATCGAGTGTTCTGCTTTTCCCAATCTGGTAACTAATTAAGATGCGCTTATATAAGAGTCGGGTGAATAAGCCATATGGGCGAGGGTATTTTCTAGCACACGAGCTCCGACGGCACAAGTACGGGCACCAATTATCCGCAGACGAGGTCTCTTTGAAGCCTATCAATTTAACCAGGTGCAAAAGGCCTAGATGTGACAAGTGTGCGAATATGGATCCTTTCCATGGTTTTCCCGACGACTTAGAAGTGTATGTCGAAAATCTCGCAGAAAGGCTACCCTGCGTCCACGAGTGGTTCGACTTTCAAATCTCATGTACTCGACTTTCGCCTGAACGTGTGAACGAGATCGGCAGAAGAACCATGAATGCTGGCCATCGTGTAGCAAGGCAAAATTTCCGGTGCAAATGCTCGTCGTAGAGGTCTGCGTTCATGATTTGAATTCAACCAAGCGCCGACGAGCCCGAATTCGAGTCCAAAATCCGTTGGCGCCAGCCTAGTTAGACTTTTGCTGTCTTTGCGAGCTCGGGATCGTGAATGGGGACGAACGGCACATCAAACTTTTTTCTCTTATGCTCTGATTCATCTCTGAAACTATTTAATCTGTATCCGCTCAGCTATTAGCTCAAATGTTGCAAGAGGTAGATAGCAACGGCTTACAAAAAGCAGACAATATCTCTTTACAAGAGTTCACATACTAAGACAGCGGTGAATGATAAAAGACACGAAGTGGATGTGGGAGGGGCAGGTAGGCACGGTGGCCCGCACCGCTGGAAGTCACGAGCCCCTAGAGCACGCTACACATGTCCCTCAATGAGGGCCTCGACGGCGCCCTCGACATTTCCGCCTGACCGCCGCAATGCGCGGACATTTCTGTCAAAATCGAAGAAGCCGAGCTCGTTGAGCTGGCGCAGCTGCGTCTCGTATCGCTCCTCGGGCGGACGCGTGTCTGTGTCTGGCGGGGTCTGGCCACCACCCGTGCCGAGCATGCTTGCATATGGGTTCATACCGCCGGCGCCGAGGCCGCCCAGCCCTCCGAGGCCCCCGAGGCCACCAAGGCCGCCGAGGCCACCGAGGGCAGCAAACGGGTTCTGCTGGGCCTGGCCCTCAGCGTTGGCGGAGTTCGGCTCGGCACCCTCGGCGCCCGCGGCGCCACCAAGACCGCCTGCGCCCAAGCCGCCAAGGCCGCCGAGGCCGCCGAGGCCTCCCAGGCCTCCGAGACCGCCGAGGCCGGCCTGCTCGCCATTCGAGCCGCCCATGAGCTGCTGGAGCTGCAGCGACGCCTGCATGAACTGGCGCAGGCGCTGTGGATCAGAAAAGAGGGCCTGGATCTCCGGGTTCTGCATTGTTGCCCTCAAGTTCTGGGCCATCTGCGGGTCGAGGTTGCGGAAGTAAGGGTTGCTCTCGTTGAGGAAGTCTGAGCTGGTTATTTCGCGGAAGACCTGGTTCATTGTTTCTGGGTCGTTGAGCAGGCCAGCCACGTCGTCAAACGACGGGGGCGGGCCCTGGCCGCCGTCGGGGCCGAAAAGCGACGCACTGGGCAGGTTTGCGAGCCCCGAGTAGCGCGCGCCGGTGAGATCGCTGAGCGGGTTGCCCGTTTCCTGGCCTGCCGCGAGCGTGGAGGGCGCCGGCGCGCCTGTGGACGGGTTCGCCGCGGGCTGGGCCTCGGGGCGCTTTGGTGCCGCGCCCTTCACGAGGTGCACGGCGTGGCCGCTTTTGATTTTGTAGGTTGCAAGCTGCTCGGGGTCCTTGAGCACGCGGCCCGAGTAGATGAGCCGCTGCTGGTCCGCGGGAATGCCGCTCTCCTTCTCGAGTTGCTCCTTGAGCAGGCGCACCGTGTTGCTGGTGCTCACGCTTAGCTCATATCGCTTGTCGCCACTCGACTTGATCACAAGCTGCAGCGTCTCGTCCTCTATATCCGACATTCTCCTGGGTGGTCGCTCGCTGTCGTGGTGTTGTTTGGCTTGGACTAAGAAAGACAGGTTGCGCCGCCTGCTGGTGGAAGTTAAGGGCAGAGGTCCACCTTACCTACCCCAGCTGTCAGCGTTTGGGAGAATGCGCCGGCGACAACAAGATATGCGTACAAAGATGTGCGGTTGGCGGGCGGCCCAAGCCGAGGGCGCGGGTTTCTCTGGCTAACCTCAACGTCTCACCCCCCCTTGCGCGTAACACGGCGCCAGGCCCCACCACCCACGCATTGCCACATATATCCGGGCAAAGGCCGGTTTGAGGGAGGAACCGTTTTGGGGCTGTGCGTTTCTGGAAACCAGTAATTCGGCACGCACCTAGGTTCGACTCTCGAGATTATGAGCGTCTTTGGCGGACTCGAGGACAATGCGCCGGACGGAAGCTTGTATCTAAATAGCAGCGACGGGCCTGACGTAGACGGCCCCACGCCGTGGGCGGCCCAGGCTGGCGCCGACGAGCCCGCGCCTCAATCAGACGCGGGCGAGTCGGCTGAGCCCGAGCGGCGCCCGATTGTGTCGGCAGGGCCGGGCAGGGACGGCGCGCAAACCCGCAAGCGCAAGCGACGGCTTGTCGTGACGGTCACCGGCATCGAGCCGACGAAGAACGAGATCATTGTGTGGTTCGACGTGCAGACGAGCCTGCCGCGCTTCCGCAACAGTTCGTACCGCGACGTGCGCCGCACGCACAACGAGATGCGGCGGTTCGCAGAGCACCTCACCATTGCGAACCCGGAGTGCTTTGTGCCGGCGCTGCCCGCGGCGTCGAACTCGTATCCGCAGAGCAGCCCCGAGCATGACGAGCGCCTGCGGCAAGTGCTGCAGAAGTGGTTCGACCGCGTGAGCTCGAGCCCGCTGCTCGCGCGCGACGAGGAGTTTCTGTACTTTGTCGAGGCGTCGTTCGGGTACGCGCCGATCGCGAAGGTGAAGCCCACTGCGCGCGGACTCACGCGGAAGATGATGAAGCAGTTTGCCCCGCCGCCGGACGATGTGGACGAGCTGCGTGAGTTCCGTCCGCTGGCCAAGCTGCTCTATACGTACGCAACCGAGAGCCATGTGCGGCTGAACAAGGTGACGAAGGCGCGCAAGACGCTGGCTGGCGATCTGCACGACTTCGGCACTAGCGTGCAGCAGTTCAGCACGGGCGACGACAGCATGAGCCACATGTGGAACCGCGTGAGCAAGGCGCTGCTTGTGTCGAGCGAGGCTGAGAGCGCGCGCGGCACGCTGGAGGAGGCCACGTACGGCGACAGCGTTGCCGTTGTTGCCCGCGACGCATACATCATTAAGGAGACGCTCACGAGCCGGCACATGATGATGCGGGACCTCATCAAGTCGCAGGCCGCGACGCGCGAGAAGCACCAGCGCGCGACGCGGCTCAAGGGCATGGCAAGCATCTCGCCCGCAAAAGTCGACGAGGCGATTCTCCAGCTCGAGGATGCTGCACAGCTCGAGAAGCGCATCACGAGCGGCGTGCGCCGCGTCAGCGACAATCTCGTCGCCGAGAAGCAGCTCGCGCTGGGCCGCATCGAGGCCGACATGCTCGAGGCCATTGGCAGCTGTGCGCTGCGCTTCATTGATCAGGAGCGGCGCACGCTGGCCGCGTGGGAGAATGCGCGGCCCGACGTGCGCGCCGCCGACAAGAACGGCGGCCTCAGCCATCTCGGCCGCAGCGTCGTCTCCTCGCCGCGTCGCAACCGGCACTCGCAGGGTTGGCTCAGCGACGACTGGAGCGACCGCTCGGCGCGTGCGAAGGACCTGGCACCGGTTGTGCCAGTGAGCGGCGCGGAGTCCGAGGTCCTTGACAAGAAGAGCGCCGTGAATCTGCTCGCCGAGTCGATCTTCTGATAAAATCCTTAGTGAGCGGCATGGCGACAGGCCAAAATGCATGAGTCGGTGCAAAATGATTTATAGTAGGTGATAACTTAATGATTCCTGCAAGTGATGCTCGCTTATATTCACACTGCGCAAGTGAGATGCGCAGAGGGAGGGTCAAAGACACGAAGCCTGGCGATCTGCACTGCCAACGAGTCGTTGATGTGCGCTTCTCACTGTGAAATTTATCACCGTCAAAGCTCTCAGCGTCAAAGCTCTCACCGTCAAAGCTCTCACCGTCAAAGCTGCGCCGCAGTAGCCACATATCATCAACCTCCTGGCTTTCTCCCTTCGGTCTACGCATGATTTAATAGATGTTCTTGAGTATGTACATGTAGTCGGCCGGATTAGAACCCGATGGTTAGTGTAACGGTCATTATCGTAAATGAAAAAGCACAGGCAGGGTAACACTCCATGTGTCGCCGTGCTCCCCCTCGAGGCCCTACAAGCATGGTATCTGCATGCGCTCAGAGCCTGATAGTGCCACCACAGACCCCCTGCACGCCATTAAATAGTAGGACCTCGTCGCCGTCCTTCAGCTCACTAGCATACACATCGCCCTCCTTGACAAAGCCGAGCTCGATGAGGAAGCTGCGCAGGACGCCCACCATTCCGCCAGCAGTCAGGCGCGGCGTGATCCAGTCTCCGTCGCGCTGCACGGCCACGCTGGTGATGGTGCCCTCGAGCACGCGCCCGTCGTCGCCAACAAGAAGCACCTCGCGCGGCGTCGGTGCGCCGTTCACGCCCTTGCGCTGGCGGATCTCGTCGTACGCCTCGCGGTGCGTCGTCTTGATCATGTTGAACACGTCTGGCGCGACGCGGCGCTCGTCGAGCAGCACGTCGAAGTGCGGATCAGGGCTATCGGCCGCCGCCGCCGGCGCGACGCTGAGCCCGCTGAACAGATTGTCGCGGTGCGGCACCGGGGTTGCTGTGGCCTCGAGGTTGCCCGTGCGGTCGACAGTGATACGCACGCGCAGCGGCGTCTCCGAGTTCGCAGCGGCCGCCGCCATGGCCGCCACCATCTTCGAATGCGAGATCTGGACGTCCCAGCCCAGCATTTTGGCGCCGTAGCGCAGACGCTGGTGGTGCAGCTTGCTGAGGAAAAACACGTCCTCGTCGCTGTTCTCCATGGCAATGGGGATGCGCCGCGTGAGGTGTCGCAGGTCGGCGTCGTAGCGCAGCGTCGTCATCAGCGCGAAGTCCGGCCGCGACGTCTGCTCCTGCAGCGATTGTGCCAGCGCAGTCTCGCCGTCCCGGGGAAGAGGGCGCAGCTTCATACACTCAAAGGCCCGTCGTTGACTTTCTGGCCACCACTACTCAGCACTCATTATTCTTTTGCAGTGTCTCGAGGGTTATCAGCACCCGGCTGCGTGCGCCGTCACGTGCCCGCGCCGCTGCTGGCCGATTATGACGGCAACTGCCACGCTAATTCCGGCCGGTTGCGATGTTTCTGCGCGAGCCGGCTGCGTGGTGCGCCGCGCCGGGGCCCGGCATGCGGCTGCGCAGTTCCGGCGCGGTCCGCAGCCTAGTCTCGCGTCGCATTGGCATCCAGTGCCACGCCTGGCGCGACCATGTCTGAACACGCGTTTCAATTTTTTTGGCCGCATCGCAACTCAAGTGCACAGTTGTGGCCGCGCCAGTTCTGCCTCTCCCGTTCTCAACGCGATTGTCCGCGTTCGGCTCGCCCCCCGCCGCGAAGCCGTATGTGGGCCGGGTCAGGGTCGCGCGCGAGAAGGGCGCGGGTGCGAGCCGGAAAGCACGCGCGTGCGGTTCCATTTCATATACATATCACGTGGGCCTCCACAGTCTTGCAACGTATGGGCCTGCTCGCGATTGTGGCTGCCCGCGCGCGGCGCCTCGGGCTCCTGCCGCGGCTGATTGCCGCGCTGCCAGCCGTGTCGCTGCTATGTGTGCTCGTTGGCGTGGCGCTGGTCGCGATCCTGCCCGTCGAGGGCCAGTTCCGCGGCACGTACCTCAGCGAGAACGCGCTCATGCCGCACCAGGCAATCACCTTTTTCCGTGAAACAGAGTGGGACATTGTCCGCGGCGTCAAGGGCCAGGTGCACGCGTACCAGGACGTGTCCGAGCACGAGCGCAACGCGGGCTTTAAGCAGATGTTCGAGGACTACGGTCTCGCCGCATACAGCCACGAATGGCACTACGCGAACGGCTCGCTCGGCGGCGAGAACATCTACGCCATGATGCATGCCAGCCGCGGCCCGCACAACGAGGCCGTTGTCATTGCGGCGCCGTGGATCGGCATGGACGGTAAGCACAACGAGGGCGGCGTGGCGCTGCTGCTCGCGCTGGCCCGCTTCTTCCGCCGCTGGAACTTCTGGCATAAAAACCTCATCTTCGCCCTGCCCTCCGACAGCGGCGTCGCTCTGCGCAAGTGGGTCGAGGCGTACCATACAACCCTGCAGCACACCGCCGGTAGTATAGAAGGCGCGGTCGTGCTCGACTACGAGTTCGAGCAGGAGAGCTTCGGCCACATTGAAGTTGGATTCGAGGGCCTAAATGGCCAGCTTCCGAACCTCGATCTTGTGAACGTGGCCTTGTACTGTACGGCGGCCGAGTTCGCCCGCGGACAGATTCTCGACACGAATAGCGACGAAAACTCGTATTCGCAGCGCCTCACAACCCTGCTGCGCCACATCTCGCAGCAGGCGCTCGCGGGAATTGCCCCCGGCAGCGGCTCCGAGATGTTCAGCGGCTGGCGCATCAGCGCGGTCACGCTGAAGGCCATTCCGGGCGACCAGGACGACATCACGACGTTCGGGCGCGTGTGCGAGAGCACCGTGCGCTCGATCAATAATCTGCTCGAGCACTTCCACCAGTCGTTCTTCTTCTACCTCATGCTCGGAACGCGCTCGTTCGTGTCCATTGCGTCGTACTTGCCGGCCGTCATGCTCGTGGCAAACAGCTTTCTGGTCATGGCTTTGTACCTGCTTGCGTCGTCGCCAGATGCGGCCAACCCGCGCACCGTGGGGACTGCGCTGGCTGGGCTGGCGGCCATTGTGGCGGCGTGTGCTACCACAGGCTACCTTTACGGCACCACTGGTCAGCTGTCGGCACTACCTGCGATCCTTCTGAGCAGTGCGGGGGTCTTCCTGCGCATGGGCGAGAGCTCAAAGCGTCTGCTCCAGTCGTTCAGCTTGGTTCTGCTGGGACTCGAGCTGACGACACTCGCCATGGTGAACTTCAGCCTTGCCATGGTCCTTGGTCTCGTCTGCGCACCGCTGGCCTGGGTGCGCGTAAGCCCTAGGTGCGGGCTGCGGCGCGTGGCGAACCTTGTGTATCTCGCACTAACGTGTCCGGTTATAACCCTCAGTGCCTTCAGCTACTTCGGTCTGCGTATCAGGCCAAGCGAGCTTCCCGCGCTGCTGGTGCGGAGCCACGCAGACTTGAGCGCTTGGACCCTGATGCTTATTGCTGGTGTCTGGACGCCTGCGTGGATCGTGGGCGCTTGTATATAATTAAAAGCGAAAAAGAAATGCAAGCGGCTTGATTAAAACTACAGTCGTGCTATAATAAATCATTTGACGACAGCCTCATTAACTAGTCCAGCACGATTTCGTTCGCGTCGTCGAGAATCTCGACTACGTCTGCGCCTGTCTTGTCGGTGCTGGCGTCGACTTCAGTACGTTTCGTAGGCGGCTCCTGCTCGCGCTCAGCGCCAGCATCGCTCTCGTCGTCATCACGGGATCGCTTCACCGTTGGCCGCAGTGGTATATGTACATCCACCGCCCGTAGCTCATCGCTTGAGTCCTCGTCGTCAATGTAGAGCTCCAAGTTTACGCGGCGGTCGTCCTCGTCCACGACAGTTACAAACTGGTTGACGAGCGACAGTTCCGCCAGCGTCTTAGACACCTGGTCGTCGAAGTCGGGATCGTATATGAGCCGGTCAGTGACCAAGCTGACCTCTTCGTAGCCAAGCTGCAGTTTGAGAACCTTCTCAACCAGGTCGTCAAGAGTCGTCGAGGGTCGGGCGTGTACAATCGTACGAGCCAAGCTGCTCACGGGGCATTCTGGATCTGGCGGCTGCAGCTTGTCTGAGATCAGGCTTGTCGCCTTTTCGCGGAAGATGTTGACCTCGCGCAGGTACGACTTCAGTCCGGCCACGATCTTCATGGCCTCGATAACGCCCAGGCCGGATACGAGTGCGTTCGTCGTAGCAATTGCCGGAATTATGTTTCCAGCCATCTGCTTAACCTCGAACTTCGTTTTCTGGGGAATGCCGAAGATGGACGAGCGCAGCACGGTGGCTGCTGATACAAAGTCAAGCGTGTCTTCGTCGTCCTTGTCGAACTCAATAGCTGGCTCACCCGAGTCTAGGCGCTTGACAAGTGCGTCTGTCGAAGCTTTGAGGACTCCGAGCGCCTCCTCTGGCGTCCAAATGCGATGCTCGTCAAGCTCTGCGCGGTCCACAGGCGCTACATCAGCGAGCCTCAGCTGCAACGGTTTCGGGGGCTTGGCCCCACTGTTCTCCCAGAGACCCGGGGCCAGCAAAAGCCGCTCGACATCCGCCACAAACACTTTGTTGACCAGCTTGTCGATAAAGTTGTCATCGTGAAGGCTCTCTTTCAGGTCCGCAAGCTCGTTGCTCTCCTCATTGAGCTTTTCGAGCTCGTCCGGGTCCTCTCCTTCGTCGCCGGGGTTTGCCTGTTCCTCACTGTCATCTCCGGGTGCAAATAGAAGCGAGAACAGAAAGCTCTTGGACCAGACAACGCAGTGAATGGGCTGGCTCGGCGTGCTGCGGATTGTGCACACAGGAAACGACTTCGGGGCGGGATGGCTGCGGCAGTCGTAGCACTCTGATTCGTGCGGTAAGATAGTCTGCACTTGGCCGTAGAACCCAGCCGTGCCACAGTCGATCAGAGGCACATTTGTAGACACGCACATATGGTTCACATGACGGCGAGCCTCTGCGTTGTCGAGCGCATTGAAAACAACGTTGAATGAGCGGAACCACTTCGGCGAAAATTCGGGTGAAGTGATGATGTTCGCCACATACGGCACGATGTGCACATCGGAGTTGAAGCCTCCAGCGACCTCTGCAGCCACGTTGGCCTTCGCCTGCTTCACATGCTGTCGTCCAAACAGGAACTGTCTGTTCAGGTTGCTCAGGTCTATTGTGTCAAGGTCCACAAGGTGGATTTCGCCAAACCCCGCAAGTACAAGCTCCTTCACAAGCTCGCAGCCAATTCCACCCGCACCAACGAGCAGAACCTTCGACGTGCGGATTTTCGAGACTGCGGGCTCCCCAAGGAGCTTCTGCAGCGCTGTGTAACGCGTCATATTGCCGACCACCAACGTTTCACGGCAGTTCAGGCCAGGTCGGTCCGGCTCGTGCGAGATGAGGTTGGTTAGTCAACCACCAGCATTAAGGTTTGTAGGAAGGTCAGAGGCATGGCAGGAACGGATATACCATAACTAATATTCAGCGCCGGCGTTATATTCTAGCTACGCAATTCGCTCGATGGTCATAAAATAGGCCCTGGTGATGCTTGTGATGCTGGTTTACGAGGGACGGTGCAATGGTGCATTCAGTTGTCTCAAAGTCCACGCACTAGAATTAATTACGGGCTCATCCTCTCATAGTTGCCATATTCCTCTATTTTTGTATAATTTACTTAACTGCTACAAACTTCTCGAAGTTCTGCTCAAGCTGGCGTTGGGCTTGCGCCTCGCTCCATCCAAAATGTTCCTGAAATATGGAAGCTGAGGCCTTGACCAGCTCGAGCTGTTTTGGACCCGCACTATGGTAGTCACTTTCACTCAATACGAGCTCGGGCCCAAGCCCTCGCAGTAAAGCCTTCAGCTTCTCAGCGTTCATCTTGCCATTGATGAGCAGCGCAATGGATATGTACACAGGGGTGCCAAGCTTGAGCCAATGGTTAACGTAGAACTCAGAGCTTCCGCCGTAGGAATGTAGACACACGCTGGCGATCCCGGATTTGTATGGGGCCACCGCATCAAGCAGGTGTTGGTGCGTCTGCACGCCATGCAGTGAGACCGAGCGGCCGAGCTTTTCTGCTAAAGCAAGCTGAGCCTGTAGAACTGCGCGCTGATGGTTTAGCTTCACGCGGAAATGGGACAGATCAGGGCCGTGTTTTATGCGGAACGCCTTGTCGAGGCCGACCTCGCCCACGAGCGCTGTCGGAAACTCGTGAAGGTACGCCTCGATCCGATCTAAGTGCTCGTGGAGAGGGACAGGCACTGGTAGCACCTCCAGAATTGGGTCGTCTTGCTCTGGCGCAGGGTCTAAAACGGCACTGTAATGGTCCCACTTGTTGGTGGTCCGGGTTAGGGAGACTAAATGGCTGTACCAAGGGTGGAGTCCAAACGCAGGCACGACCTTGTCCGGGAACCTGCGCGCCGTGTCGGCCACGAGCGCCACGTCGTCAAAGCGCGTGGACATGCAGGCCATGTGGCAATCAGTCTCGCCGATTGCGTCCAGCGACTCGGGCGTATCCGTGGGGTGGCAATGCCCGTCGGTCCACATTGGCAAGTGCGTGGATGGTCTGACGTAAAGCGCGCAAACGACTACGGTTGTGTGTGTAGCAGGTGAGCTCGAGGAGCGGAATTGCCTGTGAATCCGAATTCCCATCCCGCCCTCCAGCCAACACAAAAATAAAGTCGTGCGCTAAAAGTCAAGCGCCATAGCACAGCGCTAGAACACAGCGCCAGAACACAGCGCAGTGCCAGAGCAAAACAGTAGACTGTCTAGTATGTACAAAATAAATTAGGGGAGGGGCCTAGAAGCGCTCGCGCTTTTCGAGAAGCGACGGCAGGTTATCTCCTCCGAGCTTCACTATTGTGCTACGCAGCATTCGCGCGTCGGTTCGCAGCGCTCTGAGGACCTCGCGCTGCACGGACGGCGATGCATCGAACTTGAGATAGAAATGGGCGCCCAGAATGTGCGTCTCGCGGTTCTTGTTCATGATCCGCGGCAGGTAGCGCACGCCCCAGTTATCGACGTTGCGGATGACGCCGCGATTGTTGAGGATCAGGCTGCCGACGTGGCGGATGACGTTGGCCGCCTCGCTGTTGTGGCGCGTGGCCGGGACGCGTGCGATTCCTACGAGTTCATACAGCATCCGGACAAGCGGCAGGCGGGCTACTAAGGACACACACTAGCACGCACCTCTTTAGCTTGGATCGTTGAATTTTCCACGCTCGCGGGGCAGGTGACTGTCTCGTCGCTCGCACTACGCGTATCAAGTATCATTGACTCGGGAACGGCGCGCGCCCCGAGCTAAAGTCCCGGGTCACGGGCCTCCCGGGTCACTGGCCCCGTGCAAAGGGTTATCGGCAACCCACAAAGGAACCACTTGACTTTAGAGTGTGTTGTCGGCAATGTTCGGTCTTATTTCGGCAAAGGCATTTTCTCCTATTCTGCGCAGCTCTACGCGCGCCAGCCGCGCGTGCTTCCCTGCCGCGGCCCAGTTCCGCCGCTGCTACAGCAACGAAATCACGCCAAACTCGCCTGTGCTGGCCCATGGCGCGAACCCGATTGTGAAGTACACGGAGAACCACGAGTGGATTGCGCTGCACAAAGACAACCTCGCGTTTGTCGGCATCACGAAGTACGCGGCCGACGCGCTCGGAGACACAACGTTTGTGGAGGTGAACGACCCCGCCGAGGTGGAGGCCAGCGAGTCAATTGGCAGCGTCGAGAGCGTGAAGTCGGCCTCGGACGTGTACGCGCCCGTCAGCGGCAAGCTTGTTGAGCGCAACGAGGAGCTGATCTCGAACCCGGCGCTGCTCAACGAGGACCCCATGGGCAAGGCGTGGCTTGCTAAGATCGAGGTCGCGGACCCCGCGTCGGTAGAGGAGCTGCTCTCGCTCGAGGCCTACGTAGATCTGCTCGAGGACTCGCACTAAACGCTTGTGGCCTATGTATCCTGATAGTGACTGTGGCTTGCATGCGATGATGCAGTTCGTTTATATTTAGAACTCTGTGTGGCCTAGCAGTGTGTGGTTTAGTATATGGCCTGGTATATGGCCTAGCATGGACCTTTTGTTTTCCCTTAAATCAAGCGCAAGTGCGCGGCCACAACTACTTAATTACTTTTTCTATGTTACCTCCACTGAGCCTCGAGGGTCTTTCTGCGTGCTAGCGGAGCAAGCGTCGTCGTAGCGAACCCAAGGACGGCTACAAAAATGATGAGCTTCAAGCGCGGGAAGCTCGTGCCAAGGCGGTCGATCTCGCCCGAGGGCAGCGAGCGCGTGAAGAACACGTCGGCGCCGCCCAGAGCCGCAACGAGGTACGTCGACTCGATCTTTGTCGGGCTCGTGACGATCATAGTCGGGCGGTCCACGCCGTAGACATGCGACAGGTGTGACTGCTGCGGTACAACGAGCTCCGGGCGCGGGTACAGCGCGCTCAGCGTCCACTTCGGCAGCGCGACAACCTGATGCTGCAGGCCGAGAACGAGCTCGCGCGCAACAGCGCCGTGCGCGCTGCGCGACAGGCCCAGCGAGTAGACCGGACCACCGCGCGACGGCGCAATCCACGTATGCTTGGCCACGAACGGCTGCAGAGTATCGGCCAGGTCGTCTTGCTCGGCCTTGGAGACGCGCGTGTCGATCTCTGACGACTCGTACAGCTCCCACACCGTGATCTTGGGCGCCGCAGACAAGTCCTGCGACAGATACGTGTAGGCGATCCAGTGCTCGCCGAATACAATGTTGAAGGGCCACTCGTCGTTCACAACAACTGGGTCCGGGTGCGCGGACATCGCGAGAATGCGGCCCGAAACGGTGTCCACAATCGTCACCGTCAGCACGCGCGACGCAGGGTCGTACGTGGCGTAGGCCGCGGCATAGCGGTTCAGGTACTTGTACCGCACATGCGACTCCTCTACAACAACGCCAATACTGGCCGTTACGTCAAGCGGGTCCCTGCTTGCGGAGCCCACAAGCTGTGTTCCCGGCAACAGCAGTGACCAGCCATACAGTTCCGACGTAACACGAACACCCTCGATCGTATCTATGGTGGACACGCTCGAAACGGGCGTGGGAGGGTTCGGCTCAGCCAGGCCGAGAATGATGCCGTCGTACGACACAGAGTACGTTGCGTCCTTGGCAATTACCTTGAACTGGTCGGCGTGCTCCAAGTCGCGCTCGAGCTTCAGAGCCTCGAGATCGTGGTACACCCAAGCGACGGTGCCGCCGTCCTCCGTGTCAAGCGCGTAAAGAGAGCCGCTTTCGGTGACGACGACAAGCAGCTGGTCAAAGCCAAACAAGACATCGTTTGAGGTTGGCAACAGAATGAGCGCCGCGCCCTGGCGCACGGCGTTAAAGGCCAGGTTCTTGAGCTGGCCAAGATGCCGCATAAGCCGGCCCGTCCACGCGCCGACGCCGGTCACGGCCGGGTTCACGAGCTCGGCATAGTCCTCGAGCAGCTGCTCGCGCTCGTCGCCGGCATCAGCGCCGGCCGGAACGAACAGCGCGTCCACGACCGAGGTCAGGCCCTCGTTGCGCATCCAGATCGGCTCAGCAGCCTCCCCGTCCTTGGGCTTTTCGGAGGCCGGCGGTGTGAGCCGGAACACGCCGTACTCGTCCCACTCAAGCGTGCCGGTTCTCACTGTGGCCTTGTTGCCTAGCTTGGTCGCCTTGCTGGCGACAGGTGTTTCCAGCTCCGCAATCACGCCCTGCGCGCTCGCGGTATACTTGCCATCAATAATAGCCTGGTTTGTCGCCTCGTCCCGCCACACAGACGCGGCCGCGTGGTTCGCGGTCCACAGAAGGTCGCCCGACGACGCGTTGAAACCAGACACGAGGTCGCCTCCGACCACGATGACGTCGTCAACAACAGCAAGCCCCGCCGACACTTGGCCCTCGTCGAGGACCTTGCGCCACGCGGTGAAGCCGTCGGCGGTCAGCGCGGCAAGCACGCTCTTCTCGGTGAGAATTGCCAGGCTGTTGTTGCCAAACTCGCCGACAGCGGTGGGCACGCCGATGGTCGAGAGCTTCCAGTCGATCTTGAACGCGTCGTCCCGAAACACGGCCCAGGCGCGGCCCAAAATGGCCAGCGCGACCACGGGAACGAGCAGCATGGCTATTGTGGATCGCGAACGGCGTGATAACGTAACCGGGTGATATCGCCGTGAGACCTAGCCTTATCAGTGCGTCGCACGCACGTCACGCCTGCGTTGAACAGTTGGATTCTAAACTAGTATCTAAATACGCATCTAGGTTAGAATTTAAATTAGAATCGTGTATATGCTGTGAGCCGCGCGATGTGCCTGCTCTTCGCTAGTTCCTTTCTAGAATCGAACGGTGCTTGACTTTTCCCCGGTTCGAACGAGCCGCGTCGAAAGTCCTCTGTTGTCCTGGTCAAGCCTGAATTGCTCGCTCCTGCACTGCTTGATCCTACACTGCTTGATCCTACAATAATCGCTGCCTATAACAGCGTTACGGCTTCAGCTGTGGTTCGGTCTATTTGCAATCATTTTATATACAGTCTAGCGCCTGCGTAGACGGTGTTCGAGCCCGCCGGGGGACTATGCATTTAGAACTTCTTGACCCGCTGGGGTATTGGCTTGTAGTTCACGTTCTGCGACCGGAGCTCGTCGGGGCTCGGCAGCTGCACGCCTTCTAAGAACGCGCTCGAGGACCGCGGCATGACCACAGACTGAAACACCACCTGCTCGTCGTCAAAGTATTCCCACAAGTCGGTGTCGCTCAGGTCCACCTCGTCGTACACCTCCTGCTCCATCTCGTCCCCAAAATCAGGCAGCACCTGCAGTTGCTCCTCCATTTCCGCCACGGTCATGTCCGGCGCCTCGAGACTGCCGTTGCGTATGCGCTCGAGAATCTCGTCTGCAACGCTCATGTTTGCGGCAACAATGCCCTCGTGGTGGTTGATGAGCTTCTCGAAGTTCGGCCGCGCCTGGTCGGCGCGGTCCAAAAACCCCATGGTCCGCTCTTTCCACTCGTTCCACGAGCACGCGCGGTAGTTCGGAGGGCCGAACCACCTGTAGCGCAACTCGCGCGGGTCCCAAGCCGAGTGCTTGACGCGTAACATGTCCTCGCGCTGGCGCGCTTTCTTCGCGTCCTCGATCCACGGATCGTAAGGCAGGAAAAACCGTGTGACCTCCATGCTCGCCATGAATGCATAGTATGAGCCCGCTAAACGGGATCCGGTTCGTATTGCGCGGTTCGTCCACTTTCCGCGCGTCGGCGGCGGGCGGCGGCCCGGCACAACCCACAGCAGGGCGCCCATGCCGAACTGGAGGCCAATGAGCGCTGCAAAGCAGGGCTTGCAGTCGCTCGCAGGCACGAGCGGGCCCCACGACGTGAGTCCTATGGTCGGGTTGGTGGTTTGCGGCTCATCGTTCCTAGGCATGGAGCCGATTTGAAGCAGACCGCTTTGTTGTGTCTGGACGAACGCAGCGGTAACCACCTTGCCCCATATTTCGCTAGACCGCTCACGTGACGCTCATGAGCGGCGCCTCGAGCAGCGGTCGCCGCCAATTCAGGACCCGTTTTCAGCGTTGGAAGACGACAATTCATAATGTACATGGTTAGGAGGCGCTAGGATTGCGCACTGTTATTTAGTTGCCTTGCTTTATGGTGCCATGCTTCATGGCGCCTTGCTGCGTCTTAAAGTATGGTGTGCCGAATAAGCCCTTCAACTAAAGTTTCCTCCAAAGAAGTGTTGCTAGTGCTGCTAATAAGTGCTAATTGGGCTTATCGGAGATCGGATTTGTGACACTAAACGGCTCGCGTAGCGCCCGCTTGAACTTCGCGCTCTTGGTGGGGCCCCAGCCCTCGAGGTGCTCGACGCTGTCTGCGTTACGGACAATGTTTTGGAACGAACCGTAGTGGTTCGCGAGTCCGAGCACGTCGGGCTTGTTCACGCGTGGCACACGAGTCAGCACATCGACCAATTGGTCCTCGTACGCCTCGCTGACCTTTTTCTGGATGCTCAGCGGCGCTGTGGTGGACGCGGTGGCCCGCGAGCGCGCCTTCAGCTCGCCCAAATACACAGCCGCCTCCTCAAAGCTCCACGTCGTGATGAGCGTCAGGTCGCGCAGCACGCACATCTTCGTGAGCCCCGTCAGCGTGTCGGTCGGGTTGTCGATATCTGCGACGACGAGCAGGATCCGGAGCTGGTAATTGCTTCCCATGGTTTCGATGCGCTTGTACACGTACTCGGGATGCAAGCTGTTGTACTTCATACTCAGGAACAGCACGCCGCACTTCTCGGACACGAGAAAGTCCACTTTCAGGTTCTTGTCTCCGAGTTCCAAGGGAACATCGCGCACGGCCTTCAGCACTGGGTTTCCGACCTGCCGCGGACTGTAAACAATTGCCCGCGAGACAGACATCGAATTAGGGGCATATACTTTGCCCCTCGGTGGCTGATATCAGTCAAGTGTCTCAAACTTACCGCGCTCGCACCGCCTCACCTTTGCGGGTAGCACGTAGACCCTGGCTTAGCGGTCAAGTAATCCCTAGAGGCTTATCCATCAATTCGTCGGGCGTGTAGCGCAGTGGTAGCGTATGTGATTTGCACCTTTCTACCTGCAAATCTTCACAGGGTCGCCGGTTCGATCCCGGCCTCGTCCAGATTTTTTGCCATCTTCGGGCAGAATTGTTTTATTGCTTTTTGCATCTCGCGTTCATCTGTTGCAAGCACTAGCCTCGGTCGTCCGGTAAACTCGCGCGTAATTTCAACAAATTCATCGGATCGCTCCCCGCGCCGCCTAAAATTGATTAACTACACGGCCTCGCTCCTCCGAGCAGCACACCATACGCGTAACGCTAGATCTGATCTGCAGCCCCACCTGCGCCTAGTTACAGCCGCCTAATTACTCACCCCCGGCTTCTTCTCACGGAAACACGGCGACACTCGGTCTAACTAACTGCACGGCGTGAAAAATGGCGTACAACCGGCCAGCCGCGGCGCCCCCGACCGGCGTGCAAAACGACCATGGCATGCAGTATGCCTACTCAGACAATTCGGGCAAACGAAAGGCCCTGTTTATCGGAATCAACTACATAGGCACAAACAACCAGCTGTCTGGATGCATTAACGATGCCCAGGCCATGAGCCGCTTCGCCATCCAGAACTACGGCTACCGGCCAGACGACGTGGTCATTCTGACCGACGACATCCAGCGCCATCAAAGCCCGCGGTGCATGCCCACGCGCCAGAACATCGAGGACGCGATGCGCTGGCTCGTGGCCGACGCGCGGCCGAACGATAGCCTGATATTCCACTACTCGGGCCACGGCGCCACAACTCCGGACCTGGACGGCGACGAAGAAGACGGTTTCGACGAGACGATCTGTCCCCTCGACTTTCAAACCGCCGGCATGATCACCGACGATGAGCTCCACGACTACCTCGTAAAGACGCTTCCACCGGGCTGCCGTCTCACGGCGTTCTTCGACTCGTGCCACTCGGGCTCCGTGCTAGATCTTCCGTTCATGTACTCGACAAAGGGTGCTCTGAAGGAGCCTAACATGGCCAAGGACGTCGGCACGGGCGCATTCAATGCGCTCATGTCGTACGAGGGCGGCGATCTGTTCGGCGCTTTCGACGGCCTCAGAGGCGCGGCAACACGCATGATGCGAGGCAACAAGGCGACGCAGCTCACGCGCCAGACAAAGGCGAGCCCAGCCGACGTGATCTCGTTCAGCGGCTGCAAGGATACCCAGACAAGTGCCGATGCCACTGAGGGCGGGTTCAACGCCGGTGCTATGTCGTGGTCGTTCCTCGAGGTGATGAGCCAGAACCCGTACCAGTCGTACATCTCGCTGCTGAACAACGTGCGCAACGTCATGGCCGGCCGCTTCAGCCAGAAGCCGCAGTTGTCGAGCAGCCACCCGCTGGACCTGAACCTGCAGTTCACCCTCTGAGCACACAGTAATGGCCCTGTAACCTCATGGTAATTTGTACGTTTAATTTATGTATACCAACTAGACAAAGAACACCAACTAGGCCAATAACGCCAACACACTAATAGGATCCTTTCTCATGACAATTCCGGGTGGCTCGCAGTACGTCAATGTGAAGTTTATAAAGTTGTTCCACAAATCCATTGGCAGCCATTGGCTTTAGGTAGATACAGGCGCCGACAAGTTTCGTACTTTATGAAGGTCCTCTCATCTAATATTTATGTCCCTGCCCGTGCTATTGTTAGCTGCTTCTCGATTCGTCGCGCTGCGCCGCGCCGCGTCCAAGCGCTGTCACATGCGGCAGTGCGAACCGCCGCCGCGCACCGCCGATTACAGTCCGCGCCCCACACGTTCTCTCCACTGTGTAATAACACGGGCCAATGAGTACAGAACTGGAATACCTCTCGCAAGACATGAAGAGGGAGCTTGCCCGTTTTAAGGATGACTGCGCGGCACGGCTGAGTGAATACCGCGACGTGAACGAGGCCTATGAGAATGAGCTACGCTGCAAGAAGGATGCGCTCGAGAAGGAGGTGAATCACAAATCCGCGAGCCTCGATACCATGCAAATGCTCTATAAGCTCCAGATTTCCTCGCTGCAGCAGGCCCAGACTCAGCGGCTCGAAGCCCTGACACGACAGCTCGCTCGAGCCCAGAACTACCAAGCCTATTAGCAATTCGACTAGCCCATGTTTCCGACTTTAAAGTAGTAGGTCTTCCTTTATGTGCCCACTTTTCCCGATTAGGGAACTGCGAGCAACCTTTTGTTGGAGGTCGTATGTCGGCCGCATAAACTAACAATAGCCGTTGCAGTTCTCAGCAATCATGTCCACGAACGCGGACGCTAGCGCTACTGCGCCCGAAAGTAATGGCAATGGCAATGGTCCGCTCATTTTTTTCTGCACCATAGGCGCCGTGGCCGGTGCATTTCTCATTGTGCTTATAGTGCTTGGGTTGAAGGCAGGTTTTGACAGGTATTTAAAAAGCGTTCGAAAAAGGCCCGTGACAACAAGTACCATTCAAACTTTAGAATGTCCAGAGGAAAACGCGCAAACGCTCAACAGTCCAGAGGACATTGCGCCAACGCTCAGCACTCCACCTCCGCCATACACCTGTTGATATATGAACCGGCACGGAAGAGATAGCGTTGAATGGAGCTGGTAGGCAAAAATTAGGCAAAAGTCTCCATTAAAGCTTCCGTCATGGCGAATGGCGTGTCTGGAAGCATCGCCCTTGGGTTCACACCGTGCGCCAAAGAGGCTTATGACTGCTATGCTAATAAACCGTTAGACTCGAGACGCACTGTCACATGCATGAAACAGAGCCTTAATGAGGCGTAGCACATCAAGAGAGCACTAAGAGCCTCAGGGCATCGCAGCCGTGTAATATATTGAGCTACGCGTAATGCTACCTGTCACAGATCGGTGCGCCTAAAAGCACCCGGTGGAAGCAGACGCGCGACGCGTGTCACTCCTTCGTGTCAGTCCCAATAAGTCGCGCGCATGTCTCTGCTGCGGATAAACCGCCGATCAAGGCTTATTTTCAAGAACTCGCGAATATCATAACAAAGAATACGGAAACGGGTCTCTTTAGCGAGTCCGACTGGGCCGAGTGCAGGCGTGATGGACTCCGGCTACTACTCCCGGATCGGGACTTAAACTGAGATAGATAAACGAGGGCTTATCGTAATTGCACAACGGTGATGCTATTAAGAAAAGTATAGCTTAAGCAACGCACGCGCAAACAACAAATGCGAGAGACGCGGCGATATACGGCATATGCGGCGATAAACGATCCGTGATCTCAGACGCCTGTCCAAAAAGGTGCATATGTTTATTTTTGGACGTCATTGGCGCCGCCTCGGACACGAATGAACGCTCTCTTACAAACGAACTGACGCAGTCGGACGCTTACTACGTCATGTGCGAGAACTACGTCATGTGCCAAGTTTTTTCATGATTAAGAGAGGCCGGCCCGCTCGCAACGGGCCGACGCATGCAGCCGCGTGAACGACCGCCGGCAGGCAGAGAACCGAACAGAAAAAAATGAGAAAAAAAGCAAATGCGGAAAAATTTAGTGGGCAGGGGAGTCCGAGCCAAGGCACTCCCGAACCGGCCCTGAGGCCGAATTTACGATGGCGGAACTAATATAGAACCTAAATTAAAAAGCATTGAACCGGAACGGCGGTGGACGCCCGCGACCCTTTGCCCGGCTCGCGCCCCTTCGCTCAACTGCATTCGATTTACCGGCATAAACAGAACGCGGTGCATCACGTGCCGTAGGGTACCCTAAACGGAGAATCTCGCCCAACACGGCTTGCCACCTCGTTGCCACATAACGCTGAAATACGGCAACCATTTGATGTATGTGTGCCGCATAGCAAAAAAAATCCTGCACGTAAGCACGTGCATGAGAACTTGCGCATCGCTGGAGGGCTAATCAAATAAAGCAAATACGTAGAAAATAAGAGCATGGAGCGCGCACGGACGTCTGTCGATGCATCGCGCATCGGTCTTACGCGAGGTCGCAGAGCCGGTCAATGACACGCTTGCATTTCACGTTTTCGGCGACATGCGCCAATAAAATCAGACACAGTATCAGCTCCGACACGTGATGATAACAGCATAACGGTATACGTCAGCAGTGACGTCACTGCGCATGTAGGTAACGTGCAAAAAGAAGGCTAGGGATTGCAAAGCATTTGCTCTAGACGGTTAATGGAAAAAGTATATAAGAACTGGTTTCACCAGTGCGGTTTTGGAAAACATCAATCTTTCATTGACAACACCTTCAACACATACTACAATGTCTGCCACCATTTACAAGCCCCATGACGAGTCTGGCCACACCGCCATTGACATCAAGACCTCGGGTTGCCTCTTCGACCTTGACGGCACACTTATGCTGTCGACGAAGTCCGTTGAGGCTTTCTGGCACGACTTCGGCAAGGACCACGACATCGACTCTGAGGAGCTGTTGAAGACTTCGCACGGCCGCCGTACGATTGACGTCTTCAAGATGTGGAAGCCCGAGTACGCTACGGAGGAGCACAGCGCCAAGTACGAGGCGACGATCCCCCAGCGCTGGAAGCACATGGCCGAGCCCGTGCCCGGTGTGCACGACTTCCTTGAGTCGCTCCCGTCCTCGCAGTGGGGTGTTGTGACGTCCGGCACCTTTGTGATGGCCTCGTCCTGGTTCGAGGACTTCCTGGGCATCAAGAAGCCTGAGGTGTTCATCACGGCCGAGGACATCAAGGAGGGCAAGCCGAACCCGGAGGGATACCTGAAGGGCCACAAGGCACTCGACCTGCTGCACCACTTCCTCGTTTTCGAGGATGCGCCTGCCGGCATCAAGGCTGGTAAGGAGGCCGGTGCTACGGTCATTGGCATGGCGACGACCTACGACGCCCAGAAGGTGAAGGACGCGGGTGCCGACATTGTCATCCCGAACCTGAGCCACATCAAGTTCAAGTCCTGGAACGAGGAGACGAAGGAGCTTGTTCTGACCATTACCGACCCTGCCTTGTACTAAGCGTTGGGCAGCTCAACTACAAAAAAGCAACCCAATGAAGGAGAGTTGATCCAAAAAAACGCATAAATATTTATTTATTAGAAAAACCAGCTGTTTGTTTTGTTTTCATGTTGTTTATGTGGTTCTCGCATAAATTTAGATGTCTGATAGCGCGCAATTCCGTGCTCAGGATCGGCGGTACGCCTCGTCGCGGTTGCGCGCATGTGCGCTGAATGAGTGCTGATTAAGTGCACATCACGAGAACATAACGGCCGTTGCTGGCTTAGGGTAGACGGGGCGTGATCGGCGCACTGATACTAGGCGCATAATTATAGATTGCAAAAAATGCAACGAAGATGAGACGACTGCAATGCGCGCTGCCGAGGCGCCGAGGCGCGGGCGTGGCGCGCAGAGGTGCGCAGGGTCGCGTTTCGCTTGTTTTTTCTAGTCGTGTGTGCGGTTAATTATATAGTCGTATTAGAATAAGATGGATGAATTAGTTACATGACGGTGCACCCCTTCTCCTCCTTGGGCGCTGTAGGATTATTCTGCTTCTCGATGGCCATGACAAGGAGCTCGAAGGCGCGCTCGATGTGCTCGTTGAGGCGGGCCGAGGTCTCCGTGAACCCGCAGCCGAGCTCCTTGGCCAGCGCCTTGCCCTCGTCCTCCGAGACCTGGCGCTGCAGCTCGAGGTCGCTCTTGTTGCCGACAATGACGGCCGGCACGCGGTCGGCGCCGCTGAGGTTCAGGATCTTGTCGTAAATGATCTGCACCATGTCGAGCGTGCTCCGGTTCGTCACGCTATAACATAGCAGGAAGCCGTCGACGCCAATCAGGTGCTTCTGGTTGATGATGCTATACTCGTCCTGGCCGGCCGTGTCTAGAATCTCCACGTTGTACTCCTGGCCGCGGATCTTGATTGTCTTGCTGAACTGGTTCTCAATTGTAGGGTAGTAGCTCTCGACAAAGTGCTCCTCGACAAAGCGCACGATCATCGTCGACTTGCCGACGGCCCGCGAGCCGACAACGGCGATTTTACGCACACGTGTGGGGTCGACCATTCCTGTTTTAACAAGCCTCGAGTTTGGCGCTGGCGTGGTGGGATTGCACCTAATATAAGTAAGTTGATTACGTCGCCCGCAGCTGAGGGTCGATGGGAGCGAAGGAAGGGTCGCCGACCCTGGCGGCGCGCGAAATGATAAAAAGTGACAGGCGTGCCGCGGCGCGTGCGAAACTGGCCAATGCTGGCTTGTTTTCACCTGCGGTTAACTTGGCGCAGTTTGCCGCCGCGCGCGTTCCCGACCTGCACGCCGGGTCGGCGCGCGAGAAACCTTCCGCTTCCGGCAAGCGCGTCCGTAAATAAATAGATAGAGGCAAGCGTATGTAAATTAGTGGCGGGGGCCGTGCACGGTCGTTCGGATGCCGTCATTGAACCAGCGGAGGCTATGGCAGCGCGAGCGGCGGCTCGAGGAGGAGGCGTTCGAGCTTAACCTTCTTATCGCCGGCTACTACGCAAGGGACCGGCGGCACCTGCTGCGCAAGCTCCGCAAATACAACACGCTCACGGTGTTTCTCCACACGCGCATAAAAGCGCCGCTGCGCCGCGCCACGGACCGGCTGCATGCGGCGTGGACGCGGCTGCTGCGGTCGCGGCGCGTCACGCAGGTGATGGCGCAGCTCATGCGGTTCGCGCTGTGGTGGAACCGGCACCGCTGGTGAACGGCAAGCGCCCGCGGGTGGACGGCACGTTCTTGCGGGTCGGGCTCGCGGGCGCGTTCTTGCAGGCGCGTTCTCACAGGCGCATACGCGAGCAGGCTCACTAGCGCACATCACATAACTACGATCAATGCTCGCCCGCTGGTGCACATAACTAAGATCAATGCATGAAGGACTACTACGTACATTAGACAATCATCTTATGTTCTGAATTGCCCGTTCTCCTTTCTTCTTTTTTAGGCCGACGCAGACTCGGCAGCCGGAGCAGGAGCAGGCTGCTCCGTCTCCGTCTGCGCGGGCTTCTTTTCGGCGCTCTTCGCGGCCTTGGCCTCGTCAGCCTTGGCCTCGGCCTCGGCCTTGCGGCGCACGTCCTCGAGGTTCTTCTCGGCGCGCTCGACGCGCTCCTGCGTGACGCGGTCGTTGTTCTCCTTGTAGTACGCGATCTTCTCGCGCAGCTTGCCCTTGACCTCGTCGAGGTTGTCCGTGCTCGTCGGGATGGAGATGTTCAGCGACGACAGCGCCTCGACAATGCCGACGTCGAGCAGGACCCTGCCCGACTGCGACTGCTTCGCGTCCTTGGCGCGCTGCTTGGCCTCCTTGCGCGACACAGGCACGGCGTCGGCGCCGCTGGCGCCGAGCGACTTCTCGATCGGCTTCGCGCCCTCAGGCGCGGCCTGCGACTTGACGGCCTTCGACACGCTGGCGCGCGGCGCGTTCACGCCGGCGTCGGCGCCGGCCGCAGCCGGCGCGGCCGCCTCGGCGCTGCCCGGCTCGAAGTACGCAAGCAGCTGCTCGGCCTTCGCGATCTGCGCGCCGAACGCGGGCGCCTTGGCCGCGTCGACCTTGGCCTGCGCGTCGCTGATCTGCTTCTGCTTCTGCGACGCCGCCTTGGCCGCCTTCTCCTCGGCCTCGCGCTTCGCCTTCTGCTCCTGCAGCTTCTTGCGGAAGTCGTCCATCTTCTTGTCGAAGTCGGCGCGCAGCTTGTCCATCGCCGAGTTCAGGCGCTGGACCTCGGCCTGCGCGGCGCGGCGCTGGTCGAACAGGCCGTCGAGCTTCTTGCGGTGCGCAGCCTTGTCCTGCTTGAACGCGTCGAGCTGCTTCTCGAGCTCGGCCTTGCGCTGCTGCACGCCCTTCGACGCCGCCGTGTCGATGCGCTTGCGCGTCTCGGCCGCCTGCTTGCGCGCCTCGTCGATCTCCGCCTGCAGCTTGTCGGCCTGCGCAAACGCGACGCGCTGCTTCTTCAGCGACGTCACCTCCTTCAGGACCTTGTTCTCCTCCACAATCGACAGCTGGCCGCCCTCGACGCTGGCCTCGAGCTGCTTCACCTGCGCATCAAGCTCCTTCACGTTGCGCGGGCCGTTCTTCGGGCGCAGTGCGCGCAGCTCGTTCAGCTTGCGCTTCATGCCCTCCTCAATCTTGTCCGCCTCGGCCCGGATCTTGCCCTCGGCCTCGCGCAGCCGGTTGCGCTCCTGCAGCACGCCGGTGTGCTCCTCGCGCAGCTTCATCTCCTCGGGCGAGCTCGGGCCCTTGTTCGCGCCGCTCGCCTTCTCGATGTCCGACTTCGCGCTCTGCAGCTTCGCGCGCACCGCGTCCAGCTCCGAGCGCAGCGACTTCATGCCCTCCGTGAACTCGCTGCGGTCCGGCCGCGGAATGTAGTCGTCGCGCTGCTCCGCAGACGCAGGCTTGCGGCCCTTGCGGTCGCCGCTGTCCGCCGGCCCGCGCGGCTTGCTGTCCTTAGCGTCACTCGTGCTCATTATTTTTTATGGGTCTCCACAGGCTTCTGCTGAGATGTCAATATCCACCTGCCTTGTTTCCGCCGGCCTCGAGAAGCTGACAAAGCTGAAAATTTCGGGGCGAACCGCTCCGCGCCGCGCAGGCTCCCAAACGCCATGTCGGTCACTGCTAATGCCGTCTGATTGTGTGGCCCTGCGCCTGCGTCGTATCATGTCAGCACGGCCGTAATATCTGGCGCGCCGGCCAACGCGGGGCCCAAAAGCGCACGGGCAAAAGCGCACAAAGGCGCCTGCGTCGCTCGCGAGGCGTGCAGGCTCGCTCTGCTTACTTACATTGTATCCTAATTCTTAGCTGCTTTGCTACAATTTTATTAATTAGTGCGGCTGGCTTCGTGTTGGCGCTGATGCTGACGCTGACGCTGACGCGCTATGGCTGGCGCGCTCACGCTGGCGCTGGCGGCTCCCGTTTCTGTGACGCGTGCATGTGATACTACATACCGCTAGCACGAAACCGCACCGCTTACGCGCGCGGCTCGTCAGAATATCACTGATCGCTACCGATTCGGCCCGTTTTTCGCTGCCGCGCATGGCCTACACAGAGGTGGTGACCGCCGCGACCCCGGAGCGCATGCTCGAGGCGTTCCCGGACCTCGAGCCCTTGGACTCGCGGCCCAGCTCGACCGAGAGCCAGCACCAGGTGTCTGCTAAGGACCAGCAGTACTTCGCCGGCCACAACAAGGAGCAGATCCGCCTCATGAACGAGGCATGCATAGCCGTCGACTACGACGACGAGCCGTACGCCGCAGGCTCGAAGAAGACGCTACATCTCATGTCCTCCATCAACCAGGGTCTTCTACACCGCGCGTTCTCGGTTTTCCTGTTCAACTCCGAGAACAAGCTGCTGCTGCAGCAGCGCGCCACAGAGAAAATCACGTTCCCGGACCTTTGGACGAACACCTGCTGCTCGCACCCGCTCGCCATCGCCTCGGAGTGCGGCACGGCGCGCACGCTCGACGCCTACGTCGAGGGAGTCAAGAACGCCGCCGTGCGCAAGCTCGACCACGAGCTCGGCATCGACGCAAAGTACGTGCCCGTTGAAAACTTCAAATTCCTCACGCGCATCCACTACATGGCGCCGAGCTCGGGCCACTGGGGTGAGCACGAGGTCGACTACATTCTGTTTGTGAAGGCCGACCCGGAGCTGAAACCATCGCCGAACGAGGTCCGCGACTCGCGCTGGGTGTCCAAGGACGAGCTGAAGCAGATGTTCACCGACCCAAGCTACCACTTCACGCCCTGGTTCAAGCTTATTTGCGAACACTTCTTGTTTGAGTGGTGGGGAAAAGACGACAAGGAGCTTGTTAGTGACTCGCAGATCCACCGCATGCTGTAATGGTGAGTCGAGCGCACCCAAAAGAAGTGTATCAAGGCGAAGAAAACGGCCGAATGGCTCGGTTGTACCCTGCTCCAGCGCCTTAGGCCGCCTAATCACCCCTGTTGTTTGGCCCTGTTGTTTGGTTAGCGTGTACATATAAAAATGCTATTGAACTGAACCATTCTAATGATAAATTACACGGTTATGTACAAAAGCGCTAGTGCTTCCGCTTCTTCGCCTTGTGCTTGGGCGCGGCCTCCTTCGCGCCGCTTGCCTCGGCTGCCGCGCGCTTGCGCTGCTCCCACAGCTCGTCGTCCGGTACATCCTCGGTGCCAAACACGCTCCTGCGCCACTCCCGCAGGCGCTTGCGCTTCGCATATCGCTTGCGGTCCTTCTCTATCCGCTCGCGCTCTCGGTACGACGCCAGCTTCTTGAGTCCTACAAACTGGTTCAGCTCCTTGTCGTCAGCCAGCAAAATGTCCCGCGACGTTAGGCCGAACGACTCGGGCTCCACCTCGCGGTAGCGGAAGCCCTGCTGCGGCTTGATCGTCTCCTCAACAAGCAGATCCTCGTTCTCGTCAATGAACTGCTCAGCCTTGCGCTTCAGCTCCTTCCGCGACAACTTGCGCGGCGCGGCAGGCTCAGGCTCCTCCTCCTCAGGCGCCTCGGATCCGTCTTGTTGTGCGTATTCAACACCCAAGTCCTCTGTTTCGTTGAACTGCTCTTGAGGATGCTCTACCTTCTCGGTCTCGCGGCCATAGAACTCCTCGTCGAATAGTTTCTGCATCCGTCTGTCCCACTCGTCGTTGTCCCAGTCGCCATCCAGATCCTCGGCGTTCAGCTTGTGGGCAAGCGCAACATCGTCCTCGCCCACGGCCTCTTGCAGCTGCGCAAGCTTGTCCGAAATCTCGTTCACCTTCGTCTTGCGCAGCTTCGCCATCTCAAGCTTCTGCTGCTCCTTCTCCTTCTCGCGCTCGGCCCGCTCGCGCTCACGCTTCTTCTGGCGGCTGCCTTTCTTGCCTCGTCGCAGCGTGCTCTGGTCACGCGCATAGCTCACAATCTCGGCCGACGCAGGATCCTCGAATCGGAAGTTGTATGCGTTCTCAAACTTCTCGCTGAGGTCATCGAACTCATCGTCGTCGTCAGACTCTTCTTTCTCGCCCACAACGTCCCGGTACGACGGATTCTTCTCCTCCTTGGCTGGACGTACCCAAGCCTTGTTAGAGAGGTATGCATTCAGGAAGCCGTCGGCATCCTGCTCTGGATCAGGAAGCTCCACGGCAGGAATCTCGCGCTCCGTCGTGCGCTTCTGCAGGAGGTCGTCATCGTCGTCCTCGTTGTCCTGAGCGTTGATCTCTTGCAGGATCTCTGCGCGGTCCTTCTCCTGCTGGCCAGCGTACGTAGTTGCCTGCTGATTCTGCTCCTCTTCATCATCATTGAGCGCTGCTCCACTCAAAATATTCTCTCGCTGGTAGTCCTTCAGAAATACAGGCTTCTCCTGCTGCTCGGGCTCTCGAGCCTCTGCAGTTCCCTCGGCGCCAACCTCGGGAAAGAAGTGAACTTTGGAGTCCTTGAGAAGTTTTTCGTCATTGGAGCGCAGCGCCTTCAAAACACTTTCGATTCCCTGGTCGATCTGCGGAGTTACAAGGTCGCCATTCTCGTCCTCGAACTGGTCGGACTCCGAATCTGACTCTGACCCATCGAACTCGGGGGCATTGGCCTCCGCAGCACTGCCCTCGGAACGCTCGTTCTGTGGCCGGGGCGGTAGCGGCTTTGTGATTGCTGCTACGGGAGCCGGGCTCGCATCTCCAATGTTCTCGGCCTCTTGGTGCTCTTTGGATTTCTTGTGCTTGTGCTCCTTATGCTTGTGATCCTTGTGCTTCTGCTCCTTGTGCTTGTGCTCCTTGTGCTTATGTTCCTTCAATTTGCTCATATTGGCAGAGGCAAACACCTTGCGAATGGCTGGAGAACGGCGTTTGGTCGGTGGTGCTACTAGCGAGTTTTCGTCAACAATGCCTTATGAAAAAAATATCTCATGTAATTTCGGCGTCAGCAGCTGGCTGGCTCCCCTCCCTGTGTGATTTGGGACCGCCCAGGAAGTGGACCTTACCCTTGTCCCACTCGCGACAGCGCCATTTGACAGTACTGCGTTGGTAGCCTGCAACAGCGGATGTCTTCATTTGCCGCTGGCCTGCTGGTGGGCCAGCTCAGCGTGTTAATTGTCGTGGCACTTCTGCTCCGGTTCTTCCTGTTCGCCGAGTCTCCCGGCGTGAAGGGCATCTCGCTCCCAGACACGCAGAAAACAGATGTGAAGCCGAAAGTGGCCTCATCGCTTGAGAGCATCCTTGAACATATTTATTATGATGTCGACCAGCACCAGAGCGAGTCAATGGACTGGTTTACACTGCTTGTGGCGCTCAATGTGAATGCGCTGCGCCAGCAGGCCGTCTTCAACGACCACCTGCTCAAAATGCTGAACTCCATTTTCCAGAGCGACAAGATCCCAAACTTCATCGACACAATCAAAGTAACTGAGCTCAACCTCGGCCAGGACTACCCGCTTTTCCACAACTGCAAGGTCTACAGGTCGACGAACCCCGAATTCAGCGATGGGCTCGAGGCGCGCTTCGACATTGATCTGAAGGACAAAATCACGCTCGGCATCGAGACGCGCCTTCTCTTGAACTACCCCAAGATCATGATGGCGTATCTGCCTCTGCGCGCGTCGGTATCGCTCGTAAACTTCAGCGGCCGCGTGTCGCTGTCTATGGTCACAAAGCGTCCTACAAGTGATCAGGAGCAACCCGAGTTTGCCATCACGTTCTCGTTCGCACCAGACTTCTCTATGGAGTTCCAGGTGCACTCCCTGGTTGGCGCGCGCTCGCAGCTTGAGGACGTGCCCAAGCTTGGGCAGGTCGTGGAGAGCGCTATTCGCAGCCGTTTTGCTGAGCAGTGTGTTGCGCCGAACTTCGTCAAAATTAAGCTCCCAGCTCTGTGGAAACAAAGTGAGGTGCTCGCAAACACCGCGGCCGAAACCGCAGAGACGACTGCGGAAAGCGCAGAAAAGGTGGCCACCGCGGGAGTTTTATAATATTACTGTCTTTGTTGGTTCTATACCTATCACGAAATCTGTTTCCTTTTACCCTTAATTTCGTAATGAGCTTTACTAGAACCTGGCCTCGCTGAACCACCACCGTATGCCTACGTCACTCACGTCGAGGCCAAGTCCAGTAATCACGTCGCTGAGGTCTTTGCGGATCCACTGTGCTTCGGCAGCCGTGAGATCATTGTAAGGCGCTGGGACCATTTGGCCGATGTAATGGAGCCAGCGATTCAGGTGCGGCGCGTCGCACACCTGTGCGGCACAGTGGGCCAAAGTAGAGACCAGGCCTGCACGCACTGTGGGTGGCTGGTTGTCACCGTCGAGATGAATCCCTGGTTGTGTGGCTTTAGCCATCATGAAAACATGCTCCAAAATCGCCTCGGCTTGTGAAGGCTCCACGGCCGCGAGCACGGCGCCCACAGCAGTACGGAATTGAATGTAGCTCAGTGGCACGGGGAACAGACTCTTGAGCTGTTCGAAATATGTTAATGCAGCAGCACTCTTAGAGTATCCGTGGTGCTGGTGTGTCGCCAGGTACGCTAGCATGAGCGAATGTGCGGCCTCGAACACAGAAGTGTGCATGCCTAGTGGAAGGAAGCGGGAGGCGATGGGAAGTACGAGCTGCTCAGCATCCTGCGCGGCCAAAATGGGCATGAGCTGCTCCGCCGTGTCGAAGAAAAACACGAGAGAGCCTGCTTGAGCTGGCGAGGATCCAAGAATCTGGCCAAAGGCCCAGTGCGCCCCCAGTGTTCGCACAGCATTGGCCGCCGCGCGTGCGTTTGTGCTCAAAATGTCCAGTGACACATTCAGTACGAACTGGAAACTGTCAAACTGAGCACCCACTGCCTCGACAACAAATCCGAGTGGCTGTATGATGCTAAGGATAGACGTCGCGACGGCAAAGCGTGTGACGCGGTGAGACGGCGCCGTCAGGATTTGCGCGGCAAGGCCCTCGAGTTGAATTACAAGACCGAAGAACACCGGTTTGTACTTATCAGCATCGTAGCCCTGCGCTACGGCAAGCCGCATGAATGAGTCTGTGGTCTCGAGATATTGAGCCACTTCCACGGGCCCGACTTGCCCCAGAAGGCCACCAACCAGCCGACTCCAGCTGCCCATGTCCTTAGATATAGGCGCCTCCTCTAAGTTTAGATTCAGCGGTGTATATAGTACAGCCAGAGCACTGGGGAGAATCAGTGAACAGGGCAACTGCGCGTACGTTTCGCGCTTGAATGCCCATTGTGCTCTTGCAAGACACGCCGCCGCAGCCGCCATGAGATCTAGTGGCGTCTGCGGCTTGCAGACCGCATTCGCGAACAAGACCGTTTCGGTCTCAGCTCTCAGTCCAGCGGCTATAATGAGGCCCACTAGAGGCGGCACCGCGAACGCTGATCTCAGGAGCTCTTGCGACCATTCAGTAACTGATATTGTTGGATTCGAGACCCGCTCTTTATACGCGTGTGCCGAGGTCACAGCGTCAACGGCGAAGAGAACTATTTCCACACTGGTTAGTAGGTTCGGGCTCCTCGCAAGCTCATTCACGATCACACCGAGGTTCTGCGGATTTTTGACCAGAGGAAGAATATATGCAAGCCTCCGCAGCTTCAGTTTCGCGTCCTCTGGGCCGCGCGAAGCCACGCGAAGCGCCGCTACAAACGCCGTTAACTCCGCACCGATACTCGTGGGGTCCATTGTATGTCAGCCGAATGTGGGGTGCGGGCTATATAGTAATGGGTCATTATACGAGCCGAGAGAGCTATACCACGCAGTCCACTTGCTCATAGTCTGGCATTTGCATGGTTTTAAATTCTTTATTTCTATTTCCATCTTCGTTTTCAGGATAATTATAGTCGGCATCGCCACGCTCCCATTAGCTGGCCCATGTATACTCTGCGGACGCTATTCAGCGGACGCAATTTACTTAATAGCTTGAAGCATATGAAACTTGCATTTCTTAAAAAAAAAAAACCTCCACTAGGAGGCACCTGCGGTCCTCGCTTGGTCCAACCCTCACGGCCTGTCGTTACAGTATGATAGAGACCAAGACCTTGGCTGCTAGCCCAGAAGATGCTTTGACCACATCGCCCCAGTCTCTGAGCATGAGTGTGAACAGCACGTATGTCACAAACTTATCTGATACTGTGGCATAGCCCACCTTCACATAGTACGTGGGCGGCACGAGCTGCGCATACCAGGCAACAAGCGCAGAAGTCAGTCCAATGGCGCCCGGCTGGAACAGAACGTTTGTGCTGAAGATAGAAGACAGGCCCCAAGCGGCCAAGCCCGTGAGCGCGGTGCTGACGAGCCACGCACCAAACGCTAGCCTTCCAAACCGCCGAGGCCCGAAGAACCGCTCCACGACTCGCAGGTTGTACAATGTGAGAGTGGCAAGAATCACGTTGGCCTGGTCCGTCCAGATGATCGAATTGGACACAAAGCGGTAGTACTGGTGCCACTTCAGGATGTGCGGGTCCATGCGCAGCGCGAAGCGGAACGGCACGTCAAGAAATGACACGAGTATTGGTCCAGCGGTCGCGCCCGCGAGCAGGGCAGACGAGACCGGTGCTCCTGCGAATCCCATTCTGGGCAGCTCTGCTGGTCGGGATGCGACGTGGGATTCCAACGTCTGTGTGGGTGTGCGCTTTGGGGCCCTTGCCCAGAGCTGCTCGCGGATAGCGCAGTGACAACGGCCAGCGAAGAATGTGTTTGTAGGCAGCTGGATTTTGAGCTCGGGCGCTTGTTTCTTTGGTTAAATTGCCCTTTCTTGGCCCCGTTCTCGGCTCTGGATTTACACACCTGACGTCATCTAGCTGCGCACCTGGACGCTACTGGAGTCTAGGGCGCTTTCTGGAGAAGTACTCCGTAATGATTATGACTACGAGCATAGTATATTCTCTTGCATTTCATACCTTATAGATGCTCGGTCGGTGGCACCCATATGTTCACGAACCCCACTGCCCTAGCCCCGTGTAGTTGTTCTGAGCGCACGCCATTGTGACAAGCGGTTCCAGTTACACCCTCTTCATTGACGCTGGAAATGGACGAGGTACACGAGTACATTCGCGAGCGAAAGGCGCACCTTCTTCACGCTGCGTTGGAGAAGGACCCCGCGATATTGCGCAAGGCCGATGCCGACGGCCGCACGCCACTCATGTGGGCGCTGAGCGAATCGCGCGACCCCGAGATTGTGAGTGAGGTTCTGCTTGCGGCCAAAAGGCTGGGCTCGCGTTTCGACATCGATGCCGCCGATGCCGCCGGATTCACAGCGCTGCACATTGCTGCATCGCTGGGCCCGGACTTTGTAGAGCAGCTGCTCCCGTTCGACCCCTTGGTCAACGCGCCTACTAATAACCGCCAGACACCACTATTTCTCGCCGTCTCCAAGAACCAGATTGCTGCTGCTCAGATCCTGCTAGAGCACAAGGCTTCGCCCGGCGCGAAGGACGCTAGACAGGTGACAAGCTTGCAACGGGCTTCCGCAATGGGCTCTGTCGAGCTTGTCGAGCTCCTACTTAAATACCATGCGCCTGTGAATGCCACCGACAGAGACGGCTGGACCGCTCTGCACCACGCCTATGCGGAAGAGAGAGCGCCTGTGGCTGCTGTGCTTTTGAAGAACGGGGCTAATCCTGTGGCTCAGAACAACGACGAGGAGACTCCTATTCAGCTTGCGCCGCGTGGCTTTGACGCAGAGGTCAAAAAGGAACTCGCGAAGGCTTAACTCATGTTCCCTGTGCTCTGCCAGGTATTTCTTGATCTCCATGTGCGTTCTGAGAGTAATACATTGTGTTTTCCATTAATTTTATAACCTGCATCGTTTTCAATTCGTTTTAGGATTCTTCATACTCAAACCGCCAACAAAATGTTGGGTTGACATTACGTATCTTAATCGAGACGCATATCGAGGATCGAAATGCGGCAACATACTGGACTCGAATGAAGTGGTAGCCTCCTTGTAACCAAAGATACTCCGAATACTATATTTCGAAAAGTACTTGAAAATACTGGCTACTAATATACTTGGTGCAGCGGGTCATTTAACTATATACTCGCAACGCGGGTCCCGAGAACAAGAGGACAAGGGGTACGTAAACAGACGGTCAAGCAAGAACGAGCGGAGCGCAAAAGCCGTCTATGGCTGGAATCTGACACTTCTACAAGAAGTAAAGAGGAGGGGGAGGCTTAAGGCGCCCTAACGTTATTTGCGTAAGTGTAAGGTCAATAGCGGAACAGAGGTGACTACGAACTAGCCATTGTGTGTCTTAAAGCACCGCAATACACAGCACAATTCTGGTTTCAATGCATCCGTTCGTTCGAACCGAACTGACCTACAGTTACTGAGCCAACCAAAAAAATACAACATCATGCGCTGACAAGGTCAAGAACATATTAAGACCCAGACAGAAGAAACAAATGAGCAATAAGGTTGGGCCAAATAAAATAATAGAATGAAATAAATAAGGTATATATACATACAAGGGTGAGTGAGCGGGCAAAGTCAAGTGATCACCATTCTGGCAACCGGCGGAGAAGAGCAGCCCGAAATTGCAACCGCAACGGGAGATCCGTATCGGCGATCAGGGTCGACCACTTCGACGAAGACTTCGGCGGCTCAAGCTGTATCTTGACCGTGGAAGGCACGGCTCCATTGAACAGAGTCTCATCGACGACTGACTTGGGAACCCACGCAAGAGCCAGTGATATGAAAGCAGCCTCTTCAGCAGCCAAAACAGCTGAGGACACGCCAGCGCCAACCGCCCAAGGGCGGCAAAACGACCATAGAGCCGGCTTGTGGGCATCAGTGACCAACACCTTGGGCCAATGCGGATATTGCGCATGAAGTTGAGGAATTCCCGACAGCGCCGCAACCTGCACATCAAGGTAATAAGGGGTAGTGCCAATGTAATGCACATAAAGCGGCGCCACATCCTGGGGATCACCGGTGTAAGACAGCTGCCGCAAGAAGTATGGAAGATGCTTCACTGGCGCTGTAGCGGAGTCGACCATCGGGGCCTCGGCCGCTGCTGCAGGAACCGTGCCCTCAGCAGCAGGCCCAGCCAGCGCTGCCGGTGCAGACTGCGCAGTCGCCTCAAAAGCACGGTCACTGGACGGCTCGGACAAGGGACTCTGCGCCGCAGGGCTATGTGGCTCCTGGGAGCGCCTGCGCTCCTGGTTAGCCAAACTCTCTAGCATGCGTGCCTCACGAGCCAAACGCTGTTTCTCTCTGCGCCGGGCCAGCTCTGCAAGCTCGTTGGAACGCTCGATCCACTTCGGCATGTCCTCTACGCGCGGCTTCGGTTTCTCTGGTGGCGCCTCAGAAAGAGGCGAGAGCGCAGGAGACTCATGGGGCGCGGCAGGAGAAGCGGACGTGCCTGGAGACGAGCTGGCAGCAGCTTCGGAATCAGGCACCGTCGCGGAAACAGGTGGCGTGTCCTCCTTGATCTTCACGTCCTGCTCGGGCTCACCAGGAGCAGATTTCGAGCGCTTTTTCGGCTTGATGGCCCGCAAGTCCGCGAGACGGAACGCCTCAGGGCGGGACTCAGACCGCGAACTGACCCGCTGCGGCTGCGGCGGCTTTTCATCGCTCGCATGCGCTGCCAAAGACGCCTGACCACTAGATTCGCGATTACCGGTGGCAATACCAGGAGGTTCATGTGCATGCGCAGAGGACGTATGAGAGGAAGAGGCGTGGTTACCAGGCGTGTGGCCCGAGCGGTCGGATTTATGATGACGCAAGCCATCCGAGACAGATCGCACGATCTTATCACCACCAGCACGCTCGTGCTTGGCCGGAGCATGCGGTTCCGGAGTCGACCCTCTCCGATCGCGGGTTCGCACGTTCTCCACACCTGCATCGCTCCGCCGTCTCTTGTGCGAGGACTCAGAAGACTGGCGCTGTTCTGGCTCAGGCTTCTTACTCGAAACCCGCTTCGAGACTGGCGAGCCAGGGCCATCGCCTGACTGCGAGTTCTTGCGGTGCTGCTCTGGTTGCACAGCAGCATCGCCGTGGGCTGGCTTCTGTTCTGCCTGCTTGTTATCGGACACACCGGGCTGAGTCTTCTCAGAGCCGGCGCCTGGCTTTGATCCCTCAATCAAAATACGCATAGGATCAGTAGGCGGCAAGTCTGCAACCAAGTCATAGTAAGTGCGCCCGCGCGAATCCTTACGATCCAACTTGGAGCCGCTCTGAATGAGCAACTGCGCAGTAGAGACGTGCCCGCGTTGCACGGCACCTTTCAGCGCGGTTTGCCCCTCAAACGTGGCATCCGCATCCAAACCAAACGCGAGCAGGAGCCCAACGACTTCCTGGTGGCCGAACTTAGCAGCCTTGACGAGGGCTTCGGGCGTCGGGTTCCAGCCGCGCTCCAACGCGAGGCCCACGAAGGCCAGGTTGCCCTCAGCAGCATGCGCGACGGCATCGGCCCTGATCCCTCGACCCGTGCGCCGCGTCACATCAATGAAATTTGTCGATGACACGCGCTTGCGGGCCTCATAACCGGGAGGGAATAAGTTTTGCGGCGCGTTCGGGTGCGTCGGACTGTCGACAATCGGGGCGCCGGACGTGCGCAACGCCCGCGTCGCGTCGTCAAGAAGCCGCACAATCTGAGTAGCGCTGTCGTCGTCCTCGTCCAAAAAGTCGACAGCCGTCTTGCCCACGGCGTTGGATACGCGCGGATCGGCGCCGGCATCGACCAGTAGCTTCGTCACTTCGACGGAGCTCGCCGCGACGGCATCCATGAGCGGCGTGTCGAGCTCCTCGAGGCCACTGCGCACATCGACGACGGCGCCGCTCTGCAGCAAGAGCCGCACGATCTCGGCGTTGCCGTTCAGTGCGGCATCGTGCAACGCAGTGGTTCCCGCGTAGTCACGGTCCTCAATGTCTACATGCTGCGCGAGGGCGGCGCGAACACGCTCCACGTCGTTTCTCTGGCATGCCTTCTGGAGCGCGCGGCGGCCCTGGGCGTCGCGCGCGGTGCGGGTACGTGGTCGCTTGGGATCGGGCTGTGCGGCATCGATGCTCTCGCCGCGGCGGTGCACAGGGCGCCTGCGCGAGACCTCGATGTCGGTCGACGCCTCGCTCCCGGACTCGTCGCTCCCGTAGGCGCTCGGGGGCGTCACAGAGCGCGTCCGAGAGCCATAGAAAACTTTCGGCATGTGAGATGAGATCGATGACAAAGCGGACTTTTTATTGGGTGGTCATCGCGCGCTTGAGTGGTCATCGCATGCTTGGGCGGTTTTGCCCGCCTTCCGGGCCCCGCATCGCGGTCACGCCGCCGCGATCCGCGATGCGGAATGTGCTTCGGTGGGCAAGGCAGCTCTCAGCGGTTTACCGCCGCAACCGCGCCGCGATCGCGCGTCATACCCTTCTTAATCTTCATGGGGTAATTCACGGGGTAACAACGCGAGGGTTAGGGCACACATCGTTTCCATACCGCGGCTGAGTCGCGCAACGCGTTTAAGGGCGCCCGGGTACCCACACAGCATGCCACACATCGTTGACCGCGTTGGACCAGGAGCGCGACGCGTAACAGCCGACAAGACCGGCGCAATGTATGCCCCGCCTGCTCCGGGGCCGCGAAACGTGCTGGCGCGTCGGCATGCTCGGCGCCGACGCGTTTGCCCCCGATACGCGTATCAGGGCAAGGATGTCTCGCTTATGCGCATGCCTATGCAGGGGGGCACGAGTGGAACTGAGACTTCCCAGGGATGGGGCTCAGCGGGTGAATAAACAGAGCGCAAACCCTCTAAAAATAGAGGGCGCGAGGCTATATAAGAAACGGATCTAAGGGGAAGTTCAATCAGAAACGAATCCTCTCTTTTTTCACTACCCAGCCATCGATGAAGTACTCCACAGTCACGCTCTTTTCTGCCGCCGGCATGGCCATGGCCAACACTGACCTGGTCACCGACGCGCACGCTGCTCCCACCAAGACTGTCCAGGAGCCGGGCTCGTCTGCCGTCGCTACCGTCGAGGAGACCTTCCGCACCACGGTCGACTGCTCGACTCCGGGTACTTACACGGTTGGCAACAAGCAGTACACCGTGACTGAGTCCACTCTTCTCACCGTCACGGACTGCTCGTGCACCGACACCGGCGCGCCTGCTCCCACGAGCAAGGCCCCCGAGGCGACGTCGCAGGCCCCGGCTCCTTCTTCGCCGGCTGAGGCCTCTGCCCCGGCCAGCCCCGCTGCCCCGGCCTCGCCTGCTGAGGCCTCGAAGCCTGCTGAGGCTTCGTCGCCGGCCACGCCTGCCGCGCCGGCCACCCCGGCCGAGGCTTCGTCGCCGGCTACTGCCGCGACCCCGGCCACCCCGGCTACGCCCGCCTCGCCTGAGTCCCCGGCCACCCCGGCTACTCCGGCCACTCCGGCCACGCCTGCCGTGCCCTCGTCGCCTGCCACGGCTGCGACGCCCGCCACCCCGGCGACGCCCGCTGAGGCCTCCTCGCCGGCTACTCCCGCGACGCCGGCTACGCCTGCCACGCCTGCTGCGCCTGGCACTGCTAGCCCTGTCGACACGACGATCACTTGCCCGACCCCGGGCACCTACACCGTCGGCCCCAAGGAGTACACGGTCACGGAGTCCACGCTGCTGACGATCACGGACTGCTCGTGCACCGAGACGTCGGCTGCTCCTGCTGGCACGCCCGCTGCGCCTGCTGGCTCGGCTCCCGCCGCCCCCTCGGCCCCTGCCGCTGCTTCGGGCCCGGAGACGTCGGCTGCGCCCTCGGCCCCCAAGTCGACCAACGCTGCTGTCAACACGACCGTCCCCAAGGCTCCTGGCCCCCAGAACACCACTGGCCCCTCTAATGCGCCTCTGGCCAACGGTGGTGTGCGTCTCCAGGTCGGCGGTGCTGCCGTCGTTGCTGTGGGTGCTGCTGCGCTCTTCCTGTAAAACTATCCGTAACGCGACATACATACACATACCCATCATGATTTAAATTTTTATTCCATAATTATAATTCGAGCTTTTTCGCATCATCATCCTAAGAGAACATCGTCCCCTAAGAAGCCACTTGCACAGAAACGCTGCTGAGCTGGACTGCCGAATCGCGCGCCTGTAGCTGCCAAGTTACGTATATAAAACAAATTTCGGTTGATTCATTAGGGCACCTGTGCGCTTTAGCAGCGTGTGCTTGCGTGAGTGCATCGTGTAAGTACTAACTAGCTGGTTGTCCTTTTTTAGACCGGCACGGCCTTAGCCATCTGAACAAGACGCTTGACGCCAGTCATCCACTCGCCAGTCTCGCTCGAGTGGTTCGTGATGATGTCTACGGCAATGCCATTCGCTCCGTCATAGTTGCCGTCGGCAAGGAAGTCTGCCAGCGACCGCAGCTTCGTGACGGTCGGCTCCGTCAACGCATCCTGCTTGCCAAGCGTCTCGTACAGAATGTCGAGACGTCGCGCCGTGTCCTTGTACTGCTTCGAATACTGGGCCTCGATGACCGGCCTGATCCGCTGAAGCTCGGCCGTGAACCCTGTGTAAATCGGCTGCGCATCAGCCGGGATCCGCGAAGGATCAACGCCTCTCTTGCCAGAGGCCGGAGAAGCAGACGCAGACGCGCGCGGCGGCGGCACCGCAACAGCAGCCGGGCGAGCAGCCGCAGCCGCCGGAGGCGGAGGCACCGCAGCACTAGCGGGAGCAGGGGCAGGCGCGGCTACTGGCGCGGGAATCGGCACTGGTGCAGCACCAGCAGCCACCGGCGGCGGCGGAGGCGGCGCAGCCTTGGCAGCTGAGACCGGCGGCGGAGGTGCTACGGGCTTAGCCCGCGGCGGCGGAGGCGGCGCTGCGGCCGCTCTCGGTGCTCCGGACCGCAACGACGACACAGGGCTCGGCGAGACCGAGGACTGCGGCGTGCTTCCGGGCGACGGCGCGTACGGATTCGGCTTGGCTGACGCTCCTGCCCGTGTAGTGGACTTGGTGGCATACGGGTTCGGTGGCGGAGCCGCGCGCGGCGCCGCCGCGGCGGGAGGAGGCACGACAACAGGCGGCACTGCGGCCGTTGCGGGCGGCAATCCGGACGCCGAGACTGGTGGTGCTGCTGGCTTGGGAGCGCCGACTGGCGGCGGAGGAGCCACCGCGGCCTGTGAGCCCCGCGGAGACGGCGTGAACCGCGACGGCGCAGGAGGCACCGCCGCAGCGGCGCGCGGCGGCGCTACAACTTGAGGCGCAGTGGGCCTACGCACCGGCTCCGCTGGAAGCTCAGGAATGTCGTTCCAGCCCGATTTCGTGCCAGCGCGCGGCGGCGGCGGCACGCCGTTCGGCGTCGCACCCGCAACAGGGGGCGGCGGTGGCACGGTAGCAACCGGGGCGGCCGGCGATGGAGTCGCGAAGGGCGACGTCGCGGCCGGCGACGACGTTCCCTGCGGAGGCGCATACGGGTTCGCGACATAGCGGCGTCCCGTCGGCCTGGCTGCCGACGCCTGAGTTCGCAAACCGGCTGTACCAGTCGAAGGCGCTGGCGACTCAGATCTGCCTGCTTGCTGACGCGTCGGGCTATTAGGCACACCTGGCGTCGCCGCTAGGTGGCTCGGCACAGCACCGGGGCGGCCACTAAGAGGCCTCGTAGCTTGCTTTGCCGGCGAGCTCGTGGCCACGTCTACGCGCTGCTTCTCTGCAGAATACTCATCAGGAAGCATATCGAGGAACTGCTTGGCGAGATCCAGGTCACCCTGCTGAGCAGCTATGTTTGCATAGTCTCGGAACGCCGAGTACAAGCGGTCAGCTCCCGGGGCGTCTGCGGGAGGAAGTCCGAGTTTGCTAGTCGCCACGGCGAGCTTCTTGACAACTTGCTGCAGGGCAAGTACATGCGCGACGTACACAGTAACCTTTTCTTCCTTAGCAATGCGGGTCTCCAACGCGGGGACCTCGTCGAGCCACAGGTTCGCAGCGGCCGCAACGTTATGGCCAGCGAGGAACACACGCAGAGCATTTTCACGCTCACCCGCGGCGGCCAAACGGTTTCCAAGCTTAGTGACAGCCTCGGGCGAGGATTTGATTGCGCGCACAACACTGGGCCAAGCGGCCAGCTCGCTGTGCTCGGCTAAGTCGTTGAGGTGCTGGCCGGCCACGCTCCAGGCAACTCTCAAGTATGAGCGCTCAGCAGCCTGGGCGCTAAGGTACGCATTTTGAGCACGCTTGACAAGATCGGGACCTCCGAAGCTGGCCACAAGCAGCGCGTCGCCGGCCTGCCCGTTGGCAACAAGCTTCGTGACAGCGCCGTCGTAGTCTCCCTGCAACAAAGCCTTCACAATAGAAGCGTGAGACTTCTCAAGAAGAGAAAACTCGCCCTCTGGCGCGTACTGCGGCACAATGCTGAAGTCATCGTCGTCGTCCTCGGGCAGGTCTTTCAGGGGCTCAGCCGGAAGCGGCACTTCCTCGCCCTTGGCAACGGCAGATAACAGCTCCCAACCACCCTCAGCCTTGGAGCTGGATACAATGTCCTCGAAATTCTTGCTTTTGAGCGATTCGCCCAGGTCCTTGGCCAGGCCGATCTCAGACGCCGACTCCTTGCCGGAGCAGATCTCGACCGCATTGTTTTTGACAATGGCGAGCTTGCCACCAAAGCCGAACTTCGCCGAGACGGGGCGCTGTAGCCACTTCGGCGGCTGCTGTAGCTTGAATGAAGGGTGCACGGCGTCCATGACGGTATCAGACTCCCAGAAGTCGTCACCTTGCTTCGTAGACGCGGGCTGCGTCGAGCCCGAATGCGTGTCCTGCAGTGTCTGCACGGTGACCTTGCCATCGAAGCTGGCCGTAGCAAACAGGTCCGGCATGCGCGGGTGGAACTGGGTCTTAAAAGCCCACTCGACAGAAATAGGGTAGGCACCCAGCGGCGTCTCCGACTCCGGGTTCCACAACAGTGTTTGGTTGTCGCGGCCGCCGCTGAGAAGCAGCGACGCGTCCTGGCAACACCAGTCGGCGGAGAGCACGCCCTTCGTGTGGCCGCGCAGCACCCGCTCAGGCGAGTTCACATTGCGCAGGTCCCACAGGCATATCACGGGCTCAGAGTCGTCGGCCGAGCAGGTCAGGAGCTGCGTCGAGTTCGTCGGGTGCCACTGCACGTCGCTCACGGGCACGCGCGCGCCCGTGCTGCTTGTATAGTGGAGGTGCAGCACCTCACGGCGGCGCTTCGTGTCCCAGATGGATGTGAAGCCCGAGTTTCCCGCACTGGCCAGGATCTGGGCCGCGTGGTTGTTCCAGGCAACACTTGACACGTCATCGTGGCGCATAGTCGTGGCATTTCCGGGCGTGAACGGGCTGTCGAGCGCAGCGACGTCCCAAACGAAGACCTGGCCCGACGACCCGCCTGTCGCGAACTTCTGGCGCTCCTTGCGGCTCCATGCGACGCTCTTCACGGGCCCCGAGTGCGCGGAGTCGTTGTGGCCGGCCTTCGCAAGCGACGGCAACTCCCACACGTCAACCACGCCGTTCTCCAGCGCAGCCGCCGCGTAGCGCCCGTCGTCACTGACGGCGAGATCGTGGAAGCGCGCGTCGGTTTCGACGCGTCCGGCGCTCTCAGCGGTGAAGCCCGCAACAGAGTGGTCGAGCAAGTCCAGCTTCCATAGCTCGAGGGCAGTGGCCGCGCTGAAGTCTGGATCAATCGTCCCGGCCGCGGTACCCGTTACAAGCTGTGGGGAGGCATCAGGGAGCCACGCAAACGTCGCCGTACGAGGGATCTCCTTGAGCTTCATGTCGGTAAACGGAAGAGGAGTGGGTGACGTAACACGTCAGCTAAAAGGGCTGGCAACGGTGGCCTCATTGCACGCGTTTTATTGGCGCGTCTGGACGCCGAACAGGCGATGTCGCGACAAAAGAGCGAGCAAGGGGTTATTTGATAGGACTCTTGCCAATTTACAGCGGAGTGAAGAATGTGGTGCTTAAGGCCACGACCTGCCTCATACATATGCATAACCCCTGCCCCCGCGGAATGTAAACAGGGCCACATGCTGAACTGCGCGTCAATACAACCATTTAGACAAACTGAGTAGCAGCCTAGAAAGCAGTTTGCTCTCTAGGCCTGTGCCGCGTCAGTACCGATGGACTCTCAAGACACGAGGGCGCTATGGAGACGAATTGACGTCATTGTGCACCAGAACGCAAGCACTACAGCTTTGTCCAGCCGAAAGCGAGCTCAGTTACAGTGTGAAACGACGCAGTCTTGCACTGCTGCCTCCAAAACTCCAATACACGTCCAGCGGTAACTCAAGTCTGGCATTGGAAGGTAGCAATGGCTTGCGGGCCGCGCAAAAGGAGTGGAACTCTATGTAAGTATAAGACGACTAGACAATAAGTAGATCACCAGGACATGTTCACGCAGCACAAAGTACTCTAGCGCGTCTGTAGCGTGTGTCCGCGTAACAATTGATGGCAAGCGCCAGTTGCTGGTCGGAACACCAATCCAGCGAAATGATACGGAGCCGCCGTATAAGAATCGTGACTATCGCTGAGGTTCTATATCATATAAATATCGCTTGGTTGTCATGAGAGCGTTGCGACTTCAGTCCAGCACGAAATCTTTGTACTTCTTGCCGTAGTACGCAAGCGCCGATATTCCGGCCAGCGACAGCGCCACAGGCACCGGCTTGCGCAGGCGGATTGCCCGCGGAAGCGAGCCCAGCGTTAGAAGGGCGCTGGCGGCCGATGCGAGCTCGATTCCGTAGTCTGCATTCTCGCGCAGCAACTTGCCTGAATAGGCGTAGAGCCCGCCAATAGTAATCCCTGCAGCAAGACTAGGAACGCTTCCGCGACGAACGTAACCGCCAATTCCTCCAACTGAGCAGAGCGCGGCGAGCGTAAATGCGGGGTGCTCCATCTTTGTACGGCAATAGAATTAAATCGGAAATAGAGAGCGTTCTAAGTGGCCGTCGGGCCCGGTACGGGCTTCATTAGTAACCGCGTCGCCGGTGCGCAGTGACGGGTTGGTGGGAGAGCACAGATTCAGGGTCAGGGCTCCGACGCAGCCCGGCGGTGCGGATGACAAAATCGAGCCTCGGGGCAGCTGCCTTCCTGTGGGGTGATGAGTAAGGAACCACGGCGCGCTAGAGGCTACGCTACACATGCTGGAGACAGGCTAGTTGCAAAAGGCTGGTTAGAAAAATTAAATTAGGACCCGGTAACAGGGCTCATATATTAGAAGAATTAAATAGTGCTGAAGTAGATTCAGTCTTGCGGCGATACCGGTTGAGAACTTTCGGTGTCGGCACCGTTGTCGTTGCTGCCCAAGATGATTTGCATTTGCCGCATGCTCGACCCCAAATTATTGTTTATGAGCCGCATGCTCGAGTCAAGGCGCTGCGTCACATTCGCAGAGATCTCGGCGATTGCAGACTCCACGGTCGTAGTCATTTGGTTCACGCAGTTCTCATTCACAGCCGAGATCGACCGCACTACACGCGTTACACGCGTCGTGATTGTGCCCACAGAGGAATCGACAAATTGACGCAACTCTTGAAGATCGTTCTGCACACCCGACTGAACCGAGCTAATGTCAGCACGTAGCTGCTCAGCTAGTGATTCACGCACTGAGTTCATCTCGGCGCGCAGGTCGGCAGCCGCGGATTCATGTATCGACTTCATCGATTTCATCTCGGTAAGTAACTCGGCAGCTGTGGATTCACGCATCGACTTCATCTCTGCACGCAGCTCAGTAAGGACTGATCCGCGCACCTCGGCAGCCAGTACCTCACGCAGCTCAGAAGAAAGCGTACGTCTGAGCTCTGAGGCAGACTCCTTCACAGAGGTGACAAGAATTTCGTGAACAGGTCCGAGCGACTGGCTCGTGGATTGGGCATAACTGGCGTCTTGACCACGCGGCTTCTCAGACTCACTCTCTCGTGAATGGGCAGCGGGGACAGCAGAAGCAGCGTCGGCCGATGAGGCAGCAGCAGCACCTGTAGCGGAGTCGGTAGGCCGCGCAACGGTGGATACTTCTGGTGGTACTGCTGGCATGGAAGCAGCAGTCTGCGCAGCAACCTGAGTAGCAGCAGTCTGAGCAGCAACCTGAGCAGCAGCAGGAGCAGTAGCGCGAGCAGCAGCAGGGGCAGTAGTGCGAGCAGTGGCGGGAGCAGCATCAGCGACATCCTCAGAATCGCTTAAAGTTAAGTCCACTGTGGTCTCAGAGCGATCCTCTTGGCGTGTGGCCCCGTTTTTAGGCTGTCCAGCCGGCTGAGACTGGGCGCGCTGAAGCTCCAGCTGGCGCTCTTTCCATTCCTGTTCTCTGCGATCACGCTCACGCCGCTCATTCTCCTCTTCTTCAAGCTGCCGCTGACGACGCTCCTCCAAAATACGTGCCCACTGCTCCTTTTTGCGCTGATGTTGTTCTCTAACCTCCCTTTGGATCAGTTCACGCATCCGCTCATCAGCAGGCTGACTTTGAATTTGCCCAGGACCGTTCTCGCCGAGCGACTGTCCAGCAACTGGTGGTTGACTGGGAGCCGATCGCTGTGAGCTTGTTGCTGGCTCTCTTTCATGCGATCGCGCGTCTGATGCACGTTTCTCACTCTGAGCATTCGACACTTCTCCATGCTGACGCTCGGTCTGACTTTGTGCTGCAGTCTTTTGCATATTGTCAGCCAAATGCGATGGCTGAGCCACAGGAAGTTGGGTCTCCGATCCGGCAGCAGCGCTTGGGGGCGTGCGGCGTGTCCGCCTTTTTTGCGAAGGTGTCTCCAGATTAGCTGGCTGTGCAGGATTCCTGTTCGCTCCATTCTGTGACAACTCCCTCGAGGTATGCTCCGGGGCTTTTGCTGAAGAGGCGGGAGACGCAGCCGCGCGCACCCCAGACACGACCGCATTATCCTTGCCTGTTCCCTGAGAATGCACTGGCGAACTACTAGACGATGTGGCCTGAGCATTATTAGAAGGACTTTGGGAGCCGTTCTTCGAAAGCGAGCTTGGCAAGGCTGCAGCAGAGCTAGCAGTACCAGCAACAGCAGGAGCACCATGAGTGGCCCCGCCAGCGGATTTGACAGGGCTGCGCGCACCATCAGTAGCAGTGATTGAGACAATGCTGCTCCGGCCCGCTGTCTGCTGATTGGAGTCTGGGGCTGCTGTCGAGCTCGCAAGCTGAGAATTATTGAACGCCTGCTCACCTGCCTCGAGCCTACGCTTCAGTGATGCAGGCAATGCAAGTGGCTGCACTGGAGGAGGCGTCTTGCTTGGAACTGGCTCCACCGGCGGTTCAGACTGTGTCCGCTGACGCTTCGGATGAGGATTTTCGAGGTCCCTATTTTCTGGCGCGGGCTTAGACTTCACCGGACTCGGAGGAGCAACAATGGGCGCGAGGCCGCGCTCGAACTTGATGCTAAGGGGCCCAAACCGAAGCGTAAAGCCAGACATGAGCTTTCTCGTTGGGTTCGGCCTTCGCGGGTCTACTTTTCTCGCGATATCTCTCAGAAACACGTTCTGGAATTCATAATAATAATCGTCTCCAACGCTATAAATGAACACGTTCTCGAACTTGTCTTTCAGGCCTTTGACCTGAATTACCGCGCCGTTACTCGGCCCTACCGAGATCGCGTCCACGAGAACCGCTGCTGACCATGTGGGCGAACGGAGAATGAATTTCGCAAACGGTGGTGACCGACGTTCTGAAAATATATGGACCTTGTCTTTAAACTGGTCTGCTATATCAACACTGGTTCGCACAACCATAGTCGCGCTCTAGCCCCGAATCCCTCCCTAATTGAACAGCGCGTTTCAAGATAGGCGGGTGGGTGGATTGGAAGTATACGCGTTGACCACATCGAGGTGCAGCAGTGGCAGTATCGGGGCGTTTGGAACATCAACTGACTAAGTAATGAATAATGAGCACGACTTAACGTTACATGATACGTTAACGACTAAACGTAGCGTGTCTCCATTAGTCATAATTGTGTCGGACAGAGCAGGTACGGATTTAGGGTACACAGACCTGGGTCCGGCAGCTAGGCTCAGGTTGCGCGAGGCTAGGAACCGCACTACGAAGCCAAGATGCCTCAGGTAGGACTTGGCAGAGTAGAGACGATCGATATATATAGAGGAAGTTTATATAGGCCGGAAGTGGCCTGATGATCACGTGATGATCACATAGAGGCCTTCACCTCAACAGATGAAGCAAATTTACATCAGCGGTTAGCTAAGCAATATGTTTAGCAGTATGTACATAGTAGAGCCGTTCCAGCCGGCGTGGAAGACTCAATTTTCCTTTGATTTCAAATTGTAGTCGTTACCGTCTGAACTTGGGTCTAAATTCACCGTTCTTACGCGCGTGTCATTTTTGTGCCGCTCCCAGCAGTCGCGCAGCGCCTTCATTTCCACGAGACATTTGCGCCAGTCGCCCGTGTCGTAGCGGCAAATCTGCAAATTCTCATTCTCCTGGAAGCATCCTGTCTTTGCGATGCGGGCGTCCCAGGGATCTTCTTCGTTGTCGTCGGACATTGACAGGAAGAGTCACTTATTTCGCGCTCCCATTTAGTATTATCATGCTCGTTAACTCATGCGAACGTTGATCCGTGATACGGTCATTGCGCTTTAAGCAGTGGAGAGTGTTCGTTAGCCGATGGATGAGACAGCGCGCCATTAGCGTGCCGACTTGCGTGATGCTTACTGAAATTTTCCGAATAGGTCGCGTGCCGTCCCTAGACCCTGGTCAAGCTGGTCCAGCCTTTTTTTAATAGAGAATCCATCTTAAGTAGAAAAATCCGACCATTTAGACGAATATGTCGACTGCGCAGGAGTTGGAGCAGGTCCTAGCGTACTTGACGAAAACAATTATCGACTATGTGAAGCACGCCGAGTCGCCCGAAGGTACGGTAGGCACCTACCACGACCCTAAGGAGCTTGCCACAGAGCTAGCTAACCAGACTGACGCTGTTGCTGCCAGGGGGCAGGGCTTAGAAGGCCTCCAGCGAAGCGCTCAATGGATTCTCGACAATTCTGTCGTGACTTGGAATCCCGCATTTTTGGAAAAATTGTATGCAGGCACGAACCCCGTTGGTGTGGCCAGCGACTTGCTGCTCAGCGTTCTTAACACAAACTCTCATGTCTTCACCGCGTCACCGGCGCTCACTGTTATTGAGAAGTATATCGCCACGAAGTATGCGAACCTGTTCGGATTCGTAGGCTCGAATGCGGGTGGACTCACTTTCCCTGGCGGAAGCTACTCAAACATGACATCAATGCAGATTGCTAGGTCTATTATGTTCCCGGAGACCAAGACAGAGGGCCTTGGTGGCCGGAAACTTGCCGTCTTAACCAGCGAGCACTCTCACTACAGTGTCGTCAAGTCGGCCATTATGCTCGGCCTTGGCCAGTCTTCCGTGTTCAAGGTGCCCGTCCAGAAGAACGGGACGATGCGGGCTGACGACCTGAACACTGTCATCGAGACCGCAAAGAGCAAGGGATACACTCCATTTTACATTAACGCGACCTCGGGGTCGACTGTCTACGGCTCGTTTGACGACCTTGAATCCATTGCTGACGTCGCCGATAGGCAGAATGCGTGGCTGCATGTTGACGGGTCTTGGGGAGGCAACGTCGTCTTTTCAGACCGGCAGAAACACAAGCTAAACGGCAGCCACCGCGCGCGGTCACTCACTGTGAATCCGCACAAAATGCTCGGGGTGCCCTGCACATGCTCGTTCTTGCTTGTGCCGGACGTCTCAATTTTCCAGAAAGCCAACTCGCTTGAAGCCTCGTATCTGTTCCACTCGTCGGGCGCGGAGGGCGAGGACAACTTCGACCTTGCTGATGGCACCATGGGCTGCGGGCGCCGAAGCGATGCCGTGAAGCTTTACTTAGGCTGGCAGTGGTACGGAACGCAAGGCTACGCCGAGCGCGTAGACCATGCGTTTGAGATGACAGATTACTTGGCTCGCAAGATTGCCGCGCACCCGAAGTTTGTATTACTATCAGAGCTCCCGCCTCCGTGCCTGCAGACGTGCTTCTGGTTTGCCAACGACGGCAAGCTTGGCGCGAAGGAGGAGAACACGCGAATTACTCGAGAGATTGCTGTGCAACTGCTCAAGGACTCCAAATTTTTGGTAGACTACTCGCCCGACCCCGAACACGGCGAGTTCTTCCGCGTTGTTTTGAACTCTCCCGCGGTTGACACTGCATTGCTAGACAAGCTTGTTGACAACATTGTTGAGATTGGCGAGAAGGTCAGCCATTGAACACAGTGTGAACAAGCGCAATGCGGGAGACGCCGTTGCTGTCTATGCTATGTACAGATGAATAAATATCAAATAAGAACGTGCAGCGTCTACCACCACTTGAATTTGGACCAGAAAGAGGGCTGCTGCTGCTGCGCTCTGCGTGCAGCGCGAAGCTGGTCGCGCTTCTGGTCCTCGAGCTCCTGCAGCGACGTGACGTGGTCACTGCCGGCGGCCAATTTGTTCAGCTCGACCTGCGGGTCGAAGTCGCCGCGTTTCATCATCTCCAGATCCATCTCGAATTTGCCCGTAGATTTGGGCCCGTTGCCCACAAACCGCTTCGAGCGGTCGGCCTGGCCGCGCTTGCAGTCGAGATATCTCAGGAAATGCACGTAGCACTGCTGCGGCAGCGTGCGATTCAAAACGGGGTCCTCGAGGCATTGCTTGGGTGTGTTGCGGTGCACGAGAACGCACTCTGAGCGCTGGAGACACAATGCAACAGCATCGCGCAGGTCTTTACAGTTGGCCACCATTTGCACGCGAGTAGAAACGAGGCCGGCGGCAACAAGAACGGGTCGGTGAGCGAACGGTAGGGTGGTGACAAAAAAACACAGGGCACGGGTTCTCAAGGTGGCCCGCGGGCAGCTAAGCTAGAGCTAGAGCTGGCGGCGGCGAGCGCAGAAATATATACATCGTACAGTGCGAAACTAAGTTGGGAATGAAGATGAAATTACTGGCTAAAATGGCGTGGTGACTGTGCTAAGCCTAGGTCTCGCTGAACTTGCGGATCACGTCGGTGAACTGCTGGCTAATCCCTTCCGCAGTGAGCTTGATCACCTCCTTGTACTCAGGCTCAGCTTTAAACGCGACAGAGCGCAGCAGGTTCAGAGTAAGGAAACGGGTGTACCGCAGCGAGCTGGCTACAAGCTTTTTGGCTAGGTGCGGGCCAAGCGCCTCGGTGAAGTCGCATACCTTATCGTTGAACGCATTGAGCGTGGCAGTCAGGGGTTGCTGGATCTCAGCCAAAGCGGCCAGAACGGTCTGTGTAGACTGAGTGGAGAACTCGCAGCTAGTCTGGACGTCGTCAATCGCGTTCTCAAGAAGCGCATCCAATTCGCAGCTGGTGCCGTAAATGTGGAGTAGAGGCTTCAGGTCGCGGCAGGGAGCGAGGCAGCCATTGTCGCGATGCTCGAAGTCAGTCACAATATAGCCCAAGAGCTCGGTCTTCTTCTGCACAGCTTGGAGATCGCTGACAATACACTCTGTGGTGGCGGCCAGAACACTGGTCGCCAGTGCAGCGGTAACCAAAACGCGCGAAACGAGGGCAAGCATATAAGTTGAAGGCGCGCAACAGAAAATCGGATGTGACCACATCATCTACAGGATCCGCCGGTATTATATACCACAGCAGAGCCCGTCTGGCTGCCTTGCGACCACAAAAGCCGTATGGTCCAGATACTTCCTGTAACAAGGCAGAATCTCGCCCGCGGATTTTGGCCGTGCCACCACCATTACTCCGCATTAATTACCCAGTTTGTCGCGGGCCGTTCCCTGGGCCTGCATGCCCGTGCCCTGGCACCGCGAACACTGCCGCCGGGACAGCAGGCCTGATGACACACGCAGGTGGATCATGTGGCTGTCAAGATAATTAAATCAGGCGGCGCTTTTGCACCGTCGATAAGCAGCGGCTTGCGGGGCACTATGGATGAGCTGAAATTACGCCTGGAATACCTGGAGCACGTAAGCCACGATGCGGAATCGGACCAGGCGCTTCTAAATCAAATCGACGAAATTGGCGCCACGCTGGACACGATGTTGGGCATGCGGCAGAACGAGGTGAAGCGCATGGCCAACGAGGTGTCAAAGCAGAAGGAGGTTGCCGACCCGACCGGCCCCACCGCGGAAGTGAAGGAACAGGTTCTGAACTCGCGGTACGAGGACCTGTCGCGCCTGGCCGACGAGCTCGATATGTATACGCCGCTGAACGTGCCGGAACCGCCTGTGGACCAAAGTATAGAGGAACGGTCGCGAGGGTTGGTCGAGGCGGCGTCGCAGCTCGGACGGGAGTTCGACGAGCTGACGGTGCGCAGCACAGAGCTCTGCAAGAAGCTTGCCGAGCAAGTAGAGGCGGAAAACTCGGCCGTCGGGGATGCTGAGCGGGCTCAGGGTCCTGTACTTGAAGACGGGGGCCACTAGCGGGCTAATTGCGCAGCTGCACGCGCGCATGTCGATTTTGCATTGCTGTCTAGCGTGCTCCCAACAACTTTTGTGCGGGCATTTGTTTAGCATTGGCAGCCGCCCTTCAAATCAGACTTTTCTGTAAGAGGCCGGATGCGGCAACTGAGTAGGCATATTATATACAACGGCAGGAGTAACTCACAATTCGAGCTGCGCCTGCCTTACACTGTTTTAGAGGCCAGGAGCTGCTAGCGCACTGGTGAAGGCCTAAGTACATCTGCAGCTGGAAGAGAATGCTACGGCTATAATTAGGATCTGATATAATCATATGCAGCGGAACCCGTGCCCAGAATACCATCGGGGAGCTCGCTTGGATGCTGACAGAGCATTGTTCGCAAAACAAACACAAACGAGTTCGATCGCACTTGCTTTAACCCCCCACATTCGTTAAAATGAAGGCCACTACCGTCGTTTCTGCCGCTGCCCTCGTTTCCAGCGCTCTTGCGTCGATGCCTCCTGCATGCCTGCTGGCCTGCGTTGCGCAGGTCCAGCAGAGCGCCAATGTGTGCTCCGGCCTTGAGGACGTCTCGTGCATCCTCGAGAAGCAGGGCGGCGACCTCAACAACTGCCTGAACCAGCGCTGCAGTGACAAGCAGGCTGCGCAGAAGGCCGTCAGCTCGGTTGCGCAGGACTTCAGTGCCTCTGTGTCGGGCAGCACGTCCGCGGCGTCCTCGACGTCGAGCGCCTCGTCCACGTCGTCGGCCGCGGCCAGCTCGACTGCGGCCAGCTCCTCGTCGGCCGCGGCCAGCTCTGCGGCGCCCAGCTCGGCTCCTGCTGCCGAGAGCTCGTCTGCTGCCGCGACCTCCGCGCCTGCGTCTTCGGCGGCGCCTGCCACGTCGGCGGCGCCGGTTACGACGAGCAGCGCGCCTGCCAGCACTGCGGCGCCCTCGTCCGCTCCTGCCGCTGCCACCTCCTCGGGTGTTGCTGTGGCGCCTTCCTCTTCTGGCGTCGCGGCTCCGCCCGTGAACGCTGCGGCCCACGCCGGCGCTGGCGTTGCCGGAGCCGCTGCTGCGGTTGCCGCCGCCATGCTGCTGTAAATTCATTGAATAGCATCAGACTTAGATACCTAGGATACCAAATAGCAAAATAATACCCCCCTCATATTGAGAACTCCAAAAGGTGACCACGCTAGCTTAGCACGAGGCGATGGTGTATAAGTATTGGCAGAGCAGTTACCAAGTAAAGCAGAAGCCTTATAATTGCAGCACGTCAAAGCGCCTGCGTGGCCTTAATTCGTGCTGCTCAATTGTGGCCAGCGCTGAAGTGTGGCTAGTGCGGTGCTGGTGTTGTTGATCTATGGCGGTGGGAACCCTTGCCCGCAGCATAGAGTAAAAAAATTATGTGAGCGAAATTTCACCCGATCCGCACGCCATGGCTAAGTCGCGACTCAGAGACCAGAAAGTACAGCCCGCGGCGGCCACGGAGCCTGCGGGCGAGTCGCCCGAGTCGGATTTTGAGACAATTGACCCGGAAGGATTTGCCAGCACGGACTCCGAGTTCCAGGGCTTCGAATCCACCGACGAGGAGGCCAGCGACGCCGAAGCGCCGAGCGCCGGCGAGCAGGATGCAGAGAAGTCGAAGATCGGTAAGATCGCCAAGGAGTCCGGCGCATCGGACGCCGCCGATTCCGCCGGCACCAAGCGCGGCGTGCTATACATTGGCCGCATTCCGCACGGTCTGTACGAGGAGCAGCTGCGCAGCTACTTCGGGCAGTTCGGCACCATTACGCGGTTGCGCGTGTCGCGCAACAAGCGCACGGGCGCGTCGAAGCACTACGGATTCATGGAGTTTGCCAGCCGCGAGGTGGCACAAATAGTCTGCGAGGCCATGGACAACTATCTGCTATTTGGACATATTCTGAAGGTGAAGATGATGGACCCCGGCCAGGTGCATCCGGACATCTGGCTGGGAGCCAACTCGAAGTTCCACTCGATTCCGTGGGGGCTTGTGAACAAGCAGCGGCTCGAGCGCAAGCACCCGCGCGAGTACTGGGAGCAGAAGCAGGAGGAGGCCCTTGCGGAGCGAGAGGCCAAGGCGCGCAAGCTGAAGGAGCTGGGCATCAAGTATTAAATATTAGGTTTTGTTCGCTTGGTTTAAAAGTACATAATGACGACGAGATTATCTGCCAGACACTATTGCCAGACATTTGCGAAGCTCTCGTCCTCGTAGTCCGGATCCAGCCGCGACGACTGCGACGACGACGACGTCGAGTGGTGCGGCGGGACTGTTTGCGATGCGGGCTGCGGCGACTGATATTGTAAGGGCTGTTGACGGCTCTGCTGCTGCGCGGACGGGCGCGCGTTCGAGAACGAGAGGTCTGCCAGCGACCCGGTCAGCGAGCTGGGCGTGCTGTTGCTCACGGGCGTGGCCGCCGCGGACCGGCTCACGGGCTGCACGGGCTGCTTGTCTGCGTAGAGCGCCAAAATGGACTTTTTGATGTCGGATCGCGGCGGCTGCGACGCGGGCCGCGGCGGCGGCTGCACTATCGACGGCTGCGGACTGCTCTCGTGCGAGTGCGCAACGCGGCTCCCATCATTATGGTGATGCACATGTGGTCTCCCGAAGTGGAGATGGTGGTGGTGATGATGGTGATGGTGACTGCCGTTATGCATGGCCGGCGCGGGTGCTGTTGTGGGCTTCGAGCGTACATTGAACGCGCCGTCCAGGTCGAGGAGGTCCACCGACGCCGGCTGAGACGGCTGCTGTGGGTGCTTTTGTGCGCTTGAGTGCGACTGCGGCTGCGTGCGCAGGCTGCGCGCGCTGTGCGCCGGCATCTGCGGGGCCTGCGAGGCCGGTTTCGCATGCCGGTCCTCCGCCGGTCGCACACGCGGCGGGAGGCCCGGCCGCACGTTCGCCAGCGGCGTGTCGTCGTCCTCGGGAACCCACCGCTTCAGCTCGTACTTCGTTTTTATAAAGTTCGCGATTTTGGCCTCGTCTGGCACGTAGCCCGGCTTCAGCTTGGCCTCCCAGTACGCGTTTGCGCGGGTGTTTCCATATGCAAGAAGCTTCTCGAGCTGCTGGTCGTTCCAGGTGTCGAGATCGATCGACCGCACCTTCGAAATGTGCGTGCCGAGCGAGCGGTGGATGCCCGAGCACCGGATGCAGATGAGGATGCCGATGTTCCACGACGCCCAGCGCGGATGCGTGGCTGTTTTGCAGTCTGCGCAGCGGCCATTGCCCTCCTGGGCCAGCACGCGCTTCAGGGCAAGCTTGTTTTCCGGCGACGTTCTTTTCTCCATGCCCCTTTTTGACGTGGCACCGCCCACTATTGGTGTGTTGTTGACAGTCTGGGTTGTGCTGACACAAACGGCTGCTGGTGACGAAGAGAGTAAGAGTTAGGTCGTCACCTCAGCGGTAATGACTAGTACGCGCCAGCGCTAACTAACGCGAGCCCGCGACAGCAATGCACAGTTTGAACAGAAATATATGGTCATAAATGAGGCTGGAGCTCGTGTGCTGGCGCCGCAATACAGAGTTCGAGCCTAAATTTCTATAATAGTACAAAGTGGTAGGTTTCTCCCTCACGACTCAAGAGTCAGATGCACTGGCGCGTCGCTACGCCTCGGACTCGGCAGGAGCCTGCTCGCTGCGGTCGTGCTCGAGATCAACCATCTCGTAGTCTTCGAAAAACGTCTTACGCAATTCACGCCATTGACTAGCCCACACTCCGACGTTGTACATTAGAAGTGCGCTGCACCCTTGCAGTAGCCACCACAGCCAACTGCGCGGTATGCTGTGACTGTAAACAGTAACAACGGTAAGATGAATGCCGTGCAGCGTCAGCGCGAAGTCGAGTGCCAGCTTGCTGCGGCCCACAATAAACACTAGCGCCAACGTGGAAAAGACCGAGTCCAGAAGCCACAAGAGCGCCAGCATCCAGCCCAGCGTGACGTCTGCACGCACGTCTTCCCATGAAAATATGTAATGCGCGGCCCATGGCAGGCCCATAACAAGTAGTGTGAACGAGATGAGGACCAGCCCCAACACGTAGAACACCGCCTGCAATTCCAAGATCTGCACAAAGAGTCGCCGCGGTGCGAGCACAGGCGATTGCTTGGCCATTAGTGCAGGCTAGACCCGTTTAGGCGTGACAGGTTTGGTGGTTCGTGAAAGCGAGTCACTGACAGTTTCTTGAACAGAACCCCATAGCGTCACGCGATACCGCTACTGCACAGTGGCTCGCTGGGAATCTCGTCTTCTGCAGTCCATGCACTTTGACGGAGGCGTGCCCAGCTTCAGCACAAGCTCAAGAACGAGTCCGGAGTGTTCGCGGTTTCTTAAATTTGCAATTGCTCGCGTTATTGAGCCTCAAAATACCTTGTACCACTAATCATTACAAACAGCACTGAGCATGGCTCAAATGGGTCTATTATGAATTAAAAGCACCGATTACCCAGAGAAAACTGTAAAATATGGCACTGAAACTTTATTTGCTCCACTTCAAGACTTTGGTAGCGACGGTTGTGAGCCGTATTTCTAGGTCTGACGCTCCATGCCTTACACATCACGTGAACAGTTTTTCGGTTCTAAAAAAATTAAATAAGCGAGCGCGATTCAGCGGTGGAAAACTAAATCTGAGCTATAGCGATTCAGCCATGGCCAAGAAATCTAAGTCTGCCTCGCAGGGTAAACAGCCCGCTGCGAAGTCCGATGATTTCGTACTTACCATTAAGGACACTGACCATGTGGAGGATCTTGACGCTGGCGGAGCCGAGATGAATCCGGCGTTTTCCTTCGACGGCGACGGCTTTGACGATGAAAGCGAAATTAACGGATGGGATTTCGGCGCAAAGCCCAGTACAGGAGAGGATGATGAATTGGACCAAATCCTAAAGCGCCACGGTGGTCTGCAAGATGAAGCTTCAAAAGCTGCTGAGGGCAAGACGGAAAACGAGGGCCAGGATGACGCTAGCTTTGCAAGCGACGCAAGCGATGCAGATGACGCCGAGAGCGAAAGCGAAGCTCAGGATGATGAGAATGATGACGAGGACAAATCTGAGGTTTCTGGTGAGGATACTGAGGATGCAGACAAAGATAATGAGGACGGCGAGTCCAAGGAGGAGAAGAAGAATGACACCATCCAGTCGGACAAGTCCGGATTTTTCGAAGAAGGTCCTGCATCAAGCCCGACCGCCTCTTTCTCGGCAATGAATCTTTCGCGTCCAGTCATGAAGGGCATTGCAAAGGCAGGCTACACGACTCCAACCCCTATCCAAAGTGCCGTGATTCCTGTCGGCCTCCTTGGAAAAGACGTGGTCGCTGGCGCTGTCACTGGTTCCGGTAAGACTGCGGCCTATATGATTCCGACCCTCGAGCGACTTGTGTATAGGCCGCTCAAAACGCCAGCAACCCGCGTCGTTGTGCTCACTCCCACACGTGAACTGGCAATGCAGGTGTATGATGTCGGGCAACAATTGGGTCAGTTTGTTAATGGACTACGTTTCGGTATGGCTATTGGCGGTCTTGGTCTCCGTGCTCAGGAGCAGCAGCTTCGCACAAAGCCTGACATCGTTGTTGCCACACCCGGACGTTTCATCGACCATGTGCGAAACTCGCCGAGTTTCAGCGTTGACCAGGTCGAAGTTCTTGTTGTAGACGAGGCCGACCGTATGCTGGAAGAGGGATTCGAGGCAGAGCTTTCAGAGATCTTGAGACTTATTCCTGCGAAGCGCCAAACACTCCTATTTTCAGCTACCATGAACAACTCGATCCAAGATCTGGTCCGTTTGTCGTTGAAGAAGCCGGTGCGACTCATGATTAACCCACCAAAACAGGCTGCCCAGGGTCTTGTTCAGGAGTTCGTAAGAATAAGGAAACAGTACGAGCCTTCCAAACCAGCGGTACTCGTCTCCCTACTCAAGAAACTCGGCTCCCAGCGGCGTGTTATTGTTTTCGTTAAGCAGAAGACCACAGCTCATCGTCTGCGCGTCATCACGGGTCTCATGGGCATCAAGGTTGGTGAACTGCATGGCTCACTGTCCCAGGATCAACGGTTGACTAGCATCTTTCAATTCAAGAATCTCGAGGTTCCCGTGCTTATCTGTACAGATCTTGCGTCTCGTGGTCTCGATATTCCTAAAATTGAAGTTGTTGTCAACTATGAACTGCCGCAGACATATGATGTTTATCTGCACCGTATCGGCCGGTCAGCTCGTGCAGGCCGTACCGGTACATCCATCTCTCTCGTTGGCGAGAGCACGACTGAAAGACAAATCGTCAAAACCGCTATCAAGGCTAACGAGAGCTCTAAGCAAAAGATGCTTGGACGCAATGTCGACTGGAACGAGGTAAAGGCGCTTTCGGCGGAACTTGATTCTAAGGCTGGCGTGATTGAAGAGATTCTGGCTGAGGAAAAGACTGCGAAAGAACTTTCAGTTGTTGAGAAGGAGCTTACGCGCGCGCAGAATCTCATCGAGCATAAAAATGAGATCCAGTCTCGACCAAAGCGTACTTGGTTCGAGCAAGCCGGTGGAAACGCCGCCAAGAAACAAAAACATGCTCCACAGAGCAATCATCAGAAGAAAAAGCATGACACTGGCGACTCTAAACAACAGTGGGCTTACAAAAAGACCAAGGGAGACCGCTCGTTGTCGTCCAAGCGCGGAGGCAACCGCGTCATCATGAAAGCGGGTGCTCGCAAGGCAAAGAAAATGGCGTAATCATCTAGCAAGAGTTTAATTAATTTAAGTAGAAGAGAACACTATTTATGCTTCTTCTTTTTGTCGTTCTTCTTCTTTTTGCTTTTAGCAGAGGCTGCTGGTTTTTTCCCGTTCGGAACTGGCTCCTGTTGCTTAGCCGCTTCACCAGGGGAGTGATCGTTCTCATTGATATCTTGCGAGTTTGGAGAAGCAGTTTTGTCGCCCTCAACAGCTGCGCTTGAAGTAGCTGTATCAGTGCCCTGGTCAGGACCGTTCTTAGACGCATTCGTGGATACCAGCTTGCCTGCTTCTGCAGAATGCTCAGGTTGCTTCTCAGCTGTAGAATGTTTATCATAGGTCCGAGAAACGTGAGACCTTTTATCGCTTTCGGGTTCAGCAGCTTCAGTTGAATTTGCAACGTTAGAATCTTCAGCTTGTTTATTCGCTTCATCTTCCGCTTGCTTCTTGGCCGCAGCTTCCTTGGTCGCCTCGGTGTGTTTCCTAGCTTCAGCCTCCTCTTGCTTCTTGGCTTCGCCCTCTCCGGCTTGTCGTCTAGCTTCGGCCTCCTCAGCTTGTTTCCTAGCTTCGGCCTCCTCAGCTCGTTTCCTAGCTTCGGCCTCCTCAGCCTGGTTCTTGGCCTCAGCCTCTTCAGCCTGTTTCTTGGCCTCGGCCTCCTCAGCCTGTTTCCTAGCTTCGGCCTCCTCAGCCTGTTTCTTGGCCTCAGCCTCCTCAGCTTGTTTCCTAGCTTCGGCCTCCTCAGCCTGTTTCTTGGCCTCGGCCTCCTCAGCTTGTTTCCTAGCTTCGGCCTCCTCAGCCTGTTTCTTGGCCTCAGCCTCCTCAGCTTGTTTCTTGGCCTCGGCCTCCTCAGCTTGTTTCCTAGCTTCGGCCTCCTCAGCCTGTTTCTTGGCCTCGGCCTCCTCAGCTTGTTTCCTAGCTTCGGCCTCCTCTGCCTGTTTCTTGGCCTCAGCCTCCTCAGCTTGTCGTTTAGCCTTAGCCTCATCAGCTTGCCTTTGAGCTTCGGCCTCTTCGACTTGCTTCTTAGCTTCGGCCTCCTCCGCTTGCTTCTTTGCCGCGGCTTCTTCAGCCTGTTTCTTGGCCTCAGCGTCTTCAGCCTGCTTTATTGACTCGGCCTCCTCAGCTTGCCTCTTCATCGCGGCTTCATTAGATAGTCTCTTAGCCTCAGCTTCGTCGACATTATTATTAGTCTCAGATTCCTCCACTGAACGCGTAGCGTCAGCTTCGCCAGACTGTCCCTCGGCTTGAGCTAGCTTGCCGCTTTCATCAACATGATTGTTGGCAAGAGCTTCTTCAACTTCAGCCTCTTGTTTACCTTCAGCAAAATCAGCTTTATTGACAGCCAAGTCGGACACCTTCCTCTCAGGTTCCGCGCTATCGAGCTTGTTTTCGTCAACGTGATTCGGAGTCTTTGTGGCCTGAAATGAAGAGTCTTCCTTAGCCGCGTCCTGCACAGACATCGCACTTGCGCTGTTCGATGCGGCTTGAGTGTCTTCTGATTCAAAAATAACTCGAGAACCGTCGCTTTCACGCTTAGGAGCTTTCAGATTTCCATTCGCAACCGCATTTCCTGGGGGTTTTCGGGCCGACTCGGCAAAGTCTGCCTGTGCGTTTCCTTGAGCTATGGCTGTTGCAAATGCCTGCCTAGAATCCATGGCCAAAGAAGATTCAACGCTAGTGCGCGGTGACGCTAGCGTTGAAGCATTTGGACGAGATTCAGTAACTAAGTCAGGCTCGCGGTCAGGCACGTCCGGTCCCACGAACATCTTCACGCTTTCATATATGACGTCGCCAGAGCGAGACTGGCCGTTCAATGCAATTTCCTTGGCCTTAAAGTAACGCAAATCTCTCAACACATTCTCTTTCTCATCAGCGTTTTGCACTGTAACCTCACCATACGCCTCTAGCAGAGCGGGCTTAAATGCAGAGAATATAGCAGCTACGATGGACTGAGCGAGCGGCTGCGGAAGCATCTCCTGAGCAACACGAGCAACCTTCGTAGTGTCATTCATTAGCCCCTGTATATAGCGATTCGCTTCGGGCTGCCGTATAGTGAAGTCCGTTGATGCAATTTGGCGGGCGTATGCGCTCACCTTATCGCTCATGAGCTTGACAAGCTTACTCTCAATCTCAGCGCGGTGATCAAAGTAATTTTGCTGCACTGAGTCAAAAGAGTCAAGAATGGTTGTATTGGAAGTTGGGATGTGTCTTTCGGTACATCTTTTGAGTGAGCCCATGAGATTATAGACTAACCGCAGACTTTCAGAGGTAAGCATGAGATTTTTGACAGAGATATGTTTCAAACCTGCGCTGACTTTCGCACCGAATCCAAGAATCAAGTGGTGGGCCTTGTGGTTGAAAAGGCGCAAAAGTTCCAGCAAAGCGGCAGCCGTGTCGGAGACGTGGACTGTGGGAAGCACACATATTAATTGTAAGTACTTCGCAACTGCCCCCACAAGTGTCTGCGTTGATTTTGAAGCAATGTATGGTTGACCATCTACCAATATACGCAGCGTTCCTGTAGGCTTACTGTTTGGTGAGGTCAAATCCCACTGCGATGGATCCAAAGAGCCAGCCGAGCTAATAATATCGACAGCAGCCTGAGTTTGAGGGAGGATTTCAGCCGGTCTCCAATCATCGGTATCCATTGCGGTACCTAATTTCTCATCGCTGGAGCTGTGTAGCGTATGGATGTAAAGCTTTGTCTGGGCAACCAAGAACTCACTCAACTCAGTCGGACGGGCTTTGGTGATAGATTCACACTTGTTGCAAAATTCTGTTACGTCCAGGAAGAAACGCTCGAATTGAGACACATCAAGAGTGGTCGCCGGATCCTTACGGACACGAAGCACACGGGCGAGCCTGCTATCAGCCCCCTTTGCAGCACTCTGAATCGTCGATAATGGGATCGGCTGACTTTGAAGCTTCGCAAATGCATCAGATAAGGATCTGAAAAGCCTCCGGCACATGTCTTCAGCGTCGCTTGCGCTCAAAGTGTGCAGACTACGGGCTAGGCCCTGGGACTCGTCATCAGTAGCGCCAGGCAACTCTTTCCTCACAAGAGCCCGCACCTCAAGATCCACAACATGGGCGTAATCAGATAAGGCTCTGTCAGTGACACCAGCCCGCTCGGCGAGGGTCATCGCTGCATCGATGTCCACAGGGTGCGGCTTATCGGCTCGTAGGTCGGCAAGCAGAGCGTTGACTAGCTGCGCGGCGGCATCAGCCCGGGCCTGGTTCTCGGCTGCTGCCAGTTTATCGAAGTATTGATGCGTAACAGTAACCCGGTTGAGATCAATACCCTCAGTGGCGATTTTGCGTGCCCCCGCGGCGCGATCCAAAACCGCGGAGGGATCCTGTGAGGCTAGTGAGTCCACGACCTGCGTGAACTCCGACAGCTGAGCGAATGCACTGAGCAATACGTCGAGGTCATGAAGTTTCGTCTGCAGCTTTGCAGTCTCCTCAAAATGGGCAACCACTCCGCCTTGGATGCCACTTACGACAGCCTTAAAAGCCGCGATTTGGCGTGAAAGGCCGGCAGCTTGATCCTCAATCGCGTGGAAAGAAGCAGTGGCCGAGAAAAACTGCGACGAAGCTGCAGCGATCTCTTTTTCCAGGTGAGCCTCAACAACATCAACATACCAGCTCAGCTTCTCTTGAAGAATAGACGAGTCCTCACCCATTACCGCATCGAAAACTCGCGGGTTATCGAGATGAAAGTCGGAATCAAAGAACACTGACGGTACCGAGTCCAGCGGCGGCGGCGCGGGCCCGGAATCTGCGGCCGGGGAAGCATGGCGCTCGAACGACTTTAGCTCTTTGAGATAGGGGTCGACCTCCAGCGCGTCCACAGCTTCTACCCGAGGGAGCTTCACCTGGGGGATGTCGCGCACGGTGGGCTGCTTGTAGCCAGCAAAATGCGGATCGCCGCGGTTATGATATACAAGATATGCCACGGAGTTCTTGTTCGGCCCTAGCTGCGTGCCGGAGGCCTCTGAAAAGCTCTCAGAGCCAGCATCGGATGGCGCAACTATTGATGCCATAGACGCATCGGCAAATGCTGCGTCCAGGCTTGCGCGACTCGTGCTTTGGCTCGCCCGGTGCGCCATGGCTCAGGCTCAGGCTCAGGCTCCGGCTCCAAGATGAGCGCACTCACGTGCACTGATCCGCGCCCAAAGCTATTGGCGCACGGAATGGGCCGTGGGTAGCACTGTTCGCGCCAGCGCCAATGTCGCACTAACATACTATAACGAACGAGCTGCACACTATTGTTAATAAAAGGGCATAACCTACATGCGTAAATCGAGCATTCAATGCCAGCATTCAATGATACAGATGCGGCGCGCAGGTGTGTGTGAGATAAGGACGAATCTGCTCATAATGTCCTCATGTGTCCTCATTATATACTGACAGCTTCAAAATAGAACTGCAATGTTTGTGGAGAAATCTATATTTGGTGGCAGGGTGCGTGCCGTAACGTTCCTGCATGGCCGTATTTACGCATAAACGCCCGCGCCGCGATATGCCTAGTTAGGCGGTGCGAGTGAGCTCTGCGACAGAGGCCAGCGCGAGCTATGGAAGAAGCCCTGGAGCTCCGTGCGGAGGCCCGCAAACGGACGCACAAATTCGGTCTTTTTGCTTCCTCGTCCAAACGTGCGCGGGATCGTGCCGAAGCTGAGGAGCTCTATACTCAAGCTGCAAACAGATTTCTGGCTCTGCGGCAGTTTGCAGAGGCAGCAGATTGCTTTGAGCAGGCTAGTTCTTGTGCGGAATCGGTCTATACGGCTGCATCGCTCACTATAGAGGCTGCCAAAGCCTGGCGGTCGGCCAATGAGCCTGAGAGGGCCATTAGAGAATATGCTGATGCCATAGCTAAATTCGCACACAAAGGGCCCCTGAGACGCGCGGCGCTCGTAGCAATGGATTTAGCAAAGGTCTATGAAGAAGATGACCGGTTAGAGCCTGCACTCAAGTCGTGGCAGCGTGCTGTAGGTTGGTTTGAGGAGCAGCACGAAGAAAATATGGCTGCTAAAGCACGACAGGGCTTGGCAGACTGTGCAGTGCGCGTGAAGCAGTACGACATTGCCATTGAAAACTACGAGAGGGCCGCTGAAGAGGCGTCGACCGAGGTTCTTACACGCTACATGTTGAAACAGTATCTGTTCAAGGCGGGGCTCTGTCGTCTAGCTCAGGGTGACGTCCTCGGAATGCGCACTGCTCTTGAGTCTCGATATGTAAAGTGGGATCGCGCGTTTCCTTCAACTCTGGAGTTCACAACATTGAAGAACTTGACCCAGGCGCTAGCAGACATGGACTTGAACCTATTCGAGCAAACTCTTTGGAGGCACGACAAGAAAAAGCGGCTCGACAAATGGCATCTCGACCTGTGTCTGAAAATCAAGGAGAGATTCACAAGCACTGATCCTGTGGACGAGCTTATATGACAGCAATTATTGCACGGATAGACGCACTGGCTTATTGCCGGCGTATCGTAACACACTTGGAGTCGTTAGACTATTTTTAAAGCATACGCCTAGAAGTTGTAAAATGCTATAGGAGCCTGTTACCCAAGAAACAGATAAAACACACACACAACTACCAATACCATGAATGAAGCACGACGGCTCATCTTGCCATAACAGATCCTTTGCACCATTGAATAATTTATAGAGAACAATAATTTAAACATGCTTATAGGGCTTTTTACATATCGTTGCTTGGGGTTTGGTGCCTACAATTTATTTTCTACATTTCATTATCTGATCACCCAAAAGACGCCGCTGGTCGTACTTTGGCACGTGGAGTTTCCTCAATCTCCGAGTTGGCCTTATCAGCCTTGAAATCCACAGGGTGAATCGTTGGGTCAACGATCTGATACGATGGACCCTTTTGTGTTTGGACAGGGTGAGGCTGGTAGTGCGCGTTGAAACCGGGCCGACGACTCGAGGATAGCATGGACGTTACTGCCTCTTCTTTACGACGATTCTCGACGTCCTCGTCTTCTTCGTCGTCATACTTCAGCGTTGTAGCAGGTAGGGATGCAATTATGTTACAGCCATGCTCGTGTGCCTTGATATCGATGACAGAAGGTCGCCTAAGTCCCAAGAATAAGCCCGCGTTATCCTCGTCCTCATCATCGTCCTCGTCTTCATCTTCCTCATCATCGTCCAGGGCTTGCTCACCTTTATCGTCACCAGGGGCGTCGGGGCTCAGGGATTCAGGACGCTGGGGTTCCTCTTCGCGGTTTTCCTCAGGGTCAAGCGCGACACATTGCTCGACACGATCATTGAAGTGTACATGCCGCTCAATAGTGCTCAAAGAAGCAAGCGAACCGCTGCGCGTGCTCCTCAAGCTCCGCAGCGAAACTGGGCGACGTGATGGCGTGGTCCCTGGTGTCGAAGAACGGGAGCCTGCTTCGGAGTTTGCACCAGAATCGCTAGCAGAGTTGTTCTCAGAGGTACCTGGCGTCGCGACAGGCCCTGATTGGCTCGGTACGGTCGCGTACTGCTGGTTCAAAATGTCAGCCACCATCTGCCGGTTCACTCCAAGAGGAACGGGTCGATAGTGATGGTGCCGTATGTAATTTGTCGTGGTGCGAGCGTGAGCCGGCGCAGTGTTCTGCTCCAGTTCATGAGCATCCTCAAGCATTAGCTGCGCCAAGGTTTTCTTCTTGAGGATGGACTTTGGATAACAGCCATGCTTCGAGACATGGGGCGCAGCTTCCAGATTATTAGCCTGGAAGTCGCTTCCAGGACTGATGGAACCATGACGAGACGTGCGAGGCGGCTGCGTACCCTCGTATACACTATCTGGTTCGTGATATAATGGCCCATAGAGCCATGTCACATCGTAGTCCTTCAGCCAATTCACAGTGCTAGGAGGAACAGTGGCCAGGCCGTTTTTCGCCTTTGCCCACATGCGCCATGACGCGTTCTCGAGGCGCGCGCTATTAGCCATGTCCTGCCGCCTCGATATGATGTACCGCCAGCTTCCCGCAATGTCCGACTCATTCCAATCATGCGAGAAATAGTCGACACGCTGCTCTGCTTCTGGCAGTGCGGAGGCATCATCCCTCGGAGATGGAAGATTGAGGTTTGGTGGCAAGGCGAATGGGGCCAGAGAAGTGGCTGATGTTTTGGGCGACGCTGAGGGAGACAGGCTAGGCTCAGCAGATACGCCTGCAGACGCCGCGGGCGTCGCAGCAAACGCAGGGGATGATTCTGCTGGAGACTGAGAGGATGTGCGCGACTCTTGTGCCGAGCCCTGCTCAGCCGAGCCCCGATCCTGGACCACGCGGCCGCGTTCAGAGATTTCTTTTTCGGGAATATCTTCGGGAGCTTTGGATCCCGGAATCGCTCTTACCGGGACTGATGGAAGCGCAACCTTACCAGTAATGCTCTCTACCGCCTTCTGGCCCTCAGACACTACCGGCGCCTTGACAGTGTCAATATGATCCATGCTATGGGAACGTTTCAGCAATGGCGGCGCCATGGTCGAGCCAGGTGCTGGTGCAGATGGCCCAGGGCTGCTATGTGAAGAATCGGCGACAACTTGAGATGAATCGGATGCGTTCGACGAGCCGGTGGACCGGCTTGGCGCGTCTTGCGATTTGGACGCTTCGGCAGCAGGTTGTGAGGGATTCAATTGAGCACGGGACGGCGAGCGCCGTAGACCCAGTTTTGGGGCACCGGAGCCTGCTCCAGAAAGCGATAATTTGGAGGAAGAGCGGCCGAGCGCCGAGCCCCCGGCGAGATTCATTTTTGAGGACGATCTTGCAAGCCCGTGGCCCGCAGAGGCCTGTGATGAGTTACCGCTGTCTGAGCCCATTGTAGAGCTTACGATAAGCGTCAATTCACAGCGGCTCGGGCGCAAAGTTCGGTAACAAGCGCTTTCTTCACAACTGCTCGGCAGGATGTGCAGGAAAACGGCTCTAGAGGGTGACAATAACAGGGCACGGGCTATCTTGGTAATAAGCAGAACACGTTTCCGACCGTGGTTAGTCACTCGAGGCCGGTCCCAGCACGCCTCGAGGGTGCAAAACCCCACAGCCCATATGCGGCTCGCCAGACGCCTTAGGTATGCCCATATTACGCAAGTGAGCTCGCATGAGGCCGCGATAGCAGATGCGATCGGCACTCAGCACGATGCAAGGGACTCGGAATAGTCCTCACACAGCTTCAAAGAACCGCGGATTCTGTTCGGGATATTCCACAACCGCTTCGTAAGGCTCGTTAGTTCTATGTATAGATTAAACACAGTAAGCGACATGCAGATGAGCGGCGCTTATTATGAAGTAATAAACTGCGGGGAAGTCAAAACACGAGACGCCAAGCCTGCAGCGGGTATACTGTGCGCGACAAAAGGCGTAATTTTAACAATGACATGTCCAGCTAGTTCTCGCTCGTCATGCTAGTTTGATTCCGACGTACTCGCCGTTTTCCTTCATGGCCGCCGCGTCGCCCTTCTTGGCCATTATATCTACCACGCGGCGAATGAGATGCGGGTCGAGGCCGCTGAACTTGTCGAGTCCGGGAAGTTCGCCCTCTTGCAGCTCGTAAAATGTAAGGATCGTGCCTGAATGGCCTGTGTCTGCAGCCCACTGTTTGAGCTCGAATGCAAGCTCACTTGGTTTATATGCATAGACGTACGCGTCTCCGTTTTCGAGCTGTTCAGCCATGCCCTGGCTCACGAGGTGTGCCATCACATCAGCAATTACTTCTGGACGCAGGCTGCGCTGGATCCGCGGGTTCGAAAACACCGGCGACGACTTATTCACTTGCCACTTTTTGGTTGTGCGACACCACTCGATGATCACCGCCTCCCACTGCTGCAACTGCGACTGCCATGTGTCCTTGTTCACTTGCCGGGTGAAAAACGGGGGAAACTCGTAGATGGGCCCCGGATGGAACGATTCCATGCAGCCGTGGTGTGCGGAAGTGTCTTTTGGCGAACACAACACCCCGGGCGGGCCTAACCCTGAACCACACTGGTGGTCGCGCACAAAGGCCGCGTATTTTCGGGGTCAGAGTCGTGCCGGAAACAAGGCAGTCAAATCAATGGAAATAAGAGTTGATATGTACAATGTTTATGAACTACGAACGGCTGCGGAACAGCTTATCACCGACTTTTCGCCAGTCCACCGTCGACCACCACGCGTCAATGTACTTCTCGCGCCCAGCAATACCGAAATCCGGCACGTACGCATGCTGCCACAGGTTCAGCGCGAGGAGAGCAATGTTCCAGTTTTTGCGGCCCTCAGACACGGCATTCTGAACAGCGACTAGCTCACGGTGACCGTCTTCGCTCACGGGCCCGCTGAGATCGATCTGCTGCGCGCGCGAAAACGTATATGGAGACCCGGAAACGTTCGTGGCAACCACGGCAAGCTCCTTCGAGGGCGATTCGACGAGGAATACCCATCCGTTCGACAGCACCTGTGCAGAGGCCTTGTCGAAAGCGCGCTTCAGACCCGCGACGTCACCAAAATGCGTTTCTATGCGACTCAGAAGTGCTCCCGTGGGCTCGCTTGGCTCGCTAGAGCTGCTTTTTAGGGTCGAGAAGTAGAGGTGGTTATTATGAGCCTGCGACGCGTAGTTGAAGACATGCGACTGCTCTGCGCGGTCCTTCGTGTTCAGAAGAATGTGAAATGGCACGCGCGTCTCGTTCTCGGTCTCCACAATGCTGGCGTTCAGCTTGTTCAGAATGTGCCCCTGGTAGTCTGTCCAAGCCGTCTGGAATCCCTTGGGGCTGAACAGGCCCGGGATTCCCACTGCAGGGTCAACAGCAAGACGAGGTACAGTGTGGATCCCTCGGCGCACGACTCGATGCATGGAGATAGGCACAGCGGTCTTGTCGTTCTAATGGCCTATTCCTAATTTTTCAACGGGTGGATTATGTTACGCGTTACGGGTACCATAAAAACTGGGAACTACTATGGCTATGTAGCTGCAACAATGGCTCTATAAAGCTCTCGCAACTACAAAAGTGTCGTCAATTCACGAGGTGAGATCACCAAGGTCCCTTTTTGCGAGCAAAGTTTTGTTAAAGTAGCATTACTCTACCTGTTGTATTGACTGAGAGTGAGATGCCGAAATGTATTATATGTGTTTAGCGGTAGCTTCTCCGCAACTTTTTTTTTATTATGCACTACCGTGAGGCACGCGACTCATCATAACCGATTTTCGACTTGCTGCGATTCTTGGCGCGTTCCACCTGCATTAAACCGCCGTATATGTTATCATAAATCTGCCGTAATCGTATCGACACACATATGCTTGCCCTGGGACGTCTAGCCTGGCCAGTGGCAAGGCTGTCGCCGAAAACAGTCTTGCGATGCTACTCACCACGATTTAGGCCGCGCGGAATCATTCAAAGGCCGAACCTGGCCGCAGCACCGCCAGAGTCGGGCGTGAACCCGGTTCTAGCTTCTTTAGTGTCCGAGCCAACAATCGTAATTGAGCGCCAAATAGAGATTGGCAGCATCATTGCTGGATTCGAGCAGGGACGCATGTTTCGCATGTATAGACCCGACGGATCGCCCTTGGGATATATGCAGGAAGAGGATTTCGGCTTTGGACGGATCCTGATGCGCCAAATCACACGATTGCATCGCCCGTTCAAGGTGCAGGTATATGACGTCAGTGGCAACCATGCGCTGACCATTGAAAGACCATTTTCATTTATCAACTCTCATATTCGCTGCCTAGCCGGCGAGACACTCATAGGAGAAAGCCAACAGGAATGGCACCTGTGGCGCCGCCGGTATAACTTGTACCTGACGGGCAAAACCGAATCCGAGATGGACCAGTTTGGCCGTGTAGATGCGCCGTTCCTCAGCTTCGATTTCCCCGTTAAGGATGAAAACGAGAAGGTAATGGGCAGCGTCGGCCGCAACTGGACCGGTATTGCGCGCGAAATATTCACCGATACTGGCGTTTACGTCTTACGCAACACACCAGACACTCTCGAAGAAGCAGCGAATGCGTTGCATGCGCCCGAGCTAGCATCCCAAGTCTCGCCACATCACATGAACCTGCCACAACGTGTTGTCATGCTGGCAACCGCCGTGTCAATTGACTTTGACTACTTCTCTCGACACTCCAACAGGGGTCCCATGATCATGCCCTTCTCTGATGATGTTTGATGTTGAGGGTCTGCACCAAATAATGGCTTCCAGTGATACAACGGGATGCCCGGACCACCTTTCCAGAATCCGTTTATAGAATTGCTTGAGCATGACATTTCTTCACGCATCCGTGAGCAGGTAAGACAACTCATGTTTCGGAGTAAGAGATTAGAGCAAATTCATACTGTAAATATGCGTGTAACATTGTTGCGAATTGACACGAGTGAAACCTTTAGCTATGCGAATATAAAGGAGAACATTTAAAACAACGGAGAAATCGCCAAAAGCGGTGAGATCTCTCAGAGTATCTTGTCATTTTGTGACGATCCCAGTACTTAAATGGCAATAAGCAGCGAGTATTTAGGACTCCGACTTCACTATTACCGTTACTGATAGAACAGGGTCTCTAGAGAACGCGTCGCTAGGGTCTTGGCTCAGCAACCAGTTGCTTCAAAAGTTCGACCGCCAGTCCCAAATACTGTTGCCTCCGCAGCTGGTTCTCGCGTGTCCAGCGAGCCCGCTTGTCGATTTGCTGAACCGTCCATTCTGTTGAAGCAGATTTGCCCTTGCGCAGATCATTCGTGGCTACAAGGACCGAGAATCCTAGTTCGGTTTCACTGAACTGCTGTACACGTTTAACAAGCACATCACTCAACTTGTTCGAAAACGTGTCTGAGGAACTGATCTCTCCATGATCAATGGGCGCTATTCGAAGCCCATCCAATTCATACAAGTGGTTATCAGGGCCACGAACGTAGGCCACGTAGTGGTACGCATCGCTCTGACTTTGCGGAGTCGGATCTTCGTTGATGAACGACATCGGCCCAGCCATTTTATTATGACATTCGCTCAGGAACTGCGACGAAGCAATTACTTCACCTCGCATTGCAGGATCCAGAGCCATTGTAAAGTCCCGAAACTCAGTCAATTGTGGGCCAATCTCGACATCACTGTTCAGCACAAGTGATAGCAGGGCTTGTGTGGCACACGAATTCTCAACCACCTGCTGCGCGAAAAACACCGGCGCTTCGGGCGCGTAGGCTGGCGAGTCTGTGTGAGGCTGGTTAGTGTGATTGAAAAGAAACACTACTCCGTGCACAGCGTCCCCACCCTCCAAGTGAAAGCTGTCACGATCTACACCGAACAGCTCATTGAATTCAACATTCTCAACACCCCAGCTCTCTACAAGCTCCGTAAAGAGCCCCGGGTCGGATTCAAGCTCTTGCCACATGAGAGACACTTAGGCTGGGGCCGAACCGCTCTCGGGGAGTTCTGGGCCAGGGTAGTCTACTCGAGCTGAGACCAGAGCGCACAAATACTTAAGTGCAAAGCGTAGAGTTGCCTCGAATGCGAGGCCGTTCAAAAAATACATAAAACAATTAAAACACATTGTTGGTGCTTAAGGTAGAGCTCTACAATAGCCTAACTATGCAAACGATTTCACCTTTTGTTGCACACAGCGTTGTTGGATATCTGCCTTGACAATGTCCATAGCCGCTAGAGAGTCTTCCATACTATCGTGTTCACCTGTCTGAATGTCTCGACTCAAAAATGTCCACGCCAGCTCTTTGAGCGAGTGCGTTCTGGTACGTATGCGAGGAAACAATATTGCAGTGTCTACTATTCGATGATGCACTAGACGCAGTGCGTTGAGGTCATTTTCCAGGCCGTGACCTACAATTATCGTGCTACTAGTGACAATTTTGAAGAGATCCGTGTACATTTCTTCAAGTGTCATTGGCGGGAATTTCTCGCCGTTGACCTCGGTACCGTCGTCCATGTTTGCGACGCCGGAAAAGCGGGTATTTAGGTCTAGAATACGACCCAGTGGCCAAACAAGGCGATCCATGACAATCTTAGACGTGTCATAGTCAACAACAGTAACGCGAATCAGCTCCAGTCCTTTGGTGGTCCATCCCATTTCGCAGTCCAGACCAACAGCGAAAAGCCCCATTTCCTCTGAGTCCCTTGGCGTCGGGGTATCCCTAAACGGAATAATTCCCGCCATGAGAGAAGGCTCTTTCAACCTGAATACGTGGAAATCTCGAGACTCACAACCACTACTCTCGGTCAGCGGCTCGTTACAGCACGGGAAAACCGTCGACAGCTTTTTCGTGTTCGGATCCCACCGCCTTTTGAGTAAGTGAAACCGACACGCAGAAGTTGTTGTGCCCATGTCATATACGGGGAACTTTGTCTGACATCGATCACAGTGAACAACCATGTCTGACGAAAAAGGCTCCGGCACAGGCGACGACGTGATGTAGTGTCTTTTCTCGAGCTCGGCTAATGGCACAAGTAAGTTAACCAACTCCTTGCGGAGAACCTGAGACAGTGAGGTAGCTTCATCAGCCTGAGTATCACGAAAGTAATCTCCGGAGACAATCGAGCGAACTGCGGTGCGAATACCCATTGAATAGGTGAACTTGGTCGATCTTTTAGCCACATCGGACTCTAGCTTGATTGCCAAGTCTCTTGAGTCACTAGCGCCGTGCTCCTCGAACTTATCATATAAAACTTTCACGAATTGCAATCGCTGCTGGTAATTCGCAGGAGGTGAGTTCAACATTTCTGGAACTAGAGGCTTTGCTGGAGACGCCCTCGCAGCCGGAACATGCGTATGCTTGAGTTTCTTCACAGGGGCGTCTTGTTCATGCTCCGTAGCACGTTTGGATCCGCTTTCACTACCATGGTTGAAAATGCAATTTCCTAGTTCACACTTTGCGCCCTTTGGACAGTCAACAGAAGCAAACGCTCTTGTCGAGCGAAACAGGCTCATATCAAGCCCGGATCATGTGCCTCACCGGAATAAGATGTAGTTTTGGCTGCAGTGATCTGAAACTGTCTCAGAAAGTCTGACATTAGTAAACGACCGGGGCGTGTGCGCTGCATGCATGATGCAGAATGTGAGACTGTTGCATTCTCGGCATTAATTGCACTATTTAATTGCTAGATTCAGTCTAACTAAAGTGTCTCACTTGGTCCGTCAAGAAAACTACTGCGATGCAATCGGAGCTGGTGCGCACTGAAACCGATCCGGCGCCGGCCGTTGACACCCCTTCTTCGGGTGATACATCGCCACCTGCCACTAAAGAGACAGCTGACGACAACTCCGGTTTCCGCAGATTGATCAATCGCAAGCGTTCTCGTTGCGGGAGGTGCCAGCAATTTGGTCATAACAAGAAGACCTGCAAAACACAACTGCCAGTCAAACGAACAGAGAGCGACAATGCTCGGCCTGCTAGAAAGACTGCCAAGTTCAACGGGGCTTTCGGCAGAATCATCTACAGATCAGTAGAGTCTGGGGGGAGTTCCAGTCTGCAAGCTACTGTTCAGTTTCAACGGAGAGTTATGAATGGGAAGCTACGTTGTTGTGGAGCTTGCCACGAATTTGGTCACAATAGGAGGACATGCAAAGCACAAAAAGCAACAAGTGAAGCGCTTTCGGACGTACAGGAGGAGCCATTGACGGATAGTGAGGAGCCTCTGATGGTCAATAAGGAGCCTCTAACTAAGGAGAGTTTGTCGGACCATGAGGAGTCTTCAATCAAGGAAATTTTGGTGGACGGCGAGGAGTCTTCAATCAAGGAAATTTTGGTGGACGGCGAGGAGTCTTCAATCAAGGAAGTTTTGGTAGACAGTGAGGAGTCTTCAAGTGAGGAAACCCCGGTGGAAGATAAGGAGCCTCCGGTGAAGGAGGTTTTAGTACAGAGTGAGGAGCCCCTAATCAAGGAAGTTTTGGTGAACAATCAGGAACCTTCAAAGGAGAAGGACTTGGTGAGCAATGAGGAACCTTCAAAGGAGAAGGACTTGGTGAGCAATGAGGAACCTCCAATCAAGGAGACATTGGTGGACAGCCAGGAACCCCTGAACGAGGAGACCCTGGTGAACAATGAAGCCTCTCAAGAGAATAATAAACAGCTTAAGGAAGAGAAAGAAATGGAATTAAATAGTGGTGTTGGAGAGCGTGTTTCAAGTGATTCTTAGATAAGTGGTCTATTGACAGATATATCTCAAAGTAGTTCATTCAGCGATGATGTTTTACGTATTCCATATATAAATGAGACTCATCAGTAGAATGAAACACCCGTGTCGCGGAATGTGTTGCCAGGATTCATAACTTACAAAACGGTCTTATGTTTATCGAATCATTCTATATGGGCCTTGAAATTCGATGACATCTGGGGAGGGGGGGTTATTTAGGAGTCTCATAATATATAAGAGAGGACTGATTGTTTTGTGGCTCGGTTTAGTGAGTTGGTGATAGCCATGTTTGTAACCGGGTACTAATTGTTTTATAATGTGTCTCATTTGCTGATGAGTCTTATTTACTGATAAAATAAGTTATACATTGTGAAATATCCATAGAACAAAGCGGCCGGCCATCATATACTTAATCAGCAGACATGCATGCATATAGCAGAAGGTGCGTCGCGCCCCTGCATACATGTAGTTATATGTTAACTATCTCGTTTGGAGCATGATGCTGGCCATGTCGCTGGCTATGGGCCCCATAAACAAGGTATAGCCTTTCAAGAGATTGAGATTGGCTGACACAATGCTGATGGTGATGTTTATTGCGATGATCCATCCGCGACGCTGGCCCCAAAGACATTTTCAGTGGAAATTAAAACAAGCTGAGCTACTTAGCTGTCGAAACAGAAACACGCAACACAGAGGCAGAGGCTTGGGACATCTGAGTATCTATTGTAGTTACTCCACATATTGGTGTCACGTGTGCTACGACCCAGAGGCCCACTTTCTCCAACAACGCATAACGCGTTATACATAGTGTGCAGTGTTGGGGCCGTGGCATTTTGATCTGGCGGAAAGCCGTACTGTATTGTATTTTGTATTAGACACCTGATACAGTGCATACTGAATGCGCATTTTTTGGCCGCGTGAGTGCCTCGTTGGTTACGGCCCTGGTGCGCACTGTATTGTTGTAGGTTGGCAAAACGATGACGATGTTGTCGTTGTCGCTGCCCTTCCGCATCTTGCACTGCCGCTGGCGGCCCGTGTACTCGCGGAAGATACTTTATTTGCTCAGCCGAACCGCTCGCGGAGTGCCTCTCAACTATATTCACGAGTAAATGACCAGCGGCTGCTTGTTTTAGGCACAGTCGGTCACTATCAAGAAGGTGCACTATTTCAAGTGGAAATTGAGTCACAAGGGCTAAGTGTAAAGGACTCGAATGGTCACAGAGCCCTTTTGATAATGTTTACTCCACCAAATCCAGCAAAAATGCATTACCTCACACTGCAGCCCGCTCGTTTGTATATCCCCTTGAGGAATGGACAGAGCCCTCTATGGCCAGTTGTTGAGTACCATGTAGCACCACTGAATCCCAGGCGATGTCCCAAGGATGAAGAGAACTGGAACCGCTGCATTGCACAAATGAACTGTGTCTTTGAGCTCGAGCCTCTACTCAAAAAAAATGCTATGGAGGTGTTTCCGGAGCTAGCGCGGCAACCACAGCTGCTAGAAACTTCATATCGAAAGACACGAAGCCGGTCTCGTGCCTTATCACTCGGAGCCCCGGTTGCCGCCTCCATTGTTTCCAAACAGCGTCTACTTGGGTTCATCATGACCGTGCGATACGCTATTGAGTTCGGCTTGCAGCTAATAGAAACTCGTTGGATTCGCGGCCTCAGCTTGCAAAGCGTGTCATGCAGTGCACAGCAAATCGACCTGCGCTTAAATCAGCTTTGCTTTTTACCGCTCCAGTACATGTCCATCACACATCGTATGCAACGGGATTGGCATTGGCTAACGCCGGATCGTAACGAAACGTACATCCGCTTCAGTAACAACCTGTGGCTTGGTATCAATGACTGGTTCCTAGGCGTCTACTTTTGTTGTATTATTCTTCGCAACGCCCCGTTTTTAGAACAGGCCGTTGAGCATCTGATCTACACAGTCTTTGGAAGCCAGTACATAGCTCTCATGGAGTGGCTCATGGCATGGCCCGCGGGGTTTAAGCTCAACACACAATTAGCAGTGTTCATGGGAGAGGTGTTTATGCTGATCATCGTCATGTGGCAGTGGATTATCGGAAAAGTTTTCCGGCCAGGAATGATAAGAGCCATTGTACATTGCATTGCGTGGAGCGGTGTGGCTAGTGGTGCTACCTTGCAGATCAGCCTTATCATAGACCTCATCTCTATCACTGGATTCCATGCTTACCTTTTCTACCAGGTACTGGCGCGCGTTTACGATCATCAACTCAGAATACTTGCCGCACTATTTCGTGTGTTCCGAGGTAAAAAGTACAACGTTTTGAGACAGCGTGTTGACAGCGGAGACTACGACTTCTCTGAGCTTCTTTTGGGCACTATTTTGTTTACAATCTTTTTGTTTCTGCTGCCCACTGTTATTGCCTTTTACCTTGTGTTTGCCATCACTCGTACCGCCATGCTGGCCGTGGTAACTCTGCTAGGTATGGTTCTTGCATTCTTGAACTACTTCCCACTCTTTCCGTTGCTGCTTCGCCTGACGTCGCCGCGCCGCGTGCCAAGCGGTGTGAGGTTCAGGCAGCGTGACAACCACTTGGAGCTGTGGTCGCAGCCCATGCGGCTCAGTGAGATATTCAGACAATACACGGAAATCACACAGCAGTTTGTGAAAGAAAATTTGAACCTTCAACTTCTCATGGGCCTGCTCACCGGCCAAGTGGTGAGCGTACAACAATCGAAATTGTATACATCACTGTATTCTGTGCTTCCGAGCAATCGTGGATCGGCCGCGTTTTTGCGCACAGAACTTCAAAACTATCTTGGCATCTAGTGGGCTACCAGTACATGAAGCCGCACTGCATACACACACACACACACACACACACACACACACACACACGCATAAAATTAATGTATTGATAGAGATTCAGATACTTCCATCCCTGTTACATTCCTATGACCAAACATCGATGAGTATCTATCGCTTTAAGTTAATGGAAAGATGAGTGACGAATGGCCCTGAACGGTGCTGCAAACACATCATCATTACTATTAAGCCTTGGGCTGGGTAGTCGGCAATGAGTCCTTGGTCTCAGACTTCTTCTGCTCGACCTTAGCATACGAGTAAACCAAGCCAGCAGCGAAGCCGAGGAAGATTGCGAAAACCTTTTTGAAGGTAACAGTGGTGTCGAAGAAGATCAGCCCAAGAATGGCGATGGGCAGCTTGTTGAGAGCGCCAACCATGGAGTAGGTAGTACTGGACGTCACGCGAATGCACCAACCCGAGCAATACGAAATTCCGATAGAAAGAAGACCGGTGATCACCATCATCAAAATCAAGTAGTTTCTGCTCTCCGGAGGGAAGTTGCGCCTCACATTCTCAGCAGACCAGTCCTCCGTCAGAATAGACAAGACCGCAAGCACGGGGATAGACAACAGGTTGTTGTACAGCGTAGTCTCAATATCCTTGAACTGAAGAACAGCAATGCGCTTACGCATGAACAGAACGAACGCAGCCTGTGCGAAGCAGTTCGAGAACATCCACAGGTAGCCAAGAATGTTGAACTCCTGCGCGGGCTGAGCAGCAGCAGCAAGCAGCTGGGGGTCCACCTGCTTGCCAGCCGCCTGAAGGGCTTCAACAGCAGTCCTCGCGGCCGGGCCAGAAAGGCTCGAAGCCGATGAAATGTCGCTCCAGGCCGCCACGACAGAGCTGAGCACAATAAGAGCGAAGGAGAACAGAATCATCGGCGTAACCTTTCCCTTGAACCAGAGCACCTCACCGTACGCAATGACAATGATGGTAAGGTTCTTGAAAATGGTGAACACAGGAACGCTGAGATACTGAATTGCCTTTGAAGCAGTGTAAATCATGGCAACCAGCAGCACTGCTACAGGGAACCAGCGCTTAGCATCGTTGCCGGTAACTGGGCGGTAATTCAAGACACCGAACGCCTTGAGCACGGCAATGACGGCAAGACAGGAGAGCGACTGGACCGCCAGGACAATGCAATTCAGGTTGAAATGCGTGCCGGAGAGCACGAATTTGTTGCCCAAAGTCATCACAATGGACGACATGCAGTACGCGGAAATCGCCGCGATGGGGCTGTTCGCAAGGGCCGCGTCAACCATTTTCGGTGCGATCAGTTGTTGTGAAAAAACGAACTGCGTACGCGTTCAGAATGCTGATATCAGCCTCCCCCTGCTGATATCGCGACAAAGTAATCAGTCACGTGCTACATAGAACGCGTCGGCGACACCGTGTCTCCGTTGTTTTGCACCGCTTTCTCAAATACTAAAAGGCACACACGTGCGAGGTCTCCATTCTCGGCGTAAGCTGGCGAGAACGTAAAGGAGAGCTAGACCTTGCTGTCCAAGTATCGAGCGGGAGATGCAATCATGGGAAGACTACTTCCGTAAGCATACGATCTCTGAAACACGAGCACTTGTGAAATCGCTAGATCGTGAAGCTGCTGCCGAGAGCGATGTGCTGCGAAGAGAAATCGGTGACAGGCACACCGATGTTCTTGCGTTGACACAACGAATCGAGTCGCTAAAATTGCTGGTGAGCCGTCAAGAGTCAGATCTAGCTGCTTTCGCCTCTAGACCGGGCATCTATGTGCCACGAGAAGCGGCAAGTTGGAGAGGTCAAGGGCTAGGGGAGGACCACATCACCGAGAGTGTGACGGCCAGACTTCTTTCCATCATAGACCGAAGCATAGTACAGCGGAAGTACGTTCTTGCCGCCCGTGCGCTCTATCTGGCTCAGTCGTTTGACCTGCCCGCAGAGAAGACAGCTGCTGCTGCGGCGAAACTTGAGAAAAGGCTTGACGCGTGGCTCCTTAAGGGCACTCATGTTTCACAAAATATGTTACACGCGTGCATGATTGTGCGCAGATGGTCAGCCAGTACGTTTGTCGCAAACTTCCTCACAACGCGCCTGTCTCAGATCCGAAGTATTCTGACAGAGGAAGACGGTATGGTTGCTGCTTTCAAGCTTATAGACTCGACGTTGTTCATTCACCATCAGCTTGTCTCGGATCTATGTAAGTCGCGACTATCCCAGCGCCGCATTACAGAAATGCCGGAATTTTCAGGCCAAGCACACCTAGTTGAGCACTTGAAGGCACATCCCAAGGCTAGCACCATCCGTGCATTTCCTCCTGAATGCTATGAGAACACGGACGAGCCCGTTGATAACTCTGCGTTCCTTCAGTCCGCGGCTAAAGACGTACAACACACAGCAGCAGCGCTTTTTGCCAGCATGGAAAATGTTGATGCGCTCACGAGTACATTATCGAAATTTGTGACTCAGGTGCAAAACTCATTGTCAGTTGAAAGTGGCATGGGGCAATTACTCGATGCCTGTGAGCCACCATTCAGCTCAAAATTTGAAGACTTTTTGAAGGGCGGTGCGCGACTAGCCAAGGGAACCTCGGCCATTGACGAATGGAGAAAGAATGTTACTGACTTAAGAGCAGAGCAGGCTCAGATAAGGCGTCTTTCGCGGTCGGCTGCTAAGATAGCGCCTGAATTTAGTGAGCGTCTAGCTGCATTGGATTCAAAAACAACCGAGCAGCTCGACGCTTCTTGCAAGGCCGCATATACAGAGGAGCGTAACCGCATACTCGGCCTTCCAACAGAAACCCTTGAGGAAACTCGTTCAGCAGTGGAAACCGTTTCTGCATTGGACGCCGCGTACTCTGACCTAGGGGGATCTGTGGCAGAGTCCCCCAGTGGCCACTACGAGCGGCTGGCCAAGTTTATTATCGAGCAATGGAAATCGCAGCCTCACCTCGATCTCCACGAAGCAAGCATTCCTGGAACACTCTTTGATTTGCTTCTTGTCATGGATAACACGCTTACGGATGCAAGCTGGACGCCCGCGATTCTTGGAGCGCTACGTCCCCTTGTTTTAGACCAGATACGTGAAGCCGCGCCCGAGCTTTCAGAGCCTACCGAGCAAGCGCTGTGCGACCAGCGTGCTCAGACAAGCAAAAATAACGAGACCGCCGGTTTGCGGTCGCGAAGCCGCCTGCTATTGAGACCGCTGGTGCTTTAAACCTTAGAATAGAACTACTCGAAGTAGCTTTGTTACATGTCTATAGGTACAATCGTATCTCGTTACATTAAATGAAGAAACATACAGATAAAAGTGATCAGTTGCTCTTGACGGGGGCCCCAAGGTCCTGCAAAGGAGCATTTATTCCTACTGTGTACTGAAACGCGTCACTTTCAGCACTACCTGGCGCCTGGGCGTTCTCGTCCAGCCCATCCCGACTTGAATCTTCTCGCGAGCCCGACTGGACCGAGTCCGGCGTCATTCCCGCCATATCTGCCGAATCTGTTCGCGATTCGCTCGCTTGGTGGCTTGTGTCGCCGATTGGGCTTTCAGCCTTCACGGGCATATCACCTTTCGAGCGTTCGGCATTCTCCTCCTGACGCTGCTTCTCGGCGATCTCAGCCGCAGTCAGAAACCGTCCTCCTTGGCCACGCGGTCGGCGCATCGCATGTTTATGTCGCGATTCGTGCAGGTATGGCCGCCGTCCGGGCGCGCTTCGCAAAGACTCCTCAAGCTTGGCGCGAGCAATGCGCCGCTTGAGAATGCGATGGTACTGCTTCGCATTCACATAGAATGGCTGCTCCTCGGTAGCGTCGCGTGAGTCCATCTCGCCGATTCCTTCCAGACAACCGTAATAATTCCTGGATAAACACCCTGCTAGCAAATGCGCGGCGCCGGGGTTTTAGGTAGTTAACGTGCCCGATGCCAACGTCACATGACAGGCACACTCCAGGATCGCTTATTGTGTCAATGGGCGCGCCACATGCTCGTCACTGGCTCTTGTGCCATATGAAAGAGGCTATTTTCTAGTTTTTATGAGAAGATAATTCACATTGATGACCCTCGTGCAAGTATAGTACCTACGCCTTGACCAAAAATCGCTAGTCGCGCGCTTAATCCCTAGTCGACGACATAAGACTCACTGTCGGAGCGACGCCATCTTCTCCTCCATACTTTATGCATAGTGAACCGTTACGCTGACTAACCGGGAGTTCCCAACTCCAAAGCCGTTACACATGTCCCAGAAGGTAGGCAGATGTCCTGGAAGACGCTCGGGCTATCGAAATATGGAGAGCTTCGTCAGCACGAAAAAAATTACATAAATGAAATTTGCCTGCAGGCACTTGAAGTATCATTTACCAGACTTATAGAAATGGAGAACCGAAGAGAATCTGAGAGCAAGCGTCCTCGAACCGAGAACGAGGAGATGTTCCCCACTGTTGGCCAGCAGGCGCAGGATGTAGAATACATCAATGCCTCGGATTTACGCACCACAGGCGCGGAAGACGCTCAGGGGCGCCCGGTGCAGGAGATTGATTCGCTCTGTATGAACTGCCACAAGCAGGGCGTCACGAAATTGCTTATGACTTACATTCCTAACTTCCGTGAGGTTGTTCTCATGAGTTTTGAGTGCCCTCACTGTGGCTTCAGGAATAGTGAGATCCAGAGTGCGGCTGAAATCGGTGTTGAGGGCCAGGAGATCAAGCTTCAAATAGACGCACAAGAGGATATCGGCCGCCAGATTGTCAAGTCTGAACATGCGGCGTGTATTTTCCCTCAGCTTGATATCGAAATCCCGGCTGGGCCTGGTCGCATCACCACTATTGAGGGCCTTCTTTCCGGAATGAAGGAGGACCTTGAGCGCGACCAGCCCGTAAGAAAGCACGTTGACTCGGGTCTCTACGAGCAGGTGGAGGCCGTAAACCAGAAGTTGCAAGACGCCGTTGACGGTAAGCTGCTGCCGTTGCATTTTGTCTTGAACGATCCATCAGGAAACTCGTTTGTCTTTCACACAGAGGAAGAGACGGCATCTGGAAAGTACACAGAAAAGAAGTACAAGCGTACACCCACGCAGTCTCGGCAAATGGGTCTGGCAGTGCCCGCTGAGGAGGATCACCGTAACGAGAGCGTTGCTACCAAGCTTGAGAACGAGACGCTCAACCACGGTGGCGAGTTTGATGACAATGTTCCCCAAGAGCTGCGTGAGGAAGTACAGACATTTGAGGGTGCGTGCCCATCCTGCCATGAGATCGTGGCTACTCACATGAAGATTGTGAACATTCCTCATTTCAAGGATGTCATTCTCATGAGTACTGTTTGTCACAACTGTGGTTATAAGAGCAATGAGGTAAAGACAGGAGGCTCTATTCCCGACAAGGGCCGTCGTGTTCGCCTAACTGTTGCTGAGCCTGAGGACCTTACACGCGATATCCTCAAGTCAGAAACTTGCACGTTGAAGTTCCCGGAACTGCAGCTTGATCTCACACCAGGCACTCTCGGCGGAAGGTTCACCACCATCGAGGGCCTTTTGCAACAGGTCTATGACCAACTCGAGAAGAAGGTTCTTGAGTCGGAGCCCGGCCAATTAAGTCAGGACGAGGAACGCCGATGGACCGCATTCCTGGCTCGGCTTCATTCCGCAATCGAGGGACACGTCCTTCCGTTCACTGTGGACATGGAGGATCCGCTTGCCGCCTCTTATATCCAGAACGTATATGCGCCGGATGCCGATCCGAACATGGTTATTGAGGATTACGAACGCACATTTGAGGAAAACGAGGATCTCGGTCTCAACGATATGCGTGCCTAAATTACTTTTCGCAAGTAGTATTTATGCGAATTGCAGCCGATAAACGAGGTTGCAGTTTTACATTTATACCGTTCAATTATTATCTACCAGACACATTGGGACTAAGGGTATGTGGTTAATGATCACCGATCTATCTCTATATTCTTCCCAAAGAAAACATAAAAGGCTTTAATTAAGAAAAAGAGAAGTTTTCTGTCCAGCAAATAGATTTCTTTCACCAGTTTCACCAGTTTCTCTTGATAATATGCTAAAAAGCCTGTGATCACTTGATACGGTTACGTTAGGTTGAAAATCTCGGTGGACGTCGAAGTCGACTTTGAATATTATTATTTGGTGACGACGTGCATGCTACGTACAGCCGTCCGTGTATCTCAAACGAGACAGCACGCTAGACAATGTCTTGCTCAATCAAACTTTACGCGCACTATCTTCATCTCTAGAGATCTTCAGACGAATTTAGAAAGTGCTCGGCATGCTGATGTCGTTGTAATTGGCGGAGGCCATGCTGGTACTGAGGCAGCGACTGCTGCTGCGCGAATAGGAGCAAAGACCTCTCTCGTGACACCATCGAAATCTAATTTGGGTGTTTGCTCTTGTAACCCAAGTTTTGGCGGAATTGGCAAGGGAACACTTCTTAAGGAAGTTGATGCTTTAGATGGAGTTAGCGGTCGGATAGTAGACAAAGCAGGAATCTGTTATCAGACTCTGAACAAGTCTAAAGGCCCTGCCGTTTGGGGGCCCCGTGCTCAGATCGACCGCAAGATCTATCAGCGAGAGATGCAACACGAGATAGAGAATTACAGTCCACTCCTGTCTATCATAGAAGATTCTGTGGAAGACATCATCATTGCGCATGACCATAGCGTCGCAGGTATCATTTTGGAGTCTGGTGCTCTCATCAGAACGACGAATGTTGTAGTTACAACCGGAACATTCTTAAGTGCAGAGCTTCATTTCGGGCTTGATGTGCGTCCTGGCGGTAGAATTGGTGAACGTGCCACATACGGACTTCCTAAGACTTTCAGGGATCTTGATTTCCAGCTGGGAAGGTTGAAGACAGGGACGCCCCCTCGCATAGATGGTCGAACCATTGACTATGCTGGCTTAAGAAAGCAAGATCCTGAAATGCCGCCCACGCCATTCTCTTACTTGAACAGTGATATTGCTTTGGCTGACGTTCAACAGCCAAATTATTTGACTCACACTACGAAAGCCACGCATGACCTTCTGCGGCAGTACCTTCATCTGAATGTGCACATCAAAGAAACTGTAAACGGGCCACGCTATTGCCCTAGTATTGAAAGCAAAATCATCAAGTTTTCTGAGAAGGAGACCCACCAGGTCTGGCTTGAGCCTGAGGGTCTTGACACCCCCGTTGTTTACCCTAATGGAATCTCGTGTTCAATGCCAAGTGATGTGCAAGCGGCTGCCATCCAAACCATTCCTGGTCTAGAAAACGCAACCATGCTGCAGCCTGGCTATGGTGTCGAGTACGACTTTGTCAACCCACAGCAGTTACTCCCTTCATTGCAAACGAAGAAAGTTCGGGGCCTGTTTTTGGCGGGACAAATAAATGGCACCACTGGATATGAAGAGGCAGCTGCACAAGGTACGATTGCCGGGATTAATGCAGCTCTACTGGCGAGCGGTCGGCCTGAATTCAACTTTACACGCAATATGGGATACATCGGTGTACTCATAGATGACCTTATTACGCTTGGCGTTGAGGAGCCTTATCGAATGTTCACTTCTCGGTCGGAGTTTCGCTTTACAGTTCGTGCCGATAATGCGGATTTCAGGTTAAGTCGCCTTGGCTATGAATTGGGTGTTGTCGGTGAAAGCAGGTTCCAGCATATCACTAAGATAGCCGCAGAATGCGAGGAAGTCAAAAAGTTGCTCGGAAGTGTCTACCTCACACCAAAAGAATGGTCACTGCGTACAGACTGTGCGGGAAGATGGAACAGCGTCAGCGAGAAGCGATCAGCTCTTCAGATGCTGCAGAACCACGATGCTGATGTCAGTCGTTTTGCACTTGCGTTACCTCAATTGAGGAACTATTCACCCCGTGTGCTTATGCAAGTTGATCTTGATGCCAAATATTCACCTTATATCAAGCGCGAGGCGGCTATGATTCGCTCATTCTTGGCCGACGAAGAACTCGAAATCCCTCAAGATATTGATTACATGTCATTGGAGTCGCTATCTAACGAAGCCAAGCTGGCTCTTCATAAAGTCCGACCGGCAACCTTAGGCCAAGCTGGTCGGATTAGAGGGGTCACAAAAGCTGCATGCATATACCTCCTTGAGCATGTTCGCCGAAAAAGTCGATCTTCCAGGCAGCATGTGCGTGGGGATCAAATTTAGATATCGCATCCTCAAAATAGAACCTGTACATATGTAATGATTGCATGACTATACACCAAGCTCAATAAAAACTGTCTGATTTTCGTGTTCCCTGTGACGAGGTATTTGATGGTTTGATCTCTCATATGTGCAGCAATCAGCTCTCTCACACGAGTTCCGATCATCATTAAGGAAGCCATGGAAAAGAACTCATTCATTTTGCCAAACATATAGGCATGCAAAGTAGTGGTTCAATTAAGGCTTAAGTAGAATACATATGTGCAGCGAAGTAGAGCAGCGACATGGTCTGCATCAATTTCGTGGATAAACATCAAGATCTGCCCTACCCTCATATGTGGTTCGGTCAATATTTTATTTTCAAGAACATCGCAGCCAAGCAGTATGGCTGATGAGCTCGACGACCAGCTAGATTATCGCTTCGATAGCGAGCCTGATGTGATTGAGGTTCCTCAATCGCCCGTGGCGGACATGCTAGATCATGAAAGTACGAATACTCGTAAAAGACCAGCCTCTTCGGAGGAAGGACCAAACAGCGACTCGAAGAAGCGCAAGGCCGAAAAGCAGAAAGCGCGTTCGCGGGCTCGTATGAAGGAGAAAAAAAGGGTCAAAAACGAACAAGATAGAACGCAAAAACTCGAAATTGCAAAACAAGAACCACCAGTGATCGCTGACTTTATCGTAAGCTTGCTACGTCGTGCCGACGAGAACTTGTCTGCACTCGAATTGCAAGACCGTGCTGTTCCCGAGAGTGCTATCATTGATACTTCAGGTGAGGTACCAGATCGTTATCCAGAGAACTATCCAAAGTTCTTTAGTGCTTTGGGACTTGACAAGGGACACGGCGAAAATGAGCTTGTTATTGTCCTTTGCCTATCCCTCGATCGAATCCACACAGTTTCTAGAATGCTTGTGAAATGCGACAAGCACGGTATTTTGACTCTTTCGAGAGAACAAAGCGCTCGCTTGAGTGAAGAGGCTCTCTACAAGTCTCATAGCCACATTGCGGTTTCGACGCCTGGTCGTATTCAGAAATTGATCAATATGGGGGCCTTGGAACACGAGCGTATTAAGCGCATTGTGGTCGATACCTCAATTGTAGATGCTAAACAAAGATCTCTTTGGGAGTTTTCTGAAACTATTCCACTTGTTTCAGAACTGGCGAAGAACCATGGTACTAAAATTTACTTATTTTAATCCCGAGTCAAATATTTTGTACAATTTTATTTGTTCAACAACTAGTAAATTCGCTTGCATTCAGTTAAGAACAGTTCGCAGGTATTCTTGCTCCTCAGGGTCTAGACTCGAAAGCTGTTGCTGCACAGAAGCATTTCCAGCAACCTTCTTGAACTCTTGGGTAAAGAACTGCTGAGGAGTCATTCCGATATAAGCAACTGGGTCTACCTGTTTCATGCGGGTAGTGGCGAGTGGTGAAAACGAGGAGCCGAAACTCAGCTCAGATAAATCCAGCTCAGCTTGAGCAGCGTCACCGGTACTTTCGCCAATATCACGCGTGAGCAGAATCACCAAAGCATGAATGCCAGCCTTCCAGTCACCCGAGTATGCTCCAGAGGCAAACTGGGGTGTACCGCACAGAAGGCGCGTAAGTCCGATTGCTGCAACGCGGCGATTGATAACACCATTGATTTCCGGTGTTTTAGGACCCACGAAACGAGTAAATAAAGGACCGAAAGTGTTAGGCTGAACCCTATCAAAGAGATCAACAATGAATTCTGGGCCCAGAGGAGGTTGTGCGGCAGCAATGTAATAAACAAAGCGAGCCAACTGCAAGGAATACTTCTCAGTATGACTTTTCTCGAGACGCAGCAGTAACAGCTTTGAGATCTGTCCAAGATAAGGGCTCAAGTTTTGAACCGGTATACTCTCAAGGATCTGCTCAAGCAAATCAAAGGCATGATGATCGCGTGCGCGAGAAGCCAATAGATTCTGGAACACACCCAACAAGGGCACAAGAAGCTCAGATTCTAGCACCAGGGTTGGCCCGCGCTGAACCATGGCAATTAACAATCCGACCAAAGCAGGAACATTACCTCGTGGCTCCCACAATGCAGGCGAAAGTACAGGTTTCAATAGTTGCTGAAACGCGGGCGGAAGGCCCCCTTCAACGGGTTGCAGAACCAAAATCTCGGTCAACAGCTGAAGTACATACGGAATAAACTCCGTGATGTCATTGCCGAGAATACCGAACAAAGGTTGCACCACATTGTTAACAGCTTCGTTGATATCTGTATAGTACTTCAGGCAGGCGCCGAGTGATTCGAACAGATAATGGTTAAACCGCGGATTTGACGGGTTCGTGCTAACTGCCTGCACGATTTGCACTAGCTGGGGAACCAACAAAGCAGCTACATGACGCGTAGCGCCACCAGCGACGACGAGGACACGCATAAGGAAACGCATGAGAAACTCATTTGCCGCCAACTCCTCAGGCCGCTCGCAGCCGGCAGTAACAAGTTGCAAGGTATGAGTAGAAATGTCACGCACATGTCCACTGATGTCACTTTCACCGAACACAGGCTGCTTGGTATTAGGATCACGAATGGCAAGAATCCGCTCTAAGGTGATTGCAGCATACGTATAAACTGCGGCATGCTGGTTGCGATCCAGCAAAGAGACAAGTAGCGGTATAGCCTGTGTAAGTTGGTCCTTGGTGAGCTGATTGCGGAAGCTGAGAATGAACCTGATAGCATCTACGCGCAAAACATCATGCGATCCGGTTGTAGCCACCAGCTCAGGAGCCATGTTAGTGTTGAAGAATCCAACGACATCGATCAGTAGGTTTGTCGCACCGACGCCAGCCGATGTGATTTGGCCCTTAGCAGCAATAGCGCTGAATAAAGAAGCCGCGGTACTCTTATCAATCCAGTGGGTGGCGGAGTTAGACTTGTATAGCGACAAAAACTCCTCGATATACCTCATCACCACGCGTGTGACCTCGCCCTCCATCTTGGATGCGAGCTCACGGAGAAACACAATTGCCGCTTTCTTACGTGTATCGTTATCACTTCCTTCGAGGTCTCTTCGGACAAACTCCAAAGGCTCATCCTCGAATACCTCAAGGTCGGTTTCACGCATGCGGACATTGGGAACGACGATGCGTTCTACAATCTGCACGAGGGTTGCTTCATTAGAAAACATGTGGATATTGCGCTCAAATTTAGCCACAGCAGTCAAGAATGCGAGGCAACGGTTCACCAGCATGTCGTACTTCGGGGCCGGCCCGATAGTCGTGAGCAGGGTCCAGCCAGCTTCGACAAACTTAGGCATATATGGAGCGAACTCCGCCTCGTAGCGCTCTGTGTAGAGGGTTAGAGCCTCACAGACGCTAGTCTTTAGAATTTCTACGATGCCAGCCGTCTCGTCGTCACCATCATCAGCAGTACCCTGAGGCTTGTAGGTGAGGTACTCGAGGAGCATTGCCATGAACTCGGCCAGATGGTCCTCGAAAAACTCGGGCAGGTCCTGGCAATTCAGGTCGTAGAACAGCTTGATCAGAAGATCCATGCTCTCTAGCCATTCAAGGCTATGCGTCTGCTTGATTTTGGAATCTGCTTCTACCATGAAAGCAAGGTAAGGCGTTGTAAATTGCTCCAGCACTAGCTTGATCTCCATAAAAAGAGCGTCGCTACGGGCCAGTGCCCGCCAACGCTCGAAAATGGAATGCGCAACTTGCAGCACCGTATTGTTCACCGCCGGTTTGGCCACATCGAGGCGTGCGACCAAGGACGGAACAAGATCTGGCCACCGGTCCGGGAAGTCGCTATCGGCAATCACGGCCGTGGCCTCGCCCAGCTGCTTTCGGGGCTGTGTCGGAATTGAGATCATGAGGTCTAGAATGCCAGCCTTAATGGCAGCGACATCCTGCTGGGCAAGCAAATAGTTTCCGTCTGAGTCGGTCCACTTACGTTTCACCAGGTTCTTAAAGTACAGGCTACCTGCAAGCCGGGTATCGAGCGGTACAGAATCACTGGCTACCGCCTGCAGCAACACCTGCGGGAAGCCTGCTTCCGTCTCGAGCTGGCGTAGCTCGGACTCGGCAGTCTTCGCGGCCCGGAAATCCAGGCTCTGGGCGAGGAGATTGACAACGCGCTCGCTGGATGCCATCGGTGTAATGAAAAAATACAATTAGGGTGGTACCTCATGTAAACAAACCACTTGTGTTGTTGTCACGGGGCCCGACCCACCACAACCGCAGCTCACGATTAAAAACGCGGTGCCGGGTTGACTACCGCAGGCGATGCGCATTCGCTAGAACTAATTAGTCGGAGCCATATATACAGCCGCGATTTACCAAATAAAAGTATCATTTACACAAGGCAACGCCAGCATTGCCGAATCCTTCCTTTCTAGAACTACGATGTTTTAGAGCCGCATACCAACCGGAGACAAGCTCCATGACCCCTTATCGCCAGTATTGTTGTGCGGGCCGACAATTCGCAGGCCACGAACATGGGTGTCTTTACCGTTCTGATGGTTTTGCAGGATCTCGATTCTCAGGAACATGCATTTTATGGGCTTCATCTTTTCATCCGAGTCCGCACACCCCAATAGCAGGCATGACCAGCCAGCAGTCATTTCAATCTCGAACCTGTCGACCTCCACCAGGTCATTGCGGCCAAAACCTGCTAAAACCCGGAGCTGACAAGGTGTGTAGCTCTCATCCTCGCTGAAGTCTACGAACAAAGCAATCATGGCAACCTCGATGAACTTCGAGAATTGGATCTCTACGTAGTGTGGAAGGTCTCCGTCACTTTGCCAAAACGTTGTGGGGGCGCCGTCCAGCAGCTGCCGCAAGCCACAGCCCGGGCGGCTGCTACTGAGCTTCCAATGCCCTAATTGAGAGATGTCCATGAGCCCCTCGTCTGCGAGCTGGCTGAACAAGACATCGTACGCCTGCCGGCCGCTCACGAGCGACGTGTTTGGCGACGCCATGTCTGCGGTGTATGCTGGTAAACAAGCACCCTGTTTCTGCAGTGTGGTCTTTATGTCACATGATAATACAAGCGTTAAATCACCGCTGTCAATGGCCAGTACTGGATACTTGGGCTTATTGGATTGACTTCAATTGCTAGAGTAAGACATTTCCGGGGCTCGGCCGTACAGTTCCGAGTTGCCGTGGTCGCGGGATTTCGATACGTTGTGCCGCTGTGGTCTTTAATAGACATGTGGCAAGGGTCGATTCACTGACTTGATCATCTCGCTGCGGAGCACTTACGTCGTGCCGCGCTCTTAGCCCCAATCTAGCGGATTCGAGTCGCACATCTACCGCCAGATGAATGTATCCCGAGATGAGATGCTCCAGAGCTACGGTATGGACTCTGAATTTCCCAATAAGTGGTCCGATTCGGGGGCTGCAGGAGCGGCCATGGACACTTTGGCTGACACTGACTCGCAAGTTGCAGCCGCAGACCAGCAAGGTAGCGTGCTGCTGAACCAGATGCTCGGCCAACTCTCGGCAGACACGACCGTGGCGAGTGATGACAAGGACCCTCTAGGCTCGACGCCCTCTATCATGGCAGTGCTACAGAGCCGCCGAGTTCTGCCATCGTCCTCTGCAGAGCGCGCAAAGTACATGCCCAGCAGTGTACAATTTGACCCTTCCTTGTTCCTCAGAGATGTCCACTCTGAGGCGTCCATGAGCGATCTTGAGAATGGATTACATTACCTTAAAGAATCGCTGGCAGGCACCGCGCAGGGCTTACGCCAAGTTGTTGACACAGACTACGAGAGCTATGTTGCATCTAAGCGTCGTTTAGATGACGTTATGACCCAGCTAAGAGGTCTTGGAATGGATGGCGCGTCCGAGTATGGCCTCAAGAGCCTTCGGGAACGCTTAGATGCCGCTTCAAACTCAATGGTCGGCTACGCCCAGCCCTTGGACATGCAGGCAGACGAAAGTCGCCGTTTTCAAAATGCATTGAAATACGTGGAAGCCAACAGACAAGTGTTTGAGCTGCCGCAAAGCTTGGAAAAGTACGCTGCGTTCAACGACCACGAGAAGTTTCTTCGCGAGTACAAGTCTGGGCTTCGTGCTATTAACGAGCTTGGTAATGCAGCACGCTCGAGGCGAAACGGTGGAGATCCGAGCCACTCAGATGCCGCTCGGTTGGCAGGAATTTTGCGTGAGCGCGTTGAAACCATTCTTGAGGACTATAGACGCAAGTTACGAGATCAGCTTCTTGAGACCAACGCCGACGAAGCTTACTCTCTTCTGCTAGCGAAGCTCGTCGACCTTGGAGTGCAGGCCAATCCTGCACTCGAGTGGCTTGATCACAACATCAAGCGATTCCATGATGAAATATCGGACGTGTTCAATCGCATAACGGCAACATCTGAGCGTAATGCAAGCGAAGCAGTTGAAATAGGAAGCAGGTTGGAACTTGCCTACTATTTGCGACAATTTGACGCAAACGAAAGCATTGGAGACGCCTGTGAAAAGCTTGAAACTACTGAGGCAATTGATAGCGAAGAAATTATTGCTCAGTGGTCGGGCATGGTAACCCTTTTTGATTCTCTGCGTCGGTCGCTAGGCCGTGCGTGTGTGTTCTACAGGGAATTCGTCTCTCTAAGTCAAAATCCGTCCGCTTCAAAGTGGGCGATGACGCCACAACAGACTGATGCTATTACGCAGCAGAGTCTAGAGTTGGTAAATATGGCTAGTCACAGGCTTGTGGAATGCTTGAGTGCTCCTGTATCCCAGTCGGTAGGTTTGCCAATTGCCTCTGCGCACGCAGGAACAGCAGACAATGCGACAGACAGTCTGGGTATTGTGCCCATGAATTCGAACTCACTCGCTGTTGCGAAGTATCTTGGCCGGATTCTGGACTGTCTCACTAATATGCTCGATGATGTGAGTGAGTTGATGGGCCCACAAAATGCGCTCTCAGAGGGCGTTTCCACTGCCAAGGAGCTTTTCGTCAAAGGCTTATGCCACTGCTGGTCTCGCGACTCTCTACACTTTGGTGACATAGAAGATTGGTCTCTTGGAAGTGGCTCAGCTAAACTACCTCAGTACTTCGTGCTGTATCATGGTGTGATTATTGAGCGATTAAGATTCCTTCTAGACTCAGGCCGCGGAGATTCTCCCCCGCAGCGTATGATTGCCCTTGTAGGTCGTATGTTCCCTGCTGCGTTGTCGCTATCTGTGCGAAGCCTGGAATCTTCTCTAGTAGACTTGTCTAAACCGACGGCTAATACTGCTGTAGCCGCTCAGCTGGAGACCCAGCTTCAGCCGCATTCTCTGAGCCAAGACGCACGGCTCCTTCTTATACTCGACCATCTGGAGACATTGAAGGAGCAATCTCTGGAGCAAGTTTATATTCAATATGAGTCTGTTTTCCGGCAAGCTGCGCATAGTCAGGATGTCAGACGACAGGTGATTCCGGATGTCGATACAATCTCAAGCCAGTTATTCGACGTCTACATCCGCAAGAAGCGCTCAAGATTATCTCAAGTTGTGCAGCAAGAAATTCAACGACTTGAACAGCGCTGGCGTGAGCCCGGTGGCGAGGTCACAGGTATTTCAAACTATGTTTATGAGTCTCTGATGATCCTCGTTGAGATACATGCACTTTTTATGGAGTCATGCCCAAGGCTGGCTCGTCGAGCTCTTCTCGAGCTGTACACGCATCTTCTGACATCCATTCTTGGGGCATTGCGAAATCTTGACAATCTTTCTCGCGTCGGTACTCTGCAAAATGTTGCCGATCTTGAATTTCTGCGCTGGGCCATGAGCCCGTTAAGCGAGACCCGAGAGGCGTGCCAGAGAATCTTCGATGCCATCAAAGACGCCAGTACTGACCGTGGTGTTTGGTCAGGTCAAGACGGCCCTCGTGGGTTCGTACGCCCAGTGCTCGATGAGGCTGTACGTCAGGATCAGTTTGCATTCGCCAGTTTCAAAACGCTGGCTAAACCGACCAATGCTGCCTAATTTATATAAGAGTGTTTTGTTAAGTACAGTTTTACACTCTAGCTCTTCACAAACGGCATCATAAACGTCGTAGACCGGCAATGAAATAGAGAAGCCAAAGCATGATAAGCAATATGTTTACACAGCATGATAGAGCCTTTCAGAATTAGAACAAAACACGCGGAACTCCAGCAGGGATGTTCCCTACCTCATCCTTTGCTGTGTAGAAGTGGCGCAAGCAGCTGTACTCGCTCCAGTCAAAGTTATCAGACGGGTTGGCAGCACACCAAATCTCGCGCTCCAAAAAGTCATTGGGAATATGCTGGAAAGGCGGGTGGTTGTAACCAATGAAATCCAGGTGTACAATCTCATCGCGGGCCATCATGAGCGAGGCGGCGATAGAGTGAACGGGCGCATCACCCCAGCGTTCGTAGAAGAAACCGCCCAAATGATCGAGATATTCAAAATAGTTCGAATATGCCTCGTCTCTCCAGAAGTCTGCATCAGCAATCTCCAAATTCGTCCAGAAGTGGCAGCCATTGTAGCTTCGGCCTTGATCCTCCGTGATGAACCGACCAAGATTGTCGGGATGCACGTATTCGGGGTACATTTGAATCCACTTCAAGGTCGACTCCCACAGTGTCGGAATAGTTTCGTGAAATTCGTAGAGGGCCAAGGTGAACCCATACTTCAGCTTATTCTCACGCATGTACTTGAACACGTCAAACTTGAGATCGCAGAAGATCTTCGTATCAGGCTCAACACGCCAGTAGTACTTGTACTCCCTCATTATTGGATGTTGGTAGAAGAAACCGGATTCAAACCTGCACATATGACGATAGCTCTCCGAGCCTGCGTAGATGATGCCTAAATCTTCTAGGTGCTGACGGCCTTCCGCCGCCTTTTGTTGATCGATCCACTCCGGGTACGACCAGTGGTCCTCCGGGATGACGCCGTAACGAGCACGGCCGGCAACCATACGCGACGTAACATTTACGAACTCTTCGCTGAACTCCTCATTGTTCAGGAATACCCAGTCGTAACCGTAGTCTTTGTTGAACCGGTCCTCGTAGCTCGTGATTGTAGCGACCATGGAACCGAGATCCTCATTTCGGCACAGCGCCACAAATGTAGCGTTTTCCAACTGCCGCTTGCCCAACGGTTTCAGATCCAGGGGAGCCGCCGAAACGGGCCCCACCGAGAGAAACAGCTTCAAGACAATTATAAGATTGACGAGCGCGAAACCGCCGATCAAAAGCGCTCGCTTTGACGCCATCTGTAGTACCCGATTAGCAGTAGAAGGAACGACACACACTCCACCGCGATTCTAGTTTTTGATCTCTCGATTAATTGACCCTAAGCACGACCCTAACCGTAATGTGATTGTCAGCCTACAAATTGGTGGTTACTCAAAAACCACTCACTTGCGTCATTACCTGACGCGTCTAATTGAGACATAAGAAATATGCGAGCAAAAAGAGTTTTAGGACGAGCTATTGATATCCTGTTACAGCTATAAAGTAGTCCCGATCATGCTGGACTGACATTATTAAGTGAACCGACTCGTGGTATTACGCGTGTAACCCTGGGGACGCGCAAAAACGCGCCCACGAACAGACACGTGATTTAGAAATCGATAACATTCGTCATACATATGCGGCGAAACTTAGATACCAGATCTAAGACTGCCAAATTAAACGCGTCGAACATGGGTCACAGTCAGCGGAGGCGCGTTTAGAATGGTTCACGCTAAGGAGGGCTCTTGTGCGAGTACAGGTGCAGCTGCGCATTATAAATAGCTAATTTGAGCCGCAAAGCCGCACGTGTAAACAAATTCCTCCGGAAAAGACGGGATCGACACTACGTATGAAGACCCAACCCAGATGGGGCTCAAGCCCACGCATATGAAACCACAAGCTAGATCGCGTCTCTACTGGTCCAGAGCACCAAATTGGTCGTTATGTCCTGCACTTGTGGTGTTTGTTCAAAGCTCTACTTTGTAGAATGCGCTTACTTTCTCTTTCATGTATCAATATGGTGTAAGCCACTCAAGCCTCATGTAGAGTACTAGGACAAGTAAGTATTCAACAGGGACTCACAATTGACTGCCAGCGATATAATAAGACATTTCAATTTGCATTCTTGCGAAACTAATGTTCTTTCACTCCTTGACCCAATATTTCCAATACAACAACCTACGTAAGTAAGGCCCCAGGCGTATGTAGTCGTTCCTATGCCTCGACTGTCCTTACGGGCAGACGCCGGTGTAGGCTCTATATGCGTCTCGCCATCAGGCAGAGACGCAGTTCTTGCTGGCCATTCTGGTCTCTGCGTTGTCGACTTGGAAGATCCCTACCTCCCGCCTCGGTGGCTGCCTCTGCGCAACGCATGGGAGGTTGCGAAAGTGCAGTGGTGTCCAGATCCAGGCCGCCCTGCGTGGGTTGTTTCGTCGAGCAATCAGAAGGCAATCGTTTGGAATTTGGCGTTGCCCAGTAATAAAGCCATTGAGCATGTTCTTCACGGTCATCGAAGGGCCGTCACTGATATCGATTTCTCTCCACATAGACCGGAGCTTCTTGCAACGGCATCCATTGATGCGACAGTGAAGGTATGGGATTTACGAAGTCCAGCAAGTCCGACCATGACGTTCGCTGAATTTGATGCCGGCGCCCTGCAAGCAAAGTGGTCAATCACGAACAGCCATCAAATAGCCAGTGCGCACGAGAACCGCATCGTAGTCTGGGATGACCGCAAGGCCAACTTGCCTGTTACGCACATCAAGCCCGCCCATCAAGCAGAGTGCAACGGTATACAATTTTTACCTAGCGGAAGGCTTCTCAGTTGTTCGACGGATCGAACACTCAAAATCTGGGATATTGAAGAGTCGGAAAGTTCTTTAAAGCTCACTGTGAATGCAGGATTCCCAATATGGAGAGCATTGATTGCGCCCTACGAGCTGGGATGCCATGTTGTACCTCTGCGAGGCGGCCAAAATAAGGTCTATCTCATCAATCTTGCCATTAAAAACGTCGACACCGTCAACATAGAGGATGTCACACTCGACGAATTACCACATCCAGCGCCTGTGAAGGATATCCTTTACCGCCGCTCGGAGACCTCTCGCGCGAAGTATGATGTGGTCACTTGGTGTCATGATAGTCACCTTCGGGACTGGGATAATCACAAAATGATGGCACTACCTCATGCTTCTTCGGCATCTGGCTGCAAAGATGACGAGCCACCGCCTATTCCTGATCGGAGCCATACTTACAACACGTCAGAGTACGATATTAACCAGCTCGCTCACACCGAGCTTCTAGAATTGCCTATTTTCAGGCGTAATGAAGAAGTCAAAGGACAAGCTGGTCAGCTAGATTGGATCGCAGGCGTTCAAATAAGTGGGGCCGCTCCTTCCGACATGGAGCAGAAAAACCGCAGTATGGGTGAATTTGACAGCAATGGTGATAAGAAGCCAGATGACAAGCGTCGCGATGCAAGTGCGTTGTCCCACGAAATCATCTCCGTATCCACTAAATTCTCTAAGGTGGACTTTGATGATGTCAATATTCCTGGTGGAAGTTGCATTTTCACCCTCCACGGACCATGGGGTGCTAATAAAGACCTGACAAGGCTCAGAGCAACTGCAACGTTCCCCGTTGAATACCCCGGGAAGGCGATGCACTGTGATGTTGAGGATGAGGCGGAAATTGATGACGTTGTACTAGCAGGGATCAGGACAGCCTTGTATAATGCTACGACAGAACTGGCTAGACACAACGTTCCGTCACTTGAGTATTGTGTGAGATACCTCGTTGGTGACAATGTTTCTCTAGAAGACGCGCTAACGATCCAAGAGCCGGTTCCTGATTTCCTCCATCCTGGCCATTACGATGACTCTTACGAGAAACCTTTCACTAGTAGTTCTCCGAGCGAGAGCATTTCTGAGGAGAATCCCGAGCTTCTTAGAATTGACCAGCTTGAACAACTTGAGCAGCTGGATGATTTGGATGACCTAGATCCTAATACCCCGCTGGAGCCCAGGGATACACTGGAGCAGTTGGAGCAGTACGATCAGCTAGGCTTATCAACTGGAGAAAACGGTGCAGGAACCGAGGCACCACCAACAGACCTTTACAATGTACCTTTACCGAAAAACTCGGGGGCTATATGGTCAAAGTCTGGCATACTTGTTTGTTTCTTCAATAAGAAACCCGCTAGCAAGGAGAAAGGTCCAGTGCCCCCTCCGTTGGGAAAGGTGTTTGCAGAAGAGGAGGCTGCTGAGCAGAATGATGATGACCCTTTTGTCTCTGATAGCGATGAATTCTCTATGGGAGTTACCCCGCTAGCTGATGCAGCTAATTGGTCTGTTGCTGCAGCTCAGTTAAGTGCCAATTTTGGTTCACACCGCAGAAAGGGGCGATCGCATACAATCAATTCGGGCGCTTCCGGTGAAAACAGTTCAAAACAAAACGGTGGGGTTCTCAATTCTCACGAGGTAACTTTTGTGGACTTAAAGCAGCTCTGGCCATGCCGGCCGGATGTGGCCCGAGAATATCGATGCGATATAGTGGGATCTCCACTCGAGATGGCATCATATAATGCTACTGTTGCAACAAAATACGGGCTACATGACGAGGCTTATTATTGGAGACTAATTTGCGCGTGGATTACGATAGACTATCAAGATATGATGAGTCCATTCACCATTCTCACCCGTGAAGAGTCTAAGTTTGATTGGGGTGGAGGTCTTCTAGGTCTGCGCTCCAGTCTTGCTCACATGGCGAAGCTACTAGAAAGTCAAGGAAAAATCCAAATGTTAGCCTGCATGTCCTGTGTTTTATCTTCGTTGAGAAGTCACCGTACTCGTTCACGGCGCCATATCAACTCAGGGTTCCATTCTAACGTTTACGAAGAGGAAGGGCGTATCATCGCGATCGAAGGTGGCTCGGAAATTGTCTTTCAGATCCACAACAATGGGGATGTTATACCTGTGGCACAACGGGTTTTTATTGACGAATCAGACGATGAAGCCATAGCGTCGTCACGAGAACAAAGCCCGACCTGGGAGAACTCTGTGGCAACGGTCGGTTCTGAGGGCTGGTGGCCAGACCCCGAACTCACTCGTCACAGGGGGATTGGGTCAGAATCACATCAACATCATAGTGTCTCGCCCGGAGAAGGGCATGCATCTTTCTCGGGGCGACCAAAAGTCCGGGCTGGAAGCGCTAATACCAGGATAGGCAACGCAAACTCGTTAGGGCCTACAGGACGTACAGGATCTGCTACAGGGTTGAATGAGGGGATTAGTGCGTTGAGCAGTGAGAGTAAAGGATCAGGAGACGGTGCTGGGCCGCTTATCAGTCTTGAAATCACGAACGGTTCCGTGTTTGAATTCTATAATCCCCCCAATGCTCCAAATCAGTTTGGCCATGCCGCTGATTTTTCAGACACCCCATTTGTGAATTGGATGCCACGTCTGGTGCAATATCGTGCTTATTACGCGGCATTGCTAAATGAATGGGGCCTTGACATCAAACATGCAGAGGTTGCAAAGTTGAACTTTGACGACCCATTGGTTGACACTTACAGTGCTGCAATCGCAAATGAATTCAGCAGAGAAAAGTGGTTTGATATCGAGGTACATGGAAGCCTCACGTGTGCATATTGCGAAACACCTATTCACCGCCTCTTCTCACATTGCGAGTTATGTTGTCACGCGATGCACCGACGATGTGCTGATAAGTGGTGGGCTAAAGAAGGAGAATGTCCCACGGCATGTGGCTGTAAATGCAAATATTAATTTTTTTAAAACTACATGAATGCTGGTCAACCCTCAGTAACAAGAACCCGCGACTTCTTCTTCTTCTTCTTGTCTTTTGAGGCCTTCGCAGTCGCTTCCTCTACCTCACTGAAGTCGCTGGCTTCAGAGGGCATTTCAAAATCAGCGGCCTTGCGCTTAAGTTCCTTTTCAACATTGTCGGGCACAAGGGCGACACAGTTCAGCCTGTCTCCCGCGTTATACGCAGCCACCTGGTCGCGTTTTCCCATGTCCCAGACGACTATCATACCATCGCTAGATACGCTTACCATCCAGTGCTCGAAGAAGTCGAAATCTTTTACACGCGACGCATGTCCCTGAAGCACAAATTCAGGCTTCTCACTCTCAGACTTGTAATTGAAAAAGGTAATTGCGCCATTCTCAGTACTCACCGCGAGGAGGTCTTGGCCATAAAACTGAGCACGGTGGACATTGGACTGCAGGCTCCATTCCCGCTTTACCTCACCCTCTGAATTATAAAGCACAATACTGTGATTGTATGCAATCACATAGTCTGTTGTGCCACCTGGAACAAAGGCAACTTGGCGAGGTTGACTCTTGAGCTTGCGAACACTGGCTTTGCGTGCCGTCATCATGTTCCACAGAATAACTTTCCAGTCTTCCCCAACACTCAAGGCTATTTTTCCTGTTGTGTGTATACTCATGTCTACGACAGCAGCCTTGTGACCTTTCATTTCAGCCAGCAATTCCCAATCTTTAGCGCGCCAAAGACATATTTTGCCATCCCCAGCTCCGCTCAGCAGCCATTTGGAGCCGAAGAAGCGCAAGCACAGAATCTGTCCAGAATGGTGCATCAAAGTACCTAATTCGCGGCGGTGCTGCAGATCGTAGAGTCTAATGAGCTCATCATTTGCCCCACTTACCAAAACTTTACGAGACCACGCAAGAGAGCGAATGGATTGTGTGTGAGGTGAAATGTGAAACAATGGAGTGAAAACTTCCCCCTTCTCACTTAAAGTGAGTGCCAAGCATAGCAGGTTGTGCTCATAAGAGCCAGTGACTATTCGCAATGTCGTCGCCGGCATAGTGAGGATCCTGAAATTCAATACCCTGGAAAAAATTATGTAAATAAACTAATCGTTGACCTGAGTGACAAAAGGCATTAATTCTGACGGACCAAGCCACCCATATTGTGTAGCGGAATTCCTCGAGGCTACCTTTAAGATTATATTTGACACTCCTATCAGCCGTCTAATTCGTATTGAAAACTAGTTTTCCGTGCCACAAGCGTCTATGAACCTGAATACCTTTGATTGACTAGAGGTATGCGTTTCCCTATTCACCAATGACTTTGCAACTTAAAAAAGAAGCGACATTTTCGAGGCTCAGCCGCATCTTATTCTTTTGTTTCGCGATTGTTTCAGTTCTTCAGAATTCTTTGGCTTTTCGCGCCGTCTACAGTGCCGTACAGCAAAACCCTCCTACCTGATGCCACGTGATGTTTAAGGGCATTTTCACGGGCTGCGGAATCGGGCGCTTTTAAACGAGACTAGTCCAATTGTGGGCCCATCACCCCGTGTAACCGTGCCAATGCGGTTTCTCATGTCGCTGAAAAAGCGGCAGTTAATTATCACTTGTGTCTTGTTCGTGGTTGTGGTTGCTAGCTCGTTGTTCATTATCCAAAAACAGCCAGGGCTGCAGCGGATCCCAGGCAGGCATTTAAAGAGTGATGAAAAGGGGGAGCCGGCCATAGATGAAGCATGCCTGAGCAACCATTTTCCGGACTCGGAAACGCGTCACGAGCTTGCTTCGAGCGCAGTCTGGCAGTGTAATCATACTCAGCCGACGTATGATTTCCCTAAGAAGACATTCCTCATGTTAAAGACAGGCGCAGAGGTGATGTGGGAACGTTTGCCGGTACATTTCTTTACAACGTTGACACGCTATCCTCACCATGCTCTCTATTCAGATGGCTCCACCCGTATCGGGGGCTTGCAGGTGGTAGATACACTTGCTGATTTGCCCGATGAAATTATGCAGCATGAGCAGCTTAGTGCGTACCGTGCGAGACAAAAAGCAATTGATAACAATTGGGGCTGGAGTGCAGATGAAATTGATGCTGCAGGTGGCTGGGAGAATGATAAGTACAAAAACGTACCTATGTTGCTACATGCTTGGCAGACTGCTCCTGCAGACCTCGACTGGTTTATGTTCATCGATGATGATACTTTCATGTTGACGGAGAGCATTGCAGAGCTCGTGAAATCTTTCGATCCCAAAGACCACCTGTATTTTGGCACTCCGGCAATTTCAGGAGGCGCTTTTCCCGAATCAGGTCGTGTAGGTCAGAAGATGAAAGAACAAAGCCCAAGTGGAGATGTCGCTATGCCTTTCGCACACGGTGGTACAGGCGTTATTATCAGTAGAGGCGCTTTGGATGCGGTATTTGGAGGTAAGTCTGACGAAGAACTAAAGCGAATGTTGGACTTTTACGCAATTAAAAACAAGGACGAGTGCTGTGGCGATGCTATGGTAGCATACTTCCTTCGTGAAGAGATTGAACTTCATCTCAACTCTGCTTTGCCGGAGCTGTATTCGTGGCCATATGGTGGTGGCAACCTCATGAATACTAAAGTGCACACTGACGAGTGGTGTTTACCATTAAGGTCTTTCCATCATCTCAAATCATGGGAGATAGACCTGCTACACAAATGGGAGTCGACGCTGACGGAACGCCGGAGACACCTAAATCGTGATCATCATAGTCTCGACGATGATAATTTCAAACATCCCGACGAAGAGCACCACGATCGTGAGTTTCACCATATGACATCTGCAATTACTTATAGTGACTTCTACAGGGACTTCATTTTGCCATACATCGCAGAGGAGCGTGAGGGCTGGGAGATTTTCCCCGATAAAGACTGTCCGCAATACCGCGACGACTCTGACCCCATCACAACTGCCGACGGACGTGTGCTCAAACCTGCATCAGATCGGCTACATTGCAAGGACGCATGCGTAAACAATGAGTCCTGTTTGGGATGGCAGTGGCTCCAGGGCGAATGTAAACTCGAATTGGCTGGAGTTGTTCAAGGCCGCGCCGTGAACGACCTGTATAAGGGCTACGAAGGCAAAACTATGTGGTCTGGATACTTGATTGATCGCATTCAAAAAGCTCGTCATGCTGCTTCATGCGACCCTTATAATGATGAGGATTTACCGTCGGACGACTCAACTTTCAAAGGAGAAGGCTGGTACTTACGTGCGTTGGAAGAGGAACGCGAATCGCAGCATCGCGAGAATTAGCGAAGCGTTATGATTATATGATGATGAAATGCCAATGTGGTTAAATCGATTTTTGCGCGCGACTTAGAAATATGTTGCGGGTTCTCTTGCAGATCTAGCATTGTTCGACATCTATTTATACTATGGTTGAAGCCTTTTAATATGCATATTTATTACTTTTACACACAGCAATAATGAAAGTGTTAATGAACCTGCGCGTGCCGTTATTGTCTGGAGAAATCTGATTCCTCATGCTCCTCCATGCTCCCCACGAATGAAACGACCAATACAGTTTGTTGTTTAACACGCTTCAGAGTCAGCATGAGTGAGTCACACAAAAAAGGCTCATGCTGTGTGTGCTGCACGCGAGACATTACCACTACCCTAGTCCCTTACCATAATTTTTCAGGCACACGACAGCACTTCAATAGGCTTGCTTACCATCCAAGAGGAAGCACGCACTCGGAGAACAGCTGTGTAAAATGGCAGTCGTGGTGCCGATTCTGGGAAAGGACCAGATTCACATCGGCTTTGATATCACCGACCGTATTGTAAGCGAGACCTTGCGCCTCGCCGCGTCGTCCACATACGTTCTCATTACGGACACGAATATCGCCAAACATGAGCACCTTGGGAGGCTTACAACCGCTTTTGGAGCTGCTTTGGGCCCTAACCAACGGTTTTTACAATACACCATCCCGCCGGGTGAGATGTCGAAGAGTCGTGCGACAAAAGCCCGCGTGGAAGATTATCTGTTTTCGCAGCGCTGCACGAGGGACACCGTTATTCTCGCTGTTGGCGGAGGAGTAATCGGTGATATGATCGGCTATGTCGCTGCTACGTTTATGCGCGGTGTGCGCTTCGTTCAGATTCCTACCACTCTGCTCGCCATGGTGGACTCGTCTATCGGTGGTAAGACGGCCATAGACACCCCGGCAGGTAAGAATTTGGTTGGATCGTTCTGGCAGCCTGTGCTCAATTTCATTGAACTGCGTTTCTTGGAATCTTTGCCTTACCGTGAGTTTATCAACGGCATGGCTGAGGTCGTGAAAACTGCTGCCATTTGGGATGCTCCTGAGTTTTCTAGGCTCGAGCAGGTGAACCCTGAATTTATGGCGGCGCTTGCAGCGCCGCGTGATGAGCGGGGACGTGTGAATCTGGAGCCGATTAAGGATATCCTGCTCGATACTGTCAAGGGATCAGTACGTGTAAAGGCCGAAGTCGTGACGCTTGATGAACGTGAAGGTGGACTCAGAAATATTTTGAACTTTGGCCACTCGATCGGACATGCTTATGAGGCTCTTCTGACGCCTCATGTGCTTCATGGCGAGTGTGTGGCGATAGGGTGCGTTCTCGAAGCCGAGCTGTCTCGCTACTTAGGGCACCTAGAACCGGCAGCGGTTGCGCGTCTTGTTTCTTGTCTCAAGATGTATCAATTGCCAGTCACAGTGTTGGACCCGGAAGTTCAGAGGCGTTCTCGCAATGTACCGCTTCCGTTGGACAAACTCATTGAGATCATGGCTGTTGATAAAAAGAATGACGGCGCAAAGAAGCGTGTGACGTTGCTAAAGGCTATTGGAAAGACCTATGAACCTCAAGCAACTGTCGTGGGTGACGATGCTATTCGGGTTGTTATTGCGCGGGATATCGGTGTCTACAGCGCGTCTCCGGTGCGCGATGAGACCATAGTAATCCCTCCCGGATCTAAGTCAATCTCTAACCGCGTCCTCGTGCTCTGTGCTCTTGGAAAAGGAACGTGCCGCATCTCGAACCTGCTGCATTCTGATGATACTGGCTATATGCTTGATGCGTTGCAAAACCTTGGCGCTGCAAAGGTTGACGTCGACGACAACGGCGCCACGCTTGTTGTAAGCGGAACCGGTGGGACCGGCTTGGCAGCTCCTGATGATGAGCTGTATCTCGGGAATGCGGGCACCGCCGCTCGCTTTCTGACTGCTGTGGCCGCCCTCGTTCCAGGGACTGTCAAGTTGACGGGAAATAAGCGCATGCAAGAAAGGCCCATTGGCGCCTTAGTGGATGCTATGAGAGCTAACGGAACTACGGTCACCTATCAGACGAAGCAAGGTAGCCTACCACTGAGTGTAAATGGTGGCAGCTTCAACGGTGGAAGGATTGAACTGGCTGCCACCGTTTCTTCGCAATATGTGAGCGCCCTCTTGATGGTTGCTCCTTATGCATCTACAAAGGTGACGTTATCGCTTGTTGGCGGTAAACCAATCTCACAGTTCTACATTGATATGACTATCAAGATGATGGCTGAGTTCGGTATTGAAGTCTTGAAGGACGAAACAGAGCCTCATACGTATCACATTCCTAGAGGTGTCTATTCCCCCCCTGCGAAGTACACTGTTGAAAGCGATGCAAGCAGCGCCACGTACCCGCTTGCGTACGCGGCGCTCACTGGCACTAAATGCACTGTACCGACTATTGGCTCTGCGTCGTTGCAAGGTGATGCCAAGTTTGCGACAGATGTGCTTGGCCGTATGGGCTGCGTCGTAACACAGACGGCGACATCTACTACTGTCGAAGGCTTGAAGGGTATGAAGCTTAAGGGCATTGATGTAGACATGGAGCCGATGACGGACGCTTTCTTGACAGCATGTGTAGTAGCGTCAGTCGCGGAGGGAACGACGCGCATTACAGGCATTGCCAATCAGCATGTGAAAGAATGTGATCGAATTAATGCTATGCATGATCAACTTGCTTGTTTTGGTGTCAAGTGCACAGAACATGAAGATGGGATTGACGTGGTTGGTACCGACAGCTTGCGGACACCGACCGAAATGCTACATTCTTACGATGATCATCGTGTCGCAATGAGTCTTTCCCTGCTCGCTACCCAGGTTCCTGGTCGCGTTGCCATTGATGACCGCCGCTGTGTGGAGAAAACCTGGCCTGGCTGGTGGGATACTTTGCACACTATATTAGGCGTGAAGCTAGAAGGCCTTGAGCGCGGACTTCCCGTTACCAAGGAATCCAGTGATAAAGCTGCATTGATTTCAAGCATCGTTCTTGTAGGAATGCGCGGCTCTGGGAAGACGTCTCTTGGCAAAGCGGCTGCCGCGGCTCTAGGATTCGAATTTGCAGATTTGGATGACGAGTTGGAGAAACACATTGGCCGAACCATTCCACAACTTATCGCTGATGAGGGTTGGGATAAGTTCCGCGAAGTTGAACTGGAGGTGTTTGAACGATTCTTAGCTTTGCATCCCACGAACTATGTGGTCGCTAGTGGCGGTGGAATTGTAGAGACATCTGAGGCTCGCAATGCACTGAAGAGATACTCCAAGAAGGGCATCGTTGTTCATGTTCATCGCAATCTGCATGACATTGTCACACTTCTACGTCAGGACAAGACTCGCCCCGCTTATACGGAGGACATTGAGGCTGTCTACCGGCGTAGAGAGCCTTGGTACGCGGATGTCTCGGAGCTTCTGTACGTACAGCCACCCGTCACGGACCATTCTCTTCTTTACAACTCATTGCGACGCTTTTTCCGCCCGAGAAAATCTCTTGATTTGTCTCGGCGTAGCTTCTTTCTCTCACTCACATACCCGAATCTAGCCACCGCTGGCGTGGATATTGGCCTTTTGACTGAAGGTTGTGATGCAATTGAACTTCGTGTTGATCTACTAGAGAACTGGGATCCTGAATTTGTGGGAGAACAAGTTGGACTGCTGCGGATGCATTCTGATCTTCCGATCATCTTCACCGTCCGTACGACAAGCCAAGGAGGAAAGTTCCCGGACAGCTCTCACTCTTTGTACAAAGCTCTCGTCGCTGTTGCATTCAAGACAGGTGTAGAGTACGTGGATATTGAGCTTACGCAGCCCCATGTCCATTCGTTTGTTCAGTCTAAGCGCGGTAGCACTACGCTTGTTATCCTGTCGCATCATGACCCTGAAGGGAAATGGTCATGGAGCGGATTAGAATGGCGTGCGGCATTCTTCGATGCAAATCGCCTGGGTGACATTGTCAAGTTTGTTGGCTTAGCAAAGTCGTTTAGTGACAACTTCGAGCTTGAGGCATTCCGTGATGAGGTGCGTCCCAGTTTGACTCCGTTCATTGGGATCAACATGGGCTACTACGGTCAGCTTAGTCGTGTGTTGAACCATACGCTAACTCCAGTGACGCACGAGCAATTGCCGTCTGCTGCAGCACCTGGACAGCTCAGCATCCGTCAGTGCAATGAGCTACTGAGCTCTTTAGGTGGACTGGCACCGAAACACATGTTTGTTGCCGGAGAGCCTATTGGCCATTCTCAGTCACCGAATCTGCATAATGGTGGCTATAAAGCGCTCGGATTGCCTCATATCTACAGTAAAGTTGAGACATCAAGTGCGGAAACGGTGAAGGCAGAAATTGCTAGCCTGGGCGATAAATGGGGTGGCGCGTCAATCACAATTCCTTTGAAGGAGGCGGTGATGCCACTATGCTCTGAACTCAGTCACGACGCAAAGGTCATCGGCGCCGTCAACACTTTGACTCCGCTAGGTAACGGCGCAATTTCAGGCTCAAACACTGACTGGATCGGCATTCGCGATAGCTTTGAAAAGTATGGTGTCACAGCAGCTTCTACTGCTGTGGTGCTCGGCGCTGGTGGGACCTCTCCCGCAGCAGTGTACGCCTTCTGGAAAATGGGCGTATCTAAGGTTTATGTTTTGAACCGCACGCTTTCGAAAGCACGAACTGTTGCCGAGCGGTTTGCTGGTCTTCTCGACGTTGAGGCCGTGGATTCCTCAAACGTTGCGAATATTGAGGCCAGTGTTGTCTTGAGCTGTGTTCCTGGAGATCGTGAACTGCCTGCGGAGCTTGTTTCACAGCTCGAGATAGTACTGAAATCTTCTCCTACAGGGGTTTTGCTGGAGGCAGCGTACAAGCCTGCTGTAACGCCTGTCATGCATCTGGCAACGAGTCATGGTTGGTCTACGATCCCAGGTCGCGAAATGCTCATTAAGCAGGGCGTGGAACAATTCGCCAAATGGACTGGATTCAAACCGAATTACACGGCACTCAAGTGTGTTGAGTAGATACTGATTGAGCTAACCTAAATAAATGATCAATAATCGGCAGATTTGCTATTGATTGGTTGTGTGTGGTTAGTTTAAGCGCTAAACCATTCGGGTTCCTTGAGTTCGTTTTCCTGCCTCACAATAGGGACACCGACTTTCGACATCATCCTATACATTGCTGCCCGTGTCTGATCCAAATGAATATTGCGCTTGAAATTCGGGTTCTCGTACACACGGTGTGCATAGTTTCTCAAGTTCTTGAAATCAATAATTTTGGGGGCATCTTCCAAAACAATCGCAGACAGTGTCTCAACCTGGACTAGAAACGGGAATACTTTCAGATCAACGTTGGAGATGTCATTACCACCCAAGTAAGGCTTCTCAAGCAACTCGGTATTCAAGTTCTCGTATATGCGTTGCAACTCGGCTAGGTGATCCTTCTTGGAAGCCGCATCTTGAGCCTTCGCGATTTGAACGACGGTACCAATAAGATTAGGTCCTGCAGGAGGCTCCCGATGCGCTGCCTTAGGCAGGTCGCTGATTTTCTCGAACTCATCCACGACATCAGCACTCTCAGCAGAAATAATCCGAATCTTCCCTGATCCTCCAAGCGAATGGTTTCCGGGTTTGGTATCAATAAGAAGCGGAACGGAAACACGGCCAGTGTACTCTGGGTCGGCTTCTAGATACACATCTTTCAAGAATTTCTTGCCTAGAACCTTATCGCCCACGCCAGGATACTTGTCGGACTCGAATTGCCAACCTTCATCCGTGTTCCTAGGGTCAACAAGAGAAAGTCCAATCGCTGCCTCAAGCTTGTAGTAAGATCTAGCAAATACTGTACGCTGGGCAAATGGACACGAAGGACTTATATATAGGTGATAACGACCAGGTTCCTTCGCAGCATCGAAGGGGAACTCCACCGACCCCAGTTTATTTTTGTACCGCGGAGTGAGGTTGGGAGGCGACTGGTCATCAGGGACCCACTTTCCATTTACTAGAAGTCCCATCGTGCTTTTCGGAATACCCGTGTACCGGGGCAACTGTCTTCTTATAGTGGATACGGACCACGGCATGGCGTGCTCATCCCCTTGCCCCCTTGGTAATCGCCCCTACCCTATCACGACATGTATGCAAAGTCACGCAATATTTGTCAGGCCGAGAAATAACGATTCTCAGAGAGGAGGAGGCATGGATGAGAACTTCGACGAGCTTGGAAACTACGTCGGAAACAACGAATATTCGGACAGCGGTGGTAGTGACCAAGAGAGCTGGGAGGATGCTGGAGACCCAGCCGAGGACAATGCTTTAGTTAAGTCTCTGTACGGTCCTAATGTAGAAGTAACGCATTATAAGCACGACGCGCAGGACGCCCGTCAGCCACTCGTGGTCTCCGAAAGCCGACTTCCGATAAAGACCGTTGTTCCCCAAAATTGGAGCTTCCACAAGGGATTGATGGACTCAGCCAAGGGCCTTCTGAGAAACATTGCGGTAGTTGGTCATGTCAACCACGGAAAGTCTTCTTTTGTAGAGTTGTTTACAGGAGTTGACACAACAGATGTCACACCTCTTGAAAAAACGCGGAAATTGACTCTGAGTCTCAGCTGTCATACAGCATTGGTGCAAGATTCGAGCGCTAAGTCATATGTTCTAAACATTGCGGACACTCCAGGCCACCTCGATTTTGACGATGAAGTGCAAGCCTCTCGTGTCCTAGCAGAAAATGAAGTACTCATTGTAGACGCTGTTGAAGGACCTGTTATTCCCCGCTTTCGCTCACCCAGTCTTGTTATCGTGAACAAAATAGATCGGTTGATTCTCGACCTACGGCTTCCTCCGAATAAAGCGTTCGATCGTATTCGCCAACTAGTGGAAGAGGATCTAGCTGTTGACCCAGACCGCGTTGTGTTCATGTCTACGAAGTTCCGTTTTGCATTCACCCTGCGATCTTTCGCATCAATTTACAAATCCTATCAAGATGTCGATGAAGATCTGCAGCTTTGGAGTGCTTCTGCCTTCACAGCTTTTATTCTGGAGCCACTCTATAAGCTGTTTACTTATGGTTTGCTGGGTCCTCAATCCCAAGAAGAACTGGCCTCAATTGGCATTACACTTGATCGCACAGAGTGGCAAATGAGCTACGATGATCGCATAAGTTTGATTCTTTCTCGGTTTTTTGAAGATCCCGGGTTTACGGCAGCAGTGGATTCGTTGGTTAAGTATACACAACCTCCGAGCGATTATAGTGCTGAGTCCTCAGAAGTTCTGGTAGCTAAAAAAATTCGGGTCGGCTCTGATATGCTTGCATTGGTTCGAGTAAACCGGGGCACTTTGAGCTCGCAAGATTCAAAAAATCTCTTCGTCCCCTTTGGAGCGAAGGTTGTTACAGCAGAAGCAGTCCATTCAGGAAACTGGGCCCTAACAAATACATCCCAGGAGGTCGTCAAAGCCAAAGCCACACCGCTAGTGAAAGTGGGCATCGAACCTTTGCATGATACTCTTTCTGTGTCTGAACAGATGGCAAGTAGCTTTGAAAGCTTAAGTGAACTCCATCCGGCTTTGAAAACGCAATTAACGGGAACAGGTGAGTACATTTTGTGTGGCGCCGGGGAGCTTTATATTGATTATGCTATTTCGGAACTCAGACGTCTTACGAATTGTGAGTTGCATGTTGGACTCCCCTCGTCTCAGTTTCTGGAGACGGTAAGCGAACAGTCTTACGCTGCGTGTCCAGTTAGATCCGCTGGTGCCCAGTCTTCGATCACGGTGCTGGCCTCGCCTTTGTCTGCAGAACTAGTGAACGAACTTGAAAATTCTGATAATGTGACAAGGACTTTATCACGACAGGGTTGGCCTCTTCTGGATGTAGAATCATTGTGGGCAACTCACAAGGGTAACATACTTAGCGGCGATCGTGCTTTGATGAACGATGTGAACGATGAGGTCAAAGCTGCTTTGATCCGCGGGTTTGAGTGGGCATGCGATGAGGGTCCACTTATGGAAGAGCAAGTTAGAGGCGTACATTTCACAATTATGGAGGGTAGCTTTGATGGCACTTTTCAACTAATACCGACCATGCGGCGTGCCTGCCATGCGGCTATGCTCGTTGCCAGCCCACGAATATTGGAGCCTTGGATGCGTGTAACAACTATAGGTCACCTTAGCTCTGGGAAAGCCATGTATACGGAATTGGCAAAACGAAGAGGCACAGTAAAGCAAGATAGAGCGGTGCTGGGTACGAACTTGTATGTGACGCAGGGGGACATTCCACTGATGGATTCTTTTGGATTTGAGATTGACCTCCTTTGCAACATGTCGCAACGAAATGAAGCTCAGGTTAGTCTTGAATTTTGTGACTGGCGCATCGTAGACGGAGATCCATTGGCGAAATCTCTACCAGTCCCAAGATTGAAACCAGCAAACGAGAGTGTTCTCGCGCGCGACTATATGGTTAAGACGCGTCGACGCAAAGGGCTGATGGCAGACGTGAGTCTTGAGAGGTACCTTGATGAAGACGTAGCTAGTGCAATCTTGTCTAATTGAACAAGCACTCGAATAAACAGTGCTTGTTTTAGCGGATTAGAAATAGTGTTGCACCTATTATAGCACTTCTACATAAATAACTATATTGACACCTTACTTCCGGCGCTTGTTGTTCCGGAAATCGCTTACATCCATGGCACTCTGCGCAGTATTCTTCTTTTCACCACGCTTGTGACCACCACCGTATTTAGCATTTTTCGCCGCGCGCTTTGGATTCGGCTTTCCGGGCTTCCCGCGGCCATCCTTATTGCTAGCGCGCTGGTTTCCAAGCTTATACTTAGCGTCCCGCTGCTCCTTCTTGTCGGCTAGTGCATCATCAATGCCCACGTTGAAATCGTCAGCACCAATATCATCATTTTGGCGCTTACGCTTCAAATTCTTGATCTGATCGAGAGTCTCACGCTTGTCTTTCTGCCTTTGCTGAAGACGCTCGTGCTGCACCTTCTTACCGTACTTCTTGAGCTCACGCTGCTTGCGCGCCTCTTGGGCCGCACGTTTGGTACGCTCCTCGTCAATCAGCTTCCGCTTGATTTTGCCCATATGCTCGTCGCTCTTCACCATCTCGGCAAAGTAGTCAGTAGGACGGCTGAAAGGAATACCAGCTTGCTTGGCCCGTTTGCGTGCCTCATTAGCAGCAGAAAGGGACTGCTTGTAAAACGCGAGTTCACGTTCTGTGTCATCGTATATGTCTTTCAGCTCGATGGGCTCCTTGGTCGTGACACTCAAATGCTCGATGAACGTGTTCTTTGCAGCCTCCGGTAGCTCAATCTGCTTTAAACTGCGTTTCAGGGCCGCAACATTATTAGTCGTTGTCTTCTGAAATGGCACAACATCGGCATCATCATCTAATTCTGCATCAGAAAGGGGCACATCCTCTTCAGGCTCAGAGGCACTGATCTCAGATTCACTTTCACTTTCCTGCAGTTTCGCTAAATCAAAGTCTCGCTCATCTTCGGAGACATCAGGAGAGTCAGGCGCTTTTGGTTGCTCGGAAGACTCGCGTGAAAGCCCCAGCGAGCTTGAGAGCTTCTTAATTGAATCTCCAAGACCCATCTTTTGCGATAACGATTTTATTTTTTCAGACCAAATATTCATTTTGAAAAACTAGTCCAAGTCATGTGCACGCTATTTAATAGGGTAGGGGACTGTGTGTATCGGCGGCAACAGTTAACACATTTGTACCACACATCGCTGTTGACTACTTCATGAAAATAATTAAATAGATCTATACTCTAACTCTCATATGACTGTAGTTCTTCTTTCAACAAGTTAAATAGCTCTTGTTGCTTCATTGATGGAAGCGGTAGGCTCTCTGGATGCTCAACCTTGTCACTGCTAACAATGAAATTAACACACATACGGCGATGGTACGGCATATTGAATAGCAGCTTCGGAGTGATGAGAAAATACTGTTGAGCTGGTGTACCCTCAGGCAGATTGCAAGAATGATCGACAATGAATGCCATGATTCTCGTTTCATTGTTTTTATCCATGCCTTGATTTATCTCGTCAAGAACTCGAAAGGGCGCTTTACTCATGCTTTGTATAGACATGAGATAGACGGCAGTCGTGACGCTGCGCTCACCTCCGCTCTGCCGGTTTCGGCTGAGTTTCTGAGGCTCCTCGTCTGCTCGGAAAGACACGTACACATCAAGTCCCCACGTTCCTACGGCGAGGGTGTCAGGCTTTGTGATGGAAACTGATCCTCTACAGTTTAGTTTTGAAAACATACGTTGAAATTCGAAAGAGCTTTTTGCAACAATCTTATCAAGCGACCTTTCCCATTTGCCACGCGTAGATTCTACTTCGGCGTTCACGTTGCCTTGCCGCCTTGTCGCCGATTCGAGCTTCCTTTCCAAATCTTGAATTTCAGAAAGGACCTGCGATAGCTTTTGTTGGACAACCGCAAGTGACTCACCTTGTGCGTCTTGCATATCCAACAGAGACTGTTTGCGCCCAATGTCAGCTTGTAGCTCAGCCAAAGGTGTCTCTCGGGCTAGCCTGTCACCAACTTGGAGTTTCCCCTCAGCCCTGAGCCAAGAGGTCGCTTCTTCGTATTGTCTATGTTGCTCTTCCGTCGCTTGATGACGGGCTGAGATTTCTGATTCTAGTTCGGCCACCCGATTCGCGCACAATTCTCTTCGTTCATGCAATAGTGCCAAGAGCGACGTTTTCTTGTTGACAAGGTCACGCTTGCAGGTCTCTAGCAGTGAACGCTTGTGTGAATTTTGAAGCAACTTGCTGAGATTTTCGAAGCTCAGCCTCTGGGCGGTGGCTACGGAAACGGAAGTGATCAATTCATTCACAAGGCGAGTGGTCAGATCCACCTGCTCGCGTTTCTTGTTCTTCAGTCTGGCTAGCTCCTGACCTGACTCCTTTTCTAAAGTCACATTCCTATCCAAGCGGAATTGAGTTTTTTGAACACTTTTAACAAAAGATTTCAAATCGACCATATTTGTGCGGATGGTTCCTTCCTTGGCGCTAACATCAGCTAGACGAGAGGAAATCATTTCGGCCTGAGACTCCAGTCGTTCCTTGTCTACGTTAAATTGTTCAACCTGATTCTTAAGACGACGCTCGTCTTCAGTGGTGTCACGTCGTAGCATGGCCATCGCCCAACGTGGCGCATCCACGACACGTTGACTCACCTCGGTCTCCATCCGACGCCCATAATGGGACCGAGAAAAGCTGTAATGCATATCAGGGTCAACGAAGCCAGCCAGTTGAGGGAATGCTGTTTTTAGTTGCTGCCGTTTTACTTCAGAACACGGTTTCAGAGAGTATGGTGTACGCCCCAAGCCTAGAGAGCTGAGAAAACGTACTACTGGAGCAGGTCCCGACAAACCATCTGAGAGAACACCATCAAAACCAGCACTTCTCAAAGCCGCCAAAGTATGTTCAGGAAGTTCCGCCGAATTATGATCCAAGAGTACAACCTTAATATCAAGACCGTCCGCTTGTGCTGCCAAATCAGTAAGGGTTGCCATATCCTCACGGCATTGACAAACAAACTTGAACATATGCGACACTGGAAGGAGAGTAGCAATCATGGGTATAAGTTTTCGGTCAGTAATATCAACAGAGACGAGAGCTGGATCAATAACCTGTAGTCGAAACTTATGGCGATGTTGCCGCACGAATCGCACGGCCTTCTCCAGCATTCCCTTATCCCAATGTACAATCTTCTGTATGTCTTTCAGAGGCCTCTGCTGACCTTGAGAAGTTTCTAAAAGCTTGAGTGACGCGGCAGCCTGCTGTAGCTTAGCGTTGAGGGTTAGAAGGTTGCCTTGGATGCCCTCCTTTTCGTCCAAAAGATCGCGGCGTTGTTTCGAAATCTCATCATGATCTCGCTGCAGAGCTTCTAACTTGTTTGCCTGCTGAGCAAACATTTCAGCGTCACCCATCTCGTTTAAAATCTTGCGATTACGAGCGATGCCGTCTAGTGACTCCCTATGGCGTGTATCGACTGCTGCTATATCGCGCGAGCACGAGTCGTACTCTTTTTTGAGATCGTTGATCGTGTTGACGCGGTGCCTCAAATCCGCCTTTGCAAGGCGAGCAGCTTTCTGTTGGCCATCAAAGGTCACTTCAACCTCCGTAAGAAAATCTGCATATTTCCGGAAGCGTGTTTCAGTCTCAACAATTTGGCCATCGATCCTGTTGACTTCTTCACGAACATGTCTGTGCTCGTTGTCGAAATTTCGTAGCTCCTTACGGGCATCGTCAAGCTTCTCACGAAGTCTACTCAGTTCTTCTTTGATAACATAGTACTCAGCAAGCTTAACGACTCGAAAAAGGTACTCAAGATGATCTCTTTTCTCATGCATACTACCGAGCAATGCAATTCTTTTTTCGATCTCATCCTCACGGTGGCGCAAAGCTTCAATACGCTTTCCATACAACTCTATGTCACGATCAATTTCGACCAGCTCTCGGCCACGATCAGCGAGTAATAAGTGGTCATTGAGCATCCCATCATAGCCAATGGCCTCTTCTATTGACTTCAAGCGATCCTCAGAAGATAAACCAGCGAAGCTTGCAATGCGACTTTGAGGTAGAAATTGGCTCAGATTGTTCACTTGAATATGATATGATGAGACAAATGCGGTGAGGTCTTGCTCAGAAACAGCGTCACCGTCAATATACCACTGTGGCTGTTGCGCTCTCCCTGAGACTTTTTTCGAAGAGATGCGCATGGCAACAACATGACAGGCACCGCGCCTGGCTCGAATCACAGCACTTATAACGGCACGCTCTTTGCCTTCTGTCACGAACCCGCCGTACGTTGAACGGTCTAAGTCGGAGATCCTACCTTGAAATAGTAAAAAAATTGCCGTAACCACAGTTGACTTTCCAGAACCATTTGATCCTAAAATCATGTTCAAGTGCGGCTCAAAGCTATACGTAGCGTCGTGCGCCACTTGGAAGTCTACAAGTCGCATTGCAATTATAGCCCCAGGACTGAATCGAGACGCTTGCCTGCTATTGGCCTCAAGAAGCTCAGGCGGAACCTCGACTACGGGCAAAGATGTGGCAGGCTCAGGCTCAGGTCTTGGAAATGCACGCGCATTTCTGATGCGTTTTCGCTCGGGTTCATTGTCAGAGTCGCTGGCATCACTTGACAGACGCGCGGCGCGCCTTATACGCTTGCTACTTCCGCTCGTCTCACTGGGCGGAGATATTGGCAATGCTTGTTCGGGGCTCTGGTCATCACGTCGCCCCCCCGAGCCAGACGCCATGGAGCACTTAGGACAGTTTGGGAACCGTACTCGAATCGCTGCAGACGCGCGTCCTGACTAAGGGTTGTTGAGATGGTTCATGCAACAGAAATAATAAACGCTCTAAAACAATTCGCCGCACGAGGCGAGTAAGTTGGTATTCAGTGCTGGACGATATAAAACATCAATGTTATACACGATATGTATGGAATCGGTAAAAGTTGTCAAATTCAGGGATAAACGATTAGAAGTTAAGTACGATTTTGCGAAACAAGCAATGCCGCGGGAGCATGCGTCTTGACCGTCAAATATTTCAAATCTTGCTGTAATGTACTTGCGGGCCAACGTAGAGATCAATGAGGAGACAAGAGGTTTTTGTGCGGTTCGCGTGCACATGTACGACTAGATTACGATGCGCGTCGCTAGGAACGCGTCGGAAACACGTGACTCACCAGACTTGAACCCTGATCTCAACGAGACGCTCAGATCAAGTCTCCGAGCTTTTGGTCTTGAGACATACTTCCCCCCCCCCCCTCATTACAACATGACTGAGCGTGCCAAATTCGAAGAAGTGTTTCCTGAGCTTGTTGATGAAGTGCTCGTGGAGATAGAATCGACCAAACTCCCTGAGGCGGGTAAGAAGTGGATTCGTGATGCGATGATGCATAACACCTTCGGCGGTAAACTAAACCGGGGACTGTCGGTCATCGACACTTACAAGATTTTGACTGACAAGAAGGAACTTGCGCCTGAAGAGTACAAGCGCGCCGCCGTGCTGGGCTGGTGTGTCGAACTTTTGCAGGCTTTCTTCCTTGTGGCTGATGACATTATGGATGCCAGTCACACTCGTCGTGGTCAGGTCTGCTGGTACCGGCGCGAGGATGTCGGTATGATCGCGATTAACGATGCCTTCATTCTGGAGTCGACCATTTATCTACTCCTTCGCAAGTATTTCAGGACCGAGAAATACTATCTGTCCCTTGTGGAGCTTTTCCACGAGATTACGCTGTTCACGGAACTTGGCCAGCTCGTGGACTTGATCACTGCCCCTGAGGATGTTGTTGACTTGTCGCGATTCTCTTTGGACAAGCACCACTATATCGTGACGTATAAGACGGCTTTCTATAGCTTCTATCTCCCCGTCGCTCTGGCAATGTACATGGCCGACAAGGCCAATGAGAAAACACTCACTGATGCGAAGCGCGTGCTGCTCCCCATTGGTGCATACTTTCAGGTTCAGGATGATTACCTCGATTGCTATGGCGATCCCAACGTTACTGGAAAGATCGGCACGGATATCCAAGACAACAAGTGTGGCTGGCTAATCAACGTTGCTCTAGAGCGTGCCACTCCGGAGCAGCGCGCTTTGCTCGACTCCAACTATGGCCGAAAGGATGCTGAGTGTGAGTCGCGTGTTAAAGCCTTGTATGCTGATATGGACTTGGACAACTACTACCACAAATGGGAAGTGGAGGTCGGCGACGAGATTATCCGCGACATAGGTAGTATTGACGAAAGCCACGGAATCCCTCAGGAAGTGTACAAAGTGTTTTTCAACAAAATTTACAAACGCCAGAAGTGAGCTCTGGGTCGTAGATAGTACTTATTCAGTTATGTGATAAACTTGTTTCACATAAAGTTGGTAAATAGTAATTGTGCTATAATTAAATCATATTTCACAGCACGTTGCCTTTTGCACAAAGATTGTGCTAAATCTAGTTCACTAACAAACTAATCGTCCACGGCCTGAAAGTACTGACGCAGCACTGACGCAAGAACCATCGGGAGATCTTCAATATTGCGCACAATCACGTAGTACTCAAACGGGAAGTCTTCCATGTATTTGGTAACCTCCAGCTTTTGATTTCCATGCTCGTCAGTAATATACCGTACCTCGTTCATGTTCAAAATCGAGGTATCTCGGTTCAATGCATCTAGTACGACAAACACAAGCATGACATGATCATCTCGAGCCTTACGAACAAGTCGACGCAGATGACTGTGGTCGTCTGTGATACCATCGCTGACAATAACCTCGAGGCGCCATTGCTCACCACCACTTTGATGATCAGCAAACATTTCCAAGGATCTCTCCAAGAGTTCACGAACGTTGGTCCGTTTCTGTGCGAACCCAAATTGTTTAAGAACTGCGTTACCTGCTTGGGGGGTGAACGGTTGATCCAGAGCGTGAACAAATTCAGTGGTAGCGCCAAACTTGGCTACTCCCATTTGTCCTGCTTCAATGTTAGCCAGAGCAGTTCCAACAAGAGCAATTGCTTGGAAAGCGAGATCAACAACGGCAGGTTCTCCCATCGACCGCGAATCATCTAAAGCAAGCAAGACCTGATACTGACGCTTTGCTGGTTTTGTGCGCCTGAGCCAGATCTTATCTTTTCGGAAATCGCTAGCGATGTACGGGATGATGCGCTTCATGTTCAGGCGCTTTCCAGTGCGGAAATCTCCTCGAAGTTTTGATGCCACTGTGGGCTCAAGAATGAGACGTAGTTGCTCACCGAGAACAAGAGCAAGTTCATGAGTCTTAGCCTCGTATACTTGCCAGAGGTCGGTAGCACTAGTAGCGCTGCTCAAGGTGTCTTCGTCGGCCTTGGCTTCGACGGTACCACTCAAGTCCTCATCGTCCTCAGATGGCACATTCTTTGCATCAGCACTCACCAGACCGTGCATGTCATCATCCTCCGCCATTTCGTTATCACTCATGAAAGTCTCAGCCTCTCCACCGGCTTGGGCACCCATCTCAGCTCCATCATCCTGATTTCCGGCTACATCCTTCGTCTCTTCAGGCTCTTCATCATCATCGATCGCCAAGTTGTCGTCAATCGATTGCCGATCCTGATCATTGCTTCGCCCTAAAGCCTGCGTGTCAAAAGCATCATCCGCACCAACATGTTCGAGTTCTTCTTGTCCCTGAAGGGGCTGCTCGGAATCATTATTTGTTCCCAAGTCTTCAGACTCATCGTCTCCGCGTTCACGAATCGGCCGATGCCTACGATGAAATTCTTTCATTGCATCTCCTAGAGTCTTCAAGGATTCGCTCATGGCATCTTTCTTAGATGAGTCTTGTGGCAGCTCTTCAGTATCCTCAGCGTTGGCACCGGAAGAGCCACCTGTTCCAAGATGACTCTCTTCGTTTGCAGCACTTTCACTTGCGCCTTGACCCTTCTGATCAGTCTGATCATCTGTTGCTGCAGACTGATTCTGTTTTCGCTTCGACTGGTCGTCGCTTAGGCCATCTAAGGCCTCGACTTCGGCACCTTCACCTTCACCTTCAGGTTGAGCTTGCTGCTGTTCATCGTCGACGTCCATTTCATCAGGATCCATACTTGGATCCTCGGTGTGTTCAGCGTTTTCCTCGGGCTCAGGCTCGTCTTCATCATCCTGCATTAAATTATCATTTTCATCTTGCTGCAGGTCCTCTTCCTCGCCTATTTCATCACCCTCGGCCTCCGCGGAGCTTTCGTTATTTGCAACGTCTTGCTCATCTTCAGCCTGTCCCACTTCCACATCATCATTTGGATCATCCATGGGATCTTTGAACTCGGTATCGATGTCCTCTTCAGGGTCGACTTCATCGTCATCTTTACCTTCGTGTTCGCTACCATTCTCATCAAGATCCATGTCCTCTGGCAAGTCTAGCGCATCCTTTTGCTCAACAGAATCTTGAAGTTCTTCCTGGTCACCCTGCTTGACCTCTTCATCCTGTTCTTCAGCATCATCCGCATCTGAACCATCTTCATCGCCTTCGGGGGTACCGTCTTCGGGCTTATCCGAAGGTTCTGCGCTATTTTCCTCGTCATTATCGCGGGCCTCGGCCTCCTCATCTTTTGAGCCTTCGACACTTTCATCCGTACGCTTCTCTTTCTCTTCAGCGTTCTCCTTTTTGTTATCGTCCCACATTTTCTCATCCACGGCATTCGGGTCAAGATCCTCGAGATCTCCGACTTCGTCATCAGGTTCCTCTTCATCATTATCACCAGCGTCTTCGTCCTCGTCTTCGCTCTGAGGGGGTAGGTCCTCAGTTTTACCGGCCATGTCGCCTTCAACTTCGTGTGCGTTATCTTCATCATCCTCTGCCTCATCACGATCTTGCTGTTCGGGATTCGCAGTCTGCATGGCTTCAGAAACATCGGCATCCTCCTCGTCAAGATCCTTTGACGACGACTGTGCCCCCGTTCCGTCACCTAGGCCGGTTCCCTCCGAACCTTCTTCTGTATCAGCTTCATCATTCGACCCTTCTGGAGAGCAGAAACCCTCGGTGGACAAGGTGAAAAGCATCGTGGCGAGCTTCAAAGCGCCTCTCATCGTGTTCGACAAAGTGCGAGCGTAAACAGATTCTGCTGCGCAGATAAGTTCATGATAACCTCGGGAAAAGGCCACGAGCAACGCCGCAAATGCACTTGCCAGGTCAACGTTTTTCGAGGAGAGCCCGATAACAAGATCGCTCGCCGTCTTCAGCTTAGAAATAACTTGCGATGGTCTCAAGCTCAACAACAGATTTTCGACCTTCACGAAGGACTTTATCAACCACTCGTCATCATCTTCTTCAGAATCGTACTCAAGATCACTCGCACGGCCTCGTGATTGAGATTCATCGATAGCGACCAGACCCTTTACTACGTTCTGAACAACAACCAAAATGGTGTTCGAAGCAGTCATAACAGCATCATCAACATCATTCGATGAACAAGATGACTCAAGCGGCCTTAGTGAATCCGAAAACTTGGAAATTGTAGTTGAGAGTTGATTCACTACCGACATGACTAGATGACCGGCACCATGATCGCTCTCTGGCTCATTGCAATGAGCCTCTAATGCTTTTGCTGCAAGACTCAAATCTTGAAGCCACGTTGTAGTCGCGTCGGACCTCTGATCGAGATCTGAAACTGGCTTCCGAGAAGCAATGGATCTCAGCATGAAGAGCTCTTTTGGTTCATTGATATCAATTTCACTGTACAGCCTCTCCACCAGTGCACTTGTCGTGCTGCTAAGGTCGAATACCTTAGAAACGATTTCCGTGGCGGACGAATGTTCCCAAACAGCAGCACGTTTATATTGTGCAAGGTCTGTAAGAGCACTATTCAAGTCACGAGAGCCCACAGCAGTCGAATGTTTCGCTGCTACTTTACGAAGTCGCAATACGTGAAAGAAAATGTTTTCCGTAAAAATAAGGCCACGCTGAAGATCCGTAAAGGGTACGTCAATTTGAGGGTTGTTCGCGGCATCGCTGACAGCTGACCTCAACCGGGGAAGCAACTCGATAAATGCGAAGAACGTTGGTTCCGAAATTGCCAGTACAGTATTTGAACTGCTCAAGTTTGGACTCTTTGCAAGAACCCTGGTCAATTCCATCTGCGATGCAGCTACATCTTTTCTAACTGAGGTACGAAGCCCGGAACGTCGAAGTTCCCTGAGCGTCGCAGTCAAGATCTGTTGCTTCTGAACACGCAAGTTGGAAATAACTTTCTTCGTCTCCTTCGTAACGTTTTTCGGAGTCTCAAGCCTCAGCTCGTTCGCACGCTTTTCAACATCGTTGGCAAGCTCCAAAAGGCTCGCTGTGTCGCAAGCGGCTACTTGTTTCACATACCCTTGGAGAACCTTGACAGTTTTCTCCACATCTTGGAAATGCTTTGGGCGATCGGCCCAACGCATATCTAGCTCGATACTGTCCACCAGGGGCAATAACCACCTAGAGTCCCACTCGGCTTCCCACTCACTCGATTCACGCTTGACACTTGGCTCACTGACTGTCATAAGTGTCTCGTTAGGAGCTTTCTCCGCGAGGAGTGCACGATATTTCTTGACAATCTTAAATAACTGCCGATGGGACCGCTGTGCAGATTGCTTGAGTGCGTGCACGTTTACATCTCTCCAACTTGCAAGCCTGATGATATCAGAGACCTGCTTCTGCAACAGCTTTTCCGTCGCTGCAACGCGCTGCTTTGTAGCCGGCAGAAACTGGCGATAAAATTCTTCAACATTGGCAATGCACTGTACCATTTCACTTAGACCCAACAACTCATTATGTTTTTGGAAACATTTGAGCAACTTTAAGCGGTCCTCAAATTGACCAACCGTGGCTTCCGACATAAATATAGTCAACACCTTCGTCGTGTCAGTGAGATCCTCTGCTGGAGAAACAATCAGTGTTTCGTAAAGGTTGTACCAATAGCGAGAATTTTCCTCGATGCATTTCCTTCTCTCCACAGCGAACAGCGCTGGCCACGTAGCTAATTCAAGTCGGCGCCACCTAACAATGATGGACGAGGCATCAGAAATGAGATCGGTTACTCGCGAGTCTTTTGAGGCGAATCGGTCCCATTCGTAAAGCCAATGATGGAGCTGTTCTGTCTTAGCCAAATGCAGAGCAACTGGAACCGCTGGAGGCAGTACACGAATCTCGTCACTTACTCGGACAAGAGTCTGAAGTGCGTCGTGTTCCGGCCACATCTGCAACATTGTCCGGGCTCGTTTGCCAACTTTAACAGCAAACTGAACACTTACAGCAGATTCGCATGGGCTCGAGTCCATATAGAAGTTGATTTCCGTACTTTGTTCAACCTGTTCATGTAAATGCGTTCGGACAGCTAAGTACAGAGCAGGCAGGTGCCTGTCAGAAGACAGACCTTCAGCCGTCCGTAGTTCAGATACGGCTTCAATAGACACATCCACAGCATTCTCCTTGGGCCCTATGAAGAGGGATTGGTATGCAGACACAAGACGAGGAGCGATATTATCATTTTGCCGGGGAAGCTCAACCACGTTCTCGTAATCGGGGAACATCGCGACAAACTCTCTTTCGGCAGCAAGGCCATCATCGTCCTCGTATTTGAACCCGGCGGCATCTTCGCGGCGCTCTTCTTCTACTCGCAACCGCTCCAGCGTCCAACGACGGTAAAGATCATCTAGGACTTCACGCAAAGGATCCACAAGTAGAGTCTCTGAGCAGGCTAGAGATCTCAAAACTAGAAGAGGGTAATCAACAACTGCGCCAGGGACGCTATGTCCCAAATTGGTCGGATCCAGGAGCCAGAGGTTTCCGTTCTCACATGTGCTGCGGGGAACGCTAAGACTTAGTGTGACTAAAGCCAGGGCTGTTCGCACGGGCCCTACCAGATCACGATAGCTGGAAGCACGACCAAGCCTTTCCTGTAAGTGGGAAGCGTTGCGTTTGATCACGTTGCTCTCTTCGCTTGTAATGGTCTCTCGCAAGCATGACTGAGCTAACTGAGCAGCAGACACCATATCACGATAAACTTGACCAGAGGTGCTCTTTTCAGGGCGGTAAACCATAGGGACAGGAACGTGTGAAAGCTCACGGGTCTTGAGCCAACTATCTACATCTGAATCGCCAGACCCAAATACTTCGCGAATCTCTTTCCAAGCACTATAATCATTGGAATGTTCTGCCGCTAGGCGCACATATCTCTCATACCAGACATGTTGAGCAATGGCTGGATCCAACGGTAGAGGGCAGACATATAATTGGAGTAGAGCCGACGCTAGCCTGACACAGGCAGCTGGAGAGTCAGCATCAGACAAGTCGCAAATTTGCTTCATCATTTCCGCAGCTTCAGGTACGGCTAGAGTAATGAGTTGTGCATTGCGGGTAACAATCTCGCGCAACAGTTTCGTTGGTTCGAAAACCTTCGCAATCGCGTCACTGTGATCCAGCAAGACGCGTGAAAACTCGGCGAGCTCATTCCGTGCTGCGCCTTGTGTGTCGAGATTTAGAGCGTCAATAACGATGCTTTCAATCGTCGGCAACACATAAATCGCTGGAGCGGTCAACATGTTCTCTGCCGTGAGCTCATATAGAGCTGCCGTGGATACTTCAGCGTAGCTGGCTAGCCGCGCTAATGTCCGCCGTAGTTTCGAGGAAGGGAATACCGTGTAAGCCAGAGAAATCCCGGAAAATAATCCTTTGAATTGTTCCGCAAGAACCTTTTGAGGAACAACTGTGGAATCTACTTCAGGCAAAGATTCCTTGAACGTTTTCAACGCCGCCTCAAGCTCATGCAAAGCACCAGGCTCTGATACTAGCGTTTGAACCAATGTGGAACGTATTTCTGCAATCTCCTCGGCATGTTCTAACCCAAGGGGCTCTACTAAGCGGTCGAACTGAGAAGCCAGTTGCTGGCCCCGAACAAAAGCGTCATGCGCACTAGCTGTGGCGAATCCTAAACGACGCGAGTAAGCTTGCCATATTCTTTCCATTCCAGCGCCTCCATGACTGAAGTCATAAGCGGCTCCAAGCATGTTCAAAATTGCTTCTACAAATTCCGGCAAATCATTTTTGTTGCCAAAGTTGATGAGCCAATCACGGAAAACTGGAACGCGACTTGGGTCGTCAATTCTCAAAAAATCTATAAGAACGCTGGCAAGTTCATCAAACGGCTCGGTACTGGCAAGCTCACAAATCATAGACGCAACTCCATACAAATCAAAGTCACATTCGACAGAGTCTTTACGGCGACGAAGAGCAGACAATTCAAGTAAAGTCGACGGGGTTTCTATGAGTTCAGCCTTTGAAAGGACTTCACGTGTAATGAACACCGACCAAAGTCGTTGTAATGTTCTGACTCTGGCCAGCAAATCACCTTCAAGCATCAATACTTCACCAAATTGAGCAGCGAACGCACTTAATTGGGAATCAACTACACCCACGCGTGTGGCTGTTAATGGGTCAAGAAGCAACGCACGAAGCCAAGACCTATCGCGCAAGTCGGCAAATTTGGCAGCATTGAATGGCTTCGAATACTGAGAGACTGGAAGGGCACCGGAAGTCGTACTTTGCTCTACGATGGCTAGGTCATGATGACTTTTAGCATCGAGACTCATCCAAACCTCGGTACCTCTATTTCTCATGGCTCTGCTAAGTTCACCATACCGTGGGTCGACAGTCATGAACAAGCGGAAGTTCGCATGAGGGATGACCTCTCTTGGGCTCCCATCAGCTTCAGCGCACTCGTTAACCAGAAGCGATCCGCCTCGTTCTAATAGAGAATTGAGCCGGTCCAAAACAGCAGGTGAGCAAAGATTCGCATTATCCAGAACAAGCCAGTGACCACGCTCGACAGCTCTCACAAGCATTCCATCAAACCATTGGAAGGTCGGTTTGGTATAGTCTCGGCTCTGGAAATCGCGGACAAGCTTCAACAACATGTGATCTTCGGGTAAAAGAGACACGGCGGCATCTAAGTCTCTGCATCTTATCGCGTCGACTAATGGTGCACTACTAATATCGAGTACTTCCAACAAGTCATCGAACTCGGACCAAAGACGCCCTAATTGACTTTGCTCTTCAACCTGATCAAACTCACCTAGCAAATCGGTGGAATCAACATCTGCAGTCATTGCAAATTCATCTAGTTGGGCTCCGCAAAGCTGAGAAAGCATTCTTATCACAGAAGTCTTCCCTGAGCCAGAGCTGCCAACCAAAATCAACGGCCAATGCTGTTGAACACAGTAGGTAGCCGTTTCTAAGACATCGATTTGACTTGATAATATTCCAAGGTGCGCGCGAGCAATAGTTCTATTAGAACGCTCTGTATCTGCAGAACCAAAAGATATCCGCTCTGGGGAAAGACGGACAGGATTCAAATTGGACACTGATCTCTCCTTGAAATATTTGCCAAACATGACTTCAACGGCTTTGCGGTCCTCAGACGTCCGAAATCTTTGCGTGACAACGAGACCTAAGAACCTAGATGGATGCTCACCTGTTTGGGCAATCAGGTCTAGCCACCTCATAGTATCACGCAAGTTGAACTCGAAAGGACCTCCAGCAACGTGCCTTGTCGCTGCCCACTGAGCCAATTCTTCGACAAAAGATGCGAGCGGCTCCCTAATGTTCGCATCTACGCCGGGATAGCTTGATGCTGCAATCGCATGAAGATCATCGAGGCCCAACTGCTCAACGAAAACAACAGCAAAACGATTTACGAAACTTTTTGGGAGTCCCTTACGACCTCCACCTTGAGCGTGAGGGTTTTGTGCAGCAAAGACGATAAAATCAGGGTGTTTCTTGAATGTTTGGTCAAGCTCCGGGATATACGCCTCGCCACGGTGATCAAGGCAAGCATTCAGACCTTCAAGCACTTGCTGCGGTGCAAGATTCATCTCATCTAGAAGAACCCACTCACCTTTCTGCATAGCTCGGAGGAATGGGGCGTCACGCCAACCAAATTGGCCTGGTTTGTCAAGAGGAATATCACTTCCAAAGAGATCAGCTAGATCTGTTTGATCGCTGAGGTTGATCCTTGTAAGCTTATGACCGGAAGCTTTAGCTAATGCTGCGACAAGCGATGTCTTACCAGCACCAGGCGAGCCTTCTAGTAGAACAGGTTTTCTCGATTGCAATGCTCTAACAACTCGCATAGCATTCAAAGCAGTCGTGGGGGCGCTGAAACTAAAATCTGGGATCTGACTGTTGGAAACACGGGGAATACTGAACCCTCCAATACTTAGTTCGGTATCCGTAAGACAATACTCGGTATTGACTACACTGACAGCAGCTGAACCGACAAGTCTTTCCAACTCTGCAAAGCACTGTTTCTTAGCTCGAGCCAAAGATTCAGGCTGAGCAGCGAGGTGTGCATATGCATTTGATCCGAGACCGTCAATGTAGACCATACATGCTCCTTGTATCAGGGAGTTCTCGGACACGCCGAGTGTTGCCACGAATTGCGTCCAGCTTAGCACATCACGCAGAGACACCATGCCAAAGTTTCTAGCGAAGTAGCGTGAGAATGCCACGATCGTGTCAGACGCTTTATTTCGGAGCGCTTCATTTGCTGATCGTAGCCTACTCTTCACAATCATTTTAAGATCATCTTCGGAATCAACTGAGGGGACCCATATTTCCGTAAACCGATTTCGCAAAGCCGGGCTTAGCTCCTTCTTTCCATAATCTCCGCCAGGATTCATGGTTGCCAGAAACTGAAAGCCTTCAGAAGCATGGAATGATCCAATCTCAGGAACAAAGAGAGTACGATCGGCCTCGAGAACTGAGTTGAGACGTTCCAGGACTGAATCGTCAGCAAGCGAAATCTCGTCTAAAAGAAAGAAGTCTCCATTTTTCAATGCAGTCACAAGCGGACCGTCAACCCACTCAAATAGCTTTGTACTTACACCATGTCTGGCGGGCCGCTGGCTGCCAACTAAATCGCCAGTCTCCGTGTTCTGATGTGCATTTAGAATTGTGAGTTTCTGTTGTCGAGCAGCCGCTATTGCTTGAACAATTGTGGTTTTCCCACATCCGGTCTCACCAACGAGCAGAACAGGTTCGTTTTGTCTCAACGCTAAGTTTACCAGCGTAAGGACTCGTCTCATGGCTGCAGTCCACACGATATTCGAGGGTGCCGCGTCCATGATTTCTTGTGGAGCAAGCTCAGCATAGTCTACATCAACAGAGACACGCATAACATCGCTAATGACGCTTCGCACAAGGTTTCGCTCATCAGCAGACCGTGCGCGCTCCCCTAGCAATGCGAAACCATTCTGAGCTAATTGTTCGTAGCCCACAGCAGGCCGATTTGCCCACCTGAACAGGTCTCGTAGAGTAGCAGGATGTTCAAACACGCGTGAACCACTTCTACGGCGTCCCAACTCACGGTACACTTCAACAATTTTGGCTGCATAGCTTGGAGCAATCTTACTGCGATCACGAAGGATTATCTCTAGCTCAGACTCCGGTATATCGCCGAAATGCAACTCTAAGAACCGGTTTCTGAAAGCCCGAGAAAGTACTTTACGCCCAGCATAAAGACCAGGCGGATTCTGCGTCGCAAATAAGATGAAGTCTGGATGTGGCTTGACGATTTCCTGAGTTTCAGGAATGAGCAATTCACGATTGTCATCCAGCAAACGATTTAGAGCCTCGAGTACGTCGGTGGGAGCCAGATTCAGCTCATCAAGAACAAGCCAGTGACCCTGTCGTAGAGCTGTAACGAGGGCTCCCTCCTTAAAAACTAGTTTTCCGTCCGCATCGCTCTCGTAGCCGCCAAGGTACTCCGCTAGGTCAGTGTGCTCGTGGTTGTTGATACGCACTACCGTATGGCCCGTTCTCCTTGCGAGGTGAGAAATCATTGATGTTTTTCCGCTCGAAGTAGGACCCTGAATCAAAACTGGGAATAGTTTTGTCACAGTGGCTCGCACAAGATTTAACAAGTTACGCTCGACAAACGGAGTAACAATATAAGCTGAGTCTTCCTGTGGGACGCCACGGCCCGTGGGCATCCACCAATGTTTGAACTGTGTATACCGATGTCCATCTTGTGGCTCCGGCGGGGTTTGCGATAAAACAGAGTTACGATTGGGCAGCTTTGAGAGAAGTCTCACATCAATAGCATTACTCAACTTCAGTGCACTTTGATCATCTAAAAGAGTCAAGAAGCACATGCTGAATGCCTCGTACAAAGCCCTTCTAAGCCCAAATCTTGGTGAAATTGCAACAGCGCAAACTAAAGCACGAGTAAGTGTACGGACGCTGAAATGCGGTCTTTGGCCTGCACCGTCCACAAGCTGATGTGATTCAGCAAGACCCTTAGCATCAATGTATAGCTCGCACACGTCATTTACGACACTAGGTTGCGTCCCTGGTGGGAGGTACTTGGATACAATAGCTCGCAAGGCGTCACTATCAGAATCAGGACTTGGGCACCACAACTCTGTAAATTGAGCTCGCACGCCCGGAGGTAGATCGCGTTTTCCAACATCGGTGGCTGGATTCATGTTAGCAAAAAGCCTGAAGGCACCATTCGCAGAAACCACTTCTCCACCTCGCTCAAGGAGCGTGAGGGTACGGCTACTGACTAGCTCACCAATGCCTTCAAGCGTATCAGGAGGGGCTAAATTAAACTCGTCAAGAAGAACCCAGTGGCCCTGTTTCATGGCCCGCACGAGGAGGCCTTCAATAAATTGAAACTGAGCCTGCTGCTGGACCTCTTTCACTCTTCTGTCAAAAGCATCCACTTCGGCAGCGAACTGAGCCCAATCCCCAGATATTCTGAGCCGTTTAGCTTCACCCCCCTTCCTTTGGGGAGAGGCCATTTTAATTGCTTCTTTCAATAGCTTCACAACGTGACCCCACTGCTGTCGAGTTACCATGCGATCCAAGACATCTAGAAATTGATGGTTCTTGGCTCTAGAAAAGGTAGAGTCAAACAGCTCGTTAAACTCATCCAAGATCGAGCTCGCCAACTGCCTGGCATCAACAGGCTTGTATCCACCGATGAGGTCGCCTGCTTCTACTTGTTGAGACACATTGATCACGACGAGCTTTCTGCGTGCCAGCTGCGAAAGGTACTGCACCACCGAGGTCTTGCCTGTTCCCGTTTCACCAACTAGCAAAACTGGCTCTTCATGAGAAACGCTGATCGCGACCTCCTCTAAAAGTCGTAGTGTGGGTCCAGTAAGAGCAAACCTCGAAGCCTGTATATGTAAATCTGAGTTTCGAGCAGCGGAACTGCTCACTGTGCGCCGCTCGACGACTGCACGACCGATAACCAGCTCGTTCTGATCGACAGATAAAGCCGGTTTGTGTCTTGATAAGATAGGGTCAACCTTCGATGCAGGGAACCCCATGGCATCCGCCACTACAGTAGCAAGAGGCGTAGGGTCAGCCAAGAAAGAAGCGAAGCACGCCACTGTTTCACGGAACAAATCATCGTTGTCGTACCGAGATGTGACGCGCGCCACTAGCTTGAACAGATCGCGTGTGGTTGCTCTCCGCACCAGGTTATGACTCTCTTGGAACTCTTGGATACGGCGAAACGTATCCAATAGCATATTTACAGTGTTTTTGGCAAGAAAAGGGCGCTTTCCCGATATGATTTTCGAAAGATCACTATCGGAAGGAGACAAAACATGGCAACGAGCCCAACCGCGACTACCAATGACATCCATTTCTGAGTTTGTAGTTGTCGCGACTAGTTGAAACCCTGGAGAGGCTTTTATAACTTGGTTGCGCGAGGGAACTACGAGCTCACGACGATCGATCAAAGGTAGGAGAACTGCAACAATATCAGTGGGTGCTCGATCGATGTCTTCGACTAGAACCCATTTTCCAGCTCGCACAGCAGTGGTCAATGCACCCGGACTCCACTCAAAAGTACCCGGCTTTGATCCAGTGGTATACGTGCCAACTAAAGCCTTAGCATCAGTTTGGTCACCTAGATGGATTCTCACGATCTCACTGTTGGGTTGTACTTTTGAGTGCAGCATTTCAGCGAAAAAGCTTTTGCCCGCACCGGGTTCACCAGTTAGTAGTAGGGGCTTGTCCTTGAGCAGATTGCCTGCCAAATTGCGTAAGTTCATGACAGCAGTTTCTGTACGAACGAACGAGACTGGGCTTTGAGTGCCGTGACCGAACCGCGGAACGAATATGTTCTCAATATTGGCCACGAGGTTATTTTCATACTCCAATGAAGCCGGGAGAAGCTCGGTCGACAAAACCAAAGCAACATCCGCAGCTCTTCTTCGAGAATCCAGAAGAATAGTCTTAAATTCGAAGTTCGCAGTGTCTTCACCAACATAACGAGCAACCCAGCTCTCCACTACCTTTTCTGATACCTGCGTTAGCAGGCCCAAGGCGTGTAAAGCGAGCATTCGCGTATACTTCGATCGCTGAACAGCTGCCATATCTCGAAGCATTTCAGCAGAGAAGTAACCAGCAAAGCGGCCAAAGTCATGCAAAATTAGACGAATGAGACCCATCAACACATCGTCCACATTTTCAATTTTGAACACGGTTGAGACAAACTTATCTTCTGAGTTAATTGCCAAAAAATGTTCTGTCAATGGCTGCAATGGAGGCCACAGCGAGCAAAGTAAAGCCAAACGGCAAAATACTGTACTTTTTCGAGGCAGATATGCTTCATTAAGAATCCATTCAGCCGCAATTGGCAGTGCCAAGTGCTTGAAAGCGGCCAAGACGGGCACAGCGTAATCAGCATCATCAAGCACGAGGCGCGCCAAAGTGACTACATTTACATCTGTTAGCGCATCGGCAGATAATTGCCGCTGGCTGCAGATTTTAGCAAATGTCTCACCAGGGCTTGACATGTTTCAACGGTAAGTCTTTCGACTAAAAATCTCGAATAGATCGTTCGATTTTGGTTATGTAATTTTTTTCAAGTCTCATCCTGCCACAAAATAGAGCTGCCAGAGTTACTTAGGTAAACAGTAAACTAGAGTCTGATGAGGTACCGCTTTCACCTGAGTCTGGGGTCGTGAAGTTTTGTTAATTAGGTCCTAATGAGCTGCCTCACATAATGATACATTAAAGCTATTTGGCTGCTTGAATTACTCCTGCATGCGACTAGGAATGCAATCTACCATGTCTTGTGCACGATAGAACTGCCGTATGCAATTGTACTGATCATCCCACATGAAATTACGCGCGGGATTCTGGCCGCAGCGCAGTAATGGCCGACTTTGGAAATCACTTGGGACGTGCGTAAGTGGTGGGTGATAGTAACCAATGAAGTCAAAGTGGGCTACTTGATCACGGTGCAGCATCAAAGAGGCTGCGAGCGAATGTATTGGAGCATCACCCCATCTTTCATAGAAGAACCCCCCTGTAAGGTCCAAGAAATCGAAATAGGCCGAAAATGCCTCAGATCGCCAAAAGTCAGCGTCTGCTATTTCAAAATTGGTCCAAAAATGACACCCATTATAGGTATATCCCTCATCATCTGTAAGAAAGCGCGCCAAGTTCTGCTTCCCCACGTACTGAGGGTATGCAGCCAGGAATTTGATCGTAGATTCCCATAAAGTGGGAATGGTGGCCATGTTCTCATGCATTGTGAGAGTGAATGCATACTTCATGTCGTTAGCATCCATGTATTTGAAGACGTCGAAATCAACGTCACACATCATATTTGTATCCGCGTCCACCCGCCAGTAATACCTATAAGGTTGCATGAGGGGGTGCTGGTAAAAAAGCCCGGAGTTATACCGACACATGAACCGATAACTTTCACTCGAAGAATACTGTATACCCTGTTCTTCCATTGCCTGCATTCCTTCTTCCATGTGTGTCCGGTTTATCCACTCAGGCACAGACCAATGGGGCTCAGGAACAACGCCATATTTAGCCTCCCCGCTCACTAGTCTAGATGTAATCGCGACAAATTCCTCAGAGAATTCTTCGTTATTCAGAAAGACCCAGTCGTAGTTGTACCGATGATTGAATCTATCTTCCCAACTGAGTATCGTGTCAACGAGGCTCTGTAAATCCTCATTACGACACAAAGTGAATAGGGTCGCATTAGCGCGCTCATAAGTGGGCTTCGTAGAGGGCTTCACGACCTCGACCGGTATTCTCTCTATAAATCCGGTATGCGAGCTAGGCACGAACCTCGTTAGCGAACCCCTCGAGCTTTGACCCGGTAACGTAAAATACAGGCCAACAAAAGCGAAGGATAGTATGACCGCACCCGCCAGTTGGTTTATTTTGCGTGTTAGCATCATCCCCACACGATCTCAATAAACCAGAGAGGGTGTGCGCTAAACAAGTAGGGCTTGAGATGTATAGACACTTCCACAGCCACTTGTACGAGCAGGTTAGACAACAAAGGCACAGCCACGGTAGGCCTTGTTTGTTGTATTATGAGACTACTGCAGTAATGCAGGACTATTTTGGGCGCACAGACTATCGCGTGGCTGTCTGAGCCTATCCGATGAGCCCTAACCACTGGCGATGCATCCCCGAAATTCTCGTAGATTTTCAGGGTCTTTGTAAGGAGGCTCAGGGGTAACATGCAGCCGCGGGGCAGCGTTTGACACTGCCCAAAAAACCCTGATGAACCCGTCCCATCTGTCAACGGGGCCGTTGACGACGATCTAATTAATAGGTAGAAAGCGGATCCCCGTCAGCTTTAATAAATTGTATAAAGTGCAAAGCTGGGAGTGTATTCTGATAATGAACTGAAAAACTTGCAAGAACGATGGGCAGGGCGCGAACAGACACCACCACCATGTTTATTTCCTCCACACACTTTACGACGAAACGCAACAGACCGGTGAGTGTGACTAATCAGAGTCGCGTTTGGGCCACGTCGTCGTGCAAGGATTTTTGTGGCAGATAATCAGTCATTCGGGTCTCAGCATGGTCTACAAGAGTTCTTGCACTGTTTCGAGAACTTGTTTTAATTCCGCTTATATATATCTGAATTTTGGTTGTTCTAAACTCGCACTAATTAGATGACAACGGTTCGACTTCCAGCGGATGAATCCCCCATTCAGTCACGGGTCCCATTTCTTCCTTGAGGCTTCTAAGATACCACCCTTCGGATGTTGCGTTATTATCGTTATACTCACCGAGCTCGTTCTTGGTCAGTGGGTCGCAGGACGCCTCGGTTCGTACCGCGCGGATGCGGTCTGTCATAAATCCAGCTGACGCTTTCGACATCTCCGGTTTCCAGCTCATACTCCAGGGATTTAAGCCTTCGCCTCTGCCGACATCAAATCTGAACAGCTCACAGTGGACATTTTCTTTCCAGTGCCAAGATAAACAGCCGTCATCGAGCTCGCAAGCACGACGACAGTCAAATGAAAAAAGTACTGGGTCGAGCGCACGGTCGCCGTCCATGACTGTCTTTTCGTCTTCCGGTTTGAAAATAACCCCTTCATAATCAGCTGTCGGCTCTGAGAAGTGCCAGAATTGACGATCAGAGGAAACGTGGGGCAAAATGAAATCACGGTAAAACTCAGAGTACGATACAGCAGAGAGGGCTCCGCGTTGAGCAATTTGACGCTCAGCAACTATTCTTTCCCAAGCGTAGAGTTCTTCGACTTCCCACGGAGCTACGTGATGGAACACACCAATCGGACTACACCAAGAATCATAATTGATTCGTGTCGTCGTAAGAGTATTTCCTTGGAAAATGCCATGCTCGAATGTTTGATTTGATTCTGTCAATTCAAGATCTCTCTCAGCAGCGATTCCTGTGTACTCAGTGTAGATTTTGGCCAACACGCTGTCACCGCAGCAATCCACTTCTGCCCGCTCAGCGGACGTTGCTATCACCTCAGCATGCCGGGTATAGTTGGTCGGGTCACCGAAAATGGTTCTCATGGCGCCACGGCTAAGGATAATTCCGGACCCGCCATGCGCGAACATGGGATTATAGCCTACTCCCTTGCCTAGATACCAAGACTGGTCCGGATCCTTATCACGCACCAATTCTGCAAAGGTGAGGGTAAGCATGTAGGCATCATCATCAAGCATCATAAACCACTCACTTTCACTCGATCTTGCCCACGCATCAGCAAACGCTGGTACGTTTTTGTACTTATCTGTATCCCATCCACTTCCCTTACCGGTGATATTCAATTGACGAGGGCCCCAGGCCCAGTGCTCATACACATCTTGTCTGCGAACACGATATCCAAACAGACCGGGGCTATTGAGGGCAGAGCTTGGTAAGTGCATTAGCGCATCGATAACTTCGAAGCCCATCATGGGTGCGGCAATGTCTGAGTAAATGACATGATGAGGAAACCGCTTCATGGTTGTTTGAATGTGCACGGGCAATCGAGACCACATGGTTTCGGACCCCGTTTTTAGCAGCAAGAAGGTCCGATTGGCAACCGGGTCAAGCACCTCGTTATCGAACGTTGGAGTAACGCCTTTTGGCTGGAACACTAGTGACTTTCCAGTGTGTATTCTTGCTTCTGGAGACGGAAAGCTATTATGCAAAGCAACAGGCTCGCTCTTAGCAGATGGCTCGGCATTTGTCGTTTCGGCCGGGGCCTTTGGTGAGGCTAAAGTCGGTTGAGCGGTGTCATCATGGCTTAGACCCTCGTCCAAGTGCCGGCTCATATAGCGGTCTCTGTAAAAATAAGACGGCACTAAGAGCATAATTATGCAAAATAGCACCACCACAACAGTGGTGTGACGATAACGCGGTGTCCTGAGACACATTCTGACTACTGTCGTGCTCAGCGAGGCGCAACAGTCTTCCTAAGTCGAAAGCAGGCTTTGTATATGTTTTACTCTGCCTTGGCGCAGCAGCGTGTCAGCGAACTAACTTTCAAACCACGGTATATGGCGATCGGATCGCGGTGTGGGGGCGGAGCTCACGTGCTGATGGTATCCGGTGCAGACACGTTCGAACCGTTCGGTAATGGCCTGTGTTCATTGGCAGCATCCGCAGGCTTTTCCGTACTCATAATTTGGTCTATTTTCTTGTCGAATTGCGGACTTTGGATCATTCTGGTCGTGCTGCCGCGGAATGGGTTACAAAGAAATCCCACATACGCGTCTTGCAAAGACGACATGACAGACTCGAGATTATGAGGCTCTCGCAAAGCATCAATGCCTACTAAGTATTTTGTTCGGGTATTTGAGAGTGTTGCATATACGGCGACTCCATCGTGGACAAGAGCAAGTACGGGCGCGCTAAGATTTGCCTGGATACGCGCCGACTGCTGCTCCACAAAGTCGAGCGACATCTCTGAAATAAACTGGTGGTTCACCGCAACATCTTCTGGTGTGTCTGCTGCGGAACGGAAGTACACAGGCGCGTTATGAGCGTCCACCACCGCCACGAACTTTATAGACATGGTTGTGTCACGCAAGAAGCACTTAAATGGCTGATATAAGCTAAGCTGTTCAGCCGAGTTGATGCGTACAGATTACACCTGGTAACCCTGCTGCTGCATGGGTGGGCAACCCCGCGACCCCAGTTGAAGGCGTGATTTTAAGGTTTGCTTGTGCTTAAAGCAGGACTCCTAGTGTTCATAAGCCCCATGTTTGCAAGCGAGATTTACCCCTAGCACATTTGAATAAGTACAATGGAAAGGTCGCTTCGTGAAGTAGAATGTACCAGTGGACGTGCGTAATCTCTATCTCTCTCTATGTACTTCCGTTCCCTCTGCACTGTTGTATACCCTAGCTCGAAGCTCGCTTTCGCCTACTTTGTCCCGAATATGCTCCGGGCATACGCACCTTAGGGTATGCACTTAGTTGAGGCTGTCTTCAATAGTTTTGTTAGCCTGACCGTAGTCTTAATCTTGCCGTTGAGCTCGCTCCGGCGGTATAAATGTAAATACAAAAGCATTGGTTCTAGAATGACTACACATTTAGTCCACGCCGTATCATAATATTTAGCAGCCATGTGTTGTGCTTCATATGACCGGCCTTGTGAAGCAAAAGTATGATGGCCCACCTGTGACAGGTAAATAGCTCACATAGTCAATTTGAACTCCATGAAGACCAGAAGGATTGAATCAAAGCTGCGCTGCTTTAAACAATTTTATTTTCATATATACTCGCCGTTTAGCTACGGAAGCGTCTTTGTTGTCTTGTGCGCGGCATTTTGCGTCAGAATATGCTTCGCCAAACCAAGACAATGGCTGGGCGCTAGGTTGCTACCGTAACGCAAAGTCCATTTAATCAGAAAAATGGCGAGAAGCAACCTGTGCCAGCGGCAGTTGTTTTTAGGCAACATAATTTAACGAGTAACCATTGTCAACTGAGAACGGACATAAATGCTAAGCCACAAGTAGACCTCCTCAGCAGAACCTGTAGCAGCTGGCACAGAAGTACCGGAAAAATCGTCCACTTGACGCACGGCTCGGGGTTAGCAGTCAAAGACGCATAGAGACGAATTGAACCATCAAGAAGACTCTCAAGCTCCAGTATGGTTCAAGTTAGGCTGTATCTCTCGGCTCTCCGTTCGATACGATCAAGCCAAGACTTCTAAAAATAGGATATAATAATTGCGTTAAGAAAGTGAAACATTAGGGGATTTCCGCCCGAACACTGGTGCTTCGGCAGATGATGAAGATGCCGACATTGTGAGCCTTCAGAGCGCTGAGTGTTGGCATCGTTTTAGGATTCCCCAATGCATCTAAGCGTCTACAGTAACGGACTAACAATCGGCAATGTAGAAGTTGGATCTGCGTCGTATGTGGCGATCGGCGCATGTAAGGTGAAAATATCCGCACTTGGGGTACGGGCTTGAAGGCGTAATTTGCTAATCACCTACCATGGGTACAGCACGAGTGCCGCGGAGATGACTTTTCATCCGATTAGTGCATGGAGGATCTTCGAGGAAATGCCAGATCAATCAGCTAAGCCGGCCACATAGCATACAGCAATAATACTTACTGGCATATTTTTATGTGCCGAGGATTATTTATGAAGATTTGTGCAAATCTTACCCATGCTGTATGGCTCGATTAGAGGCCATCCTTGAGTTTTTGGAATTAATTAATATCTCAACATCTATAAACCCTATGGCTGCATATCACCGCCGTGCCCATACCCTAAGGGCAGAAAGAGATTCTAAAGCGGCTGTTTGATGGGTAGCAAGTCAGTGCACATTCCAAAACAAGACGTTAGGTTGTCATGCCACGATGATACAAAACTCGTTTGACCGACTTTGGGCCTGAAACGCCTCTGGGAAATTTTATGCAGGGGGTTGTCGCGTCGCCACGCTAAGGTTTCACTTCAGATAGTTTAATTAATAGACGCGTCGGTATTTGCAGGCATATGTAGACGCATCCTGATTACCCAACCATTACAGGTGCCTATGAGCGCATGTCAGCGGATAGTGTGGCTACCCCATGCATGCATTCGGATGCATTCGCAGAGCAAAGTCATGCCTAGCCCTAGAAGCCGCTGCTGAAGGCAGGAGAGCAGTCGCGCCGCAGAGGCCCAGTCACACAAGAGTGCGTGAGTATATTAAGGACTCGGTCCCCACATTTTCGTGCTTTCCTGCGATACCACAGAAAGGGTGTTTGATTCGCTGATGAAACTTTCGTTAACCTCAACAGTCCTACTGCTCTCTACAGCGCTGGCTCTGCCCAACAACAAAGTTGGTCCGACTTATGTTCGCAGAGCTTTCGCGAACACGAGCTCGTCTGCTGTGCCCTCTTCAGAAGCCGCTCCCGCCAGCTCGTTGTCCAGCGTTAGTGGCATAGCTGGCGCCACGGCCCTGTCTTCTGGTGTTGGCTCATCCGTAGCGGACGCGAGCGCACCTGCTGGTTCTGCAACCATTGCGCCCTCTGCTGCTGGATCCTCTACTACTGGATCCTCTGCTGGAACTGGCAGCAGCCCAAGTGAGTCCAACACCGCTGGTGCATCTCCGTCTGAGGGAGGCTCTAGTGCCTCGGGTGCCGGCTCGACTCAGGGTGCCGTGACAACCGTGGTTACTCCTTCCGGCGCCACTGTTGTCGGTGGCTCTACAGTTTCTGGCACAACACCAGTTACGGTGACATATACCCCTTCGAGTGCAACTGGTGCAGCACAAACGACTGTGTTGACATCGCCCGGCACCACTGTTGTTGGCGGCTCCACGGTTGTGGTGACCGGTCCAACCACCGTGACTCACGGAGAGCCAGGCCAGACTACGTTCACGACAACTGAAGTGGTCTCGACGCTCACCACGTACTGCCCCACCCCTACGACTCTGACGACTAATGGGCAGACGTACACGGTGAGCAGCGCTACGACGCTGACCATCGCAAACTGCCCCTGTACCATAACCTCTGTTGGCACTGTGCCTCCAACCCCTGTTTCTACTGTCTTGTCCTCTCCAGGCACCACTATTCTCGGTGGCTCGACCGTTGAGGTCACAGGGCCCACCACCGTGGTGTACACGCCTACTGGATCGCCAAAGGGCTCCGCACCAGCATCTGTTGTTACTGGCGAGACGGTCGTTCCCAGCGGCGCCACGGTCACCGCTGGTGGCTCTACGATTGTGGCGTCTGCTCCCACTACTATTGGCTTCACGTCAACTGTGCCTGCAAACACGGTTACCACGCGGGTCGTTTCCACTCTGACCACCTACTGCCCGACGCCCACTACGCTCACGACGAATGGACAGACCTACACTGTGACGGCTCCGACGACGCTGACAATCACGAACTGCCCTTGCACAGTGACTGAGAGCGTGTCTGCCACGCCGGCCGAGTCTGGAGCGGCGAGCCCTGCTGGTCCTACTGGCCACCCTGCACAGACCTACACCTCTACTGCAGTGCTCACGGCTTTGACAACCTTTGTCTCCAGTCCTACTACTCTCGTCACGAACGACAAAACCTACACCGTCACGGCGCCGACAACTTTGACGATTACGAACTGCCCCTGCACGCTGACGGGTACCTACACGGTTGCCCCGGCCGTCGGTCCTTCGAAGAAGGGTGATACTTCTGCGGCTCAGCCGACGAACGGTGGTAACGGCGGCAACGGCGGCAATGCCAGCCCAACTGGCAACGCGGCCGGCAACACTGCTGGTGGTAACACTGCTGGTGGCAACCCTGGCGAAGTAAGCCCAGCCTCGACCGTTCCTGCTGTGACTACAGCTAGCGTGAACCCAGGAACCACGGTTATTGGCGGCTCGACAATTGTTGCTACCGCGCCCACAGTGGTTGAGGTCACAAGCGCCGCGCCTGCTACTGAGGGCACTGGCGCAGCGACTCCGCACACCACCGTGGTGACGGCGCTAACGACTTACTGCCCGAGTCCGACCACGATCGCCACGAACGGCCACACGTACACCGTCACGGCTCCGACTACGCTTACCATCACGAACTGCCCGTGCACCATCACCAGCACTCCTACTACCGCGCCGCCGGCTCCGGCCGGAGGTGCCGGTGGACCTGGTGGTGAGACGCAGGCGGGCCCGGCTTCATCCGCTCAGACCCCTGGTGTAGCCTCTCCTTCGGCCCCGGGCGCGCCTGAATCTGCTCCGTCGCTGGCTAACAGTGGCCACAAGGCACAGGTGTCGCGCTCGCTCGCGACCATTCTGATTTCGGGACTGCTGTCTTATATTTTGTAGGACGAGGCGACGAATCCAAGACCAATCAGCTGCTGATTGGATGTAATTTCCTTATTATTGTTCAATATCCTACTTTCCTGTTGTAGTAGTTACTTAGTTCAGCTACTTGGCTTTGACTTCTTGTCCGAAGGCGTGGAGAAATCAGCCTCACACAATTAGTTCAGGTAAATTCGGGGTCGGACGACGTGATTTCTAACACAAATGTGAATACGATTTCAGCAAACAAAATTTCCAACGCGAACAAACAATATGAATCTCATTTAAAAAGGTGATATTCGCTCTTTTTTAAATTAAAGTCGAGTTTAACTAACGCTCCGGGAACTAACAGGATGTATAAGTGGATGCAATCAAGTACAAGTTCCTGGTAAATGTTACACAGCAACGATTAATTCTGGAGACACTGCATCAGGTGTTTCGTTCAAATTACCGTTTGCAATGCAGAATACACCGAAGATTTGCAGCATTCATGTCCTTGCCTATTGGTATGATTGAAGACATCGCTTTGCAACTCACACAATCAGTTTTCGGCTTCTAAACGTGACAATCCATTTCGTACCAATTGTCTTGGCGAACTGAGCCGACGGCGCCGGCACTAAGGCCGTATTTGTTACCGCGTTCACGCATCAGGAGAACCCGTGCCCCAGGGGGATCCCCATAAATACTGTGGCGCAGGGCCCGTGGCGAATCTGAAGCTGAATCATGCACTTACTAGCGCGCTATACTATCTCTTAGTCCATTGCGAAAAGGGTCCGCTCAAGTGTGGCGGCAGTACCAAATCAATTGGGGACTGCCGCGCTCACGCGTTGTCATAAAGCGCTGCCGATCTTCGACGCGTTGCGGCGCCGCCCGGATTGAAGTGGTGCCAAATTCCTAGCCCCGGATTTTCCCAAAAAAATTTTCAGCTAAGCGGACCAGGTGACCACAATGGAGAATGAAAGGGTTAGAACTCGTCCCCTTTCCTCCTCTTTTCCCAGGAAAAAAATTAGTTTTGGTTTCCTGCAACCCAATCAAGTTCCAAAAAACACATTCCGATTTCAAAAAAAATCTCCAATCAAATTAAAATGAGCGACACCGCCTCGACCGCCAGCACGACCCCCGCGGCCGCTGCCCCCGCAGCGGCTGCTCCTGCCGGAAGCCAGACGCCGGCGGCGGCGCCTGCCACTAGCGCGCCTGCCGCGTCGACGGGTGGCGACGATGAAGACAGCAAGGAGGACGCTCCCGCGAGCGCGCTGTCGACGGCCTCGCTCTACGTTGGCGAGCTGAATCCCTCGATCAGTGAGGCGATCCTGTTCGAGATCTTCAGCTCGATCGGCCCCGTCACGTCAATCCGCGTGTGCCGCGATGCCGTCAGCCACGAGTCGCTGGGCTACGCATACGTGAACTACAGCGCGCAGGAGGACGCGAAGAAGGCCATGGAGGAGCTCAACTACGCGCAGATCAAGGGTCGTCCCTGCCGCATTATGTGGTCGCAGCGCGACCCCAGTGTGCGCAGGAGCGGCAAGGGGAACGTGTTCGTGAAGAACCTGGATCCGTCGATCGACAACAAGGGTCTCCACGACACGTTCAGTGCGTTCGGCGAGATTCTGTCGTGCAAGGTCGTGACGAGCCACGCGGGCCAGTCGCTCGGGTTCGGCTTCATCCACTTCGCGACGGCCGAGGCCGCCGAGGAGGCCATCTCGACGATGAACGGCATGAAGGCGAACGGCCGCGAGCTGTACGTCGCGTACCACGTGCCCAAGAACGAGCGCGAGTCGCAGGCCGAGGCGCAGCGCTCGAAGTTCACGAACGTGTACGTTAAGAACCTCCCTGATAGCGTCGACAGCAAGGCGAAGCTCGAGGAGATGTTCGGCAAGTACGGCCAGATCACGTCGGCCGTGCTCGCTGTGGACCAGGACAGCAAGTCGAAGGGCTTTGGCTTCGTGAACTACGAGTCGCATGAGTCTGCTCAGAAGTCTGTTGATGAGCTGAACGACAGCGAGCTTGACGGCAAGAAGCTGTACGTCGGCCGCGCTCAGACGAAGCACGAGCGCCAGAACGAGCTGAAGAAGAAGTACGAGGCTCAGCGCATGGAGCAGCTCACGAAGTACCAGGGCGTGAACCTGTACGTGAAGAACCTCGAGGACACTGTTGACAGCGACCAGCTGAAGGAGGCGTTTGCGCCGTTCGGCACCATCACGTCTGCGCGCGTCATGACCGACGACCAGGGCAAGTCGCGTGGCTTCGGCTTCGTGTGCTACTCGACGCCCGAGGAGGCCAACAAGGCCATCTCGGAGATGAACCAGCACATCCTTGGCCACAAGCCTCTCTACGTCGCGCTTGCGCAGCGTAAGGATGTGCGTCACAACCAGATGCGCCAGCAGCTGAGTGCTCGCAACCAGCTGCGCATGCAGCAGCAGGCGGCTGTCGCGGGTGGTATCCCTCCTCAGTTTGTGCAGGCGCCGCTCGTGTACCCCGGCCAGCCCCAGTTCATCAACGGTGCGCCCGCACCTGGCGTGCGTGTGCCGTACCCGCCCAACATGAACCCGCAGATGATGATTCCTCGCGGCATGCCGCCGCTGGGCCAGTGGCAGCAGGGCGGCCCCAAGGGCCCGCAGCCCCGCTACCCGACGGGCCCGGCCGCTGCGCCGAAGGAGTCGCTTGAGCAGGCTGTGTCCGCTGTTCCTGAGGAGCAGAAGAAGCAGATCATTGGCGAGGCGCTGTACCCGAAGATTCTGTCGCAGGAGGGCATCGACCAGGAGCTCGCCAGCAAGATCACGGGCATGCTGCTCGACATGGACAACAAGGATCTGTTTGTGCTTGCTGAGGACGATGCTGCTCTGAAGGAGAGCGTGCAGGAGGCTCGCGCGGCATACGAGGCATTTTTGGCGGGCCAGTAAGCTGATTGTTCGCGTGTGTCGATAAGCAAGACCAAAACTTGTTTTTAAACTATTGTACAGCCTTACTTACGCTCTAAGTTCACCTCAATATTTAATCTCGTTCTTCGTTTCATTTGTGGTGGTGTTTGTTGGCTTTCGGGCATTAACGAGCAAACGTAAGACCTCCACTCTCTCGCTTAGGCAGTCCTGACCTGTGGAATAGCGCGTACCGAGACGCGCGTGCAAAGGCTTGGCATTCACGATTCACGACTGGGGCGGCGCGCGGCGGGCTGACTACGCTGAGAATCGAGGCGCTTGACGAATCAACGCCCCATGTGTAATACGGCGATATCCGTCTGCAAGCGCGAGTTTGACTTGCCAGCTTATTACCCCCTCCTCGGGTTCCATAACCTTTGCTGCAGACAGTGCATGAAGGCAAGGGTACTCGGGGCGAAGAAGACCGTTGGCGCCATCGACAGCTGGCGTCGCCGGTTCGCAGCGACTCAAATCATGCAATTTTGACGAGCTGTGCGCCAGAATTCACTGAATGCTGTGCCGCGCGTCAAGGATCAGGCGCTCCTACGCTCCATTCCCTCGTTTCTCTGGCCTTAGATCCAGTCTCGGGGTCGGTAAGATCCGCAGAACATGTCGATCATGCAGTATCACTGACAACAGGGTTAGGTCGTGCGGCCACAGCAATTGGAGCAATGCCCCGCTGTCGAGCACATAATAGCTATAAATACCCGTGACTGCTGTTCAAATACATACACTGCACAGTTAAATATCCGGATATGGGTGAGAACTTAGACATTGCACGCGCTGACTCGAGACAGAGGGCGATTCGCCCCTATTTGGACCACCTTCGGCTGGCCCGGCTTGACACGGACCTGCGTACATTGAAGGGCCCCGATGAGTGGGTTGACAATGTCCGTACATGGGTTCAGGTTATTGAGTTTCTCGCGGGCAAGAGCCCGAAGTACAAGCCGCATAAGTATACGGAGGCCGAAAGCGAGTTCGCCGATCTGTATCTGATCGAGACCGCGGCGGCATTGAGCACGGGCGCACACTTCCCCCAGCTGCGCACGCGCATCTACGAGCACACAAAGGATTGGAACGGGTTCCTCTCGTACGTCAACACGCAGCTTGAGGCTGACGTGAGCAAATTTGCCAAATAGAACAATCTAACAACTAAGGATCTAACAACGTTACGCTTTCATCATAGAAACGTTTTGAATAGGGCAGTGCAATCCGGTATCGGGCAGCAAGACTTCCAGAATCTGTGCGCTTTTCAGGTCCTGTGTAGCTCATAATGCGTGTAGCACCCGCATACTCAAGAGCCGGTTCATGCTGCAGTATATTTGTCGTATTTAGTCGTGTGACTCGTATAAATAGTGTGAGGGCGTCAGCGGCAAACGGTGCCGCGGCAAGCGCTCAAATGCGTCCGCCGGCCCATACCTCCAGATTTGGCAACCCGGCCTTTTAAAAAGCCAGCTTTCTCTGAGAGCCTGAAACGTGCTGATGCGGCGAATACAGGCCAGACATTGAAATGGCCTCATAGTAAATGTGCTCGTCAATGAAATGGTCGTACCGTCAATCATGCCCGTCAATTCGCTTGTTAGGCGCCAGTCCATACCCTTCAAGCCGAGCTAGCCGAGTATAGTACATGGCCATGCAGAGCATTTACTCCTCTTTGTGCTGCTCCTCAAATGCACGCTTCGCCTCGTCGAGCCTGGCCTGGGCTTCTGGCTTCAGCTTCAGGGGCTCACTGCGCTGAAAGCGTACGCGGAATGGCCTATGCTCGGGAGTCTGCTCATTGGGATCATCGAGCCGCTTAACGAGCTCAAAGTCCTGCATCATGTAAAGCGTGGCGAACCCGCCGGCCACGATACCCAGGGCGATCGAAATGAACCGGCCCGTAGCGCTGGGCCCAGACATGAGAATGAAATATTTCCACCTAACCCCGGACCCGAAAGTGGCAGTAGGCAGGCAAGCCTAGGAGTAAACCCGCCTGGAAACTGTAAAATATGCAAGTGCACGAAACACAAAAAGAGGTAAGCCCTACATTCTTGTTTTTTTTACGCTAAGATTTGGCTCCACCTGAGCGGGCACCGCGTTTACGAGTCATGAGGCCATGGTAGGACGCGTAATTATGTTGCACATGACGGTCTGGCCGAGAATTCCGCTCGGCACACTCCCCAGAAAATAACAAAAAATCAAATAATAACGTCGTAAAAAACTCTAGCACTTATTGCCGGCCTTCAAATCTCTTCTCACATATAGTGGTGGCGGCGTTGCGGCCAGCTCGCCAGCGCTTAGCCGGTCCTGCTGATGTGAGCGGTGGCAGCGGTCCCAGCCCCACACCACAACCGCAGAGCACAGAGACCAGCTGCACGAATGGCCCTTCCGAAGCGGATCATCAAGGAGACCGAGCGTCTTGCGAGCGACCCCGTTGCGGGCATCAGCGCAATGCCGCACGAGGACAACCTGCGGTACTTCGATGTGACGGTAGACGGTCCGCTGGGCACGCCGTACGAGGGCGGGACGTTCAAGCTCGAGCTGTTTCTGCCGCAGGACTACCCAATGGTGGCGCCGCGGCTGCGCTTTCTGACGAAAATCTACCACCCGAACATCGACAGGCTCGGGCGCATCTGCCTGGACGTGCTGAAGGACCACTGGTCGCCGGCGTTCCAGATCCGCACCATTCTGCTCAGCGTGCAGGCACTGCTGGCAGCCCCGAATCCAGACGACCCATTGGCGAATGACGTGGCTGCGGTATGGAAGGAAAACGAGGCGCAAGCGCTGGAGACGGCCCAGGATTGGACGGATAAGTACGCCAAACAGTGACCCGGGCCGCCGTATAGTAGCACTAGACCCCCGTATTCTATTTAACTCGACCTGCATTTTAGTCTGCACGGCCGTCGATCCGACGGACGGAACTAGAGATGGTACAATTTAGGCAAATTGTACACAACACACACAGATTGGATGTCCACAGGCAGATTGGATACAGCGCGAGCTGATGCAAGATGCACACGAGTGGGTCTGTTCGATATTTCACACATACAGTCGTTGCGTCGGCACATAATTTAAATGTATCTATCCTGTCTGCTAACCATCAGACAATTACGTTCGTGCGGCAGAAGTCTATAACAACTTATCGGCCGAAAATGATTCGTACACTTCAGCCCCGGTACTAAGTCGGAGCCGGGCATATACATTAGAATGAAGTCTGATCTTTTAGTTGGCTAGCCACTACTAAACTTAGGACGTGAGCTGCATGAGCGCGTTTACAAGATCGCCGTTGTTCTGCTTTAGGGCGTTGACAGCCTTGGCCTTGGACACGTTGGCCTGGTCCATGATCATCTGGATCCTGTCCTCGTCGAGGTCGCCGACGTCAACCTGGTCGTCAGGGATGTCCTCGGCGTCGTCGATCTTCAGCTTCTCGGCGTTAGCGGCGAGATCAGCCTGGATCGACTCGGGCGACTTGTCGGCGTCACCAGCACCGGCGCCCTCCTGGCCAGTCAGCGACGCGAGCTGCTGCGCCATGTCCTGCTGCTGGACCTGAGCCTCGCCGAACACGATGTACGAGCCGTTGGGCGTGCGGTAGACGTCGGGCTTCTCGATAACAAACGTCGGGCCCTGGCGCTTACGCAAAACCACGCGGAAGATGCCGTCGACCTTCTTGATGCCCGTGGCCTTCAGAGCCTTCAGGGCCTTCTTCTGGTTCTTGGAGGCGATGCTCACCTCGGCACCGGGCTCGATCGTCTTCTCAACCTGGGGTTCAGCCATTTCTGTATTTCTTTCCGATTTGTCGTGGAGCAGCAAACGAGGTGAGGAACTCCGGCGGCCGAGTCGCATCCCGTGGGATGAGTCAGGTAGGGCCTAGGGCGGGTTTGGGATCCGGCGGGTGGGAACCATTATGTGGGAACCAACGTGCGAGGCCGCACCCAGTGGCAATTAGCGATGCGTGAGTCAACGAAGGAAAGTCGTGAAAACTGGGCGCATGTGCGCGCTTCTTTTTCTCTCGAAGTCCAGAGTTTACGTACGCATCTGCGCCAGCGGCCCTGCATGATGCGCAACGAACATCGGTAAAAAAAAGGTTTGGCACTGCGGGTGGTAATGGCGAAGCAACGCCAGTGGCAAACGCAAATCCTCAGTAACAAGATTGGTCTATCTAGCTAGTGTAGAGATAATACAAAATGGTCGAACACCCAACCCGACGGGTTAATGTAACAACCCTTGTCAGTACTGTCAACGCTCGCCAAGCGATAAGAGGTGGGGGACGGGAGCGCCGATTACGCAAACAATTACATAAAAGACGTTGTCCGGGGAGCTGACCTAACAATTAAAACTGTGCTGCATCAAGGCGCCTGCTCGATGCAGATCCTCCGACAAGACCCAACCCTCGAGCCCAGGGTAGGTCCGATCACCACATCATCACAAATTCAGGTGGCAGAGTTCCACATGCCCGATTTGAGGTTGGCGCCACACGGAGATAAAGTACGGCTGCAAGCGCACAAACCGTGCCGCAAGACCCCACAACGATGCCGGATCTGTAATTGCCAAGTGGATCGGAGGCCGGCCCCATCGCTCGGCTGAGCCCCAAACGCATTCCTGTAGCCCGTGATTACGGACATCTTGCTCATCGCAGCAACACTGCTTTTTGCCCCAGGCTTGGGCGCCTGGACCTGCTCCTCGGGCTCCAACCCGCGAACCCTACGGCGGTCCAAACGCTGTGTCAGGGCGCTCGATGCACCGACCGCTGCGTGGACCCTTGCGTTTGTCGAGGTTCATGCACCGAGGCAAGGGTTAGCCATTCGTAAGCAGAAGAAGAAAAGTCTGCACTCAGCGCCTCGCTCCGGTCTGTTTACTTATCAAAGCACAATCTGTATCGCTTTTTCCCTCTTCACCACCCAACTTATATTGATAGGCTTGTTGTTGCGCCTAACTCGGTCATCAAACTAGCACGAAGCACCGCTTGATTCCCAAAGCTCACTTTCCTTACCAGTAAGTATCAATTCCACCCGCAATGTCCGGGGTTCACTGACCAAACCAGCAGTAAACACAGGGGTGTTTCAAATCAGGACCCGTTTGGCGGCGGCAAAGACTCGGCGCCGGTGCCACAGCTGAGTACACAGTGCTGTGCTGAGTTCTCCGTTCGTGGGAGTGGCCATTATTGCCGCATTATCTCGCGAGAAGGCCTCAGCGTCTGTGCACTTTACTTGGGCCGAGCCTCCCAGCCACAGCGCCGCCGGCGGCTCGTTGCCGCACCTCTTAGCTGTACATGCCAGGCTGACCAGGGAGTTGCGGATATGTCGTGACTAAACGCCAGACATTGCTAATGCCGGCTTAGTCACGATTGTTTATCCCAGCTTACCCGCCGCGCGTAGGCAGCCCAGAGGTGCGACGCGCGCGTGCCAGGGTTCGGAGTTTCATCACCGCTCACTTAGTGATCTTCCGCACCGTCTATCCTTCGACGCGTTGGCGACACGCGCAAGGTAAGTCCGTGAACGATTGCGAGTAGTGGCTGAAATTTTGTAGCCCGAGCCCTGCATTCTCCCTGGCGCCCTGATTTGAATTCCCCACTGCTTGGCAGGTCTTTTTTTGCCTCCCCCTTACCGTGCTCAGAGATACTAACACCTTCAGAACTTTTGTCACTCCTTTGATTTTTTTGCTTTCGTGAGCCGTTTTAACAACTCGATCATGCAGTCCTTTACGAAAACGCTCGCCGCTATGGCTCTTCTCGCTGTTCCCCAGGTTCTTGCTGAGGAGCACCACCACCACCTTCACGACCGTGCCATGGTTACGCAGTTCGTCTACCAGACGGTTCTTGTTGACCAGAACGGCAACCCTGTTTCGACGAGCGACATTGTTGCTTCGTCGACGGCTGAGGCTCCCCATGCCAACGCTGCGGCTCCGCAGGTGACCTCGAGCGAGGAGGTTACCACGACGGCTGCTCCGTCGTCGAGCACTCCCGCTCCTTCGTCGACGAGCGCTGACGTGACCACCAGCTCGGAGGAGGCTCCGTCCTCCACGTCGTCGTCGGCTCCCTCGTCGACGTCGTCGTCCGCGCCGGCTTCGTCCTCGAGCTCGTCGTCGGGCTCGGGCTCGAACTCGGGCTCGCTGAGCTTCGGCGAGAACCCGCAGTCGTTCCAGGACGGCACTGTCGACTGCTCTTCGTTCCCCAGCGGCAACGGCGTTGTTGCCCTTGACTACCTTGGGTTCGGCGGATGGAGCGGCATCCAGTTCGTTAACGGTGACGACTCTTCGAGCGGCCAGTCCTGCGAGGAGGGTGCTTACTGCTCTTACGCGTGCCAGCCTGGCATGTCGAAGACGCAGTGGCCCAGCCAGCAGCCCTCGAACGGCGTCAGTGTTGGCGGTCTGTACTGCTCTGGCGGCAAGCTGTACCGCACGAACAAGAACAACGACGCTCTTTGCGAGTGGGGTGTGGAGTCTGCTGTTGTGAAGAACACCATCAACCAGGACGTTGCTGTCTGCCGCACTGACTACCCCGGTACCGAGAACATGAACATCCCCACGCTCGCTGAGGCTGGCAAGGAGGTTCCGCTGACGGTCGTGCACGAGGACAACTACTACCGCTGGAAGGGTGGTCTCACTTCGGCTCAGTACTACGTCAACAACGCTGGTGTCTCTGTTGAGGATGGCTGCGTGTGGGGCACTTCTGGCTCTGGTGTCGGCAACTGGGCTCCTGTGGAGTTCGGTGCTGGCATGACTGGCGGCAAGTCGTGGCTCGCGCTCATCCCCAACCCGAACAACCGCTCGCCTGCGAACTTCAACGTCAAGATCGTTGGCACTCCGGGCTCGGATGTTCAGGGCCAGTGTGTCTACGAGAACGGCAAGTTCAACGGCGGCGACGATGGATGCACCGTCACCGTCATGTCTGGCCAGGCTCAGTACGTGATCTACAACTAAGCGTATACCCACTATCTTTTATACCACTTATCGAGAATTTACTACTTTTGAAATAAAATTTAGATTATGAATAAATGCACGGAAGGTCTATCCGCGGGTCTGAGCTTAAACTTAGTCCTGGGGGGAGATTGTTCCAGGCGACTGGGCGGTGCATGTTTGAATTGCTGCTAGTCGTGTTCGGCAGATCGGGCAGTGCGTGGCTTAGACACAATGGCAGTTCTGCTGGTTGCGTACAGCTAAGCCTTTTTGCATGAAGGCGCATTGGCTTGCACTGATGAACTAATCCAGGCGGTACAAGCATTAACGAAGTGTCACTTAGCCGACCGAACTAGCCGACCGAAACAGCGCCAAGTGAAAAAGAAAAAAGAGAAGCTGGACATAAACCATTAAATCATAACTAAAGTTGCATTATCAGTCGTATTCTCGTCACTAGCCCATAACCTAGGCCATAATCCACCGGAAGAGGCGCACAAACCAGTACGGCCTCGGCTCGGCTGTGCTGAGCAGCGGCGACTTCTCGTCGTACGTCTCCGCCTCGGTGGGCGTAATATCAACCTTCTTATACTTGTCGACAGGTAGCTTGCCGATGTAGTGCTCGCCGCCGAAACCGCCGATGTAGTAGAGGCCCAGAATCACAAACTTGACCCACTCCGTGTGGTGGAAGCCGGGCTTCCCCGGGGCCCAATCGCGCGCGTCCGGGTGCAGGCTGAAGAACCGGTCCTTCTCGCCTTGCGTTGGTGAAGCCTCCTCGAACTCGCCGTAAATAATGATGCGGTGGTTCGCCGCCATGTGCAGGGGCGAAACCGCATTCGGCGCGTCGCCGGTCCGGATGGAAAGCGACGCCGAGCTTCCAAGTGTGATGTTGCGGAACGCACTGGACATGTCGACCTTGATCAGGAGCAGCGATGCGTCGTCCGCCGCCACGTCGGCGTAGTACTCGATCTGGCCGGCTGGGTAGCCCGAGAACTCGCCCGGGCCGTGGTTGATAGTCGACAGCGTGCCGAATCCGTTCCCGTAGACGAAGCGTCTTGCCTCGACCACGGCCTGGTCGCGCGACTGGTAAGCTTGGCTCGACATTGATCGAATAGATAGGTTGTGATGAAGATGCCGCGGCGCTCGTTAAATGGGCGATGTCACGATGTGGGTCATCAAAGGGCAGGGGTTTGACGTGTCGCGTAGGATGCCGATCGGCGCACCTGAGACGTGCTTGGCCAATAAGCACATGCAGGGGCCCAGACTGGCCTTTTGTTCGTTGTTTATACGCGGTTCGCGGCTTTCCTGATGAACTAGACGCTGCCCGCGCCAGGGACGTTTGTGTGTGTGTGTGTGTGTATGTACGATTCGTTTTGGTAATTTTTATTTAGAACGGTCTAGGTCGCGTGCTAAGTTATTTTCGGTCAAAAGCAGCCACGGCGTGCGCGTCGCGGCCGAACTCGTCGAGGTCCTTGACCTTGTAAATGCGCACAAGCCAGTTCTGCGACGTGAACGCCTCGTCCACGATGTCCAGCGTGGGTTGGTCTGCCTTCGTGAAGGGCACGCCGCGCACGCGGTCCACACCCTCGAAGTTGTAGTACGACATCTTGTACATCATGGAGTTGCGCATAGTCTCCGTGGCGCCGCGGCCGACGCCATAGTAGCCCTGGTTAAAGTAGTTCATCTCTCGAACCTCCTCGGGCCACACGCCCTCGGCAATGCGCACCATCCACAAGAACTTGTTGATGTCGTCGCCCGAGAAGCCGAGGCCGCCGCCGAACACCACAAGGATGTAGTCGACGTCGTGCTGGCGCAGGATAGGGTATGCGGCGTCCTCACCCAGGGACATGGCCTTGCCAACGGTCGCAATGTGCGTGTTGTTCCACGTGTTGTTGTCGACCAGCGTTGTGCGGTCGGCCATGCCGCCAATCTGGTAGCCGTAGTCCCACCACGACATGACCTTGGCGTCCTCTGGCGTGTTCATGCGCAGCCAGTAGTACGCCTCGCGGAAGTCGTCGATGATGTACTGCGACCCGTCAGGCAACGTGGACGCCATGACTACCGAGGGCGACGAGTACGACGTCTCCGTGACGTGGTCGCTGTGCTTCACGAACATGATGAGGTAGCCCGCGAATGAGAACACCACAGCAAGGCGGCCGAGATAGCCGGCCACACGCTTCGCCTTGAGGCCGGCGAAGAAGCTGCCCGCGTTGTTTGCCGCAGGCCGCTCGTCGGCCGGGCCGACCGTGTTGTACACGTCGAGCAGTGCCGAGAGCGACAGGGCTGCGCACACGCAGATAATGGGCGTTAGCGTAAGAATAAGACGGATCATGACGCCCGAGAAGTAGGACGCAAGCACCGAGTACACAACGAGGAACACATGCTCGTCGCGCAGCTCCTGGATAGCCAGAAACACGCCGACCGGGAACAGCCAGATAAGGAAGCCCGTGTCGAAGAAGAAGTGCGGCCACGGCGTGGGCTGGTGCTCCGACACAGACGCGATGATCGGGATATGGATCTTCGCGTACTCGGTGTCCCAAAGCGAGTAGAAGCGGCCTGTCCACGGCGACACGACGCCGGCGAACGTGAGGCCCACAAGGGCAGCCGCGGCGAGAGCCAGAATGGCGCCAATGGAGCCGAGGACCGCGACCTTGAACTGCTTGTCAGTGACCTTCGACTTCAGGTAGCTCGCGAACGCGACGAGCTGCAGCAGGCCAAATACGCCGAGCGCAGCCATGTGCTCGCTGCCCTTGATGGGCAGCGTGCCGACGAACGGGATCTGCATGCTGCCCAAAGTGCCCAGCGCGTACCACGAGCAGTAGGCCGTGTACATGCGCGCGTGGTAACGGCCCATGAGCAGCAGCACAAAGATGTGCAGCGGGATGATGTTCGTGATGAACACATAGCCGCCCCAGGCGCTGACCATGTAGAAATACGACATGGCGCACAGCGCCGCGTACCACACGGAGCCAAGCTTCAGGGCCTTGATCCAGAGGTAGAACGTGGCCATGAGCAGTGTGATGGCAATGGCCTCGTTGTCGTACGAGCCCGCGACGGAGCGCGAGATGTAGCCCGGGGCCATGCCCATGAACAGAGCCGCCAGCAAACCCGCCGTCTGGTCCTTCATCTCCGCCGTGAGCAGGTACGCTGCGTAGGCGGTGAGGCCCGAGAACGCCGGCGCGAACATGACGCACACGTTGCGGATGTCGACGGGCACGCCAATGTAGCGCAGTACCGTGTGGATGACGTTCGACGAGACCATGAGGCCCGGGTAGAGCGTGCCGCCGGTGACACGGCCGAGCGGGTACCACGTGCGGTCGTCAAACCAGTTCAGGAAGCGGTAGAAGCCGTTTTCGCTGAGATAGCGCGTGGCACGGTAGTTGAACCAGGGGTCGAACTCGTGGATGATGCTCTCGAACCGGATCACGGAGTACAGCCGCATGGCCACGGCCGCCGCCGCGATCATCGTGAGGATGAGCAGCTTGAGGAGGCCCAAACGCGCAGCTGTGGTCGGCATGACACGAATGTAGCTGTGTGCTGTCGATGCGTTAGCGCAGCTGTGCACAGGTGACCGAGCCGGCGACGATTAGTGTCGGTGACGGTATCGAGTGTGAGCGCGCACGTGGGTAGGGGTAGCGACGCGCTAGCGCTGCAGCGGACAGGTGTGAAACGCAGCCGTGCAGGGCGGTTTTGAAACTTTTGCGGAGCTGGGCCAGCCCCACACCTCCGCGAGACAGTTTCACGCAGGAAAGGTTTACACAAGCCAGGTTTACTCGGCTACACGCCAAGCAGTCGCGTGCGGATTCGTTGCATGTAAATCCGTTGCGAACTAGTTGCATGCGGATTAATTGCGCACGGGCGCTCTGCCCATCCGACTTAAATATTCCAGGCGCTGTGTCTAAACTTAGATACTATATACAGATCGTTCGTGCAGCACGCGTCACGATCAAAACCAAAATGAAATGCTAAAAAGGATTAGTCGTACTTCTCGAGCCCGCCAACAGCCATCTCCTCGTCGAACATCGGGTCATTGTTGAGGCGGTTGACCAGGACAATTGCGGCAAGCACAACAGTGCTTGTAATGCTCAGCACCGTGTCGTTCCACAGCTGCACCGACGAAACCTTCAGCGGCGACGCCATGGCGGCAACGATGGGCCCCGACATCGACTTCGGCAGGTTGAGACGCAGCGTTGTGGCAATGCTCAGCACATAGACGCCGACAACCTGCGCGACCACGAGCAGGTCGAGCGGGATGGACACGGCGGAGCGGCGGAAGGCGCGCATGAGCTTCTGGATGGTGCGCAGCACGCCGTTCAGCGCCGCGGCAAGCACGGCGCCGCTCATGAACACGCCAATGATGCGCGACCAGCTCGGCACGTCGATGTCGGGCAAAATGCGGTTGATCCACTTTGAGATGAGCAGCACAAGCGCGTCGCGCGGGCCGCCGCTCGGGCTCTCCTCGGCCTGCGGCGACCACAGCCACCAGCCCATACGAACGTACGTGTTCAGGACACGGTATATGCAGTATCCGGCGAAGATAGTATAGATGACCCTCTGGACCTTGCCGAGGGGCGTCTTCGCGTACTCCTGCTGAGCAAGGCGCTGCTGGACCGCGGACAGGTCGCTGCCGACCTCTGCGCGCAGCTTCTCGAGGGCGCCGTGCTCGACCACAAGGCTGCGCAGCTGCGACTGCGCGTCGTCGCCGGGCCTGACCATGCCGACAAGACGGCTCATAATGCTGAGGCTCGGTGAGCTGGCCGACATGCCGTTCTTGCGCACGATATCGAGCCGCAGGCGGCTGATCTGCAGTCCCTTAGCCTCGATCATGTCGTCGATGCTGCGGATGCTGTCCTGCAGGCGCGCGACGTCAACCTCGGACAGCTGCGTGCGGTCGGTGAAGAATGCAGTATAGGGCGCGCTGACGGAGGAGATGCCGCACAGCAGGGCCATGGTGGTGATGCCGACAAAGCTTATGCACGCGAGCGAGTCCTGGCGCACGGCGTACCATTGGTCGCTCTGCTTGGCCGATTCGCCCGGTGAATGGTAGCGCTCGAGCGGGAGCTGCTTGCCTGCGATCTGGAACAGAAACAGGTACACAATAAATAAGAGCACGGAGACGCTGCGCAGGCGCGGATGCTTCACGGCGATGGTGCGCCAGATCTGCACCGCGGGCGCGACGAAGCCGAGCAGCACGAGCAACGCGGCGGTCGCGAGCTGCCAGAGCCGCGCGCGCACAGCCGGATCGCCCGTCTGCAACACCTCGCAGAGAATGAGCTGGAACAACGTGCACGAGGATGCAATGAGTAGCGTGCCCACTATGCGCACGACCAAGGCGTCGCGATAGTGGTGGGCGGAGACCCGGAACACGGTAGCGGCGGTGGCGGCCCAGATAGCAGCAAAGGGCGCATACGTGCTTGCGGTCATTGCGGAGGTGGCCTGCGAGAAAAACCCGTTTCCAAGCCAGGCAGCGGGGGCGCGGCAAGAACAAATATTAGGGTCAGCAATCAAAGCGCCACTGGTCGCGGCGGAATTAGCGGACCGAGTTTATGTGGGCGCGCGTGACACTCGGCTAGGCCCGGATTCAGCAGCGCTCAGCAAGTTTCTGCGCGCGTAGGGCTAGGAGGAGTATCCGGATGGGTAGTGCTGCGGCCGGAAGTGGGACTGCTGCGGCGTGATTTGAACTGCTCGCACGACACTGGGTAAACAAAAGCTTAATTTAGCGTAGGCGTATGTCGGCGCGGGCCGGCGGCGCGCGCGCCCACAGGCCCATGCGTCATGAGCCTCGAGCCTCGTAATCAAGGGGCGGCGAGGGTAACTTCTACTAGCAGTCCCCAAAGGGGCAGGCCGCGGTGCTGAGTCAACGGCGCAGCCTCAGCGAGCCGTTGGCTGGGTGACACAGCCAGCCAGCAAAACGCTAACCCCGGGCGACGGCCACTCGATCCGTCTCCATCCCCCCTGCGACTCCCCATCCCGGTTCGGGTAAATCTTGCTTGCGCTCCTCATCTCGCATCGGTTCTCGACACCCGATATATCGTGGTCCTTGCAAATCCGCGCTTCCATTTAGCGTGCACCACCCCCTGTTCCTATTTATAGGCCTTCGTCACCGTCGCGTACGCGAAGCAGTCCCGCGCCACGCGTTGAGAAGACCATGAGCTACGAAACCAATCCATTCCGGCTGTCGATGCTGCAGCGGTCGGAGTCGCCGTTTGAGAGCGCGTCGCCACAGCCCGAGCCCGCGGCCGCGTTTCCAGCGCCGCAGCCGCCGCCGGCACGCGTCTCCACGCGCGCGCCCGCTTCCGCAAGCTCGAATCCGTTCCGCGTGGACCTGAGCGAGCCACCTGCGCCGGCGCCCGCGCCGGTGCCCGCGTCACAGGCGGCTCATGCAGCGCCAACGCTGCTCGAGCCGCCGCCGTACTACGAGTCGGAGATGCGGCGCCATTCAGACCCGAATATCACGGATGAGAAGTCGCGCCTTGCTGTGGACGAGAGCTTCCGCGAGGGCTACGAGCGGGGCATCCGCATGGCGCGGGAGCGCGAGCGCGAGCGGCAGCGGCAGCGGCGCCGCGAACGAGAGCGCGGCGAGCGCAGCGGCGAGCGCAGCGAGCGCAGCCACCACGAGCGGCACCGCAGCGAGCGCGAGCGCGCCAGCAGCAGCGAGCCGCAGCAGTCGCGCCAGCGCTCGAAGTCCGAGTCGGCCGGCCGCAGCTCGTACCGCAGCTCGCACAACGGCACGCATCGCTCGTCGTCGTCGCGCAAGCACCACTCGGCAAAGCCGAACGAGTCGCTCGACATCATCGACAAGATGGACGTGACCGGGTTCTACGGCCCGGGCACGTTCCACCACGACGGCCCGTTCGACGCGTGCACGCCGCACCGCAACAAGACGTCGGCAAAGGGCGCCATCCCAATTGCCGCGTTCCCGGCCGACGGGCCCAACAACTCGCTGGCCGTCGAGAACCCGCACATCTCCGCGTACCGCAAGGAGGAGGAGGTGTACGGGCGGCAGCACGACCAGCCGCCGGAGCTCGCGCAGAGCTCGTTCGACCCGCACGACCGCGCGCAGCCCGTGCACGGGCAGCGGACGTTCGGGCTCGGCTCAACGACGTTCCTCGACGGCGCACCGGCGTCGCGCGACGCAATTGAGCAGGCCGGCCGCGAGCGCTCCGTGTCGTTCGGCCGCTCGAAGTCGCTGCTGCGCCGCAACGGCTCGGGCGCGCGCCGGCCGTCGCCGCAGATCCCGCAGCGCCACGCATCCGACCCCGACTATGCATCCACGCTCGACGAGCGAGAAGAGAGCCAGCCCAAGACGTCGCTGCTCAGCCGCGTCCGCAGCCTCCGCTCGTCGGGCCGGCACTGAATGCCCCAGTTTCCAATCCCGGTATACCTATCTATTGACCTCCGAGTCCTAATCAGTTTAACAGTCAAGCTTTACTAGTAAACGGGCTCGGTCTGGAGCCGCCTCGGCGGCACCGGTTACGAATTAAGTACGAGAATAAATACATTTGCAGCGCGTGCAGGCTCACGAGGGCAGAGCCTTTAGACAGTCGAGGGCTTGCCATGCGGCGTGAATACCATCCTTCATTGCAGCACCGCCACCACCTGCCTTTACGGGAACTTCAGCGGCGTCCTTAGGCCGTCTTGCAGGGTGCCCTATTGCAGGTCTTAGTGCAGGCTGCCTTAATACAGGCCGCCTTGCAGGCTTTACCGCAGGCCACATTATTGCAGCGCGGACGCCTCTGGGGCCTGCAGGGCATCGCGCGCACGCTTTAGCTCGGCCAGACGCGCGTCGATGCGCGCCATGCGCTGCTCGATGGCGCCCGTGTGCTCGGCAATGCGCGCGCGCGACTCGGCCGCGGCGCCGCTCGCGTCACCAAGCATCTGCGTGAGCTCGGCCAGCCACTTTTCGCGCGCGCCGCGCAGCTGGCAGTCTACGAGGTCGCGCGTCGACAGCCGCGGCAGAATGACGGGCTGCTCGTCCCGCGCCACGAGGCTCGGGCTCTCGAGCCACCGCCGCTGCCGCACGCGCGCGCGCTCCTCGGCCGCCGCAAGCTCCGCCAGCTTCTGCGGAATCCCGTGCGCCTTCAGCTCCGACGCCGCGGCGCGGTCGAACTGCTCGAGCAGCACGCGCACAAAGTACTTCTTCAGTCGGCTGCCGCTCGTCTCCAGCACGGGCATCAGCTCCTCGTACGCCTCGGGCCGCGTGCCATTGAGCGCCGCCTCAATGCTGTCGTGGATGTAGGCCTCCAGCGCCTCGTAGCGGTCGGCCATTTCGACGCGTCGTCCCGCTGCAACCCTACTTGGCAGCCGATTGCAGGGTTAGCAGTGGGGCTGCACACGTGAGGTGCACAGCCAACGGCCACGAATCTGAGTTCAGAGTTCGAAAGACGTCAGGGAAATCCTGCTTGCAAGCAAATAGCTTGGCACTAGTCATCTCAAGCTACTGTAGTTCATTACACAATACAATTGCCGCTTAGCCCCAGTCTGCGTTTTACCTCATAGGATTATATTTCTAATGTGCGAACTCTCAGCCTGTTTGCTCTAACGGGTCTGTAACACTTTAGTAAAAGCAATGTTGTACGGTATTGTACGGCGTTATACGGCAGATTGCGACTGTATGCTTGGGGCCATTAGTGGAAATATTCTCGTAACCCAAGAGCCCACGCGGCGCACCTGCAGATCACAGCTCCAGACACCAACAGCCTCCACCCCAACTACTTTATAGGAGTGACCATATTGGACATGCCGTACGTTAAGGGGCATACAGTGCGTGATTTAGTGTAGCTGCGAAAGCGCGCTCCCCAATACCTGTTGGGCGCATCATATAACAGATCAATCTGATACCTTGTTCATGAGAGCTGGTGTCGCTCTGTATCTCCGCGAGCCGTGTCTTTACCACTGATTGTGTTGCCCCCGAATACATTGATGTGGACGCGGTCATTGACTGGTTCCGCAACCAACGATTTTTGTCCGAGCCTCCTATCTTACGTTCCGACCCAAAGAACCCGCTATGCGCGCCAAGCGCGCTACTAGTCGAAAATACGAGTCTCTTCAGACCATGCATACATCTTTAGGCAAGAGAACGCTAGGCGACTTAAGGTAACGCACAGTTAACCACTGCCACATTCTGACGATGGCCATTCTGGAATAGACTACGATATATAAAATTGACTACTCCAGTAGACCCGAGCTCCACCGATTGGCCATAAATCCGAGGACCCCAGAAGTAGTACCCACTTAATTATGCCCCATACCATTACCATCTATGGCTCAGAGCCCAATAAGGCACAAGCTAGCTACGTTTATATGCAAGCCACTCGCGTGTATCAACGTCTCACATATTGAGCTGTGCGCATAGTCCGCGCTATCTCTGGTATCATGCAGCGTGATTGCAGTGCGTAGATATTGAGAAATGTGGACGTTGCCTATATTATATTCCAGGAGTGCGATCTCCCGCATATGCAATATGCAATGTTCACGTGCCCTAGTTTCGTATAGTGGGTCGTAGAAGCCGTTAGGGCTGTCATAGGGCAAGGGGTGGCGGCTCTCCAGCTTTAGCGCATCCACGTACCACTTAAAGGACCAGCTCCGACTCCCCCCTGGATCCGCAAGCTCATTTTTGCAAAGTTGTCGAACAAGAAACTCGACATACAGGTCAATCACACCTCAATGAGCCATCTCTCTGCCGCTGAGCTTAAGTCACCTCCTTCTCCAGAGTTTCTAGGCACCGGCGTCCCTGGCATATGGTCAGACATCGTAGATGACGTCGAACTCGCTTTGGAAGACGACGGGGTGAAATCCCCGTCTTCTGAAGCGGATTTCTTCTCCTTTGCGGGCCGAGTTCGTGGCGTGCTGAGGCGAAAATTCCCCGGCTGGTTACTCCATCCAGAGCTCGAGGAGGAAAGTAAGCAGAGAGAGAGTATTTCTCGCAAAATTGCAGGACTCATTGTGAGACGTATTCCACCGCACCTTCGTAAAGACCACACTTGGCGGTCAACCATTCCCGAGCTGCTTCAGCAACTTGAGGACCTTACGCCCGAGTACGACGGCCCAGACGAACAATCGGCGCAACCGTCAATATTTTTCCCGCTACGTTTGACTGACGAGGAAATCGGCCCTTACACGGACCGTGTTGTGCTTTGGACTGAGCGGTTCTTCCCTGACATCACTGACAACCCAGATTTTGCTGAAACAATTGGCAGATTCATGTGGATGATGCATAGGTCGCTCTATGATCTTCACAGCTGCTATCCGGATTACCTCGCAGCAAGGCCTAAGTTCACTTCAGTAGAAGCGGCCGTTAAATGGTTCCGCAAACAACCATACTTCCAGGACTCTCCAGTTACGGCAATGCGTAACGGTAAAGTTACTGCAGAGGGTAAACTAGCTGCAGAGCCTCGACACCCAGCCACTGAAAAGGCTCGAAGTCCGAGTACTGAAAGAGCTGGAAGTATAGCTACCGAAACGGCTAGAAAGCCAGCTACTGCAAAAGCTCGGAGTCCAAGTACTGCTCAGCGTGCCGGTTCATCGAAGGCAAATGCCCAAGGACCAACTGCCGGAAAAAAGGCAACTGCCGGGAAAAAGGCAACTGCCGGTAACAAGGCAACTGCCGCAAAGAAGGCATCCGCCGCAAAAAAGGCAACTACCGCACAGCGTAAAGACTCAGCTGCCGCGAACGCCCCAAATCCAGTTGCTGCACAGGGTAAAGGCCCGACTAGTGGTCCGGTAAACTCTACGCCCGAAGGGACCAATCCAGCAGGGGCTAACAAGAAAAAGCCCAAGAAATTCTACTACAAGCCGAAAAAGTCAAAGCCGTCCTCTTCTGCAGCCCCTCGTACGCCTGCGCCGTCTACCAAGGGGAAAAGCAATATGAGCAAGCAACAAGTCGAGACCCCCGGATATGAAAACAACCATCCTGTCTCCTGCACTGATCCAACGTCGTACGAGGAAGCTATGAGTTCATCTGATGCAAGCCTATGGAAGAATGCTTGCGATGATGAGATGAATATGCTCAGACGACTGAAAGCGTTCGAACTAGTAGATGCTCCTGACGACCAAAACATTATATCCAGTCGCTGGGCCTTTGAGACACGGGAGCTAGACACAAATGCCCCATTGGAGCACAAAGCCAGCTTGGTTGCATGTGGAGGTGAGCAGAAGCAAGGAGTAGATTATGATGAGACGTCTTCTGAGGTAGTATCCCTGAGCACCGTACGATTGGTATTGTCTGCGGCAGTGCACAACAAACTGTTCGTTAAACGGCTGCGTGTTGAATCGGCATTCCTATATGGCGAGTTGGAGCATGAAGTCTACATGTATCAACCTGAGGGCTACGAGGATGGTACCAAGCGAGTTTGCCGCCTGAACAAACCATTGTTTGGACTCAAGCAAGCCCCTAGACAATGGTTCAAGAAACTTGCCGCCATACTGACTGGCCATCAATTTGAGAAGGCAAGTGGTGTTCCAGGCCTATTTGTGCGTACGCACGATACGACGAAGACAATTCTCATTGTTTATGTGGACGACATACTCGTCATTTCTGCCGAGAATCCCGAGATCCAGAGAGTCACGTCATTGCTAGAGAGGACGGTGAATGCTTCATATCTAGGATTCCCCGAGTCTTATCTTTCACTGACCATCGAAAAGACAGACTCAGGGTTGACGCTGGATGGCCGCAAGAATATTTTCAAGCTGCTAAGTGAGTACAGAGATTTGATCTCGCAGTATGAGCTTGTCGGAAAAATACCTATTTTGCCAGCGGACGCAGAAAACGCAGTATCTATTGCAAAGGCGCAGAAGGGCTTAATTACGCTTCCAGAAGACTTGAAAACTCTGTCGGAACCCCTTTCAGATGCGGAAGCTTCCCAGTACAGGTCAGCCGTTGGCAGTGTGTCCGATATTGCGTCTCGGTCTAGACCAGATTTGATATTTACAGCATGCCAACTCAACCAATGGTCGAAAAGTCCGAACAAACTCAACTGGAGAATGCTGTTGAGGCTGTTGAGCTATCTTGATCACACGCGAAACGAGAAGCTCCCTTTTAACCGGCACGAGAATCCCAAACTTGTTGGCTATGCATCTAGTAATATGAATGACGAACAAGTTCAGCATCCTCACATTGGCTATGGGTGGTTCTATGGCGATTGCGCAATTCACTGGACCTCGCATCGAGAACGGCGACCATGCGCCGACGCTCGTGAGTTGGAACTATTATGTATTATTGAGGCCCAGGAATGCGGAGATCTTGCTCGCAGAACTCTCATTGCGATAGGTGCAATGACTGAGGATGAGAAGTGTTCGCTGTTTACTAGCAACGATGAGGCGGCGGAGATTCTTGGTGTTCGCTCTACAGCACCCCAAGCGCACGACGGCTAAAAGCTCAAGAGTGTACTTCAGCCGCAGAAACGTTTTTGGTGAAAACCTTGCAGAGGTTCTCACAATGCTAGTGAGCGAACCTGCCTTCAAGGCACATCTGCCGGAGCGTCTGTTTGACAGCTAGCGAGCCATGGGGCAATTCGGAAACGCACGTCAATGCGTGATTCAGATTAACATCAAATTTATATAATGGAACTTTCCTTTTGTACGTGGTTACTGGTCCAGGTTCAGTTCAATGGGACTGTCGAGACTGGCAACAGCCTGTGCATATCTGCAGGCCCTTGGCGACTGTTATATGGCGACCTGACGTTGCGGGCCACACACACTACTGTGCACACCAACACATGATACTGCCACTGGAGAACTGCCTGGAGGCATGTACCGCCAGAAGGCTGCACACGTGACGCGTTTTGAAAAACTCTGGGATCCCACCCACCGCGCGCGTATCCAACGGCCTCTCGCATTGCAGGACGCCAGATGTTGCGCAGCGTAGCATCAGCACGGGTGGCTCGCCGCAGCCCGGCCGCGGCGGCCCGCGCGCTGCACTACGTCCCGAAGATCGGGCTCGAGGAGGGCAGCGCCCTGCCCGGTCTGTTCTCGGCCGAGGGCCTCGACGTGGCCTGGTTCCAGTACCAGAAGCACCTTGTCACGGAGATCAACCGCTTTGTGGAGATGCACGATCACCTGGGCAAGTACGAGTCTGTGTTCGACCTTATGAAGGTGGCCCTGCGCTCGACGGACCCGCAGCTGAGGCCGCTGGCGGCCCTCGCGAGCCAGGCGTACACAAACGAGTTTTTCTTCCGCACGCTGCGAAAAGACGGGTCTGTGAACCCGGCTGCGTCGTTCAAGACCTCGGCCGCCGACGCGCGCCGCGTCGACATCTCGAACAAGGTCCTCAACATGCCGCGGCATCCGGACCCGGCCCACGGCGACGCCATGGACTTCTCCAGCATGCAGGGTCCCAGCTACCCATCATATAGAGCCATCACGGATCGGCTGGCGTTTGGGTCCATGGCCGCGTTTCGCGAGCTGCTCATTAACCGCGGCGACGCCATGTTCGGCAACGGTGCTGTGTGGCTTGTGCAGGCGGCCAGCCGCGACAAGACGGGCCTGCTCAACACGTACGGCTGGGGCACGCCGTTTTCACATGCCGCCGAGGAGCTGAGCGAGCACGCGAGCCTCGCGTCCACGAGCCGCGCCCTCGAGACGTCGCCGGCTCTCTGCGTGAACGTGTGGGAACACGTCTATCTTCACGACTACGGCGTCGCCGGCAAGCGCCGCTTCCTGGAGAACGTCTTTGACTGCATTGACTGGGACGTTGTCGACCAGCGTCTTAGCAGGGCTTAATGTACATACTATGAACTAAATCTAAAGCGCGCCAAGCACAGGACGTGTCCAATGCAACGCTCGGGAGGCCGTGCCTAAGGCTGCACCTCGTATTTGAAAGGGTCGGCCAACTTTCCAAAAAAATCGCTCATTTGCGAGCGGTTTACACGGCTCGGAGCCTGATGCCATAAGCTGCGCACGGCTATGATACGTGCAGCTCGCTGCTGCATCTTAGCTGATATTAGCTTATCGCACCTGATAGCACACACGCCAGCCCTGAAAAAAATCGCGCTACTTTAGTCGGTGCCTTGCAGCTGCTGCGTTTCTGGGCGCGCTTGCGATAAGCACTTTGTTACCATGCTGGAGTCCGTCGAGCTGCAGCAGTTGGAGTACTCCAAAAACAAGAATGTCATCGTCACGGAGGAGGCCGAATCGGAGTCGGACTCCGCCGACATCGGCTCGCCCACAGAGCAGCCGAAGTCGAATTGGCTGCGCCGGTTCTTTGGCGACGGCAACACGGAGGTCTCAAAGAGCCTGCAGCCGCGGCACATAACCTTCCTGGCCCTGGGCGGAACTATTGGCACGGGTATCTTCTTCTCCACCGGTGGCACGGTTGCCATTGCTGGGCCCGGCGGCGCACTCGTTATTTACGCCATCACGGCGGTTTTCGTCCTGGCCGTCGTTATGTGTCTTAGTGAGATGGTCAGCTACATTCCGGCCACGGGCGCGTTCCAGCACTACGGCGCGAGATTTCTGGATGAGAGCTCGGGCTTTGCCCTTGGAATAAATTACTACTTGCAGTGGGCGTTCTCAATCCCGTCCGAAGTAGCAGCCGCCAATTTTGTGATCTCTTTCTGGGCCGATAACGCGCATCGACACATCCCGCAGTGGGTTTGGTGCTTCGTTATTATCTTCCCCGTCTTCGTTCTGCAGCTCATGAACGTACGCGCGTACGGAGAGGTGGAGTACTGGGCCGCGCTCATCAAGGTGATTCTCATTGTCGTGTTTATCATTGTTGGCCTGCTCTTCAACTGGGGTGGTGTGCCCACGGCCTCGGCACCGAGCCCCGGCCTGAACAACTTCCGGCACGGATGGGCCTTTATTGGCGGCTTCGGTGGGCTGTTCTCCGAGGGATACGCCTTCTACTCGTTTGGAGGCACTGAATTAGTGGCTCTGACAAGCGGAGAGACCCAGAAGCCGTGGAAGGCCATTCCGAAGGCCACGCGCGGCACCGTGGCCCGCATTGTCATCTTTATGATCATGGTCGTGCTTGTAATCGGCCTAAACATTCCCTATAATGACCCGCGTCTCGTGAACGCGATGGACACGAACAACGTTGCCGTGAGCCCCGTCACGATCATTTTTGAAATGGCCGGTTTCCACCAGGCCAAGCACCTCATCAACGCCATTTTGCTTGTCGCCATTCTATCCTCCATCAACAGCTGCTACTATGCGTCATCGCGCATGCTCATGGCTCTTTCCAGAGACCGCATGTTGCCGCCCATTTTTGGATGGACCACAAAGGGCGGCGTGCCGCTGTTCGCTGAGCTCACCACACTGGCCATCTCGGGCCTCACATTCTTGTCCACGATCTGGGGCAATGGCGTCGTGTTCGCGTGGTTCCAGAACATCACGTCGGCTTCAGCTGTGCTCACATGGATGATGATCGGCGTCATCTCGTTCAGGTTCCACCGTGCCCTCAAGGCACAGGGCGTTCCGAAGTCGGACCTGCCAATGACGCAGTGGCTGTTCCCACTTTTGCCCCTCTGTTGCGTCGTCATTGGCGCCTTTCTGCTCGCAGGAATGGGCTACTCATCCTGCCAGGGCCAGTATGGCGTCGACTGGACGTGGCGTGACCCATTCGGCACATTCTTGGGCATCGGCGTCTATATCGTGTCCTACATATTCTGGAAGGTCTGGCACTGGCGCACAGACAGGTTTCGGCCAGCGAGCCAGCTCGACGTATCGACGGGAAGAGTCTGGCCGATTGGCGAGGGCCCACACGTAATGAAGGCAGATAATGAGCGCCACTTCTTGAAGCGCTACGAGAACAGACACGGGACCTGGCGACAAAAGATCCGGTGGTGGTTTTACTGCTTCTCGAGCCCGCTCGAGTTGAGGAAGCAGCTGAAGAACCAGGCCGCTCGCAAGGACGCCAAGGAGCTGTAACTGCTAAGTCGAAAAAAAACAACACTAATACACACTCCCTTAATAAATAGATCATCACATCGTTAACTCGTGTCTCTGTGCTCGTACGCATGATGCGGCACGGCCGAGATATGCATTTGCTTCTGCTGGGGCTCGCTGCGCTTGTCCGGGAAGTACGTGCGCGCGCGCAAGAAGCCGAATAAATAGTTGATCATGAAGACGGCGAGCCCAATCAAGCCCGCAAGGAGGCCAAGGGATACCATTGTGCGGACCGTGAGCGGCTCAATGAGTGCGTTCAGTACCTCGGAGAAGAGCGACGCGTGGACGCTGAGCCAGCGCAGGTTCGCCGGGTCTCGGTCCATGCACCGCTCGAGCTCCTGGCACGTCTCCACAAGGTGCGGCACGACGCGGTCGGGGCTGCACCGGTTCACTACGTATTGCTGGTGGCACCACGACGCTTTCAGGGCAATTTCGTCCGACCGCTCACGGATGATTGCGCCCACATCCCGCTTAGCAACAAGCACGAGCCACACACCAACCAGCGCCACGCCGAAGTTGAACAGCACCTGCAAGTACGTGCTCAGCGTATACGGCAGGTTCTCGTGCCACGGCGCGGGAATGGGCATTCTGATTTCGTAGCCGTAGTGATTATGAGGAGCTCCAGCCGGAGAGTCCAGGGCCCAGTGGGCGCCGAATTGAGTTGGCGAGAGCACTTTGTGAGCAGGCGCTGAGGGCTCTGGCTGAGCAGTGTGCTCGTCACGGGCGCTATCGCCCGCTGCAGTTTTTGCGTCTGCCGCACGCGGAGCAGGCTCAGCGTCCATCTCGTCTTTCACCAAAGTGGGCTTTACATTCTGGTGCGGCTCAGGCTCATCGTCGGACAGCACCTGGTCTTCCATCGACACGTCAGCTATTGGCGCGGCGTTGTCATGTTCGTGTGTTTCGCTGGTCAGGGGCAGCGCGTCTTTGAGGGAATCGAGACCAAGATAACTTGGCGTTTGCTTCCGCAGCGACTCGAAATTGAACGGGTCTGCCATCGGCTAAGGCTAAGGACACAGCTGCCGTACCAAAAAATCAGGAGAAAGGTAGCTCTAGGTTTACATGTTTACAGCCCATTATTAATTTGGCGGCAGGCCCCAGCAGGCCGGCTGGAACCCTAACATCGTGAGTGGATCGGTCGGCGGTTTCAAATGTACGACTTTCCGGTCCATTTGCGCGCGGGGTCGCGTTGTTCGTAATACGAGTAGTCGCGCTTCGGAATTGAGTCCATAGACTCGGCGTACACGGCTGCGGAGTGCGCGACAAGCCTCGAGTTTACGAGCCACGCGTCGTAGTTCACGTTGTCGAGATCGTCGCACGCCAAGTGATAGCAGTTGTCATACTGCTCGCCCGCGACGCCGCCGAACTGCTGTACCTGCTCCTCGGTCTTGATTTCCTCGACACCCGCGTCGACGCCGCTCGCGGGAATGCCGATCTCAACGAAACCGACGTAGTCGCTGCGCCCGTCAAACGGCTGCAGGGTCCAGTTGTACCCGTGCTCGGTGAGCCAGGACGTATACATATCCCTCAGTGCGCCGGACCCTTTCGGGTTCTCGCTGTCATCACTGTCATAAACCTCATAAATATAGTTTGGCGACGCAAGCATGTCGTAGTCCAAAAACAGCCGGATCTTGGCTGCGTCATGCTTGGGCAGGTTCTCCGTGTAGTAGAGCGATCCCTTAAGCCCGAGCTCCTCGGCCGACCACCACGCAAACCGCACGGCGTTCTTAACGTCGAAGTGCGTCAACTGCTTGGCCACCTCGAGCAGCGTCAGCAGGCCACTGCCGTTGTCGTTGATGCCGGGGCCGGCCGGCACTGAGTCGCTGTGCGCGCCCAAAAACGCCACGTTGTCGTGGTCGCCGCCCTTGGTCTCGGCGATCACGTTCACAGTCTCGATCGTGAGCACCTCGGAGTCCACAAACAGGTCTAGCTTGTCGCCCTCCTGCAGCGTCACGGCCGACTCGCCGCTGATGCCCAGGGTTGCGACCTGCGACCCCAGCGGCGTGCCCAGGTCGCCGCCGCGGAAGACCTCCGAGCTGTTCTTTAGCTCCGGGTCCCAAACCAACAAGCCAGCGGCCCCTGACAGCCCCGCGTACTCGGCCTTATCCCCGAAGGCACACTGTCCGCGCTTGACGACAAGAATTGCGCCGTCGGCTTCCTCGTACTCGGACGGAAGGCATCCAAAGTTCGGGACGAACCGCACAGGCGCATCGCGCACGTTGGCCGAGGGCGACATCTGCAGCGGGCGGCTGGCAACTACGGTCCCGTCCGTTTGCGTCAGGTTCCACGAGTGCAGTCTGCTGCCAATGGCCACAAATGGCTGCGTCGTGATGTCGTAGTAGTCCGACAAGCCCTCCAGCGTGTCGTAGATGTACTCGAGCGTGGCGTTGTGCCCCGGGCTGCCAATTGCTCGAGTCGGGTGGCCGTACGTCTCGAAGCTGGCATTAGCCGCCTCAAAAAGCTTTTCGGCGCCGGCCTCCAGGGCCTCAGCCGTGATGAGCGATTCCAACTCGTGCGAGTCGATGAAAGGGCGGCCGAGCGGCGCCGCACCGTCTAATTGAGTGCTAGTATCCAGCATAGAGCCCAGAAGCCCGAGCTGCGGGACAAGCATGGCATTTGCTGCGCCTAGAAGGCCAACAAGTGCTGCCGTTGCTGCCATGAGAGATGGAAGCTGCGTAGCACTGCGGCGGTGAGTAAATGAGGCTGCTTATGTACGCCACAATGAGAGGCGAGTGCATTACGGGCCGGCGGAAATGAGCTGCGCTGGCCGAAACGAGTTTAGCGGCTTGTGTATATACTTTTAAGCTGGGAACAATATAGTATGTTTTTGATAAGAAGGTATCGTTACGCGGCGCGGATTGCGAAATCTTGCTTTGCCGAATGTCAGTAAGATTGCTGAATGCTGAGGTACCGCTCAAGAGCATGACCTAGATAAGTACGACTCGGCAAGAATAAATAGATCGATTTCGCCCGGCATTATATTATGAAGGCATGCCATCGGATGATAAGCCGTAGCCATGTTTATTAGTATGTGTTATTAGCCCATATCGGCTGCGGTCTTCAGGCGCTGTCGGCCTCGCTGCGGCGCACAAGGGCCGCGATCTCGCGCGCAAGCTCGTCCTCGCGTGGCAGCACAAATTCCTCGAACGGGCGGCCCGTCAGGCCGGCCTCGACCTCGGACTTGACACGGCGCTCGAAGATCGTTGTGAGCCGGCTCTCGTTCACGGACTCGTCGACGCCCGAGGCGACGAGCGCGTCGAGCAGCCGCGGGTTTGCCTCGAGGTCTGTCGCGATCAGCTTCTGCACGCTCTCGTTCACGGCCGCGGGCCCGCCGGACTGCATGAACTGGGCAAGCAGCTCGTCGCGCATGCGCACGAAGTCCCTGCTCTGCTCGAAGCGCAGCATGATGTCCTCGAACTCATTTGCGCTCATGGGCCGACGAAACCGGCCAGTGTCAGCGTCGAGACGCTCACGCTATTCAAGCTGGGTTACTCAAGCTTGGTTACCCAAGCTGGGATAGCCAAGCTAGGCTGGGACGGCCAAAGTGGGTTATATAACCAGAATCATTGCGGGCTCCCCTATTCAACGGCGGCCTCTGAGGCGCATTAATTATTACTTTTATAGCTAGAAGCAGGATTAGACCAGACAGGCAGGCACGGCAACTTCACGCAGCCACTGCGCGCGGCTACTGCACGCGGCTCACTTTGTGTTTAGGCGCGCGCGGCGCGGACTCCGACGCAGCGCGTTTGTGGCGGTGAGTGCCCTGCGCCCGCGGCAGAATCTGGGCCAGCGGCGCGCCGCCGCCAAGGATGATTGGCTGCGGCGTGCGGCCGCGGCGGACAGGGGCCTCTATCGCGGTGTCCATCGTAGTATGTTACAAATAGCTAGTACGTGTGTGCCGCCCCCGAATGCCTGCTCCGCGACTACCTGCGAACGGGCGATCGCGCGCGGCGGCGGGCGCGTTATTTAAGTCTGCTGAGCGGGCAGCCCGCAGTCGGGTAGGGGTGGGCCCTGCGGGAAACGCAGACGGCTGGCACTGCTGTGGCTCTTGGTGTGTTTTCCCGCACCATCCCTTGCCTGCCTGGGCTGCCTAAGCTGGCTAGCTGGCTGCCTAAGCTGACTGCCGGGCCGGGGGACCCGTCTGGCCGCGAGCGCGCCCCTTGCCCTGATCACGCGCGAGCCGAGTCTAGAAGCTGCGCGCGCAGCCACTGCAGCGCAGGGATCTCGGGCCGCGAGCGCTGCGTCAGCGGGCCGAGCTGCGTCAGCGGCAGCCGGCCGCGACGGCGCGGCGCCGCCCTTGCCGCGACTCATAAGCACATCACGTGCCGGCGGCCGCTCCGCTTCGGCCGGCTTCTGCCGATCGTGGGAAGGCGCAGAATCGGCAAATGGCCTGGGACCTAGAACTAGTCGCAGGGTAACCGTAATGCGTAAGCGTAGGGTAAGCACCAGGGTTAAACTATCGTGCGAGACAGACGTTGCCACTTATAACACCCCCCCCCAACACCGCAACACTGCGCGCAAGAGGACAGCACACAGAAATGGAGGACTCGAAGCAATTGATCAGAGTAACCGTGCGCCGGGGCGCGGCAAGCGCGGCAGATGAGCCACCGCTGGAGCTCGAGGTGAGCCGGTCCCAAACAGTCGGGGAGACCAAGGCCATGGTGCGCGACCTCGACAGCTCAATTGCCGTGGAGGAGCTCATGATCGACGGCGAAAAGGTTGACGACGCACGACCACTCTCATCGTTTCCTACCACGGAGGAGGCGCTCATCTTCACAGCCGAGCGGCGCACGCTCGAGGTCCGCACGGCGCCGGTTAAGAGGCGAAAGCGGTGTTCGTTTGCGTCGTGCACGTCCGCGCCGCTGCGCGGCGTCGGCGACTGCCAAAACTGCGAGGGCCACTTCTGCTCGCGGCATCGCCTCATGGAGCAGCACAAGTGCGCCGGTCTGCAAGGCTGCAAGCAACAGCTCCACGAGCGTAATGCCCTGCGCCTGCAACAACAACAGACTGTTTCGAATAAGGTATGACCTCTTAAACCTCATTATTTTTTTATATCCATATACCAGCATTCTAATCCTCGTTCATAGACCGCGCCGAGTCCGCGCCTCGCACCAGCGGGGCTTGTGCAGCCGCGCTGCGGGCGTATCCGGAACTGCCTCACTGCAGAGAGGCTAATGGCGGCGATGATTCACTGCCGCGCCAGGGCTGGGGTAGGGTTCATGCGGCGTCTAGCGCGGTCTCGACTGCAGCCAGCACATTGTCGCGGATATACGTCGGCTTCGTGAACAGCTCGTCGCCGTCCTGGTACACGCCCGACCGCACGAGCACGCTCTCCCAGCCAAACTCGTTGGCGCCCTTGATGTCCGAGTTCTGGTTGTCGCCGATCATGTACACGGTGTCAACCGTATCGCCCTGCTGCCGGGCCCAACCTTGCAGCAGCTTGTTTGCATAATTGTACGTCAGGTACGTTGGCTTGCCAATGACCGTGTGTGTCAGATCGTGGCCGGCCGTCGCTTTGTATAGCGCCTTCACCGTGTTGATGAACGCGCCCTGGCCGAAGCGCGGCAGCTCGTAGTCCGTAGCCCACTCGAGGTCCGCATTGCTGAAGTGGATCGGCACCGACGGCCGCGACGAGAACGTGGATGGCTCGCGCCGCGTGCCGAGCCGCCCGCCCTCCGACAGCAGCAGGTCAATCGTGATCTGCGCGTCCACGGACATGTCGTACGAGTCCTGGAACACAAAGATTGCGTCGAACGGCTTCGCCGCGTCGAAGTCCACCATGCGCCGGTGGCCAACAAGGCTTGCCGTGTAGCTCGGGAACGCGTGGATCTGAGGGACCTGCGCCAAGATGTCCGACGTCACAACAACGTCGCGGAAGCCGTACCCGCGCGCAATGTCGCGGCAGCTCTCCTGCTTGCCGCCAACGACAAGCACGCGGTCCGTGTCGCCGACAAAGTCCTTGAACGGCGTGTGGCTCTGCAGAAACTGGTCCTGCGAGATCGGCACCTCGAGCCGCTTCGAAAGCTCGGCGACGCGCGCCTGCTCGGACGTGCCGCCGCCGTTCGTGAGAAGAATCCACGGAATGCGCCGGCCGTTCAGCAGCTTAATTGCCGCGCGCGCCTCGGGCAGGACGCGCCCGCCGCGCACAAGCACGCCGTCGATATCGAACGCGAACGCTTTAGTCATTGGCTGCTCGAGATCGTGCTGGGGTGTGGTGTGGTGTGATAAGGTAAGAAGATAGATAGGCCCCGTCGGCGTGCGTGCTTAAGCAACGGCCGGCTACAGCAACGCGCCGTGCCGGCGCCTAAACCACATGAAGGTGCCCGACATTGCTCTTGATTAAATATTTCAGAATGAGCATTAAATACAAAATGTATATAGAATGTGGATGCATATGCAAGCGGCGGCGCGTCTCTGACAGCCCTCGTCTCTATCGGCTCTCGACGCACCACTTTTCGCCGGCATCTATCTTTTGGATCGCCTCGCACACGCGGCCCACGACAAGCAGCCCCGGCGGCCGGCTGCCCACGGCCTGCAGCGCCTCGGCAATGTGCGCCAGCGTCGAGCGCACGACGCGCTGGTCCGGGCACGACGCCCGCTCCACAGACGCCACGGGCACCTGCGGGTCCCAGCCGTGCTCGATGAGATGCCGCGCAACCTCGTCGATGCGGTGCAGGGCCATGAGGAAGATCGTCGTGCGCGTGGGCACCCACTCCGGCGCATCAAACAGCTTCCCAGCGCGGCCCGTGCCCGTGCACACAAGGACCTGGTCCGCATAGCCGCGGTGCGTTGGCGGGATCTGCGCAAGCAACGGCGCCGCAAACGCGCTCGTCACGCCGGCCACAACGTGCGGCACAAAGCCGTGCTCCCTGAAAAACAGAAACTCCTCAGCGCCGCGCCCATAGATGTAGGGGTCGCCCTGCTTCAGCCGCACGACGTGCCGCCCCTGCTGCAGCTGCTCGAGCCCGATGCCGAGCAGCTCCTCCTGCGCGCGCTCCGCGTTGCCCGGGAACTTGCGCGCAATGAATACGGGCGTGTTGCGCGGAATCACCGACAGCACCTCCTCGGGCACAAGCTTGTCGGCAAGAATGTAGTCGGCCGAGTTGATTTCGTGCAGCGCCTCCGTTGTCAAAAGGCCGACGCTGCCGGGGCCCGCCCCGACCAGCGAGATCGAGCCCTTTTTGCCGTTTTGCGCCACGGCCGCCGGCTCGGCCGTCTTCAGGTCCACAAGCAGGTCCTCGGCCGTGATCGACGCCAGCTGCGCCAAGGGATAGTACTCGACCATCTGCGCGAGCCAGCGCAGCTTCTGCTGCTTGCTCGCGTGCGTCGACGTCACGAGCTTGTTCAGCTCGATCGACTGGTCCGCGTCGTCGTCGTCGTCCGTGCTGTCGGCGTCGGCCAGATCCTTGCGCAGCCGGCCGACGTTCAAGCAGATCTCGCCCATGTTCGGGGGCAGCGCTGCCACGGCAATTCGCTTCAGGCGGTTGCCCAACCGGCACCCCATGCCATTCGTGCTCACGGCGAGCGCAAACGGTCCGTCCGTGTGCGTTGACGGCAGGCTAAACGTACAAAGTTCCGGGTGCTCGGCCACATTCACCGGAATGCGCAGCCGCCGGCACTCCTGCGCGACTCGGGCCAGCTCCAGCTCGCGCGCGGCGGCCTCCTCGCTCGGAAGCAAAAACACTCCGTCTACAATGTGGTCTACTTCGGCACGGCCCCGCGTCGTCAGATCCTCTAATGTGACGGGCCGGTCGGAAATGTGGACGCAGCGGGCATTGTGGTCCTCGAGCAGCTTCTTGCGCTTGTCGCAGAGCGTGCCGGATCCGCCTATTACGAAGACATGGCCGGAGATGTCCTGGTTAACCAACAATCCCATGCGCGCCGGGTGAAGCTTACCTCTTTTCAATCACGCAATTTCCAAACGCCGGCGCTACACTCGGCCGTGTGATCAGCTGACATAGCGTCATCGAAGGCCGATATGACTGATACGCCATTTGCAGATAACGCACCGCCGCCGCCCCGAATTAGCACCGCTGACACTGGCGGGCTGCGGACTGCGATAAGCGAGCAAGGAACAAAATCAATAACAACAAAACTAGAAACGATCTGGTAGAATCAAGCAGGTAGAACTTAGAATCAAACAGGCAGAAAAAAAGCAGGTAGAAATAGCCAAAGGGCCGGAATGCGGCGGGCTTCTGAACAGAGCCCGCTGCGCTATTTGGCCGAAGATCCTCAGCCCTACTTACCAGGCGTGGACTTCTCGGCCGCGGCGCGCGCCATTGAGTCGGCAAACTCGTTCCCCTCGTGCCCAGAGTGCGCCGGCACGTAGTCGATCTTGACGGGCACGCCGCGGCTGCGCAGATCGTTGAGCTGCTTGTACGCAGGCTCGATAATATCGCGGTTCTTCACGTCGGCGCCGGTGCTTGTTTTCCAGCCCTTGGCAACCCAGCCCTTCGACCACTTGTCGAGCGAGTCGCGCGCGTAGTGCGAGTCGGCCATGATGTGGTACCCATCCGCGGGCGACTTGCCCTCTCTGGCCTCCGAGTCGATGGTCTTCAGGGTCTCATGAATCGCAATGAGCTCGCCACGGTTGTTGGTCTGCTCGCCGGTCCTCACGGGTCCCGCAGAGTTCCGCGGGTCGTTCGAGCCCCAGTACGACGCCCAGCCAGCCTTCGCGCCGCGCTTGCCGTTCCCAAGCGAGCTGCCGTCCGTGTAAACCACGCGCTTATCACCGCTGCCTCTCGGGCCACTGCGCGCGAAACTAGTAGTATTCTGGGGCGTCGCACTGGTTTTCGTAACTCGCGCGTAGGAACCTCCGTACGAACTGCCGTACGAACCGCCGTATGAGCTCCCATTAGAGCCCGGAGAGCTCTTCAACGAGCTCCCGTGGGATCTGCTGCCACCTCGGCTGCTGCTACTGCCGCCGCTGCCGCTTCCACCGCCGCCACTGGCTCGCGTGGGTGCCGCTTTCGCATAGGCCTCGGCGGCCTGGCGCGTGGGAAACGACTTGAACTCGGCGCCTGAGTAGCCATTGACCTGGCTCTTGCAGTCATTCCACGTCGTGAACACTCCCTGCGAGCGCCCGTTCCTCACGGCGTAGTACTTGCCCGAGTTGTTTCTGCCGCGGGCCATGATTTTATACTGCCAGTACGATAGCTCTCTGTGTATATAAAGTTTCGCGAGCGGGGCGCCGAAGAAGGCCGAGTATTTTGCGCACGGCCTCACGGTGGAAATTGTTGCGCTCCACAGCCCGTGAAACAGAGTTATGACGGTGAAACGCAGCCGTAACCTTGCTCTGTCCGAAAGAGATGCACTCGGCGAATGGAGCCGGCTTTTAGGGTTCGGGCAGGTTTTAAGACGCGCGTCGCACGCCAGTGACGCCCAACACGAATACAATTTCAGGCCGCATACTTAGCCATTGTTTCCGCGACCAACATCATCTGGTTTTTGTAACGAAGGGCCAAAATGTGCTCGCGTGGCGCTAAGCTCTAAGCGACAACTGTAAGCATATTAGCGCATTGTGAGGGCTCCGCGTGTTGTTACATCACGAATCGCAGTCATCAGCTCAATGTGGTATGCTACAGCACAGGGAAGCTTCGCTGAGGGCCTATTCATCCCATGTTTCGTGCAGCACCGTGCGCTCGTATTCTCGACACTAACCTAACCTGGACAATATATTCAGAACCTGGAATTTTTCAAAACACTGCAGATCCGTCTCAATGGCGAAGCGCCCCTCAGGATTCGGCAAGGCTTCTAAGCTGAAGAAGCAGAAATCTGAGGACGTCCCAGATAGCGCTGCAAAGCCCGAGGAGGAGCCCGAGGTCAACATCGAGTTGCAAGATGAGACGAACGACGAGGAGCTCGCTGAGGTGTATGGGCTCTACGCAAAGCTGAGGGAAGAGCGCGACCCGCGAATCGCGCGCGGCCTCGTGCACGAGTCGGATCAATTGCTGCGGAGCCGCGACGCAAAGGGCGAGACGCTACCTGGGAAGTTCCATATCGCTTACGGCGCGGCGCTACTCACACTCGCCGACCCCGAAGTTGGTGAAAAAGAGCACAAAGAGCTTGGAGAGGCTGGTCTTGAGCGACTACAAGTTGGCCTTGATGCTGCCGACGAGTCCGTTGATGTCCGCGCGCTCGGCGCTTCTGAATTGATCCAGTATGTCCACACGCAGATTAAGGACGGAGAGATCAACAAGTCGAACAGGAAGCTTGTGAAGAGGGCGCAGGAACTTCTCAAGGCCGAGGAAACGAGCGTCGAGCTTGCGCGCGCAGGATTGTCTCTGCTGCAGCTCGCTGACGACTGCGCGGACGAGTCGAAGCTGTGTGAAGCGGCCAAAACCGTTCTGCAGCGCCAGCTCAAGAGCTCTGATGCAGAAACAAAACGCCTTGCTAACGAAGGCCTGGGTCAGTACTACCTAAACGTGGTCGCGCCGGCCATGGACGCGTTTGAAGATGAGGACGAGAACGACGACGAGGACAAGGAGGTCAGCGAGAGCGTGAAGGCCGACCTCAAGTCTGCGCTTGACCACCTGAAGCTGGCCCTCACCGAGGCTAAGCCCTCTACATATGTAATGCTTGCAGAGACGCTTCTTCAGTGGGCGAACTTCGTTGATGAGGACGAGGAGGAAAAGGTGTATGCGGATGCCCTCACACACCTGAAGAAGGCGCAGATGCTCGGCGTCGACAACGTGCGTGAAGTCATCGAGTCGCTTGAAAACCCCGAGGAGTAAATCTAGCCAAGCGCCTCAAAAATGTTAATTCTAATGTCTACTCTAATGTTTTATTTGCACAACCCGCTGCTTTTGTAGCGCTCTCGACGCGGTTCACCCAGCGGTGTGTGGATGCTTACCCAGCACTCAGCGTAGTGTGGGTGAAGTAAGCACCTTCACCTACCGATCGCGACCGGGTTCGACAGCCTAGCCTAGCCTAGCCTTGAAGATGTCGCGCACCAGGGCGATTGGGGAGGATGTATGGAAGAACAAGACCGAGAAAATCAACCTCGAGCTGTTCACGCTCATGTACGGCTCGATCGTGTCGCAGCTGTGCGACGACTTCGAGAACGACTACGCGAAGGTCAACAAGCAGCTCGACAAGATGGGGTACAACATTGGCCTGCGGCTCATCGAGGAGGTGTTGGCCAAGACGCGGCTGCCGCGGTGCCAGTCGTTCCGCGACACGGCCGAGGCGGTGTCGCGCATCGGGTTCAAAATGTTCCTCAACATCGCGCCGACCGTGACGAACTGGACGGCCGATAACAAGCAGTTCTCGCTGATTCTCCCCGAGGGCGGAAACCCGCTGGCGGAGTACGTCGAGCTCTACGACGAGCGGGCTTGTCGCGAGCTCTGGTACAGCAACGTGCTGGCCGGCGTCATCCGCGGCGCCCTGGAAATGGTCCAGCTCAAGGTCGAGGCGGAGTTCGTGAGCGACACCGTCCAAGGCGCCGCCACCACCGAGATCCGCGTGAAGCTTGTGCGGTTCCTAGAAGACGAGGTACCGGCTGGAGAGGACTAGATATGTGTATGGGCAAGTGTGTGTTTGTGAGTGTGTCTACAGAGCACGTTAAGCTTGTTCGAGTATTTATAAATAGACAAAAAAGATGCAGAATTGTTCACCGCTTGCGCCGGCGCGGCAGCGTTGCAGGCGCCTTCTCGGTGCTGAAGATCGGCACCTTCGCCAGGTCGTAGTCACCCTTTAGATTGAGTGACGAGTTCAGGCCGCGGATGTCGATGCGGGGGTCTTGCTTCACGTCGGGCCGGTACACATAGCCCTTCTCGAGGCGCTCAGCAATGTCCGGGAACACCTTGGGCCCAAGCTCGTTCACAATGTCGGTGATCTTGATCACAAGCTTGGCCCGCGTCTTACGGATCTGCTCGAGCGTGTCCTGATGGTACGGCGACAGCGCCAGGTACAGCGGCTTGATGCTGCGCGCAATGCCGAGGCCAGCCTCGCCAACAATGATTGTCGCATAGCTGAACGCAAGCAAGCCCCAGAAGCACACGGAGAACACCATCACGAGATTGGAGAACGTCAGAGGCAACCACCGCTTGCGCACAAACACAAGCCAGCAGTCAAACAGAGAATAGAGACTGAACAGAGTCGGCACAAGTAGCAGGCTCACAAGAATCTTCCAAGTCGCCATGACATCATGGGCCTGAATCTTGACGGAGGACGCGGCAAGCGCGCTCTTTGCCTTCTGCTTGGAGATGAGCTTTGTAGCAATTAGGACGGGCGAGCCCAGAATCAGACCAGGAAGGCTCGCCAGCGAAAGTATGATCAGCGACAGCACGCTCCGCAGTAATCTTTGGAACACCTCCCACTTCGTCTTTACGGCGAGTGGTACTTGGTGATCCGAGATGCCCATAATGAGCAGCTGGTCATTATAACGTTTCACGTCGTTGAATAGCTCCTTGATGCGCGGGTCCGACTCACGGTACTGCAGGAACCCCTGCACAAACCGTCTTGTGAACTCAATGGTTAGCGGCAGAGGGATTGCTAGGTGCGGCTTGTACAGGCGCTGGCCGGCCTGCACAACCATGAGCGTCTCGTAGTCGGGGCAGTTCACGGTAACAAGCTGTAACGCGTCAACAATTTCGGACATGAGCTCTGCCACGGAGTCCTTCTTGCCCTCGGGGCCACCCTCCGTGTACTTTGTGACGAGCGATTCGTCCACAAAGAGCGGGTCGCCGAACTCGAACACGGCACGGCTCCGGAACTTGTGAGGGTGGAAGTAGTTCAGGCCAACCGGCACAATCGCGACCTTAGTACCCGGGTGCTGGGCCATAGTACCCAGCGCCATGATGGCGACGCCGGGCTTCAAGGGCAGCATTTCGGGGCGGTCGTGGGAGCCGCCCTCGGGGAAAATTCCCAGAGTATGGCCATTGGCCAAGTGGTCGAACACCTTCATGAACATGTTTGTGTTGTCAACCTTTTCGCCGATCTTGAAGCCGCGCGGCTCGAAGCCCTGCTTCAGAAGCAGCTGGCCCTCATCAGTGCGAAAGTTTTTCGCGAGCACAAGCTCTGTGTCGCTGATAATCTCCTTCACCGAGGCCAGATCATTAGAGCCCTGCAAACTGATATTGTTTCCTGGAACGCACTCGGACAAGAACCGCGTGTTCACGCCATACAACACGAGCGAGTCGCCGCCCTTGCTGTATATCTCACCAGTGGCCGCCTTGAAGCTATCCTGGGCCCGCCCAACGGGAATGGACTTCATGAAGCGCGAGAGACGGCCGATTATGGGATGCTTGTAGGACTTTTCAGCGATGAGGAACGACGGCCGGCGCCCCGACATGCGCGAGACCTGCATTCCAATCATGATGGGGTCGACAAACTGGTTCGAGTGCGGCGCGCCGACGAAAATTACAGGTCCTTTCCGAGGAATGCGCCAGGCACCACGCACGCGGATGGTGCGGAAGAATACATTGAAGATGATTTCAAAAAAATTGATAAACAAGTCGTACACGAAGTACGACTCCTCCTGCTCACTCAGATGTCCATCCATGCAAGCCGCCAATGTGCCTCCCGGCCTCCCTGATAGCTTGCACTCAAATGTTTGCAGCTAAGGAAGATGCTAGAGACGCCGGCCAGCTTGAAATGCAAAATGTCCCAACAAATTTGAACCCGTGCCCTGCTCCACAAACATTCGTGCATGGCTCTGCAGCCGCTAGGGTACGCACTCGTGGAGAAGCGCTATATGGAGCACCCAGCCCATGCATTCCCCACAGCCTGCTGCGACAGTGAGCGACAACCCTAAGGCGCGAATCCCAACAACCAATTTGTCCTATCAGCTCCTATCAGGCCTCGTCTACGCCACGCGTCGCGGCCGCAAGCACTGACCAGGGCCCTTGCTGTGGCCAGCGCATTCGCACTCGCAACCCCGATTCGAAGCGTGTGCCCACCGGCTAGGAGCCCGCGCCGCTCCGACGCAGGCGCACACGGATTATAGCAATTGGGTTATCAAGTAACCTAATAACGGAGCGTGATGTCTTTGCACGGCGTAAATTCGCAGCGTATCATGTGCAGCTCCGGCTGCGCCACACGCCTGCCACGCCTACCAGTTGTGATTTCGTCATCGGGGCCCGTTCAGGGCATCCTGGGCCCCTGCTCAGAGGGCCGGGGCACGGCCGTCATTGCGTTGCAACACACAAAAGCGCTTAGACGTGACTGACCTTGCCACCGCGCGGCGCCCTAGCCCTTAATGGAGGCGTTTCACGTCGCGTCGCCTGAATAATGTTGTTGTGTGTGTTTTCGCGCCTCGCAACGCGTCCAAAACCATGAGCGAAGGCGGCTTTTTTGCACAGGACTCGCAGCAGCAGAACGGCTCGCAGGGTAACTTCAGCGGCGAGAAGAAGTCGTACCGTCCCGTGCGCACCCTCACGGTGTCGCAGGTGCTTGATGCAGAGATCGGCGACGCAGACAGCCCCGTGCACGTCGACGGGCACCCTGTTGAGAACGCGGTGCTTTGTGTTGTAGTGCAAGAGGTCAGCGAGAGGAATGGCGCGCGCTTTCTGCGTATATGGGACTCTACGGGCGAAACAGAGGTGCGGATGTCGAACCTTCGCTACGACCTTAACGGCCACGATCTGGACCTTAACAGGATGGCGAATGTGTTTGGCTACTTCCGCGTCTTCAAGGAGTCGAAGAGCTTTGAAGTAAACCGCGTCGAATATGACATTCCCGCATACCAATTCCTGTACCACGAGATTCTCGCCGCGCGCGAGTGGTTCCACTTCACGGGTCGGATCCCCATAGGCGAGAGTGGCGTGTCCAATGGAAACGGCGCAGTTAAGGACGAGGGCAACCTGTTCGTGGCGCCGAACCAGACGGAGCGCATACTCGACATTATCAAGGGCGCCGACGACAACGACGACGGCGCGCCCCAAGAATACATCGCGCGCGAGATGTCAATCAGCGAGGCAGAGCTTAAGCCGATGCTGAACCGTCTTGTTGAGTCGGGCCAGATCTACGAAATCAACGAAAGCTACCGGTGCAATGAGTAAAAATAATAAGTTATTTAAATAATCGCAGGGCATTGGCGCGCACTTTCCTGCTTCGCCCTGCCTCACTTAGTCTTTTTCTTGAACAGAATCTCGCGAATCACGTTCTCGCCGACGATCTCGGCGCCAGACCGCTTGTCAACCAGGCTACCCTGAGCCTGCGCCTCAGCCAGCGTCGACGAGTCCGCAGTGTCCATGCCCACGGCTGCGGTGTCTAGCAGTCGTTGCTTCGTGGTCATGCCCAAGATCGTCTGCTCCACCGTATTTTCCACGCAGAACTGCCAGACAATGGTCTCGCGCGTTTGCCCAATGCGATTCACCCGCGACACAGCCTGGAGCTCCAAGGCCGTATTCAGGAACGGCTCGCATAGGTACACATGGCTGGCGTTAATCAGAGTGAGTCCAGCAACGTCTGCCTTGGCGTGCAGAAGCAGACAAGCAACACTCGAGTCCTCCCGGAACTCGTCGACGCGCGATATCGGGTCGCCCATCGACGCGGCCCGGATCCCGTTCTCATTAAGCGCGCTGCGCAGCACGCGAAGCATGCTTTGCCACTGCGAAAACACCAGCACCTGTGCTGTCGGGTCCTCAGAGCGCAGATGTTTCATGTGCCGTACAATCATGTCGATCTTAATACCATACATGCGCTCAATGGGCTCGTGCAAGATCTGGTTGTAGTAAGAGTCTGAAATAGGCGAGAATATCTCGCTCGCGATCTCGTCAATACTATTTGGAGGCTCTTCGCTCTCCCTAGCCTCCTCAGGCTCGTCGCCGATCTTGAAAGTGATAACCTGAGCCACTGGCGTGTGCCGTTTGCAGAGCGGGCACGTCGACTTGACGGCAAGCCATTTGTGCAGACAGTCAAAACAAAAGGTATGTCCACACGGAGCCAGCGATCCCACGCTGTAGTCGTCCTGGCAAATGGGGCAGACCTCAGTAGACGTCGCGTCACTGCGCGTCTGACTTTGCTTATGGTTTGCACCTTCAAGGTTGCGCACATAGCGCTGACGTGACAGAAGCGCGTCTATGCTTCGGACCGTGCGTCCAACGGCCATCTCCTTCTCTGCGACCAATTGGTCTAGGTTCGCAGAACGCGGAACCTCAATGTCTTGAACCTGATCACTAAGGTCTTGTAGCTGTTTGTAGTATTCCACGCGGCTGTTATACAAGTCTCGTAACGTGCCATACAGCCGTTGGTATCTTGGCACTTCACCTTTCAGCTTCTCTATGACTGTAGAGTCAACACCAGTCGTCTTCATTACAGAGGCCAGTGGTGTGCGCTCATGTCGCAGAAGCGGCACGATTTCCTCGCGCCGCTCCAAGAACTTTGCCAAGAAGTCCTCGGATTCCGAGTTAAGATTCTGTACCGTTCCTCCGTTGATCGCAGCGGCTCTGTCGCGCAAAATTGTTTGCAAGGTGTTCAGCAGACCAAACGCGTACTCCTGTAGGTCTAATGTCTTGGCATACGCGTCATTCTCGACCTGCTCTCCAGGCTTTGACTCATGAGCATTTTCCTCCATCAGCGGTTGGTTAAGTATATCCAGAAGCTGGGTTGTAATCTCCTGAGCGAAATCTCCCAGCTCGTCGACAATTTCTGCTTTGCGCACATTGCAGATCTTGGCCACCTTGCATAGTGTTGGAATCTTGATCTTCTCGCGATACTGTTCAACACGGTCCGCGGCTTCGCCCAGAATTTCTGTTCGGAGGTTTTCGGCACGATCGTAGTAGCGCGACTCCTCTGTGCTGTTGCGCTTCAGCTGTTCCTGAGTTTCTACATCGAAATCCTCTGTCTTGACGTTGTCTTTCTCCAGCTTGATGATGAGTCGCTGTGAAAGGCGGAAGTAGCCAGTGCCCATGAAAAACAGCGTGCGATGCAGCAGCTCCTGGAATGCCTTACGACGGTTGCGAGCAGACTTGACCTGGTTCTGAGCAACCGTTGCCGCGTGCTTGGCGTCCAGCACCTGGTTCTCTCTTTTCAAGTCAGCCACGTTCGGCTCTGCCGTCTGCTGAATACCGCTGCCCTCTGGCATAAGCTGCTTTTCGATTTCGTCGGCCTCGGCCTGTTTTGCATCTGCGGTCTCAACCAAGTAGTCTAGCCGCGCATTAGTACTATCAAGCTGCTCCATAATGGCCGAAATAGCCCTCGACCAGACCTTGATGGCTTCAGGCAGCTTGTCTGCCTTGTCAAGAAGCTGTCCCTTCTCAAGCTCAAGCACGATCATTTCACGGTGCTTCGCATACACAGCAGCATCGGCCTCGTCAACAAGCTGGCCCAAAACTTGGTCAATGGTGAGTAGGACATCTGATGAAGAGGGCGAGCCTGATGTCGCATGGCTGCACGCTTGACGCAGTCGCATCAGCCAGCTATTGAGATTGGGATTTGAGGTGCGCTCCTCTTCTTCGAAGCGTTGCACTAAGCGGTCATACCTGAGCCGCTCGACCTCGGAAAACTTGAGCAGTATCAGCTTGCGCCGCTGTGGTGGGATGAAGAGCTGGTGAGATACCATGGGTTTTGTGTGCCGCATGCCTATTAGAGGCATTGTGCGCTCGAGGTCTATTGGGGACGCAATGAGTCTCTGCCAGCATTGTTTTGCAACAAAAGGCTGCATATCCAAGAAGTAAAGCAGGCCTCGGAGGTCCTCAAGAGACCTTTTCACAGGTGTGCCCGTGACGGCCCAAGCGTGAACGCGAGGAACCAGCCTAGCGACCAGGGCAGCGCTGCTCACACCCGTGTGAATCATTTGTGCCTCGTCAATAATTACGCGCCAGAACTGGACCTGCACAAGCTTTGACCGATTAGCCTCAATTGCTTCCGGGCGCTTGAACAGGTTGTTGCGAGTGCTGCGCTTACCTGGGTTGAACACAGCGTTGTGCACCTCAAGCGAGAGCTGAACGTATGAAGTGAGGACGACGTCGGCTTTAGCGAGATCTTCTATGGAGAAGGCGCTCTGCTCATGGCCCTGGTAGTATAGGACATTCAAATGCGGAGCGTGCAGATCGATCTCGTGCTTCCACTGCGTCAGGATCGACTTCGGAGCAACAACCAGCGTCCCCTTAATCTTTAAAACTTGCTGGCCGCTGTTCGGGTCTGTTGCATACTCATCGTCGCCGACAACGCGCTGGTTCAGCAGTATTAAGGAAGTCATTTCCAGTGTCTTGCCGAGACCCATTTCTTCAGCCAGCAGGCCCTTGCCGCCAAACTCGCCCTGGCGCGTCGGGTCAGGCTCCTTGGACAGCGTACGCAGCTCGTACGGGTTGACCCACATATCGCTGTCCGGCAGCTGTCGCCACCCAAGGGGGGGCGCCACAATATAGTCTCTGATCTGCGGATCCAGGTCTTCAACGCCGGAGACACCCGCCATGGTCTTGCCCTCCCGGCGCAGGCACCAGTGAACCGAGTCCTTTTGGTACGGGAGCAGCGGCGTCTTCATTCCTGGTGGCTCTATGTTTGCCGGGTTATCCGATGGCTTCTGCGTGATCATCTGCAACATATCTACTGATCCAGCCTGAAAATCTTGCGGGTCAATGAGCGTAGGGTCATCCAACGCGCGTGCCAGGAACTGCAGAGCGAGGTTCTGGCGCGATCGGATCGGAGCCGTGCTGTCCGCCCGCAGAGCAGCACCAAACACCAGAAACACCTGTCCGTCCCTGGCCCGCTCGATAAAGGGCCCGAAGACAGCGGCAAATGGAATGCTGGTTGCAGCCTTACGCAAGCTCGAGCACAGACAGCCATCCGACGGGTCAATGGCGAGCGTTGCCATTGATTCCTTCGCGGGCTGGGTCTGCACTCTGCGCCGCTTCGTGCGCGGTGGCCTTCCCTCAGCAATTGCCTGGGCCTCGGCCACCCTCTTGGGCACCAAGATCAGTAGGTTTCCGTCCTCGTCGGTATCGAGATCCACAGGCGCCGTCAACACCGACTCATGCTGGAAATCGGGTGTTGCCACACTGAGCGGTATTTGGTTATGTATGATCTGCTTCGAATTAGTGGGCGGAAATTGCTCGGCATTTTTAGCAATGGCGCCGCAGAGGGCAATTGTCAGATTCAGGAGCTTTTCCTGCACACCTACAACGACATCGATCATGTAAAAGCGGCAACCCGCAGGCTCACGAAATGTCGATTTTTTCACTATCTCATGATACTAAGCGCACACACCCCTTGCCCATGGGGCATGCGCTCCAGCCCAGGCGAAGCAGGTGGACGTGGAAAAACAGCTACGTAAAAAAAAAAAAATGTACAAAGAAGACGGGGCAATTCAGAAGTAGGAGAGCTTCTTTTTGGCGTTGGCGGCAGCGGCCTCGGCAGCCTTGCGCTCGTTCGCCTTGGCCTGTTTCTCGCGCAGGATCGCAGCGTCGCTCTCGTTGCGCAGGCGCGGGTCGCCCTCCTTCTTGTTCTTGCCCTTCTCGTCCTTCTTGGCGTTCTTCTGCCGCGCAAGCTCTCTCTGGTTGCCGCGAGCCATGGAAAACGTGCTTTGACCCGCTCGGGGAAAGAAGACGGTGGGAATCTAACCGCCGCCCCTGCTGGCGTAAGCATCTAGAACCTCGCGGAGCCGCGCATGGCAGGACCGCGGTTCGCACAACTACTTGCCCGATTCTGCGAAATAGACGTGCAGCTGCACCGGGACACCATGGGGTATCGTATCGCGCGAAATTGCGTGCGTCAGCGTAGTTCTCATCTGCCGGTTTGCTCAGCCGCCTCGGGTCCAGGTGTCGCAAGCTGTGCCGCACAAATCGTTCAATTTAGCATTTATACGTATATAGACGGGAGGTTAGGCTACAATCGTCGGGAAGCAGCCGTGGGAAGCTAGAGCTCATGCTCGGTTGCGGTTGACATCCAATCAGCACTTCCAATTTTATACGCGCCACGAGTTCCAAAACTGCGGCTCTAAATACGTGGTAAGTAGACTAACACTTCGCGTGCAGCAGGCACATTAATCGACCAGCCAGTCAGTCGCTATCATGTGTACCACCGAGCTTATGGCGCTGTGTAAGCGTATGCATCTACTCCCCAGTATCGCGGCGGAGCGTCGTGGCATCCCTATCAACATCCGTTCGTCGGCTCGCACGCGTTGTAAACAAAGCACAGAATGGCGGAGAAGGACGTCAAGTCGGCGAAGAAGCTGTATGCCAAAATGAAAAAGGCGCAGAAGGCGCAGAACCGCCAGGAGTCGCCGGCAGCAGGCGAGAAGGGCGCCGAGGCCGAGGACGGCAGCGCGCGCGACGGGACAATTAGCGCCGAGCAGACTCCCGAAGTAGCGGACGCAAAGACCGAATCGACGGAGGCGTCGGCTGCGCCTGAGGAGGCCGGTACCGAGCAGGAAGAAGAGAAAAAGGCGCCGAAGGACGCGGAGGACACTAAAGAGACGGTACCAGCGGCCGAGGACGCGGCCGAGAATGCGGCCGAGGACGTGGACAAGAGCTCTGAAAAGAAGGATCCAAACGAGCCAGAACAGGCTGACGCAAAAGAGCCCGAAAAGGAGGACGCAAAGGGGCCAAAACTCGCAGAGGAGCCTGAGAAGGCTGGCAAGTCCTCAGACGACAGCCCAGAAAACGTGTCTCAAAGTAAGGATACGGGCCCTGAATCCCCGGCGAACAAGGCTGTCACAGAGAGCCTGGACGAGCCCGTGAGAAGCAGCAGTGCTGTGGAGGATGAGGCAACGCCGGAGCCTGAGCCGACCGCCGAGAGGCCACAGGCCGAGATTGAACCTACGAAAGTAACAGAAGGCGCACCTCACGAAGACACTAGCGCTGTGAAAGAGCCTGCACCAGCTAGCGAAAGCAGGGCACAGGCAGACGCGTCAGCCGCCGAGCAGATTGCGGAATTGAAGGGCGAGAACGACGACCTGCGCGCCCAGGTCAAGAAGCTAGAGAACAGGGTAAAGACGCTGGAGGCCGAGCTCGCGGCAGCGCGCAGCCAGCACGCCGACCATGCCGAGCTGTCATTGTCGCCGCCTAGCCTTCCGCAGAGCGACGAGGCGATCAGGTCTCATCGCAACCGCGCTTCGTCCTTCGTCGAGGCCGATCTGTACTCCGAGTCGGAAAAGGTGAACGGCCGGCGCGAGCAGATGAAGAAGTGGAAGGGCTACCAGCTGGATCTGCGCAATTGGATTCGGCCGCTGGGAATTGGCGAGGCCTTCAACATCTGAGTGCTATTTATCTAGTCTGTGCAAAGAAGAAGGTGCGGGGCTTGAGGCGGCCACGCGAATAATTTATTGAACAAAATTAGAATCAAGGCGTGAGCCCGCGTGCTTGCCACGCGGTGGTGATGCACCACACTACGAGCTATGCTACATGCAAATCGGGTTCTGTTTAATCAAAATAAGACTCTGGCTCTTTTTCCGTCTCCTCGACATCTGGCTTTGTTGGCTCGTCCGCCATGGACACCATGGCTGGGACGCTTATTTCACCAATGTCGCCCCTTACGGGGACCTCATCGCTTCTTTCTGTCGACCTGTCAAAGCGGTTGCGGCGTTTGCCGGTGGTGAGTTCAGTGTCTGGCCCCTGGCTCATTGAACTATTCGAATTGATGGATTGTGTAGTGGATTAAAGATACGTTTGCCAGAAAAGCTGCGTTTTTAACTCAGAACCACCTTCAGGCTTTTCGAGTCCCGGCATGCCTAACCCTGCGGCAGGGTGGGCTCTGTGCATGTCTGGAGCATTACAGCCTGGATATGAGGGTATGGGTGTGCGCGTTCTATGCGCGCTGCGAGATCGTCGGTGCGGTTCCGGGCGTTTCGGGACGTTCTCCACAAAATGGAAAAAGCCGGTGGTCCACAGAGACAGAAGCATGAGCGAAACGAAATTTTCCCGCGGCTCACGCTCTGTCTTGGCGCATGCCGTGACCTCCTGCTCTTGTGACCGGGACTTGGATGATCTTACCTCACCAGTAAAGCCTTTAATCAAAATCTGCTCGGTTCTCGAAATACCTCGTGACCTTCTCGTGAAGGGCTCTGCCTTACCCTACGCCCCTGGCTACACACGATGAAGCCACACGCGATGCAAGACAAGTAGGTTGTGTAACCCCTAATCGTGATTTGAGGCGAGGCCCTAGTGGCGCGCCATTTTCTTCGCCGCGGGGAGCAAAATAGAGACGTATCTGTTAGAGCTCGCGATCAACTCCGTCATCAGTTAGGTAGTTTACGTACGCCTTGACGATGTGGGCAGGTTTTGGCTAAGCAATGACAGCGCGCATATATCAAGGGTAAGCACATGAATTCAACTGGTAGCGCGCGGCTCGTAAGCCAATTCGTGACCGTTATCTTTGCACGTATCGGGGCGGAACAATCGATGACAAGGCCGCCCCGCATACGCGTTAGCGCAGGCCGCTCTCCATGCTTCAGGGCAGCCGAAACATCCAGAATGGGGCTTATCGCTCGCTACGGACGCATTGGGGGGGGGGGTATGGCTTAGTTGCGTTAGAAGGGGTTGAGGCTCTCTTCGTGATTGCGTTCCGGTGGCGTGCCTTTCGATGTTTCGTCTAGCTTTGTTTAGCTAGCCAAGTGTATTATAGAATGTTTTAGAATGTTGTATACGGTTCCCACAACTGTAAATTGTCTGTAAAGCGCCGATTGGCGTCCCGCCTTGGTAGATGTTTAAAACGGTGAATGAGCGCCGATGAACCCGGTTCTGGATGTGCTTGGCACGAAGCATATCTAAAATGAACATTACGCTGTCAAGACCAGCACTTTTCAGCGGTGATTCGTGGTTTGATCGGACTGAACTCGTTAAGATAGAAAAAATGTATCCGCATGCCGGCACATGCGCAGGGTTGGTGTTTCTAGTGAGCAAGATGAGGAGTCAGAAGCGATCTGACGATTTCAAGGAACCTGTTCTGTTTCTTGTCTTTTACTAGCTGGAGCAGTTTCATCGCATAAAACGCCGTGACACTCTCCTTGCTCTGAGCGTCGAGGAAAATGCTGGCCAATCTAAGGACTTGCTGGTCGTTTAGCGTGCGCGCGAGCCCGCGAACCAACCGCATCCAGCTGGACTTCTCGCTATGCTCAGCATAGTCTCGCACGAGTAAAGTGATGCAAATCTGTACCGATCGCGATGGGCTTACAAGCCCCAGCGCCTCCCCAGCAGCCTCGAGATGGCCTTCGCCGTGCTCCACCAGAAAACTGGCCATCTGCTGAAGCTGGTTATCGTTCTCAAGGTCGCTTAAAAGAAGCTGGATTGCCAGAGCTATGGTGCTCGGCTCTTCTTTTTCCTGTAAACACTGGATCAGCAGGTCTTGCGATATGCGGTGCCCTACCGCCGCGTGGCACCGGTCGGCGATTGCGATCAAAGCAGCAAGCGCCGAGGCGCGTGCATCAGCCAGATGCTCTGGAGGAAATTTAACATAGAGCGTGAGCACTTCCATCCATGTACTCGTTAAGTAAATGGATCTGAAACTGAGATCGTGCTCGCGAGACAGCACAAGAATCTGCTTAAATGCGTCACTGCGCACCGTCTTGGCTCGTGCGCAAGCGCCCCTAAGCAGAATATTGGCGGTTGTCGTATTCCAGAACCCAGCAGGATAGAGGATGCAGAACGTGCCCGCCATTTTCAGAGCAAACGCGCGCATATGGATGTCAGCGTCGAAGCAGGCGCGCCGTAGGCCGCCGATCCAGACATAGTGGGCCAACTGAAGTAAAGTTTGCGTGGTTCTAGATGTGTCGAATATATCCACAAGCTTCAATAGTTCATGCGCGGACGAGAAGAGGATCATCGTCGTAGCGTAGCGGAACGGGCGGTGTTGGATCTTTAGCAGGCCGAGCCAGTACTCGATGGTGTGCCACACAGACGTGTCGTTCATGGATATTTGCATCGATAAGCGCCGCGCAACGGCAGCGCCGACGGTAGCAGCACCCTTGCGTTGAATCTGCGCCGGCGTTATAAAGTCTCCCTGAGCAAGCCACAATACGAGCTCATCAAGCGAGAGTTGCTCAGTGACAATATCCGGCTGGAGCGAGCTGGGCGCGTCCTTAGAGCACGCTGCAAGACTCGTTTGGAGAATAAAGATGCGGTCCAGCTTGAGAGTATATGCATCAATCTCGCGGTTGCGATTGGGCACGGCGTCCACATTGCACTCAGAGCTGCTCTCTAGATTACGGAGCATTGTGAAATGGATTCTGGATGCTGAGAGCGGTGATCATCGTGGCGGCGGTTCACAATGTTTATCGAACCACCGGGCGGCAAGGGTTCACGGCCGTGGCATCTGGCTCGGAATCGCGGATTTTCGCGGCGCACAACACACCGAGCGACTTGTAAGGCAACGTATAAGCATTAATATGTACAGGTTATCTAGTTTGCGCGGCACAGGATCTCGCCCGAGAGCTGCCGTCGTACGGCGTCGTGGATCTCGTGGACAGACCTCTCCTTATTATGCGCGCGGATGAACATGACCTCGCCGAGGGCAAGCGGCTGGACCTTGCCGAGCGGCTTGCCCGTGCACAGCTTAACGAGGTCTGCGTGGGACGCAACGACGCGGCGGCTCGGGTGGCTCACGAGATGGATGCGGTGCAGCACGGGCTTGAAGTCGCGGTACTTCATGCCGAGCCAGAGCCGTCGTGTGCTGATGTTGTCGTATGTAGTGGGTGTGAACTCCTTGTCCGGGCCGCGAAGGTCGCCGCGCTGCACGGATCCGAGGAAGCCCTCCTTGTAGAGGCCCAGCGCGATCTGCAGGTGCAGCTTCGACATTGGGATGCTTGTGACAGGCTTAAGCACACGGCTCACGTTCTGGAGGTGGCAGCAGACATGCCCCAAGTTCACGAGCGACATGATGGCCCCGCTTCACGCCGATACCTGTCTTTTGTCGTAGGCACTGGGTTTTTTTCAGGTGCTGGTGCGGGCCCAGGAATACGCCATACGCCCGGACGCGCGATGCGGCCAGGAGCGGAAAACTGCACGAGCGGTCGCGGATCAATGAGGCGTTACCCAAACCGCGTGTTCCCTGTCTTGTCACCTTTCAAGCCAGCCCGCCCCGGACACCGCAAGCACGTCTTGGCAGCAACAAGCATGTTTCGGTTGTACAAGTCAGGAATCTCGGCGAGCGTTCGCAGCGCGGCTCGTCTAGCCACCCCAGCGGCCCGGCCGCGGCTCGGCGGCTTGCGCTCGGCGCCTTTCGCGCCCGTTGCGCGCACCTACGCTACAGGCGGCCCCGACAGGGACGCAAACCAGATGCCGAAGTGGCGGTACTTCTTCGCGATCATGGGCCTCGGCACGCTGGGCTTCCTCGCGGCGCTGCAGGTCACGGGCGACAAGCGCAGCAAGGGCGAGATGAGCGAGGCCGAGTACGAGGCGCTGAAGGCGAAGCCTAAGAAGACGGCGTTCGACAAGAACGACACGTTTGTCGTGTTTGTGCTTGGCGGGCCCGGCAGCGGCAAGGGCACGCAGTGCGACCTGATTGTGCGCGACTACAACTTTGCGCACATCTCGGCCGGCGACCTGCTGCGGGCCGAGCAGGAGCGGCCCGGCTCGGAGTACGGCGAGCTCATCCGCAACAACATCAAGAACGGGCTGATTGTGCCGCAGGAGGTCACGATCCAGCTGCTGAAGAACGCGATGCAGGAGATCCAGGACAAGCAGAACATCCACCACTTCCTCATCGACGGCTTCCCGCGCCAGATGGACCAGGCGCTCACGTTCGAGGACAAGATCGTGCCGTCGCACTTCACGCTGTTCTTCGAGTGCCCCGAGAGTATCATGCTTGAGCGCATTCTTAGCCGCGGCCAGACCAGCGGCCGCGCCGACGACAACATCGAGTCCGCAAAGAAGCGCTTCAAGACGTTCATCGACACGTCGATGCCGGTTGTCGAGTACTTCCGCACCGCAGGCAAGGTTGCGACGCTGCGCTGCGACGAGCCAGTCGACACGGTGTACAAGCAGGTGCAGGACACGCTCGCCGAGCACAAGGTTTTCCCGAAAAACAAGTAGCTTAGACAAGGCGTTTAATTTTATCTACTTAGTAGTGCCGAACCGCAATAGACTTAGCCTAGATTCGCGCGAGACTCGTGTATTCGAAACGCACAAGACTTAGGGGATGTTCCGCATGTGCACTACACTGCCATGGGGTTTACAGCGCACTGTGTGCCTCTTTAGTCCGTTTTGAGCCCGCGCTCTCGCGCGAGCTGCTCGATCCGCCGCCGCACATCCTCCAACGTCGCCGTCGGCACTTTCGTGTTCTGGTTTGTCGCCTCGAGGTGCCCACGCGAGTGCGTGTGGTCAATGTAGCTGCGGTTGTCCTTAAATGTGGCCTTGCAAGCGTGGCACGCGAATCCGGCCGCGCTCGACAGCCGGATCTGCTGCTTTTCCATGAGCAGACAGCGGTGGCCAGGAGCAGGGTACGGGCGCTCCATACAACACTGCATGGCGCGAGATGCAGTGGAGGGGGGCTGTCGTTGAGGACCTGCAGCTGCCGCCGCCGCTGCCCATTTACGCTGAGCTTTCTTTGGCCGATGCGTATGACCTAGTGCTCGAGCGCGGGCCCGCGGCGCCGCCCATTGTTGGGGTTTTGAGCCGCGCGAACCGCCTCGTGGGCTATTTAGAGGGATTCCAGCTCGAGTCTGATCTTGCTGGCGACGCAGCGCAGCGCGTGGCCCAGCACCTCCGCGCAACTCAAAGCGCTCTGCAGATCCCCATCTCGGCGCCAATTGAGTCCTTGTGCGCCGCATTAGCAGGAGTTCCAATAGTGGAGGTCATGGACAGCGAGCACAAGTACCTGCTCGCGACGGCGACGGCAACCGATTTAGAGCGTCGCGGGATCGCCGTGCAGACCATCAGATCCTGAGCAAAAATCAAAAAAGTTGAGCACACGAAAGCACAAGATAACGAACGCAGTCTCAAGTGGAATTATGGTGCAGAGTTCATTATGTAGATGTAAGGAAGGGTCATTAGTTGTGTAGAAGATCGGGGTGTAAGCTATGTGCTGATCTACGAAGTGTCGACAGCATGTCTGCGAGCGCAGGCATATTTTTGGGGTAATTGGCGCGGCGTTGCGTTAGGCCGTGTCCTCGCGCTCGGCGTCGTCGACCTCCTTCTGCGCTGCGGCCGCCGCAACCACTTGCCGGAAGCGGGAGCCCGGGTCCTGGTTAGCGTCGTGGTTCGCGTCGTGCGACTCCTCGTCCTCGCCCTCGTTCTCCATGTCGAGGCTCTGCAGCAGGCGAAGCAGGCGGATGCGCTCGTAGGCAGCGCGCCAGCGGCGGCGCGCAGCGAAGTGCTGCTTGACCGTCGGCAGCAGGTCGAAGCTCGAGTATTCGGCGACATCGACGCCGGCCACCCACGGGTGCTGCAGCACCTCGTCGATCGTGAGCCGCTCGTCAGGCTTGTAGCGCAGCATGCGCCAGATGAGGTCCTTGGCCTCGACGCTGACTTTGCCCCAGTACGCTTCCGGGAAGCTCGGCTCGTAGTTCGGCTGCACCTCCTGCATGAACTGCTCGGGCGTGTCGGCCTGGAACGGCGAGTAGCCGCACAGCGTCGTGTACACCACGACGCCGAGGCTCCAGACGTCGCACGGCTTCGAATGGCCCGTCTTCAGAAAGATTTCCGGAGCGGCGTAGCCGAGCGAGCCCGCCGCGGCGTTGATCACCTCCTCGCCCGACATGAGGCTCTTGGCCACGCCGAAGTCGCAGAGCACGAGCGGCGCCTGGCCCTTGGGATCCTCGTACTCGTAGAGCAGGTTCTCGGGCTTCACGTCGCGGTGCACGATATTGCGGTGGTGCAGATGCTGGATGGCGCCGGCGACCTCGCGCGTGAGCCGCGCGGCGTCGCGCTCCGTGAAGCTGCCGTAGTCGCAAATGCGGTCGAAGAGCTCGCCGCCCGTGCACAGCTGCGTGACCATATAGAACTTCTCCTTCGACTCGAACCACTCGCGGAAGGCGACGATGTTCGGGTGGTGCAATTGGCGCAGGATGACGAACTCCTGCTGCACGCTCTGCTGGTCCTCGGGCGTGCGGATCTTTGCCTTCAGCAGAACCTTAATCGCAACCTTCTCACCGGTGTCCTTGTTCACGGCCTCGCGCACGACGCCGAACGCGCCGGCGCCCAGCGTGCGGCCAAACTTGTACGAATGCTTGCGCTCGTGCGAGACGGGCTGTCCCACTACTCGGTCCACCAATGCGGCAAAGGTCATTCCGTCTGCGTGGGCCCTGCAGCGCACGGTGTCCAATACTGCCGATGCCGTTCGAACGAGTGGTTTGTGGGTGCGTGTGGCCTGCCCCAGCCCTGTCGCTGCGGCAACGCGGCCCAGGCGCCCTAACCCGGCCCCTCTCCCTCGCCACGTTATCGCTGTGGCCCAGCCTAAGGAGCCTTGTTGCCACACAACAGCCACTTTCTGCCCCAATGTCGTACAAGCCCACTGTCATGCCGAAGGACGAGTCGCTGAGCCGCCAGGACAACAATCTGGGCGCGCCGGGCATCCAGCTGCCGCAGAACCCCGAGCAGATCAAGGAATTCGGCGAGGTGCGGAACGTCGACGCCAAGGACCTCAATGCAAAGCTGCAGGCGCAGGACGAGGCGAAGTCCGCCTCCAAGCACGGTGAGAACATCGCGATCCCCAAAAACCCGGAGCAGATCAAGGAGTTCAGCGAGGTGCGCGATGTCGACGCAAAGGACCTCAACGCCAAGCTCCAAAAGTAATTTTACGCCGCTGCTACTCCCGTCTACGCCTGCACAGACTGCCTCACTCTCATTATGTGTTCTAAGTAGTAATGCACCCAATTAACCTCGTTGTCCTACAGCTACATGCTCCCACCGCCTACATATATACTCCCACCACTTACAGCTACATACTCCCACTACCTACGGCTATATACTGAACGGCACCATAGCCACACACATGTATATATTCGCTCGCTAGAAATAATAAATGTTGCACACCTACGCGAGGACCGCGCGCTGTGCTCGTCCGCGGCCTAATGGGTGCTGGATACGTAAGCGGCCCCGGCAGTTCCAGTTGCCGCTGCCAGATCCGTCAGATCCAACTGCCGCCAATGTCGCTGTACACGCTCGACGGCCGCACGCGCGAGCTGCTGCGGCTCGAGCGGTTCGGCGCGCCGGACTTCTCGCTCAAGTCGTTCATTGAGCAGCTCAGCGACGCGCAGCGGCACCTCGACGACGAGCGCAGGCTCGACCCAAAGCCGTACATCCGCACGTTCGAGGCCGCCGCCAGCGAGCTCCAGCGCCTGTACGACATCGCCTACAACCAAGAGGAGGCTGCCGCCGAGGCCGCGGCCCGCGAGAACGACCAACGCAACCTCGAGATCCAGGACGTCTCGGGCAACGTCGCGATCTGTGTCAACGAGATGAAGCACCTCGACGAGCTCGTAGGCGAGATTCAGCGCCGCACGGGCCCGGTAGGCAACAAGCTCGACCTCGCGTCGCACCAGCACGCGCAGATCTCGGGCTATAAGGCGCTCGTGTCTGCGTACATCGCCATTCTGCAGGGCCGCTCCCCGTCGGAGCTCCTGCGCCTGTGGACGACGGACCGCCGCAAGTACACGCAATTCGTGGGCCAGCTGCAGGCGCTGGCTACGGCCATTGGCCCGCTCGAGGCGTACCCGGACGTGCAGACGAAGATCGACAAGTTCGCCGAGGAGCTTGAGAACGAGCTTGTGAGCAAGTTCCAGGAGAGCTACCAGAACTTCGACTTGTCCGGCATGCGCGAGACTGCTGACATCCTCGCCGAGTTCAATGGCGGCGGCTCCGTTGTCCAGGCCTACATCAACCAGCACCGCTACTTCATGAACCCGGAGCAGCTGCAGCCCGAGATCGAGAGCAAGGAGACAAGGGCCATGTGGGACGAGCTGACGACGCCCATGTCGACGTTCGATCAGTTCGAGAAGATCGTCGATGCGCTGGTCGCCGAGATCACCGACACTGTCGTGCGCGAGACTGACATCATTCCCAAGGTGTTCCCCAAGCCCGCGCTCGTGCTGTCTGTGCTTGTGCAGCGCACGTTCGAGCAGCGCGTGCAGGGCATCGTCGAGCGCTACATGAATGAGGCCCAGGCCCAGGCCGCTACGCTGGCCCAGGTCCGTGTTCTATGCCTGTGCTACACGAAAATTAACGGCATGGTGAACACACTGCAGAAGGCCTGGGTTGCGCCGTCGAGCAGGCTCAGCGACTCTGAGAAGGCCGAGCTCAGCGGGGTCGTCGAGGCCCAGTTCATCGATGCGTTCGTGTTCTACATGGAAGACTACTTCTCGCTAGAGCTCAAGTCACTGTCGGAGATCATCAAGCAGGAGTTTGCCGCGGCGGCGCACTTCGCGCCAGAGGACAGTCATCTGCACTCGCCGCGCCAGGGCTCTCAGCAGAACGAGGATGGCCGCATGGACCGCCTAATGCGCGTTGTGCGCGGCCTGCGCTCCGAGGACGCGCCAGACGGAGAGTCCTGGCGGTCGAGCCGCGACTCTAATGACATGACCACCCAAGCAGGCAACAGCGATGGCCCCAACGGCGGTTCAGTGGCTCTCGATCGGTCTGCTAGCGTCTCGAGCCTGCCGAGTCAGCATTGGCAGCAGCTTCTTGCCGTGCCGTCCACTTCGTTGCAGACTATATTGGCGGCCTTTGCCGAGGGTATTGCGCGTGAGCAGATTCTGAACCCACCAGAGCGCTTCCCGAACGACGCCATTGCGCTGTTCAACCTGCTGATGAACGAGATCGGCGGCCACTACATCAGCGCGATTCTGGACGGCGTCATAGAGCAGACGTCGCGGCTCGACGCGAAGCAAGCAGTCGACTGGTCATTCTTGAAATCCATAAAAATCTGCGGTCACGCGCTGCGGCTTGTCTCCGCGTTTGTGAAGACCGTGCTGTTTGCCATGGTTCAGGCAAACCGCAAAACACAGGAGACGATGGCCGATACCTTGAACACATATATTGCTACTGTGCAGAACTCGTGCCGCACCGTCATTGAGCAGACCGGCGATCTTATGCATACACGCACGACGATGCTTTTTAACAGGCAGTCGAAGCGTGACTTCGTTGAGCCGCCCGAGACAGGCTTGCTTAACAAGACGCTCTACAGCGAGTTCGAGCGCCTAGCATCTGTGGCTCACGATAATCTATCGCGTGAGAACTGCATAAGGTTACTGCGGCTCGTGTCGCTCACATTCTGTGAAGACCTCCTAGCACACATCACGGGCTACAACATTTCCACGGCCGCTGGAGCAGCCCTGAGTGCTGAGATTAATGATTATGAAAAACTTATGGTCAACGAGTGGGACCTTGGCGGCGAAGTGGCAGACAGCTTCGCGACGCTCCGAGCGATTGCCAAGCTGTACACTGTAGACCAGTCCTTGCTGCCGTCGCTTCTGCGCGATTCGCACTTGAGCAAGTTGAAGCCTAGCGAGCTACGCAGCTATTTGAGTCAGCGCACAGATTACAATGTGAGGACCATGAACATGCTCTACTTCAACAACTACTCGAACTATAGATATAGGTACTGAGCGTGCACGCCGGCTTAGTGTGCCGCGCGATGCGAATACCAGCCGATTTGTACATTAACGAATTTAATTCTGCCCATAATAATGTATGCGGAAACAATAGCCGCGAAAGTTGGCTGCCGCGAATGCAGCCGCAAACATCGACGGTTGCCAACAGCAGCGGTGACGCGAGATCGAGGCGAGTCGCCCGCCCCGCTTTGAGGGGCGCTTGTGTATCTCCCTCAGAAACGCCACGCCGCACGTGCGGGGCTCGCACGCTGAATTGTTCCACAGTTCGGTTACGAATCATGCACGGTAAATATAACCGGGTTAGGGTACGACCTTTTCAAATTCCAGCGCTTCTCCTCTTTTCTCGAACAACTAAGCCACAGTGTCGAGCAGATGGGCCCCACACGGCCCGATTCTCACCCTAAGTCTCGAATTTGCGCCTGGTATGCGTGCTATGCCTATTGTTGACGGCTTCTTACAACTCGTGCATAATACCGTTAGATGTGGTGCGCGATCGCTGTAAGTCTGCCGAGCTGACGATGCGTGCGGCTTAGCACTGTGCAGATAGCGTACGACCAGAGAATGGCTTAGCGCGTTGGCGATAGCACACGTCGGTCCTGCAGGACAGCTTACTCAGCAAGTTATGTAAATGCATATACTTGCAAGGGTGCTAAGGTGACAACGCATGCGGAGCCCGCCCGCAGCTGCGCTCCGCTTCTGAAACAGCAGATATTCGGTCAGACACAACAAGCATTGGCTACGGGTGGTGCGTCCTGTCGCGTAAGAGCATATATGGACTAACCATTGCGGACCTTGTTTGGTTTAATTGTTTTTCCGCCGTCGATCAAAGTTCTTCTGCCGCCTTTCGACGCAAAGAACGGCAGCCTGCCCCTCAGCAGGCCAGGCGTGGCGATCGCACCTCCCGGTTTTCCGGCTTATCGAATACCAAATTTGGGCAGCCGGTTTGGCCATGCCCACAAGTGGGCAATGAAAGAGTCCATAGCCGTCGTGCCGCGCGCTAGGCAACCGCTCGCTCTAGCACCTCTCTACCCGAATCGTGCCGCTGGGGCTCAGGGTCGAACCCTAGCATGCGATCCCACAAGGCGCGTGGCTGCGAGTCACATTCCCCTATCCCACGCAACTCAACTCGTATTAAACTTGGTCAAAATCTTATACTACCGGATAAGACGGGAACGCAAGCCACCCGGAAATTTTGCCACATAACGCTAGCTTTGTATTGTACTCGTATAAGATACGTGCTGCACATTAATATCTGTAATTGCTGTCTGCACGGCTCTTGGTGATCATCAAAACCGCACATCAGCCCATGGTTCATGATCATCGAATGAATCCCTGCATGGCGGGCGATGCGACGCAAGGTTAGGGGTATGTCTGGTTCTTCCAAAGACCACCTGCCGGAAACAGGACCGCGGTGGGCACGAACGATTACATAAAATGCATATGGATCTCGGCCCTAAGCTCCCTCCGACCTCTGGACACTCTACTCCGACGTTTCAGGCACGGTTTGATTCGCTCGAACCATCAGCTAGTCCGGCTGCTTCTTCGTGTTTACTCTCTTTCACGGTCTTACAGTAGCCGAAAGAGATTCTTTCCGACTATCTTGGACTGCATCAAGGCCTCCCGGTCGCGGCAACTCAACTAGCATAAGTGATCCCCAACTTTTTAGCGCGGACTCAGGAATGAGTATCAGCGAAACACTCGACCCAGTGCCGCCATCCAACCATCTGACGGAGCCAAAGTTCGAGCCTGTCGCCGACTTGGGCGATGCAGACGACTCCAAGAACCTGCACCCGGTAGCGTCAAACCAGTCTGGGCAGTTCACGCCGCCCAATGTGCAGCCGGGCGACTTGGTCTCCGACCTCGGCTCGGTTGGTTTGAGCGACAAGCTGGACGCGAAGCCCGCTCCCGAAGGGTCCGGCGCCGACCCGGCCGCCGTCAAGACCGAACAGGGCATCCCCACGCCACAGTACGGGCCAGATCTTCCCAGCGTAGGCGCGGGCCTGGGTTCTGGCCAGATGTACAACTTGCCGCAGCGGAGCCCTTCGCAGGCCGCGCACCACCGCGCGCCGTCCGGATCAGGCGGGTACTCAGGTGCTGGCCTGGGATCTCGCGGCGCGTCGGGAACAAGCAATGCGACGTCCGAAACCGATGGACCGGTCTTCCATCCGCCATTTGTTGTGAACATCGAGATGGTGAAGCGCACAATGGACGGCGTGAACCGGCTACTTGGCGTCGATCTCAGCGACACTGAAGTAAGCGAGTCGGCCCTGCTCGACGACCCGAGCAAGGACGTGCTCGGCGACGATCTAAAGAGCAATGGCCTGGGCATGGACCAGAAAGACCAAGTCGTCGTTGCGAAGGGCGAGTACTCGCATATGCGCCTGATCTGCGACGCCTGCGGCCACATTGTTGCCGCCGTGGGCCGCGCCGTCATTGACGCAGCGCGCGAGTCATTCGAAGAGGGCGTGAAACAGGGCACTCCAAACATGCGCCCGAAGCCGCCCGTACGCAAGAAGCGTGGCGGCATCCTCGGATTCAAGGAGCTGGCCGCGCGCGCGAACCTCAGTCCATGGCACTTCCACCGCGTGTTCCGCGTGACGACCGGCGTGACGCCAAAGACCTATGGCGAGGCGTTGTGGGAATACCTGATGATCGAGTCTGGGTTCAACCTTGACAACGAGGAGCTCACAATTGATCGCAACCTGAACAGCAAGCCCGCGTCGTCTCTGGCCCAGGGTATCTCGCCTTCCTCCTCGTCATCGCCGCAGTCGCCTGCTATGGCGGCTCCCCAGTACTCACCAAACTCATCATCGCCGCCGCTCTCTGCCACCGTTATGGGTGCTTCGGGGGCAACACCCCAGTCTGCGACACATACGCAGGCAGTGGCGCAGTCGAACGGCGTCCCTGGCACGGGACGAGTGCGCAAGGCGCGCTCTCGGTCGCGGCCGTCGCGCTCGCGTTCGCGCACACGCTCGCAAACGCAGAGCCAGGTGCTGACAACACTGTCGGCGATCGGCGACGCTGCTGCTGCCGCGGCAGACCCGGGCCCGCGTGGCCGCTCATTCACCAGAGACGTTAGCACGCCTGTGCCCCAGGAAATACTTTCTGGTGCAAGCATGAGTGGAGGCCAGGGCCATCCTGCGCCGATGCCGCCCCCACCGCCCCAACAACCACAGATTGGCCCAGACGCAGTGGGTCCAAATTCATTTGATACCGATTGGTTTGGGCCACCAGAAGACTTGCTGAGCGGGCTTGGCGGCCAACCTGGGGGCGCTCAAGGCCATAACATGAACATACCGTCAATGGGCAACCAGGATCTCGATGCGCCGGACCTCACTGCACTTTCATTGCAGCAGCTCGGTCTCGACCAGCCCACTGGCTCCGTGGACATGAATGGTGGTGACTTGCGTTCGCGCGCGGATGCTGCCAATTGGCATATTTCAAACCCGATGGGTGGAGTGGGCTCTCAGAGCATAGCGTCGAGCGCCCCAGATGTCTCGCTACTGGGATCTGCATATGGCAACCCTGTCTCTCGGATGGAGCGGTTCAAGAGCCCCGAGTCGATTGCCAATGGCGAGCGAAACCAAATGATGAACTCGTTTGGTATGCATAACTTCCAGGGTGCAACACCAGGAATGTATGATGACAGCGCTGCGATGAACAACTACGTGGGTAGCTTGAATATGAACTCGTTTCATCGCGACGGCGACTACGCGGCGTCCAGAGGCATGCCCATGACGGCAGGCGTGAACCAGAGCCCTCTTGGTTACACGCACAATGCGATGGGCCCAAATGGCGTGAGCAGTTTCAATGAGGATATTCCGTCCTCTACGAACTCGAGCGCTATGGACTCGCGCATGCCGAGCAGCAACTCAGGTCCGCCTCCAGTGCGCAACATGCACGAAGGCATGCACGAGAACCTGCACCCTAACTATCGCAGCTCGATGCATGAAAATCTCCAGGACAACTTCCAGGAGAACTTGCAACAGGAGATGTTTCAGCAGCAGCAGCATCAAGCCCACCAGCATGGAGATGACCTGGGCGGCTTGGGAGATCTTCCAACATCGTACTACCTTGGGTCTAAGGATAGCCCCAAGTACGAGGACAACACCTCTAAGCAGGAGGATGACGACTTCGTGTCGGCGCTCATAGGCGAAGATCCACCAATGCTTGGATCATGGAACGAAGTTGACGAGAATCAGGCTCAGGATTACGGCTTTTAGCGCCTAGTTGTCGTGAGTATTCCTCTCTTTTCATTCTAGCGCTTCTAATCTACATTTTGTTCATAACCTAGTAAGTCACCTCTTTCGCATGATACGTATGTCCGTAGCGCTCGTAGCGCTTGCGCAGCGCCCTTAGTCGCTGCTCCTCTTCCTCGGCGAGCTGCGCCTTCGATTTGACAAACTGCTTCTGGTGCGCACGCTGCCTGCGCGCCGCACGCTGCTGCTCCTCCACATCCTCGTCGGTGCTCAGACCCTGCATGTCGAGGTTGACCACGCGGAGCTTTGTTGTGCCCTCGTGGTAGCCCTCTAGCGAAAACGAGTTGTCTGCGTCATAGGACGGAGACTCGGGCTCTTCTACAGATGCCTCGGATGCCGACGACTTGTGTGTAGCCAGTGAGCCCGGCGACTCGGGATGTCTCAGCGTTGGTGACGAACACTTGCGCGTATATATATCTGTGGTCATGGACTTTCCGCTCGCCACAGACTCGCTGCCCAACGATTTTCGTCTTGTTAATGAACGCGATAGCGACCGCGACCGCGATCGCAGCGGCCTCCGGTCGGAATGAAGGTCGGCGTCTTCCTCCAAAGCATCCACAGCGGCCAGCGCTGTTTCTGTTTCAGGGTTGTGCTTGGGGCTAATGTAGTCTGGGAACTTGAAATGCGGCGGGACCGGAGGAGGCACGCCGGCGTCGACCATCTCGTACTGCCCGCTGGGGAATCTTGTGAACGAATGGCGGTGCGACCTTGGCGAGCCACTCGGCGACCCGTTCGGCGAGCGCCGTCGCGACAGCACGGACAATTGAGACGTGATTGACGATTGCGAGTTGTGCGACACGGAAATAGGGCTGCTGCTTCCGGGGCTCACTGCCTCGCTCACGACCGCCGTGGAAGCGCCGAAGAAGTCGAGGTCGTGCACGGTGTGATCCAATTGACCCTCTGAAGGTATTCGCGGAGCCTGTGTGTGAACAAAGGTCGCATGTTGCCCAAACGGCTCGTCATGAGTACCCACCAATGGTGGCGACGTTGCTGGTGGTAGCGGCGATCCCGGGTAGAATAGCCCTCCACTGGCGGGCCGGGACTCCTGGGGTGGCTCCAGGAAGGGCATATTGTCGAAATCGAGTTGCACGACCTCCGGCGGACGCTGTATTGGTCTTGTGTGTGGCGCGTCTATCATAAGTGTTTGCAGCTGCTTGGGCTTGCCCGCAACAGACGACGGCGCGTTCCCCATTGAGAAGCACACCTAGACTCGAGTGGACTGTATCGGCGAAGCGATGAAGCGCCCCGTAATTGAAATATGGCCGTGGCGGGTATGGGTACGGGTTGACTGATCGGTCGTGCATTTAATTAAGGGTGACGCGGCGGGGCGGCGGTCGGACGGCTCGCGATGGGGGGCTGCTTTGACGAGGGAGCCGCGTATTACCTGCTGTACATCCCAGGCGCGCTTGTCCCGCTGCCGTCCCGTCTTTGGGAGCGCCACCTTAGCCGCTGACCCTCAAGCGGTGTTTGACGCGGCTGGACAATCAGTGCTTCACCTAACCCTTAATTAAAGCAGGGTTCACCATCACGTGAAGGAGATAGCCGCGACGTCTCGATGACAGGCTGATTACGCAGCCTCGCTACTTAGATCTTCCCTGCATAATGTGAGTAAGATGGGGCGACGTCCAGGGTTAATGTGGCTGCGTTATCAAGCGCGTCCAAGTAATGCGCTCCTGCCGATCCCTCTGCCTTCCCAGGTACGCGGCAAGGGAGGCGGCTCACTGCCTTGATTGCGCAATGCAGCGGCAATTTTAGGATTAAGACAAAGCGGAAATATGTTTGACTCTAATGGTCTTCGCTGGAGCCCACTCCGGAGAAAGAGCCGTATTCTGCTTGCTTTTTCTGCCGTCTCATAAACACGTCTCGAATGATTTGCGCCTCTGCATCCAGTCATTCTTTGTCTGTGAAAAGTGCTTGAAATAGACGTCAACCTTTAGCTACTCTCTCGCCCAACGCTCCCCACAATGATCTACGCTGACATTTTGCAAGGGCCCATGCTTGCTACTATAGCGAGCCCCTGCGGAGATTGCGCCCCGTTTCGCGGCCGGCGTATTGGTTGTCTTCACCTTTCTGCCAGCAGTGATGTTCGGGGGAGACTGGCCCCAATTCAGCATTTCTAGCAGACAAGCACGTTCCTGTAACCACTGTCTGAGCGGCGCAAGCACGACCGTGACGTCAAGTGTCGGCCCGCAAATGTCGTAAATATCACGAGCCTCTTTCCGATTGGTGGAGAGGAGCCCACACCAATTTTAGCTAGGCTGGTGTCGATCCTTGGCCTTTCTGGGTGCCGCAGCTTTGCTCAAAGCAAACTCTTGCCCCGTAATGTCCCGTCGCAGTGACATTTGACACTATTTGACTTAAGTACTCAGCAAAACTCAAACCAGTCAGCTTAGTTGAGACCATGACCAAAGGGTTTAACTGCGAACCCTTGTCTGCACCAATAGCTATGCTTTTTACTTGCCTAGCATGCGCTCGGTTGCGCCCGTTCGCAAAAACGGTCGCGTTTAGCTCGGTCCCCCGAGGCGGGACGCAAGGTTCTGCAGCGAGACGCTCCGGCTGCGCATTGACAACTCGGCGCCGCTTGCTAAAAGGCGCAGCGCGTAATTGCTCGCTAACTATTAAGAGTAGATATAGGCAGGAAAGCTGCATAGAAGCTACCCTAAGCCGAGTTTTGAGGTACCGTGGCTAATTCGCGAGGGGTATATTACGCGAGATTTGGCATCGGCAGCACAGAGCTCGCTCGGACCCTCGGCTCAACGCGTGGTTTAAGTGCTCAGCCCGGGCTTTTGGAATTTGAATTATTTTAGGCATCTAATTAGTATCGCGCTAGCGGGATGGCGCCGGTATTTTATTATGGCCATTGAAAGCCGGTCTTATATATGCAGCGGCGGGCTCCCTCAACCAAGCCACACGCGGTGTCATCGGGGAATGACGCAAGCTCGCTATGCGGCGTGGATAGATTCCGCAGTTATGCAAGATGCTTGCATATATGCGGGTTTGTTCTTACCTAATAATATAATATTTTACACTGCCAATCTCTGCACCCATTCCCCTGACATTCCGTTGCTACAATGGGCAAATACATACATCTAGCAGTATATGTGTGAGTTTTTTTAATAAAGGCGCTCTGGCTCTGCCTGGGCGTCAGCACGAATCGCGTCCGAGCCCATCGGCTGCATCTCGCCTTACCGATTGTTCTTGAGGGAGCTGTGTATCATGTAACCCTAAGACAAGACCAGGGCAGGGCAGGTGTCAAGGCGTTTAAATGATTAGGCTTGCGGGTGCGGGTTTGACGGCGGTGGGCCGCGGATCCACGGGTCCGTACCTGCAAACTGTTAGTCGTTCACAATATCTAAGCCGTAACGCCTCACTTCACGCGCGCGGCTATGCGGCGAAGGTGACCTCATCGCCATCGTGGGACGCCCCGGCCTTGCGCCCGCCCTGCTGCTGGGATCAGGCTGGCTGGTCGGTCATAACCGCTGGGGCCCCGTGTCGTGCCGTCGCGGTGCCAGTATCAACCCCATGCGTACATGTGTATGTACATGGTCTAGGGTATCATACATCTGTAGCCGGTCCTAACCCTTTTATAATAATATTTCGTGGTACCATGCGTTGGTGCCGCAGCGGAATGTGACACATAAATCACCATGTCTTAACGCCTCGGCTACTCCTTCACCATAAAACCACGCCCAGAAGTTTTACCCGAACCTAACTTTGCCCGACGCGCCGACTAGGGTGTGCACGCACAACTCGAATATCGAGCGCGGCATCGCTATTCTTACGTTTCGACGCGCAACGCGGACCCTCTATCGACCCTAGTTCCCAGCACTACGCGTCTTCCTCGGACAAATCCGCTTTCCATCCTCAAGGGGGGCGACCCCAGTATATTGAAAGTGTACTGTCTCGACCAAAAGATGGATCTGTGCTACATCGTCGACGGCATAGCCGCAAAGCGCAGACGAACCGACGATAAGCCCGTTCGGCCGCTATCGGAGCCGCGCGGCGCGAAGGACGTCAGCGCCGAAAAGGCGACTTCGGCGATGGCACGCGCCGCGAGCAACGGTCTCGCGGTGAACTCCGTAATAGCACCGGGTGACGCGTCGGGCGGACCCCCAACGCCAGCCTTACAAAAAGACCCCGCGACAAAGGGGACTATGCTGCCAGCTGTTGCGTCAATAATCCGCATCGGAGCGGTATCGCCCGCTCAGGATAGTGCTTTAGAACGGCCTGTGGGCCACAAGCAAGCACCCGGGCAACAAGCGCAGAGCAAGACTCCACCCGGAGATAAAGCCCAGCACAAGCAGGAACATACACCACAGCACGAAGAGCCGCAGCCGCAACCGACGCAACCTCTACCGTCACAGTCTGTGCCGGCGCGGGTCGAACAACCTTCATATCAAGCGGAGACCAAGCCGAAATTGCAACCACCACCACGCCAACAGCACCGGGTACAGTCACCACCCGCTCAAGAAAAGCTTTATGCGCAGCAACGGCCAGTGTATGTGCAGCACCCGCAACCACCGCGGCCACAGCAACTACAACTTCCGAAGCAACGGCGGCTCGAGGCGCAGTTGCCGTCGCCGTCCGAGCCCTACCCGCGCGTCCCACTCGAGCCCGAGGTTCCGCACTTGCGTCCGCCTCCCATTGCGATTCCGCCGCTTAGAAGCCCGCTCGAGTGTGTGCCATCACCGTCATACTATCAGTGGTGCGCGCCTCCTAGCAACTACCCTGTCGTGACACACACAAGATACCCGTTTCCGCCCCAGCAGCAGGTGTTTTATCCTCTCAACGCATCCATATCACCACCACCTCCTCCACCTCCACCTCCGCCGCCGCCGCCGCCGCCGCCGCCGCCTCCCCTGCATATGGCACCAAGCCTTGCACCACCAAACCAGCCTATAAATGCATTTCCGCACCCGTACGACCCTGCACCTTCAGCCACACCGAGTTTGGCGCGGAACGTGGCGCCTCTGGGCAACACGCGGCAGCTGCAGCAGGCGTCTAATGAGCGTATTCTCGTGTTGGAGAAGAGGCTGACGCCTGCAGCGGGCGTGACGACGAAGACTCGCCAGTACGCATGTACCCAGTGCGGGCGGTCGTTCTATCGGCGCAGCGACCTGGCCAGACACATCCAAATACACCTCGGCATCAAGCCGAACCACTGCCAGTACTGTGGAAAGGGCTTCATCCAGCGCAGCGCGCTGACCGTGCACGTCCGAGTCCACACCGGCGAAAAGCCGTATACGTGCCAGGTGTGTGGGCGGCTGTTTAGCGACTCGTCGTCACTAGCGCGGCACCGGCGCATCCATCTTCGCCAGCAGGGCGAGGCCCAGCAGGTGCGCGCGCAGATCTCGGCGAGCGAGGACGTGCCAGCAGGTGCCGAACCCTCGAGCCAGGGCCCTACGAACGCATCCGACACGAGTTCCGTCACAAGCTCGAGCACTTCGCCGCCGCCACCAGGCGCGGAGCGCACTCTCCCGCCGCCCCGGATCCAGGAGCATGACACACGCAACTTTAGAGCAGTTTAATTTCGTATTCTTCTACTTTAGACAATGAGCACTGTTACGATTCTAATATTATTGGCATGCTGGCCGTATTCCTGGCGCTGCGCGGCGTCCGTCGCGCGCTGGTGGCAGAGGCAGGGCTAGGAACGGGGTTCTCCAGAGCGGGTTATTTTTGTCAAAGCGTTCGCCGCGCACCGGTGTATTTCTGCAGCACAGCGGCGTGCTCGGCTAAATGGATGCGTCGGATGACCTGCCTCCTCTGCTGATCGACACGCAGGAAAGCACGCAGCTCGATGAGCAGGCCGTCGAGCCCACGCCCGTCACAATTGTGACTGGATATTTGGGGAGCGGCAAGTCGACGCTTTTAAAACACCTCACGGCCACGAACCTGAACAAGCGCATTGCCGTGGTGCTGAACGAGTTTGGCCAGACGAGCGACATCGAGCGCTCGCTCACGGTGAAGCGGCAGAACGAGGACGGCGTTGAGGTCGAGGAGTGGGTCGAGCTGGACAACGGATGCATGTGCTGCACGGCGAAGGACGCCGGCGTGTCGGCGATTGAGAAGCTCATGGCGCGCCAGGGCCGGTTCGACCATGTCATCATCGAGACGAGCGGGCTGGCCGACCCGGCGCCGATTGCGAACATGTTCTGGCTCGACGACGCGCTCATGGCGCGCGTGAACATGGACGGCGTCGTCAGCGTCGTCGATGTGCGCACAATCAGCCGTTCGCTCGACGACGGCCCCGTGGCGAGCCTCCAGATCGCGTGCTCGGACGTCGTGATCGTGAACAAGTGCGACACGGCCAGCGAGGACGAGATAGCCGCCGTTGTGGAGCGCGTGCGCAGCATCAATGCGGCCGCGCGCATTATTCGAACCCAGTATGGGAGCGTGAAGGCCGAGGACATTCTGGATCTCGGCGCGTACTCGGCGAAGGTGGACGTGGGCGCCGTCGACAGCACTCCGGCCGGCTGCAGCGACTGCGAGGCTAGCGGCGAGCACAAGCACGCGCACGAGCACAACAACCACGGCCTGTCGACGGTGGTGATACCGCTTGACACGTTGGCTCTGAACACGGACGAGGACCTGGCGCGGTTCGAGGCCCAGCTACAGCACATTCTGTGGGCGCGCGAGGTCGGCGGCCACGAGATCGAGGTGCACCGCGCGAAGGGCAAGTTCCACCTGTACAGAGACACGCCGCGAGCGACGACGAAGATCGTGCAAGGTGTGCGGGAGATCTACGAGATTGTCGACGTAGCATACGAGCCCGAGGGCAGCTGCAAGCTTGTGCTGATTGGGCGTTCGCTGGAGCCTGTGCGGGGCCAGCTCGAGGCGATGTTTCTCAGTGCCGGTGAGCGCGGCCCCTGAGACGAGACGATGCTGCGAAAACGAATAAGCATGGTCGAAAAGAACAGCACGTAATTGCATATGTGACATAGTACTGTAAGAAGCACCTTATGGAAAGTACTCTATACAATGTTCTGTATTAGATTTGAATGTGGAGTATTGAAATGTGACAGACTGTATGGACATCTGCTGGGCACCTGTTGAAGGACTTTGCGGCGTCACGGTGCGTAGGGTGTTTGGCATGAATAGTGTGCACAAGCATGTACAAGAGTACTAAGTAAATCGCGGTCAGGCGTCAAGGCAATTAATGCTGAATGGTGCATTGTATGCAAAACGCATACGCGCAATGGCTCTTTGCAGCAAAATGGACGAGTCGTTTACAGAGTTGTCGCTGGGGTCGTTAGATTAAAGTCGTTACTGTTTTCATGGCTACGCAAGGTACGACCGCACGAAGTACAGGTAGAAGTAGCCGACGGTGCTCGAGATGGACTCCTTAGTCGTCATCGTGATACCCTGCGTGAAGAAGCCCTTCACGAGCTGGCCCTGTGCGCCGTCGTAGAGGCCGAGAAAGCCGTCTGTTTTGGCGGCCTCGAGGATCTTCGCGAGCAGCGTTATGCGCTCGTGCTCGCGCGAGGCCTGGGTGCGCGTCTTGGCGAGAATGAACGGGTATGTGATGAGCGTGGCCATACTCTTGGCGATGGCGGCACGCAGAAACACGCCCGCGGCGCCGTCGCGGCCGCGCTTGTTCAGTCTCTGGTAAAAGTAGTAGGCGAGCGACGGGTTTGCCGACAGGAGGATCGAGGCCTTGAAGCCGGACCAGAAGCCTGTCGCGCCCTTGTGCGCGTAGATCTCCTTGACGCAGTCAAGCGTGCCCTTATGCACGGAGGCGCCGTCGGCAGTCTTGCGCGTCGTCTGCTTGAGCACGACAATGTTGTTCAGCGGGGCCGTGAACAGCTTGCAGAAGATGCCCGCGACGGAGCCGTAGAAGAGCTCCTCGCGCACGCCGAGCGAGCGCGGCACGCGGCCGGTCTTGCGCAGCTTGTAGCGCAGGCGCCGGTTGCGCATGAAGTCGTAGGCGTAGAAGTAGAGGAAGGCCTGGAGCAGGGTCGCAATTGAGTCACTGCCAACGCCGTCGAACAGCTCGGCCACGCCCTCGTACTTCACGATTTTGTAGAACGCGTCGACCACGGACTTGTACTGCTCGCTGCGGTCGGCGCTCATGCGGCGCTGGACCTGCATGCGGACGGTGACGACGTCGAGCGGGAAAGTGAGGACCGTGGCGGAGACGCTGCCAATTGCGCCGCTCAGCGCGGTCGCAATGGCGGGGTTCCTGAGAAGTTCGGGCATTCTGCAGCGGTCCCCACTGGACGACGAGAAAAGTGCGCTGGCGGCGGGTGGAGGTGGTTTGGACCTGTGGTTTGGCCCTGTGGTTTTGGCAGCGCACCCCACACCCGCACACCCTGGTTTGGGACTCGACCCGCGCCAGCGCAGCCTGGACAAGGAGGAGTAAGCGAGGTTAGTGCCACCTGTTCCACGTGACATGGCACCCCAGCCAGCGCGCGGCGCGGGCGGACTGGATGGCGGCGCGGGCCGCGGCGGCGCACGAAACGTTGGGCGCAAACGCGGCCTGTGGCTGAGCTTAGAAGCACACGGCAGTTTACACGCGCGCGCCAATGGCCTCGCCGGGAGCGCCGCGACAGGCCGAGCGCGAGACTAGCCGCGGCGCTCGCGTTTGTCATCGAGGGCCCGTCCGGGATCGGATATCAGGTCAGGCGCGGCGGGCCTGGCCGCGCTAGCGCTGGCTGTATCAGGCGGCCAAGAGTCACACAAGGAGTGGACAAGTTCATAATCGAGCAGGGGCCGACTTGCCATCCATCTTGACCGGTGGCATGCCGCTGAAGCCAATGAGTGATGGCCCGAACTCGAGCAGTGCTGCCATACTGATGAAGCAGTACCGGGAGCTGACGAACCCGAAAAAGTCGATACCGAGCTTCCACATCTCGCTCATCGACGACGACATTTACCACTGGAGCGTGGGCGTGATGATTCTCAGCGAGGACAGCCCCTATCACGGCGGGTACTTCAAGGCGCAGATGGACTTCCCCTACGACTACCCATACTCGCCGCCGAAGTTCCGCTTCACGCCGGCGATCTTCCACCCGAACGTGTACCGCGACGGCAACACATGCATATCCATTCTGCACCGGTCTGGCGACGTGACGAGCGGCGAGCCGGACGGCGAGACGTGGAACCCCGTGCAGAGCGTCGAGTCTGTGCTCATATCGATTGTGTCGCTGCTGAGCGACCCAAACATCAACTCGCCGGCAAACATCGACGCCGCCGTGGCCTGGCGCAAGGACCGCGAGTCGTACAACCGCCAGGTGGCCGAGGAGGTTGCTGCGTCGAAGAAAAATATCCCCGAGGGCTTCCAGATGCCGACGGCCACGTCGCAGGCCTACGTCTCGTACCAGGCGGACGCGAAGGAGGACGTTGTCGACGACGAGTTCTGGTACGAGAGCAATGCATCGGAGGATGAAGACCTAGAAGACGAAGACTACATTTCCGACGAGTAGTTTCTTTTTTGCTTTTTATTTAATCACATCCTACGCATTAGGCGGGTCTTCTCTTCGTATTTTTTTATTTATGTAGCGGCCTCTTGTTTAGATAGCATGCAAAGCACCGCTCCTGTGCTATGCCAAGCGCCTAACAACACTCTAAGCTTTGGTGAGCAAGCAAGCGAGAAATGCTCTCGTGAGGGTACCTTTGTATGGGCGTCACAGTTAATTTATTTCTGTGATTCTTTTGCGACGCCTCAAAGGCCGCGGCGGCGCTTGAGTTTGGTGGCCCACACAGCTCGGCTCGAGAACCGCCGCGAGGCCCGTGACGCAACGGCCGTCCTCAATTGCGCCACCATACGCGCAATGGCGGGTTTCCTCGGCTGACCTAAGCGGTCCCTGCGCGGATCATGGCAATGTGTGCTACCCCTGCCTGCGCGCCCTGCCCTGCTTGTGTGCCCTGCCTGTGCGGTGTTGCCCACACACCAGGGCAGGTCCAGGGTTCAGAACAGCCTGGGAAGCAGTGCGAGCAGCGTTCTGCGTGCGTATCGATGCAACCCTAGCCTGGAGTCACGGTGCGTCAGGAGCGGCACAGCGGCCCCGGCAGCGCGCGGCCGACCGATCCCGCTGCCAGCGTGCGCCGCGCATGCCTGACTCGCACTACGCTGGCGCAAAGGACCTCACGCCGCGCCGGCGGCGCGCAAAGAGCCCGTCTGCACCCCTTATCGCGCGCGCATGTATCCGTATTAACCTGCAGTGGGGAACGGGCGCACCATGATTACGAAGCGGTGGGCCGGCGTGCATGGGAGCGATAGCTCGCTTAGCCCCAGGCTAACCCACGTTTAAGGCTGCGTCGCGGGCGGTTCCGGTTTCGACAATGGGCCGCTGGTCGCAGAGCCTGAGCCAGAGCCTGCCGACGCCGAGCTCGTCCGGTGGCGACTCCGTGCGCGGCGAGCCCGGCAAGAGCGCACCACGCACGCCCGAGCACTCGCCCGGTGCGGCCCCGTCCGAGCCCTGTGGCGGCGAGCTCGATGAGCTGCTGCCGAACGAGCCGTTCGATGTGAGGCGCGCCAGCGCCGCCGCTGCCGCCGCCGCCGCCGCCGCGGGCCGCGGCAGCACGCTGCAGATCCCGTTCCGCATGCTCAACACGGGCGCGCGCTGCCCGGGCATTGGCTACGGCACCGGCGGCGAGGGCAAGGCGACGCCGGACGAGGTGTACGACGCCGTGCGCGTCGCAATCGACTGCGGCTACCGCAACTTTGACGTCGCGCCGTTCTACCAGGACGGCCTCATTGAGCAGATCGTCGGGCGCGCCATCCGCGAGTCCGGCGTGCCGCGCAGCGAGATCTTTGTCGCAACAAAGATCTGGCCAACGTTCTCGCGCGCTCCGCACGCGTCGCTCGACATGTCGCTCGCAAACCTCGGCCTCGACTACGTCGACTGCCTGCTCCTGCACTGGCCCATCCCGCTGCGGCCCGTCCCGGGTGACCCCTACGCCATGGGCGAGGAGTGGGACGCCGCGTGGGACTTCAAGAAGACGTGGGTTAAGATGCAGGAGCTGCCGCGCGCCAAGACGCGCGCCATTGGCGTGTGCAACTTCACGGTGAACCGCCTGCGCCTGCTGCTCGCGTCGCCCACGACCACCGTCACGCCAGCAATTCTCCAGGTCGAGGGCCACCCAGAGCTCCCGCAGAAGCGCCTCATGCAGTTCTGCCGCGAGCACTCGATCCAGGTCTTCTGCTTCTCGCCGCTTGCCCAGGGCCAGGTCGCGAACCCAATCATCCAGCACGTCGCCCAGCACTACAACGTCGACAGCGGACAGGTCGCGCTGAGCTGGGCGATCCAGCGCGGCACGGTGCCGCTCCCGAAGTCCACGAACCTGACGCGCATCTGCACAAACTTGTCGCTCGTGCATCTCAACCGCGAGGCCCTCGAGATGCTTGAGCAGCTGGGCAGGCACCCGCGGCGCATTGTGAACCCGCGGCTGTTTTTTGGCCACGACATCTTTGAGAATAACATTGACTCCGAGCCGCTTGACGGCCCTGAGCCGGCCGGCGGCGACGACACCGAGGTCGATGCGCCAGACCCGCACGATGGCCCGCAGCGCCCGCGCAAGAAGAGGCGCGCATGACACCTGCCCTTACGCAGCCAACCCGCCGCTCCAAAATCCTTAAACCGCCACTTCGCGGCTTTCCCCACCCAACGCGAGAAAACACGCCTGGAACACTGAATGCACGGCTGAAGACGCCTCGATTGTCTTAAAGCGCCAGGAGCGCAGCAAGACACTTATTATGGCATCCCCTCTTTCCCCATATCCCTATTTATACAAGTGGATTGTACATGTAGCTAATGAAGCCACTTCCTAAAGCTGTGCCCGCGCTCCTCTGATGCTGGCACAACTACTAAATGATCGGTCATAATCCCGCGCAAATCGGCTCGGACTGCAGTGCATTCTAAATAGGCGCTGCCATTGCTCGTACTTTGCAATTCCGGGCAGATGCATAATACTGGTCTAGTGATAACTCTATATACATGTCATTATTCGTAAACGATTGGCTCACGAGCTGCACGAGCACGTCGTGTCGCGCTCGTCGAGCGGCGCCTCGCCCAGGTACCGCTCAAGCAGCTCCTGGTCAACGCCGTCCCACGAGTCGGCAAACGGGTTCATGACCATCTTGGCCACGGCGTCGAAGTGCGTCCAGTCGCCACGCTGCGCGTAGTCGATGACGTCGCTCAGCACCGAGTTGCGCAGCACCAGGTTCGGGTTCAGCTCGCGCATCGCCGCGCGGCGCTCCTCGGCGCCCACGGGGTCGCGCGCAAGCCGCTCGTTGTACTGCGTCAGCCATGCGCCGACCATGGCAGAAACCTCGGCGTCCGGCATGAGCTGCGCGCGGCTGCGCTCGGCCGGCACAAAGCGCGTCGGGTCCTGCGACACGCCCAGCGTGCGGAAGAACGTGTTGTAGTCGATCTCGCACTCCTGCATCATGCGCAGCAGGTCCGCAATGAGCTTCGAGTCGCCGTCCTCGCGCGACTCGAGAAGGCCGAGCCGCCGCAGCATGAGCCGCTCGTAGTCCTGCTCGTACACCTTCTGGAACTCGCGGCCCGTGCCCATGATGAGCTTGATGGCGTTGTCGGCCGTCTGCTGCTCAATGTCCTTGGCGACGCCCTTCTCGACAAACGTGGCGTCGTCGACGCCAGCGCCGATGCCAATGAGCTCGCCAAGCGCCTCGCCCAGCTTCACGCAGTTCCACCACATGACCCACGGCGAGTTCTGGAACCCGTAGCGCTGCGTGTAGTCGTCGTGGTTCGGCGTGAAGCTCGAGTCAAACGTATCCATGAACGCGAACGGACCGTAGTCCATGCTCAGGCCGAGCACGCTTGTGTTGTCCGTATTCAGCACGCCGTTCAGAAAGCCGTACGCCTGGCACTGCGCCATCATGCGCGCGTTGCGCAGCGATGTGTCGCGGAAGAGCCGGAAGTAGCGGTTCTTCTCGGCCGCGCCGGCTTCATCCGCGGCACCGGCCTCCTCATCCGCGGCGCCGAGCCCGAGCTCGTTGATGCAGAAGTCGGCGAGCCGCCGCAGCTCGGCGCGGTCGCCGCGCGAGTGGTGCAGGTCGAAGCTTCCGATGCGCACGAAGCTCGGCGCCATGCGCGCAATGACGGCGCAGCTCTCGACGCGCTCGCGGCGCGCGAGCGTCGTCGGCAGCGACACAAGCGACAGGCACCGCGTTGTCGGAATGCGGAGCTTGTTCAGGTACTCGGAGACGAGCGCCTCGCGAATGCTCGAGCGCAGCACGGCCTTGCCATCGGCGAAGCGCGAGTACGGCGTGAGGCCCGAGCCCTTCAGCTGCACCTCGTACCCGTTCAGCGCAAACAGCGTCACGGCGCGGCCGTCGCCGAGCTGGCCGGCCCAACTCCCGAACTGGTACCCGCCGTAGTTCTGCGCCCACGGATAGATTTGCTGCTGGCGGTCGATAACGACCTTGGCGCCGGCGAGCACGGCCGCGAAGTCCACGTCGGTCACGGCGTCGGCAGGCAGGCCGAGGTCGGCGAGCGCCTGCGGGGAGACCCACTTCAGCTCATAGTCGGGGCGCGTCTCGGGCGCGACCCACGTAAACGAGCCCTGCGACTTGCGCGCGCGGTGGAGCAGCTCCGGGTTTGCGGACTCGGCGGCCTCGATGGTCGGCACGAGCGGGTCCGCCGTGAGCATCTTCACGAACGCAGAGGGCTTTGCGGCGCGATTGAGCATTTTAGACGTGCTGTGGCAAACGGGAACCGCCGAGCGGGCCGTAACCTGCTGCCATGGCAACCGGCTCGAGGGTAGCAGTCAGGTGTGCGGTGCCCGGGTTGCGCTGCTTTAGGAAAGAGTACTCTGGCAGAGGCAGGCTACTAACAATCCAAGGCACTCTGGCCGAGCGGTCTAAGGCGCCAGCTTCAGGTTTCTGAAACTGCTGGTCTCTACGGGGGCGTGGGTTCGAATCCCACGGGTGTCATCTTTTTTCGGTTAGTCACGGATTTTTTTGATTAAGCGCACGAAGAGCAGTTTTTTTGCATTGCATTGCGCTACTACCGCACGTCCTGAATACAGCGCTATCTGTTTCTCGTTTGTTTCTTATTTGCTCCTCATTTGTTCTTCGTTTGTGTACTCGAGCGCCGCGGCACCGCTCAGGGCGCGCCGGCGCTGCCAGTATCCCGGCGCATCGCGAACGGGCCAGTAATCCGCAACCGGCAGCACTGTGGAGAGCCAGCTCGAAATGGGTCAGACATCATCGCAGATTGCGGGCAGCAAGGTCTACGAGCCGCAGGCGCCGGCCGAGCTTGCGCCGGGCCTCCGCAGCGAGCTCGAGTCGACGCCAGAGACCGACGTCGTGCGCAGGCTCTACACAGACAAGTACATCGAGGACCGCGTTGCGGAGCGGCTGCACGAGGAGCGCGTGGCGGCCGAGGCAAAGCTGAAGGACCGCGAGACGTCTGTGCCCGAGATGGATGACGCGCGGCTCGTCGAGGCCGGCGGGCTCGACACGAAGCAGCTGCGCCAGAAGGTGAGCGAGCTGCACCACGAGCTCACAAACCGCCCGCTGCGCGGCAGCCTCGACAACGAGGGCCAGGTCGCGCGCGAGAAGCTTGTGGCGTGCTTTGTGCAGAACAAGGAGCGGCCGCTGAACTGCCGCGAGGCGTTTGCGGAGTTCCACAAGGAGGTGACGCGCATCGAGCAGAAGATCGCGGCGCTGGAATAAAAGCCCTGGGCGAGCCGCGCTGGAGCACGCGCGGGTGCACTGGCGCGTGCCTGTACACCGCCTGTACACCGCCTGTACACCGCCTGTGCTTGCGGCATGACCTGATCGCGGCATGACTTGTCCACGGCCTGGCTTGTCCGCGGCCTGGCTTGTTCACACTAGATTAGCAGTATAAAAGCGTAGCAGTAATAACCCGTGGTGTGGCCTCCCGTGCATTCGTACTAATTCGCGGCGTGATGTGGTCCTTCGTGCTAACTCGCGTGGTCGAACTGTCATATCATTGGGCCTGCCGCCCGCTAAGCCGTTTACATCTAATTACATTTTCCTATTTTGCCGTGCGCGAGCTCGGCTTCAATGCTAGCGAGTCCGAGTTCGCCGACTTGTAGAGCAGAATGAGCGCCGAGTCCGACGCGCCGCCGCCGGCAAGCTGCGCAATGCGGTTGTCGTCGACCTCGGATACCTTGTCGTCGTTGAACCGCCACCACGAGTTCGGCCGCTGCGGGTTGCGTGTGAAGCACTGGTAGTGGCCCGAGTCGGCCGACATGCCCTGGTGCGTCACGACCGCCTGCAGCTCGTAGAGGCCGTGCGGCGAGCACGTCTCGTCGGCGGCAAGGCCGGGGTCGATTGCGGCGCTGAACTCCTTCTGCAGCGACTCGAGGTGCTGCTGGTCGCGCTCGGCCTCGCGCTGCTCGGCCTCGAGCGCGAGCCGCACGCGCTCCTGCGCGCCCGGTTCGTCGGCCGTGTCCTGCTGCACAGAGTCCAGGCGCTGGAACCGCGCGCGGCGCGCGGCGCGCTTGCTCTCCTCGATGGCGCCCTCGAGCGCGCGGAACGCGCGCCGCGCCGGCGAGATCTTCGCCTGCAGCTCGTCCGTGCACAGGTCGCCGATGTCGAGCTGCAAGGGGAACGACACTTTGCGCATGATCTTCGAGTTCTTTTTCGTGTCGTTGCGCCAGAAGAACCGCACAAACTGCACGGTCAGGTACTTCGGCAGCCGCGAGATGCGCTTCGTCACGTCGTAGTGCTCGCCGGAGTTCTCGCCCGTCTCGAGCTGCTCGCTCAGGCTCGCCTTCAATCCTTCTTTCATGTGGTTTGTGCGGATCGTGATGTGGCACATGAGCTTCGTGAAGTCCTCCGTCGACACCTCGGGTCCGGACTGCTTAGCCGTGTGGACCTCGAGCGTGCCGTCGAACGAGCGAATCACGCGCTTCAGGTCCTCGTCATCGGAGCCGCGCAGCTCCCACATGAGCTGCGTCCACAGCTCCTCGGCGTCCTGCTGCTTCGGGAAGCCCTCGGACGACATCTCGGAGAACTGCGGAAACCGCCGCCGCAGCAGCGCAACGAACAATTGCGGCACGGGCGCTATGGAGTTGCCCGCGCGGATCTCGCCAAACCGCGCCGAGAGCTGGCCCCACGCGCGCAGCAGGTCGTCGCCGCCGTGGTACTTGCGCAGCGCCGAATCGAGCTCGGGGACTGTGTGCAGCGCCTCCAGCGTCGAGTTTGCGTAGCACGTGTTTCCGATGTTCTGCAGGCCCGTCGGCACGCTGAGGTCGTCGTCGTCGTCGTACGCGTCCTGCTCGACGCCGCCCATCTCGACATCGGGCGCCGCGGGCGCCGCCAGGGCGCCGGCCGCGGCCGCGGGCTCGGCCGCCGGCTTCGAGCCCAGCATCATCAGCGTCTGCCCACTCTTGAGCCCCAGGCTGCCGAGCACGGTGCTGTCCTGCAGCTGCTTGCCCTTGACAAGGAACTTCTGGCGCGCCGCAGGCACGCCCGTCAGCGCCTCAAGCTGCTGCTTCAGCGTAATGCCCTCCGCTTCGAGGTCCGCGTCCACGTCGTACACCTTTCCGGCATGCTTGATGTGTAACGCCACCGAACTCATGGTCGAATGTGTCGCTAAGGTCGTCGAGTTGGGGGTGCCGATGGCGTGTGTGATGATGAGTGTGGTTCTGGGCAGGGGCGCCGCTGTCCCACCGCCGGAGAGGGCCACCCTGCGCACGGGCAGGGCTGCGCGCGAGGGGCCGAATTGAGGCGCCGCGAAGTCCCTGCTCGTTTGGCGTACAAAATGGAGCCCAATTATTTTGCGGCGGCGCGTAGCCGCGCGCGCGCGTCGTAGCCGGCTCCACGCCGCTGCACGCGCCGCCGCTGCCCGCCGCTGTCCGTATGTCAGCGCCTGCGCGGCCGCGAAGCTGCCAGCACGCCGCACCCAAATCAGGCGACGACGCGAGCGCAGAACCGAGACATGCTCGACCTCCGCCCGCGACAGCTGCGCAAGACGCTGGCGCAGTTCCTCAGCCTCTGCATGGTGTTCACGTCCGCGTACATGGTGTACCGCACGCTGGGCGTGGTCGCGAACACGGACACGCCGGCCGTTGTTGTGCTGTCCGGCTCGATGGAGCCTGCGTTCCAGCGCGGCGACATTCTGTTTTTGTGGAACGCGAGCCCGCGCGTCGACGTCGGCGACGTCGTCGTCTACGACACGAAGCGCCGCAGCATTCCAATTGTGCACCGCGTCGTGCACGAGCACCGCGGCCCGAACAAGCAGCTCGTGCTCACGAAGGGCGACAACAACCCGCTGAACGACCTCGACCTCTACGAGCACAAGCAGATGTACCTGGACCGCGACCGCGACATCAACGGCGGCGTTGTGTGGGGGTACATTCCGAAGCTCGGGTACGCGACTATCAAGATGGCCGAGGACCAGCGCATCAAGATGCTGTTTTTGGGCAGCGCGCTCGTGCTGCACCTCCTGCAGAACGAGTAGGCGGAAGCATAAGCGGTGTGAACATGTCTGCCGGGACTTTGTAGTTGAGACGTGAATGATGGATAGCCTCGACGATGTCTTTTGAATGGCCTCGGTGATGTTTGGATGGCCTTTACTTACATTTAGATGGCCTTTACATTTAGACCAGTAAATTGGTTAGACTTTAGTGTAGGACTTTGCGACACGAGTGATCTGTGTTCTGTGTTTTGTGGTGGTGCACTGTGTCTACGTGTTTATTATTCTGTACATTCTCAATAACATTGTGCGCACTAGGATTGTGTTGTGCTGTGGTGCATTGTGGCGTCATTATCAGCAATGTTGTTCTGGTTCGGAGCGCTCATGATACGCGAGCTAAATGGCATGCGCATGAATCAAATACACTGGCTTTTCCAAAATTAGTTACTTTAAGAGGTCGTCGCCCAGTGTGGTCCCGCTGCCCGAATGCAATGCTATAAGCCCAACATAGCAAACATGCCGTGTCGTGGTGCTCAGGACTTCTGCAGCGCAGCGCCGTGGACTTCTCTGCACGGCGGCGCGCCTAACCGAGCCCACCGGCGGCCGCGGCCGCGCTGCCCGTATGCCGGCGCGTGAGTCAGCAGACCCGACCTCCGCGCCAGCCAAGCAGCCACGGTCCAACCGAAGCACGCCGCAGGCCTCCGTCACCGCTTGCTTTCCCGGTTGCTGAGATGTCGCAGACCCTTCGACCGTACCTGAACGTTGTGCGCAGCTCGCTCAATGCGGCGCTGTGCCTCGAGAGCTTTGGGTCCGAGCTTGTGGAGCGGCACAACTACCCCGAGGTCGAGGCCGGCAACAACCCATTGGCGCTGCTGAACCCGATGCACATTGCGCGCAACGAGAACGAGAGCGTGCTGATTGAGCCGAGCATCAACTCTGTCCGCGTGTCGCTGAGCATCAAGCAGGCCGACGACATCGAGCGCATTCTCGTGTCGCAGTTCACGCGCTTCCTCACGCGGCGCGCCGAGTCATTCTTCATTCTGCGCCGCAACCCGCTGCCCGGGTTCGACATCTCGTTCCTCATAACCAACATCCACACGGAGTCGATGCTGAAGCACAAGCTCGTCGACTTCATCATCGAGTTCATGCAGGAGGTCGACAAGGAGATCTCCGAGATCAAGCTGTACGTGAACGCGCGCGCGCGTCTCGTGGCCGAGTCGTTCCTTGTGCCGTTCGACTCGTAGGCGCGCTGCTGCTACGCGCGCCGCATTATTTGACCTGCGCGGTGGGCTGCGGGCGCTGCGGGCGCTGCGGGCCGGCTGCGCCTGGTCAAGGGTTCCGGGGGTTACTTTTTCCACACCGGGTTGTTCCTTGATTACAAAAGCGTCTTAGCGTCGTCGCACCCGCGGCCCGATGCACGTTAGCCGAGTCGCCTAAACTGTATACACAAAAGCACCTATAAACATCTAGCCAGTACCGCAACGCCGGCCGCGGCGCGGCGCCGCCGCCCAGCAAGCATGTGGCCCGGCCATCGCACTGCACGCCGGCCAGCATCGCTCCACTTCTCAGTTCACATGCCGCGCACACACACGCCCAATACACCCTGCGTGCAGCGGTGGACATTATCTTTATCGCTGATTTGATCGGGGCACGGGTTCCGCAGGCAGGGGTTTGTCATTGACAGCCCGCCGCTGGCTTGAGGCCCCATCGTTCCACATCCGCGTTTTCCGGGTGCAGACCTTGAGCACTCGCCATTGATGCGCCTCGGCAGGATATGAGCAGCCCGCCCTTCCATAGTCCGCACGGAAACGACCGCGGCGAGGACGGCGGCCCGGCCGCACACAACGGCTATCTCGACGATGTGCTCTACGACGTGCCGCGATCGCAGTACGAGGCCAGCATGCTGGACGGCCGCGGGCCCGGCGCCGCGCGCGGCAGCCTCGGCAATTCGTACGCGGCTGCGCGCGGCGTCGGCGGCGCAGGCCCGCCGCACGCCACCGCCACGCCGCCGCACGCCGCCGGCTCCAGATTCAGCTCGCACGCGCCGCAGCACGCACTGCCGCGCGCCGGGTTCACTCCCAGCGGGCCCGCCGTGGCCCCGCACAGCATGGCCGGTTCGGCGCTGAGCCAGGCGTCAGCGTCACATGGCGCCGGCCATTACTATTCCACCCTCCCCAGCTCGGGAATGAGTGCCGCAAACAGCCCCGAGGGCGCGGCCAGCGGGCAAGCGCTGGACACGCCGCAGCGCCTCGGCGACGCGCAGGGCCTCGCACACTTCCAGGGCCTCGCGGCGCCCGACGAGCGCCGCGCGTCGCTGTCCGGCCCCGGCACCGCCAGCAGCCTTGCCGCGAAGTCGCGGAAGCTGAAGAAGAAGGCCGGCGAGGAGGTGCCCGAGTTCGGCGGCCCTTCAGCCGATACACAGCGCACTCTCGAGGAGCTTGAGGGTGACTATTCGCTTGAGGCTGGTG